>CM052803.1:45153974-45278692 GCA_028533885.1 Nasua narica | reverse complement strand
ATAGTGGGGATGATGCTGATGATGGTGATGACGCAGATGGTAGAAACGATGCAGACGATGGAGACGATGAAGATGACAATGACAATAATGCCTGGAACTCATATATGTAACACATGGAACACTGTGTGTGTTTTTTATTGTCTGTAACATAGAGTGTAGGCCTTGGCTTACATGATGGATAAGGAAGTACCAGGATCGTATGTAATGTCATATCTGTGATGTAGTTCATATTTAACCAGTGTTGGTTCTATTCTCCCTTATTTCCTTGTAAAACAGACCTTATCGCTGAGCAAAAGGGCTAGCTGGCTTTACTCACTTTTAAATTAGAGCCAGGAAATTAGGGAGAGAAAGTTGTATTGATAGAAGACGATATCTATAGAAACAATGTTTGTAGAAAAACATGAATTCCTAAGTACAGAAGTAAGTCATATTAATAGTAATCAGTTTGTTCTCTGGTTCAATGGCTACCTGACTTTGAGTTGCGATGTCCTCAAACAACCATGATGAATTATTTCACATAGTGTCTTAGGCTTGTGAAACTCCCATGTTGATAAGATTTTTAGAGTTGGTATTTGTTGTTGATTAATGTAATTAGTTGGGGAGAGCTATATTGTGAGAGTGACAGAGATGGATGGGTAAGAAATAAAGAGTGTGGATAAGAAACAGAACCATGGTGGGCAACCCTTTTAACTCTATAAATATGCAAACCCATGCAGAGTCAAGGTGAGGAGAGAAAAGTTGGTGATTTGCCAAGACACAAGGCTTGAGCAAGCAGCGGACAGAATAAAAAACCCATAATGTCTATTTAGTGTCTGTGTTTGTTTGAACTAACTCTGATTCTAGCTGCAAATAGTTAATAGGAATCTTTAATTATAATCTGCCTCCTTAAAATGCTCCCACTCTATATCCTGTTCAAATAGAATCATAATTGTTTAAAAACCATAATAAAAATCTGATTATTGAGAAAACATTATTATTCATTTGATGATTTATTCAGTATCAAAATTCAATGTTCAAATGCTGAACACTGCACAATGGTTGTTCTCTAACTTCTACTCAAATTCAGCACTTCGTGGAGGTATGAGCACATTGTTCTGGAAATCTGAGGTCTTTCCTAATTACTTTGTTCTAAAATATATAGTAGTCCAATCTAGCTTTTAAAAATCACATGAAACAAATAGCATGAAAAATTAAAAAGCTTTCAGGAAGTGTTGCCAATCTTCTTCATGCATAATGTATAGGAAGGCTAGGCATGCCCACACTGAGTCCTGGTGCACAGGCAAGTCTCACTCGTGTAGCAATGCAGTGGTCTCGAGATTTGTGACTGCCCTGGGTGGTCCAAGTTTTCCTCTAACAGGAAAGCTTCTAGCATTGCATCAAGTCCCAGTAAAGGAAAAACAAGTGTACTGGGGGAATTAGACATGAAGTCCCAGGCAACATTTCTGTAGAAACTGTTTTTCTCACCTCATGTTTAAAAACATCTTCAACATCCTTTAAAACGCCGGTTGCCATGGTTACAGTTGTTGTGCAGACTGGGAGGTTTCCAAGCATCTCTGAGCTCATCAGTTAATGCCAACAGATCAGAGCTTTTTTGAAAATTGATATTTATAAAATATCACCCCTCTTTTTTTTCCCCTCCCAATCATAAGTCACATCATTGAAGGCAGCTGGATAGGTTTACAGGATTACTGTGGTGTTATCACTGTGGACCTGGCCTTTTGAAAGGCCACAGAAGTGCCACATTGACCATATGCTAAATATGGCCTTTGATCTGAGTCCACATGTAGTAGGTCAAATTCATTTGCTGACATTCACAAAAATGAAGAACCACCATTCTGAGAAAGCAAAGCTGCCATGCGTCACTTCCATTGTCATGGACCTGTCCCTATGACAACCATAATCCTAATTGCTACCTGCTTGAAAAATCACACTAATCAAACATTTTTTAAATATAGCCTCCTTACAGAATTCATCATTTAAATCATGACATATCTAAGATCATGGGCTAACATGCTTTATGTAAAAACCTTAAAACCTGCCCAGTTTAACTTGATACAATTTCACATGCATGAAGGATGATGTTGTTACTGAGTTGGCTAAATTGATATCATGGATATTCAACTGAGAAGTTAAAGTTAAACACCTTTTAGTGACCACCATGTCCCAATATTTGAGAAGTCCAGGTTTCTTATTTTCCAAAGGTTCTTTTTATATGTCTTATTTTAACACCTGCCCAAAAATTCATGGGAGAGATTCAGATTTAGACACCACTGTCTACTTTTGACCAGTTTGATTCTCCAATCAACCTGATTATCTTTCTCCCGCAGACCTTAGCTCATCATTACAAAGTCATAAACCCCAGAGTCCTGACCCCACGACACTCACTAATTGTCCAGAAAGTATTTTTGAAATATGTAAATGTGATTTGACTAAAATAAAGCTGTTGATTCAGCAACTTCACCAGAAAGCAGCCTTTGTAATAGTCTCCTAAGTCTTTCAATGGCTTTATTTTAAAAAGCTAGGAATAAATTTAACTCAACTAGAGTCACAGAAATTCACAGTGTTGTTTAGAGATATAGAATCAGCAAACTGATGAATGGTCTATTTTTTTCTAGGGTATTTTTAAAAGCCAGATTATTTTCAGTCCTCTACGTTAGGCAAATGGGAGATTTTACCAAGGCAGAGAAAATAGATAAACTACAAGACATGGAAGGGAAGAAGAAGGATCCAATTGAAACAAGTTAAGTTCAAGGTCTCTAGCTATCTGGGGATTGAGAGTTCAACAGACTCAGAGCTCAAGTGAGAGGTGAGGGATGGACTTCAGACTTGTGAATTATTGTTGTGTGTGTAGTAATGAAGGCTCTGTGAATAAATGGTTTGATCCAGGAGGAACGAGCAAAGTAGAGACAGAAGGCAGCAAAGAAGAAACCCCAAGCAAGTCCAGCACTTGGCGAAAAGGACATCTAGCAAGCAGGATGAGAAGAAACTCTCCAACAAGTAGAGGGGGAAGCATCCAAATATCTTGGTGAAGAAGCTGAAAGCAAACACTAACGAGAATGAGAAATATTTATTCCAAGCTGGATGAGATGAGGCTTGGGATGGAGGCTCCAAGATGGAGGCTTGGGATTGCCTCTTCCTGTTTGTTTCCCCAAGAGACCAGGACCTCCCAGGATAAGCAAAAGGACCTCTGTTATCTCCATCAGATTCCCAGAACTCATCTGGTTCCATGTCTGGAACAGAGAAACCCACTCTATAACTGATTCAATGGAAGAATGAAAATGTCAGAGATGCATGGCAGGTGGAATGAGGCCCCTGCATGTGTTGAGTAGGGGCTTCTGGGGTCTTTTCCAGGAAGAATCTGAGGGGCACAGAGACCAGATTTCTCTTTCACTGCTTAGGTAATGTGGTGTTATCCTGAGGGGTCCTTTTACATTTCCATAAAAAGAAAAGTCTAGTTCCCTTAAAAATGATCTGACATAGTTTTCACAATCAGCTGCATTTAGACTTTAAAATGCAATTAAAATGTAACTATAATGTAAATCGGGTTAGCCTGAAGATGTTTCCAAAATCTCTCTGACTCATCCAGAAGGGGAAGTGAGACCAAAGTGTGGCGTTGTCCTTAATATCTCACAGCTGCTCACATCCCTACCCGATGAGTTCACAAATGGTCCATGATGTGACTGGACATCATCACAGGAGACCACCCAACTGATAAGGCTGGTCTGTTACCTGTAATCATCTCAGTGGTGGATCTGAATCACAATACTGTTAATGAGATGGACTGTGTGCCTATTGGCTATTAAAAAGCAATAAAAAAAAAAAGTCTCAAATTAATCTAAAAAGTCAATTCCATGACCATCTCTGGAATCCGGAGGGGATAATAAGACACCTGACGGAGGGGAGCATTCTAAAGGAGCCCCAGGAGCCCGACGTCACTGGAGTGCTGGCCTCCACTGCCCTTGCTCTGGGCAGATGAGAAGAAAAAGACAAGGAAAACACCATCTTATTCACTGAGACACCCTTGTTTGGATTTTAGAAAATTGCTCCTTTGAAGAGCACTGTGGGGAAAGAAAGCAGGCCTTATTTTCGTCTGCAGCATCTGAATAAGGGGTTCTGCTGCCTTCCGGATCAGAGAGATGTGCCCATCTATTTGATGGCAAGCCTATGAATTAGTATAAATATATTATGGCCATAAAAACATCTGTGCCGAATGAAAAAGGAATAAAGTAGCATAGGGTTTATGGAAGGAGGTAACAAAAATGAACGCTGTCAAATCCTGGTTTCCTGTCACCGGGACGCCACAGCCAAGTCCAGGAAGCAGGTGAGTCAAAACTTGGATCCAGACCTATTAGGAGCTTCTTAGCTGCCTGTGGTGCCTTTTATCTGAAGTCTTGGAAAAAAAGCTTGGACACGCGGGCAACCATTTTCCTAAAGGAAATGCTTTGTACCTTCCCCAGACAAGTCACTTTTTCAGGTCAGTGTGGATTTTAGATCCCCATGTATGTGGCCCACTACTAGCATTAGCTCCTTGAAAGGAAGACACTTTCATTACATCGGTTAGGGATGTATGTTGGAAGTACGGAATGAAACATCATCCGATAGAATCCATTAATACGCGTGCTTTTAAAGAATCAGCGACCCTTAACAAAGACAGATGAAAAGGTGCTGACATGTGGAAGCGAGCCGATATATTATGACTGTGTATTGATTCAACTCGAGGAGCTCAGTTATTGTTTAATTTATTTATACCAACACTATGTTCAAAGCACAAAGAAAACCACCTCCTTTGTACTGAAGAGCCTTTGCTATAGGAGCTCTCTTTGTCTGGGATGTTTTTCTCCCCTGGATAATTCCACTCTGCCCTCACACTCCCATCAGAGCTCTTCCTCATACCTGGAGCCTCTGATCTCAACGTTAGCCGCACACTGACTCCCCTGGGGAGCTTTAACTCATTTGGATGCAGAGTCCTCCCAAGAGATTCACATGTTGTTGGTCTTGGGGTGTATTAGGGACATTCAGTCTTGGACATAGAGATTTTTTAAAGCTCAGATGATCCTAAAATGTAGTCAAGGGTTGAGAACTTTGGTTGATAGTATCTTGTGCTCATCTTTGGCAACAATGGCCTTAGTGTTCCCCTGGGGCTTCACAAAAACTTTTTAGACAGGTTTCTCCTTAACTATATATAGGTCCCTTATCCCCTTTCCCTGAAGAACT
The DNA here is from genome assembly GCA_028533885.1 of Nasua narica. Taxonomy (NCBI): domain Eukaryota; kingdom Metazoa; phylum Chordata; class Mammalia; order Carnivora; family Procyonidae; genus Nasua; species Nasua narica. Next base: position 45,273,478 of record CM052803.1, on the reverse strand, counting down.
TCAGAAAACTTGTGATTGTAATTCTTTCTCTGTCCTTTACAATGTAACTCTTCTCCCAGTTTCTGCCAGTTTCGTCACCTCGGAATGTCCTTCTCAAGGACCTGTCAACTATCCCTCTGCCAAATTACCACTGAAGGAGATGGGGCCCCTGTCTCCCGGGCCCTAGCACAGGAACCATGCCGCCCCTTAATGCCCTCCGGTACTTTTCCTTTAGCTCATCCTGCTGGTTCAAAACCCTCCTGCCCTTTGTTTAAGTGGGGTTAAGTTCCATCTCTCTCCTCTGGTGCAGTAGTCTGAAATCAAGTCTTCCCTGCCTTTTTAACTTCGGTGCAATTTTATTCTCACCTAGGCTGGACCAAACTGCTTTCATATTATCTGTTTGGATTTCGATCTTCCCTGCTCCTCTGAGGTCTCCTTTTTGTCTTATTGTTTCGTTTTGTTTTTTCCTTTCTCTCCTTAGCATCTATCCCAGGATAATATATATGATGGATCTCCCCCCAGTGCATTTCCATGTATGTATGTATGTATTTAATTTACTTATTTGAGATAGACAGAAAGTGAGAGAGGGCATGAGCTGGGAGACAGAGGGACAGGGAGAAGCAGGCTCCCCACTGAGAAGCGAGCCCAAAGCAGGGCTAGATTCTAGGACCCTGGGATCATGACCTGAGCAGAAGGCAGATGCTTAACCGACTGAGCCACCCTGGGGCCCCATCCTTTTACATTGTTAAACGGCACTAAACATAGGTTGTTTAGTGTGGCCACATAATTCATCTGACTTCATCTGTGTGCAACTATTGAGGGCAACAAACAGGAGAGAGGGGCTTGAGGGAGAGTCACTTAGAGAAAGTACAGAAGACCAAGAAACAAACCAAGGAAGAAGACCACCCTTTGTTTTCACCATTGTCTTTTGCCCCTTTCAAATTAGACTTTGGCTTTCGCTGCCCCAGAGAAGCAGAAGACATTAATTCTTGGCTTTTGAACTTCTAAAGGCTCAGGTCTGGGCAATTTAAGTACCAAGTAAGGGACGTTCAAGGATAATTTTGACACCATGTAATTTTTACTTTAGAATGCTGACTTTCGAACATGACCCTTCTGCCTTCACCCAGACCAGCACTTTAGATTTGTCTCCTACTTATATAATCTGTTGCCTTCAAACATTCCTCAGGGAGGAATTACTTGCCTTTGACAACTTATTTGGTTGCTTCCAAAGCTCACTACTTGAAATTAATATTCTTTAACAGTAAAGGAAATAAATTTGACTGTTTCCACAGAAGTGGTTTTTACCCCTTAATATAACTTTTAATAGTGTCTGAATATCTCATTTTCCAAATGAGAATTAAATAACTGAATAATTAACTTAGGTTTATTTTTCACAGGAGTTTCTTTCCCTAAACCATAAAATTTTAATTGGCAAACTTTATATCTGTACATGTAGTTCAAGATTCCAAGAACCACTTTGAATTTGAGAGCACTTAAAGATTTTTTTTTCTCTAGAAAAACCAATTGAAATGACATAGTTTTACATTTACTCGCAAGTGTTACCAAAAAAAAGTAGAACACACCTGGGGCCAAAAATTTTCATACTTTAAAGGCAAAGGATACACACTTTAATGTTAGCTCCTGGATCCAGGATCTGTGTATAATTTATTACTCCATCTCCAGCACATAACCTGATAGGTGCTCAGTAAATGTTTTATCAGTCAGCCAAGGCTAAATTTTGTTGGGGTAACAAATGATCTCATCATCTTAGAATCTCATTAGCTCAGACCTATTTCTATCTCATGTTACAGGTATATCAGAGGTCAGTTCCAACTTTGCTCTAGGTCTTCTTCATTTTAGGGTCCAGGCTAAAGAACACTCTCCTGTCTCGGATATGCTGGTCTCACTAGGCTAGGGGCAAAGATGGCAGAATCACTGCTTCTATGTTTAAGTGGCACATGTGACTTCCACTCACATTTCATTGGCTGAAGCAATTCACATGTTCAAGCCTGATATCACTAGGGCAAGGCTTCCTAAGGAGGGGCGAGACACAGAGGAGCAGCAAATATTTTTGAGTGATAATACAATTGTGCATAATACTAGTTGAGTGCACAACCTCCTTTTATTCAGTAAAACTGCATTTTCTCTACCTGCTCTGGAATTGTTCTCATTTTTCAAGCATAAGGTAACTACAATGACATTCATATTAGTTTTCTCAGGCTACCATTACAAAGTGCTACAAAGTACAATGAAGTAGGTGCCTAAAAGATAAATTTATTGCCTCATAGTTTCGCAGATAAGAAGTCCTAGAGCAAAGTGATGGCAGCCTTGGTTCCTTCTGAGACTCTGAAGGAGTTTCCATTCCAGGTCTCCCCACTAAATTCTTGTGGTTTCCTGGCAATCACTGGCATTCCTTGGCTTGTAGACGCATCACCCCAATCTCTGCATCCATGTTTACCTGCCCTTCTTCTAGTGTGTATGTGTCCAAATTTCTCCTTTTCATAAGGCAAGTTTAACTGCTTAGGGTCCCACCCTATTCCAGTATGGCCTCATCCTAATTAATAACATCTGCAGGGACATTCACATTTTGAGGTACTAGAGATTAGGACTTCAATATATGAATTTTGGGGGATAGTTCAACCCATAACCCATATTATACTTGTTCAAAACAGTCCAGCTTTGTCTGTGGTCCTGGTAAATTGTTTCTAGAGATCCCTCATTCATTCTTAAAAGCGTCCCAGACTGGACTGTCAATTAAATGACCATCTTAAAAATAATGCATGAGGGGCGCCTGGGTGGCTCAGTGGGTTGAAGCCTCTGCCTTCAGCTCAGGTCATGATCTCAGGGTCCTGGGATCAAGTCCCACACCTGGCTCTCTACTCAGCAGGGAGCCTGCTTTCCCCCTCTCTCTGACTGCCTTTCTGCCTACTTGTGATCTCTCTCTCTCTGTCAAAAACAAAAAACAAACAAACAAAAATAATGCATATCATTACAGAGAATTTGAAAAAATACAAAAAGTTAAGTAGAAAATTTAAAAAGAATCTCCTTTAAATACTAGCCTATTTGAAATCCTATTATTAACATTTTTGTGTGGAAACATAATTTTTTAAATAAAACTGGAACGTTAGTGTAATACCATTTTGTAACCCATATTTCCCCCTAAAATATTTTTTTGCATTTTCTTTAAAAAGGAAAAGTTCTTTAAGAACAGGATTCTTAATGACTGCATAATCGTCCATCATATTCACTCCATTTAGTAACTTATTTAATGACTTCCTTATGTGGGCCATTTATGTGGTTTCCAAGAGAACACTATTTCACGAAGTCATTTTTGGCATATAAAACATCAAACAGCAATTTTAGAAAGATGTGGCAAGAATTTCCTGCAGTTATGAGTATGCTTCTCCTAACAGTTTAATCACAAATGATATTCCCCATGCACATTTACAAAGAGACTTAACCTGTTTCTTTTCCTTTTTTTTTTTTTTTTTTTTTGGTCTAGTTTTACTTAGGTTCCCAAGTGTCCAAGGCTATGGACTGAACCACAATTCTTTCTTTGTTGGTTTGTTTTGCAAAAAGCTTCTTACTGATTTTATTTTTGGTAGACTAAGTAGTTTGGGCTTTTATTTTTCCAAGGCTATTCTAGAAAAAAAGTGGCTGCTTCCTGGCAACCTATCAACTCCTCTTGGAAAATATTCTTTGAAATTTCTTGTTCGAATTCCACTTCATTTCACATGAGCAGCATTAGAGGAAATCAGTTTGAAGGTTTAGGCAATGATGGCCGTCACCCCATAGCTGCACTTTACAGGGGGTGTGTGCCCTGCTGGAGGGAGCAGTGACCGAGGGCCTTAGAAGGGAATGATGGGGAGGAAGGTCTAAAGAGGGACAAAGAGTATTCCAACAGCTTTAAATCATTATTTGGGGGAAGGTACACTCTGTAAATCTTTGTTGAGGCATCCCAGGTAATTCTAACATGGTAGGCTCATGGATCACACCTTTATCATAGAGCATGTTATACTACCTTTGTCCAATCACATGTCCATCTCCTGATGGGACTATTAATCTTTATAAGGGTTTATAAGCCATACTAAGCTTTGGGTCTTTCTTCTGTGGGAAACAGGTCTCAATTCAGTGCTATATTCAGTTTCATTTCTTTTTAGTTCAAGAGATTCTACTCATTTCTGAACTATTTAGGTCATCAGTTTTTCCTCTCCTCCATTTTGTAAGCTGGATTCACATATTTGTAAAACTATTAGATTGTTTTGCCGCATTCTGTATTCTATCCTGGGATCCTGTGTCAAGTTTTATGGGCACTGTACTGTCTTGATTACTCACACTACCTAATTTCAACCTTTATATTATCTTGAAATTGGGTAATTTGAATCCTCCAACTTTGTTTTTCTCCTTCAACATTGTGTTAGCTATTCTAAATCTTTTTCCATATAAATTTTAAAATAGGTATGTTGATATCTACAAGTTATCTTGTTAGAATTTTGGTAGGGATTGTGTTGACTCTATAAATCAAATGGGAAAAACTGACCTCTGAGTAACGTTGAGTCTTCCAACTCATGAACATGGTGCCTCTTTTCATTTGGTTATATATGCTTTGATTTCTTTCATCAAAGCTTTGCAGCTTTCAGCACACATATTCTGTTAGATTTATACTAAGTATTATACCTAACTGTATAAACAATTGATCTTTTGTAGATTGATCTTGTATCGTGTGACCTTGCTATACTCACATAACTATTTTGTAGATTCTTTGGGAATTTTTACATAGATAATCACGTCACTGGCAAATAAAGACAGTTTTTCTTCTTTTCCAATACATATACCTTCTCTTTTTCTTCTTTTCATTGTATTACCTAGAATTTCCAGTACAATAATTGATAGGCGTGATGAGAAGGAACATCCTTGCCTTGTTCCTGATATTAGTGGGAAAGCATCCAGTCTCTCATCCATATATTTGATATTATAAGTAGGGTTTTTGTAGATGTTCTTTAGCAAGTTGGGAGAGCTCTTCTCTACTCCTAGTTTGCTGATTATGGATTGGCATTGAATTTTGTCAAATGCTTGATCTAGATTAATTGACACAGAATGTTTTTCTTCATCCTGTTGACATAATGCATTGATTTTCAGATGTTGAACCAGCTTTGTATACTTGAAATAAATTCCCCTGGGGCATGAATATAATTCTTAATATACATTGTTGGATTTGATTTGCTATTTGGGGAAATTTTGGATCTATGTTCACACAGATATTGGCCTGTATTTTCCTTTCTTGTAATTCCCTTATCAGGTTTGCCTATTAGGGTGGTGGGTGTTGGCATCAGAGAATGAGTTAGAAAGTGTTTTCTCTGCTTCTGTTTTTGGGAAGAGATTATGAGTAATTAGTATTACTTCCCCCTTAACTGTTTGGCAGAATTCACCAGTGAAGCCATTTGGACCTGATGCTTGATAGAATTTATCAGTAACCCATTTGGGATTGATGCTTTCTTTTTTGGTAGGTTATCAATTATTGATTTAATTTCTTTAATAAGCATAGGGCTACTCAGGTTATCTATTTCCCCTTATAGAAATTTTAATAATTTATATCTTTCATGGAATTAATTTTTCATCTAAGGTAGAAAATTTGTGGGCCTACAGTTGTTCATAGTATTCCTTTGTTACCCTTTAATGTCCATGTGATCAGTAGTGATAATCTGCCTTTCATTTCTGATATTGGTAATTTGTATCTTTTTCTTCTCTTTGTGATTAGCCTGGCTAGAGGTTTACCAATTTTATTCACTTTTTCAAAGAAGCAGCTTTTGGTTTCATTGATTTTCTATTGTTTTCCTGGTTTGTTTTTGTTTTTGTTTTGTATTTTTGCCTTTTGCATTTTTGCCTTGATTTCATTTTTACTTCTTTTCTTCTGCTTAAGTCCTCTATAATTTAAGAAGATCACTCCAGCTGTCATACGGAGACTGGACTGGAAGGGAGCAGGAGTGGACATGAGGGGGTCAGTTAGAAGTCTATAGACAAAGTCTAGGCAAGAGATAATGGTGGCTTGAATCAGGATGAGAGAACTGGAGAGCAACTCAAAAACTGCTGCTATCTAACCTTAATCTACAGAGGCAAGATCAACCTCATGGGCGTGTGGAGGGGGTGTGGGAGAGAGAAATGGATACAGAGAGAGAAGGAAGAAATCTGTGAAGTATGAAGATATGATCTCAAGTCACTATGTGCAGTGTTTGTCTATTCACATGATGTAAATACTTCCTTGATGGCTGACTTCAAGCCACTGAAGCAGATGAACACAGAGCTGGGAAGAGATGCTTACCAGCCAGTGGAAGCTGGCATGAGCTGGCTCCAACACACCTCTGCTTCACATCCTTTGTTGTCTCTAGGAGTTCATGAGGAACTTTGGAGAAACTAACACTGATGATACAGATTTTAGACCTCAGTTACATTTGCTTTCCTTATTAGTCCTACTGTTCTGAATGTTTGGTAGTACACAAAACAATACCATAAGCATTCTAACACAAAAAAAATAGACTATGATGCACCTCCTACCTCACTTGTGCCCAGGACACAATAGGTCTCCATGAACAATTTATGAAAGTGAGTTGAGTTCTACCATAGTGCTTCTGTCTTCGTCCATATGAAACTATAATTTTCTCATGGTGGTGATCTTATCCTGGACCCAATGAGTAAGTAACACCAACCACTTGAGTTAAATTTAGCACTTGTCCATGAAGTGTCATTGCCATCTCTTTCTCATTAAGAACTCCCCTGTAGTTCCCAGTCAAATCAGTATATACGTGTGGTTTTTTCGCTTTGTTTAATAGAATAACCCCAGAGCATGAAGACAATCTCACCACCTTGGTTTCTACCTCTGAGGTCGTTAACATGATATATTGCGAAGCTACAGGAAATTAGTTGCTGAATATTTCAATATGGAAAGGGAATAGTGTAATTCAATTGTTACCATAGAATCACGAATTCTTGGAGTAACCTGTCGTCATAGTAACAAGATAAGGACATATTCCTTAAATGTTTAACTATGATTCTATACTTCACACACATTCAAGTACGGTTGATTCTTGTTATTTGTAATGGAATTGAATTAATTTTCTGATACATTTGAGGTCCACTTTTCAATAGTAGTTTTCAATTATCTTAATTTAAGATTATGAGTGTGAAAAGATTTTCTTTATGTCATTCTTATTGGAATAGGAATAGAACTAGTTTTTCTATAAAAAGGAGCTTAAAGGGGTCTTTAAAAATGAGTAAATATTTTTAAATGAGCCAAATAGTGTCTTTAAGGATAATGTTAGGGGTAAATCTATCTCTGGGTCCTCAAAAGTGACATTCACACCTGCTCATCCTAAGTCCTAAGTACGAAGGTATTAACTGTATTAGCCACTTATAATAATAATAATATACAATAATTAATATGGTTTGAGAGTTTTATATGTGCCAGAATACTCACAAGGATTGTCTTTAACCCTCAGGAAAATCCAATGAGGCAGGTACTATTATTACCTCCATTGGGCATACACGAGAACTGAGGCATGGAGACGTTGCATATCCTGACCCAAGTCATCTGGCCGGTGTGTGGCAGGGCGGAAATTGAAGCCACGCAGTCCAGCTCGCTAGCCCATGATCTCACCCACTGCTCTGACCGCTCAGATAGCTCTCCCTGCCAATCGCAAAAGGCTTAGTGTCCACGGGCTGCTGTCCACGTTCCCTCAGCCCTGCTGCCTGTCATCATCTCTCCCGCCCCTGAAAAAATTATGCCTCAACGAGTAACCAGATTCCTGATCTTTCTATTAATTCCACTGCATCCATAGTTACGGCTTCTGTCACGGGCAGGAGTGTTGTGCTTGAGTAAGAGAACCCAGATGAGTAAGGCAAGGTCTTGGCTCTCTACAACCTCAAAGACCAGTGGGAGAAAGATACCCTGTGAACAGATGAAGACCTCTAGTGTAGCAATTTCTTTAGGAAAAAAAATAAATACAAAGAAGGGCAAAGCAGCAATGCAAAAAGGGGCCTGGAATGTGTGTGTATTTTCATTTGCTGAACTGTGTCGACAGGGCCCGCTGCGTCTGCTGAACAATTAAACCAGCATGAGGATGACGACCACTTGTTGCTGCTAATCGTGACCCCATCACCTGTGACACGCCAGGAGCGCGCTCAGCATCTGGACCTTGTCCAGAGCCTCCCATCTTCAAAAGTGCATATCCTCTCTGGGTGATTTTCTCCTTTTCTTTAAGCTTGGCAGAGTCCTAGCTCTTGGTTTTCAAACAATACATCTCAAACCAAGACGGGTGATTGGTGGCTGACGGGGCCACCAGTGTCACCCCTGCTCTGAGTCTGTCAGGGAACAAAGCGGCATTGTGGCTCATGGCACCCCGACAAGCAGCTCATTACCGTAATTAAAGCAGAATTGGATGTCCTACTGTTTTAGGCTTCGTCTCCCTTCATGTGGACAAATAAACTGGAGGAGCAGCATATGGATGGAGACCAAAAATTAAATATGATATCCCCATGCCTATATCAGCAAGGGCAAGGAGGAGCACTTCTGCGGCATCTCCATCGGCAACTGGACCATCTGCACAACAAGCCCACGGTGCCAAAGCGGGCGGCATCACGTCACTGCCGCTGCTCTCTGGCAGCCGACCCTCGGGTAGCACAGGGCGAGCCGGCGCTGTAGCCGCCCTTTGTCAGAGAGCGGGCCGTTTCTACCAGTGTTGCGTAAGAGGATGCTGTTCTCAAAATGGACACCTGGCTGGGTGGAAGCTTCAACTCGCAGAAGCTGCAAACCCGGGTCCAGCTAATGAACTCATTCTGACAGCTGGGATCTTACGTGATTTTTCAGGGAAACTTGGCCAGCAGGGAAATAAAAAAAATAGACAAATAGCTGGGTGAGCGTCTCTCTTTTTGCCTTCATTTTTCCTTTGATGGGACCAGGGCATGGTATAAATGCTACGACATCTGCAGGAAATAGATTATTTATTCAGTCAAAAACTTATGCTGCATCGATGATGTTCCGGGCCCTAAATGTACAATTGTGAACAGACCAGATCTCCCAGCGCTTATATTGGAATTTATTTCTGGATATGCGTTCTCGGATCTTCAACTAGAAGAAAGAAACTGGCAGATGCGGAGATTGGATCACTGATTTTCAAAAAAAAAAAAAAAATTATTTTAGCGTTCTGTCTGGACAATGCTAAATCCAGCTAGTGTCCCTTATTAGTACAGCAGTGTGTTGATTAAGCAGTCCACTTAAATGGTAACTGTCAATTTTGGAAAAGTGCACGCACATATGTTACAAGCCTATTCCTCCTGGAGAAAGCTTCACAAGCACTTAACACCTTGGTAGGCAGATTTTAGCTGGAAGGGAGGGGAAGAAGGGAGGGGCACGTTGATAGGGAATTTGCCACGGGGCCAGCAACATCACCTAGGGGGTTTCATTTTGTCTTTCCCCAAATGTGGATGGTAGGGGTTACTAGCCTTGCCTCATATAAGCAGAACTCGCATGGTTCAAGTGACCCGTCCAAAGGTCAAAGAGTTGATCACCAGCAGGACAGAAACTGGATCTGAGCCTGTGTTCTCTCATTTTCCTGAGTTTAGAGCACCGGATTGGGACATTCATGGAGACTGATTTCTGCAATTTGAAAGCAGCAAATTCCAAGATCTAATCTTATTAGGAGCGAGCAGAGGGACAGCAAGGATGAGGGGTGGCTGAGAGCGCCTGGAGGTCGAGAAAGAGATCAGGAAAGTAGAAAAAGTACACATGGAAACACATTGCAAAATGAAGCCACTTAACACGCGGAGCATATGATCCCCCTACGGCCCCCCCGCCCCCCGTTTCAGACGGTGTTAACACTTTCCCATTTGATAGTCATAATAATAAAAGCCATCTTTCCCTTAATATATGGATATGTTAACTTCAGTTTACTTTAAGACATGGAACTACTGTATGAAACATTATAGAGATACCGGCATCCAAGTGGGTCACTTTTTCAGAAACAGTTTTGCTTCGGTTACCTGCAATATTGACCTACAAGGAACCATTCTGTCCACAACACAAAAAACAGGAAGTGTCAACTCACAAAGTGCACAAAATGTACTTTTTACATAACATGTTACATAATAGAATTTATATAATATGTGTATGAAAACATACATATTATATTTAAATTTCTGGAACTTTCCCCAAATATCCTCTTTCTTCTACCGAATTCATCATTTTACCCATTTAACAGTAAATGATATAAAAAACTGATATAAAACTGAGCTAAGAAAGGAAAATTTATTTTTCTTAATCCTAAACTTAAAGGCATTTGTTCTGAATATAAAAGAATATATAGGTGCCTATAAACAGAGGTAAAGGTGGGTCCTTTCCTGTTAACCTAGTGTGGGGAGACCACTGGAATTGACCTCTTTGGCCACTCCTTCACGTACTCATTTATTCATTCAACATGTGCTTATTGAGAGCCTAGTCTATGTCAGACATATACTGATGTTGAGGATAAAATAGGAACAACACAGGCAAACAACCAGGGCAGAGATTATGCTCTCCAAAATAGCCTGTTTGGGTAATGAAAGCCACTCTCCTCAAACAAAACAGGGGTTACACAGCTGGGTCTTGCAGTGACATAGTCCCACTTGCTGGAGTTTCCACCCAGCTCTTCCCTCATCAAAGGCTGGGTTGGTCCTAACGTGCTCTGACCTTGGGAGAGCACATGGGGCCATCAGCTGAACCCTTAGGGCTGGACCATCCTCTAAGAATGCTGTTAAAAGGAGTGAAAAGATGAGGGGCAACATCAGTCTCAGTAGAATGATGCTAGAGATTATGGGCCCCTGACATCAATCATGGTATGCCATACTGAGCCTCCTAAAGACCTGGGAATTTTCCAGACTGGGCTCAAGTTTTCCCCAGGACAACAAAGGCTCAGAAGAGCCAGTGTAGGCAAAAGAGCACCAGAATGAGGGGCAGGAGATTAGGACTTCTCATATCTTTTGACTTTAGAAGTAATTTTCCATCTTATTTATAAAGTGAGGTATTTGGTCCATGTCCAGGGTTCCTTCCAACTCTAATAGTCTATCATCTCTCTGAACTGAGAGAGGGAGAAGACTGAAACATCAATAAATATAAACATAACCAAAGAGCAGCAAGAGCCGCAAGGTGGATTTCCCTGACTTAGGAAGGGCACTGGGGGCCACTTCGGACCCTTGGCAGTTCATCAGGAATGTCAAATGAGGATGGCTGTGCAAATTGTCTGTTCAACAATGGTGCATCCGTGGGTCAGAACTCTTGGTCATTTACCATGTTGCAAACCTTCCTGTATTTGGGGAAAATGTATTGCTAAGGGTCTTTGGTACCATAAGCCTTGGGTCATTCCATTCCCAGAAGATAGAAACAGGGGGAAAAATAAAAATCATGAAGTATCCTTAAGTCATTGCTTATTATGGTCCGCGTCTTAAGAATCTTTGCATGATGGCAACTTAGTAATATTTCTAGGAGACAACAGAAGAAGGTGGGCTTTCAGTGTCCCAATTAAGAAGAATTGTGATTGGATAGTACATTGTCAGTCATCAGGAAGAGGCGGGAAATCTTTGTACAAAGAAGTAGCAACCAAGTTACTCCATGTGTCCATGGAGTTTGACCATAGACGAATCCATTATTATTTTTACATTATTATCACTATTATTATTATTATTATTGCCAGTCCTACTCAAGGAAGGGCAGCTCAGATGTATGAAGCAGTTCACCCATGCAGAGCATAGAGAAACCACTGTGGCTAATGTCTATATTTTTTAATGACATCTTAATTAGCAAATTAAAAAAGGGACTTTGTTAGAAAATCCTTTGACTTGGTGTCTCTTTCTTGGGATCCTAAACTTTTCATTCTTCGGTTTATAAAATAACCTATTAGATTAATTAAAATATGTTGAAAACAATGAAGTCTCTCTGACTTTGACCAAGAATTCCCATAAAACTGGCTTAAACTGTCTCATCCTCATGATCTTGGGGGTGGGAGGAAGGAAGCTCTGTCACAGAGCCCACTTCCTTTGAATGGACATCAGGAGCCTGGACACGGCCTCACTCCATGAAGATCAACACAGATGGAGAACCAGTGACATCCTCCAGTTCTTGATGGTGAAGGCAACAGGTTCTAGTGTGATCCAAAGACATGGAATGGGCCACTGTTATGGCTAATATTAAGAGCTGTCACTACTGAGTCAGAGAGAAAATGGATATATTTTCATTAGGAAAAAAAATAAACAAATATGCCACCCAACCTGCTTCCGCAATTCATTGTAGAGTCAGAAGGATGGGCTTAAAGTTCTGCTTCTGTATAACCCACTTTGGCAACTCTTTGGCAGAATCCACTAAAACGAGCCCAATAATCCCACGGTTAGGTATATATATCCAACAGAAATGTGTGCATATGTTCATGTAAAGGCATGCACGAGAGTGGTATTGCAGTACTATTTGTAATGGTCCCAGACTGGAAATGAGCCAAATTCCCCTCGAGAGTAGAGAGAGTGTGGTATATTTAGGAAATGTGGTACTATACATCTGTGATCTACAAATGTACCTGACCATAAAGACCTATCTCACCTGTGTAATGCTGAGCAAAAAAAAAAAAATTTAAAAAGCTAACACAAAATACATGCTGGATGATTCTATTTATATTATGTACCAAATGGCGAAATTAATTCATGGTGATGGAGGGGAGGGTTGGTTACCCTGGGGGGATGTGGAGTTAGTGCCTGGAAGGTGACATGAAGGGGCCTCTGGGGGCTGGCCATGTCCCATTTTGTGATCTGAGTGCTGGATTCACGGGTGTATTATGTCTATAAAAAAAAATCATGGCACTGGACACTTATGATTTCGCACTTTTGGGTCTATATAGTATACTTGGGTAAAGAGTTTTAAAAATCCTAGTTTCACTTCTCTGAGGCATCAGAGAAGTTCTCTAATCACTGAGTGTCCACCTCTGTAAAGGCCATGGAAACTAATTCCTCTGCATGGAATTAGTGATGGGGCCCACGAAGCACAGGGCACAGTGTACTTCTGGTAGACGGGGATTCTTAGAGTCGGAGAAGGGGGCAGCCCAAGTGAGGCTGTTTGTAGTGATGGGAAGGAGAATGTCAGAGAGAGTGATGGGGGACTGTAGGTCGAACCAGAAGGCTTCTGGTGTATTCCTTACATTCCCAAGTATGCATGGAATGTATATTTCCAACTAGCTGTATTGTTATTCCTCCGCAGGGCTGAGGATATATTGCCCCAAATGAAAGCTGCACAGCATAATGAGAACAAAGATGTTCTAGACCTGGGGAGAGGGGGATGGGTAGGGAGGAGAAGCGGGGGGTACCAGACGGAAGCAGAGCTGAGTGGAGATGGGCCAAGAATGCATCAGAGCTGGGCAGAGCGGATTCAAGCATCTCTCAGGGAGGAGTGAGTCAGGTGACTGTTTCCTGAGATAGGCTGTTAAGTCAGCTCTTAACTTTCGGATTCAGGTTTCATATCAGGTAACTACAGATAATATATACAAGCTATATGTATATCTATTAGGTGGCTAGAGAGAATATATGTAATATATATATGCTATATGCTATATATGCTATATGCTATATATGCTATGTATATATCTATTAGGTAACTATAGATAACATATATAATATATATGTGCTATGTGTATATATAATACATATATATACATATACACACATGTCTGTGTGCATACATATCTATGCAAAGATTTACGCAATACGATTGACCACTAGGAGAAGTTAGAGGGAAACCACTAGATGCCATCCATGGAGGATGCTATGAGGGTTTTAACCATTTTGCCTAATGCGCTCCTTTGGTAGTTGGTCAATCATGCGGCATCCTCCTCAAGATCATATTTTAAGTGCAAAACAAATAAATATTGGAAAACCAAGGGAACAGATCCACCCGTGGACCCCCTCAGGATCTGTAGACCCCACATGAAGAGCCCCACAGCCTTTCAAAATGCCACTGAAGGAGGACCTTTGAGGACATGAAAGATGTTTCTGGGACGTCGGTGAGTGGAACATCAGGGAATACAAGATGGTCTCGGGGTGGGAGGACGGCATGTTTAGGATAGAGTCTATCGAAGTGTGGGCCAGAGAATCAGGAGCATCGGCAGCCCAAGGGGTGCGTGTGAGAACGCTGAGCTCTGAGGCCCCACTCCAGCCCTAGGGAACCCACATGTTTGATGGGATGAGGGCCAGGAACCTGTGCTTTGACTAATTTGTATGCACTTTAGAGAAAGAAGGACTGCTCTGGGGCCACCAGTGGTCATCTCAAGTTTAGGGGGAGAAGTTGGGGAGATTTTTTATAGTGTTATTGTTAAGTATGCATTTTTCTTTAAAGCTTTTATAATAAACATCTATTATTTTTATAATAAGAAAAAATTTATGAAGAAAGAAAGAAAAGCCAGATTTATTCCATGGCATGTTAGGAATGATTTCCAGATGCAAATAACAAAATAAAAGCACCACTTGTGAGGAATTTCAAGTTGTCAAATAAATGAACTAAAAATTGAGCAACACAGAGCCTGTGAATTGTGTATACTAATGCCTAGCCAAACATCAGCATTCAAAGAAGAAATTACTAAGAAGAAATGTATTTAGAATGAATTCAAGGCTAGAAGGCCAACAGTGAACACAGCTGTTATGCATTTCTGAGCTGGAAGAAAAAAAAAAAGTAAGATTTCAAAGCCACAGCCAGGAATGCCTGAACTAAAATCAGTAGGCACGGGTCTGGCAGGATTCGTGTTCACACCTGGGAACGCACGGCGAGGGGCATCTGAAAGTCTGGTGTCGCACACGCCTCGCTGGTGCCAAGTGAATCCACTCCCCGGACGACCGGCGCGGGTTCCAGCCCATCTGTGCAACTCTGGTAGCACACAGGAAGATCTGTCTCCTCTGGGAGCACTTCCCTCTTGCCCCGTGAGGGGTGCACAGCAGCCTCAGTAAAGAATGAACTTGAGAGAGGAGGATACAACAGGCCCTTTAATGTCATGAAAGGTCTACTGACCCACAGTAAACTGTCCATCCAGGTGACTTGGTCAGCATCCCACTGAGGCACGATGTTCCCAGCTAAGGGGGGGGGGTCTTCCTCTACTCTCCTCCCTCCCCATCCAACCCTCACTCACCAAGGCTGCCCAGCTCTTGACTCAGTGTCTTCTCTCCTGCCCCCCGCCACTTCCAGACCCAGGTTCCCTGCACTGCCCACCTGGCTGCAGTCACTGCCTCCACCTGGTCTCCCTGCTTCTGGTATTCTCAGCCTCCAGGTGTGACCCCTGTCCCCCCACCCCTGGAACAAGACTGATCCTCCTCAAATATAGATCTGGTCATGTCATCCCCTGAAGTTCAACCGACACCTGCAGAGAAAAGGGCGAACTCCCTGGTGTCGTATTTAGGGTTCTTCATCTTCTATCCCGATTCTTTCTCTAATGTCATTCGGGATGGGTCCTCCTTGCATTACAGCCACATTCAATTATTCTTGGTTCCCCAGACACACGATGCTCTCTCTCGGTTCTAGATGTTGGATCACGCTCTTCCCACTGCCTGGAGACTTCTCTCCAGCCCAACTCCACCCTTCGGGACTTCTCTTGGGAGTTGCATTCTCTGTCTTCGCAGGTTCTCCACATTCCCACAGTTCCTGATCGTGGTCTAATCTCCCCGTTTACAGGTCTGTGTCTTTCCTAGCTGCACGTTCTTTGAGGGAGAATCCGTGGGCAACAGCCAGTACAGTGCCTGGTCCGTAGTAGTTGCTCAATAAATATTTCTGAATTAGTTAGTTAATTCAGGCTGAGGTTTTCCACTCAGGAAGAATATTTGCCTACCCAAAAGGCCCAAGCTGGGGTGGGCCTTCATCTCCTGACCCAGAACACCCAATGTGAGACACCCACGGATGGGACCATTTGAACTTGCAAAAAAGGGTGTTTGTGTCCAAGATCTCCCCCACTCCTGCATATAGAGGCAGGCCCAGCCCCGCACTTTAGTGTCTCCCCTGTAACCCCCTTCAGAAGCCAGGGCTAGTTCTAAGCTGAAAAAGGAAATAAAGGTGAGTTCTTCCTTCGTCCCTCCCCCTCTTCAGAAGTGCATATGGGCCTGCTTCTGACTCCATCCAGCTCTGCCTCAGTCCTCTTCAAAGCTGGGACTGGAGGTCTGACCCCAAAAGGGCCAATCCCTTCCCCACAGCACCTTGGGCCCTGCTCCCTTATCGACTGAGTCAGCTGTGGCCTCGTCGCTGAGAAAAACGAGAGGTGATATCTCTTAATTACAGCCTTTTCCACTTTCACTCTTTGCTCCTCGGGGCTCCCTTGCACCGGGTCATCAGCAGACATCCCAACAGCAAAATGTGGCCTCTGAAACCAGACCGCGGCTCTCCTTGCCTGGTGAAGAAAGCAGTTTTCTGCTTATCAACGTGTGGTCTCTTTGTGAAACTAAGACATGACCCCCAGCCTTGACTCAGGGCGCCAACGTGCACATCAAATAGCTGTTCGCGAGGTTAACCTCGTGGCTCCACACTTCGCAGAGAATTTTCGCTCTCCCTTCCTCATTTGCCAGGTAGAATTGGGACAACTGTCACAGAATTGGTCAGCCTCCAGACACGGACTTGGGTTTTTTTGTGCAAAGGAGAAGAGGTGTGGCAGAGCAGAAAGAGCCCAGGTTCAAGGTCCGCCTCTCCTCCGCACTGGCTATGTGGCCTGAGACAAGGCACTTAGTGTGATGCAAGGAGCGGAATGATCCCGAATGACCCCGGGGGCTCGCCTTGGACAAGAAACCACAGGTAGATGGGTAAGTCACTTCTCCAAGCTGGAGGTTCCACTCCAGCATGGCTCCTCGTGGGCCAGTGCGTTTCCTGACCCACCCGGCATCCCATTCCATAGGGTGGTGGTCACCCGGATCTAGCTCCTACTTCTTTGTGAAAGTCAATTGTTAAATATTCAAGAAGTCTCCAAGTTGGCAGTTTGAAATTGGCCACTGTGGGAATACTTTCACCGAAGGAAAGGCAAACATTACTAACTGGAGCTTCCTCCCCCCACCCCCAAGAGCCTGTTAACCCCCATATCCTGTCCACGGCACCTGGCTTTGAGCCTCTGGAATCTTAGACAATGTCTATAAATCTGGGTACCGGTGCTCAGGCTGCCAGACACCCCAAGAATTTGATTATCTATCCACTGACAAGGTTGTACCATAGTCAAGCTGGCCTAAGAAGAGGGAATCATGGCAGCCGAGGGCCTCTCTGGCAAACCTAGATGATGTTCAGCTCTCCGCCCAGGCCCTGGCATAGTTCTCTGTGAGATGATGTGATTTTCATCTTTGGCTGACCCCTGGCTTCTACATGTCCTCTTTCTCCAATAAAGCCTATTCGTTACCCTATGCCATGTGCTGTTTTGAAATCCATCCAGACCCCTGATTCCTGGCAGGTGGTAACATAGAAGGAGCTCAGCTTACATGACGACTCCATTTATCCCTGTCTGGCATGATGCTCCAGCCTCAGTGGCACAATGGGGATAAGGTACTGGCTTCTTAAGAGTACGTGTGAGAGTCAAATGACAATTCACGTGAGCATGATATGCAAACAGTACAGACCATGGGGACTCAACATTCACGCGCGTCACGGTGCCGAGATCAGTGACCGGCTCTTGAGACTCCTAGGTTTTGGTATTAGCATTGCAAGTCTTTTAACTGAGTAACCTTGGGCATGTTGCTTAATCTCTCTGATTTCAGTTTCCCCATCTGAGAAGTGGGTGTAATACTTTGTGGGGTTATCATAAGAACTAAACAGGAATTCAGAGGTGGGGGGGAGCCACGTTTGGCTTAGATTCTGACACTCATTAGATGTTGAAGATTCTCGTTGAATTCAGAAACTCCTCAACTCTCCTGTCTCCAGGGTGCTAATTCAAGCTGAAATGCCAGATCCTTTAATGTTCAAGAATAATTAAATATAAATTCAGTCTGAGGCCAAGTGTACATAATAATAAAGCCCTGGGAATCTTTCAAATTGAGAACTGAAAGGGTGATAAACTCAGGGCTAAAAATATTGCTTCCTCCATAGACTCAGATGCCTTTATTTGCTGGATGTATATCATGGAGGGCATTTGTGCATATATATGTATTTGGCAAACAGCCAAAACAACTCAATTATGTTTTATCATTAATTAAATTTTACAGAAAGAGGGCAACATTTGCTAATGGTGAATATATGCTTTTATTAGACTTAGTCAAAATAACTTAAAATCAAGTCTGTTCAGTTGTGTATAAAGCTTTGAGATTTTTTTTTATTTAAGTGGGTTTGAAATATTGCATGTTTGGGTAAATATGGAAATACAGGCTCTCTCTCCCTCTTACCCCCGCCCCCGCCCCGCATAGTCCATCAACATCAAATCTACCACAAGCTAGGGATACTTATTTGACCTGACATAATGGGTGACTGCCAACCAATTTATCTGGTAGCCTCACTGCCATTGTGAAAATTAAGATTTGCTAGAAATATCCAGACCGATCATATAATGGTCTGTTAATTCCATTCTAACAACAAACTAAGCTGTGATCACTTTAACCAGTAACCAGTGAATGCCTTATCCAACCAGCTATGGGCCTAACCAGAATTCAGGCCAAAGAATATTTGGGTCCCTACTGGGTGTTAGGCGGTGTGCTATATCACTACATTTGAGGAATTACAGTTAATAAAAAGACAAGAAAAATACAAAAATAACTGTATTGCTGTTCCAAATGTGTTACATGCGCACAAAGAGGTACAAACAATGTGTAAACGAGATCAAACAAAAGTTCCAAGGAGGAGACTGTCAAAAACAGGCTCTGCCTCACGTTGACCGAGGGAGATGCAGTTTGAGTTATATAAATAATTTAAGATTTCCTGATAGCCACATAATAAATGAGGCCAAAAAATGAGATTAATTTTAATCATGCCAATATATCCAAAATGTTTTTCTTTCAACATGGCATGAGTATAAGGATTATTAGTGAGATATTTTCCATTCTTTGTGAGTTTGTACTACATTTTTGAAATCCTGTGTTTATATCACACTTACAAATCAATTTATTTATTTATTTATTTTTTACGTGTCGATTTAGATATTATAGCTTCATGAAGAGTATTTGACCTGTACTTAGATGAAAATTTAAGTTGAAAAGGTAGATTTCACATGGAAACTTGTTCCAATAACTGAATCAAACAGTGGTTTTTAAGTTTAAACTAATATTAGCTAAAATCAGATAAAATTTAAAAATCCAGGTCCTCAGTTGCAGTAGCCACATGCCAAGTGCTCCATGGCCACATGTGGTTAGTGGCTACGATATTGGGCAGTGAGGACAGAACTTCCTGCAAGGATGTAAATGTTCTGCTAGACTGTGAAGACTTGAATGTAAACACATGCACCCCCTGTGGAGTGAGGATGAAGGGGGTGTGTCCCAGGAAGAGGAAAGAATTCAAAGTCATAGAAATAGGAAAGGTATATATACCCGTGGATTTGTTGAATGTAGAAATAAATTCTGCTAGTCAGCTCAATGAGAATTTCTGAGTATTGAGTTCTGGACATCTTAGATCTCTTACATTCAGATTTCTGTTCTACAGACTAGCCAATCGCCAAACTGTGGAAAGACCCAAAATGCCCTTCAACAGATGAGTGGATAAGGACAATGTGGTACATCTATACAATGGAAAATTATGCCTCCATCAGAAAGGATGAACATCCAACTTTTGTATCAGCATGGATGGGACTAGATGAGATTATGTGGAGTGAAATAAGTCAAGCGGAGAGAGTCAATTATCTTATGGTCTCATGCGTGGAGCATAAGGAAAGTCATGGAGGGCATTGTGAGAAGGAAGGGAAGGGTGAATGGGGGGAAAACGATGAACCATGAGAGACTGTGGACTCTTAGCAACAAACTGAGGGTTTGGGAGGGGAGGGGGTGGGGGGTTGGACAAGCCTTGGTGGTGGGTATAGAGGAGGACACATATTGCATGGAGCACTGGGTGTGGTGCATGAATAATTAATCTTGTGACACTGAAAAAATAAAATAAACATATTTAGGGGAAAAAAAAGGAAATACGATGGGGGTGAGTCTACGTTTCACTGGGAGGGTAAGATGGAGCAGACTAGGGATACAGTTCCAGATTTCTGGCCGAGCTTCTAAGGACAGAGCTTGGCACTCATGGGTTCTCAGAGTGAGATGAATGACTCTTAAACGAAATAGAGCAGACTCAATTTTGAGACACCAGATTCCTTGGGACCTGTTGGTGGGTATAAATGGGTTGGTACAGATCACCTGGATGTAGGGAGAACCCTAATACACCACATGCTCAGAACTCTGAGGAATATTTATGAACTGCCATAAATTATCTTCACGTATGACTTGCATTCATGACACAATCAAAGCAGAGTCCTGGTTGAGTGGTTTTCATGATTTGGTCTAATGATCTATGTTGATTCCCCTTATGAAAAGCACATGGTCCAATTATATATTTCTTCCATCCTGGGTTAAAGATGTCCTTCTAAAGGCCCATTCTACCAATTTATAGGGGATATAAAAAAAGGATTTTCAGTAAAATGTACTTTCATTGGTTTTGATGAAAAGGGTTTGTGATGAAAGTAGAATCTCTAATAAGCATTTCATAAATGACTTGTCTTTCAAACTTAATATAAAACAGAATAAAATACGTCTCCCAAAGACCTCCTTGCTGCCTCACAGATTTAAAGTCCCCTACACTCAATCAATCAGGCCCAAGAACTCAAAAACCTCTAAAGACACAATCAAATATTTATCAGTGAAAGTTGGTAAAACTAAGAAATTATTTATGGTCCAAATTTTGAAATAATCACACTTTGAAGGGAGAGGGAAAAAGCACATGTTGGGAACTACACATTTCTCTTTAGGGCACATGCCCCCAGATCCTCGCTGTGTCTAAAATTCAGAAACAGGAAGGAAATCACAGGTTTGAGGCAGTCTGTCACAATTGGGTCTTTAACCATTTTTCGGAAACATTGAGAGAGATGAAGGAAAAGCAGTCCCCGAATTCTAGTAATTTAGCCACTTACCAACTAATTAATTATTTGGAAGATAAATAAATTATGCATCAGCCAAAAACTCTGTTTGACCCCTAGAGTTGCTCACATGGTCTTTCTGTTGATATACAATTCTACATGACACAGCCTCAACTGAGAACCTCCCCCCTGTCCCCCAAGAGTGGATTCACTGCCGTATCCTGCTTTTGATGCCTTCACTATGTAGTATAAGTCCAATTTCTTTAAAGGAATTCAGGTGGTGATAATATATGGCCAAAAAAAAAAAAAGAAAGAAAGAAAGAAATAGACACTTAAGGCTCCATCCAGTCTCTTGAAGTTTGAGACAAACGAACAAACAAATAATTTTGTGCCGGCATGCCAATTCCTGTGTATTTTGTGATCATTTTGCATTTAGTTAAGCTTAAATTTTTTCCCCAACATTGTATCATGAAATTTACAAACAGAAGAAAAGTTGAAAGAGGTTTTCAGCCATCAACCTTATGGCAACCACCTAGATTCTACTATTAACATTTTACTAGTTTTATCATCTATCTGTCCATTTACTCAGCCTTCTATCCATCCTATTTTTTGTCTGTACCCTTCAAACAATTACATTTAATTTTAATGCTGTTTTAAACGAAATAATTGTTAGCAAAGATATTTCATTCCATGAAAGAGAAATATCAAATTGTACTTAGTCGCACTGAGCAGACTAGTTAAGAGCAGAGACTCTGAAATCACAAAGAGAGGGTATGGAGCTCATCTCTGCTACTAACTGACTGTGTGACTCCGGACAGGTGACTTATCCATCCCTGTGAGACTCATTACTCTCAGGGGGCGCTCTGGAAGATGATCCTCATGGGGTTGCCATTATGAGAATTCAACATAACAGAGGAAAGGTGCTTACACTTTAAAGTATTGGACAAATAATGCATTTGTGATGACTTTTTTCTATTCTTCTGCAATCCTGTGACATTACTGACCCTGTCTATTGCCTTTTGTCATTAACTCTCCAGCCCCTCACACAGTGCCTCGTAAATAGCTGATGCTGAATATGTGCTTATTGATGTGAATTGATGTGAATTTCAGAGATATTCCTGCCTGGGATGCTGAAAGTACTTATTAATGGAGAGAAGCAAGTACAGTCAGCTTCAAAGACACAAGACAAGCAAGTTAGTTCTGGAAATGAGATGGGAGCAGAAGATGAGACAAGGAAAACCTGGCCTGAAGATGAGACAAGGAAAACCTGGCCTGTAACGCAAAACTGTTTATATTAGGTTCAGTGATGGAACAGAATCCATCAGTGCCCTGTCCCCTCCCTTGGATCTCACCTTTTCAGGGCACACCAGCAGACTTCCAGCTGTCTCCCCCCGGCCTCAGAAGGCCTTTGTGCTGGTGCCCAGAGCACAGGGAAGGTTGGATGCACTGGTCAGTTTATACCTTTGGGAAAGACTTTCAACCAAAGATGGATGGCGTTGGTGTATAAATACCCCAGCTCCCTCCCCTGTGGAGGGTGCTTAACACCATTTCCTAGCATTTCCTCTTGGGATTACAATGCAGTCACCAACAAACAGCCTTAGTGGCCTTGATAAACAGGCCTCTCAACTGGCTCCCTTCCTTCCCTATCTCACTTCCTCACTTCCTTACCAGTATTCTCTTCTTCTCCTAAATAAACGACTTGCATTTGAATTCTTATCTCAGGGTCAGCTTCAGGGGGAAACCAAAGTGAGACACGTGTCTTTATGCTTTCATAACCATAGAATCTCTTCTTCAAATGGCATCCTACACTGAAGTCTGATATGTGATATTTGTAAAATTAGAGCTGCCTGACTCAGAGAGTTTGGGTGGGTGGGTGGGATACGTTTCCTTTCTCCCCACCTCCCCAGAACTCTCTGAAGACACCCATATCTTCCCTCACAGTTCAGCAGAGCATCACTTGTTAGCTATTAGTGGAGTTGATGAAGGTAAGGCATAGGATATAACGAAAAGGATAAGATGAATGAATAAAACCAAGCAGGCACAAAGGCATAATACGTATCGATATAGTTTTCGCACAGCAGTACAGTTATTCACAACCTAGTGGTGCTGAGGCTGTTGGTCCATAGCTTCCCTTAAAGTAGGACTGGTTTAGGCCAGTGGTTTTCAGCCCCGGATGCCCAACAGAATCACCCAGAATTAAAAAAAAAAAATTCTCATGCTTGGTCCTCGCTCCCTGACCAACTGAATTGATCTTGGAAGGTGGAGCCTGGCATGTGTATTTTAACTTCCCTAGGCAACTCTGATGTATAGTGGGGGTTGAGAACACCAGGCTTACATAAAGGTCTAAAGAGCAAGGATGCAACTTATGCCTCTGAAACTGTTTAGAGGCAGAGTCTTATAGACTTGAGGAATCTGTCCCAAGGGTGAGTGCCACCCTTGGCTTCGGGTACACCTACACGAAGGCCATTTTGGTTAGGGCTGTCCAAAGGGCAGGGCTCATCAACCCTACCACTGTCCACTCGGAACAGCTCTGCTTACTTCTGCATCATGTCCTGGTCTCATGGCAAGATTTTGCTTAAAGAAAGGTGTCTTTGGTACAGTGGTAATTTAAAATCACAAATATGGTGATTGCCAAGACATTGGATTATTGATGCTTCTAATTTCCAACAGAAATAGATTTCTAATAGTCCAAGTTGCCCTCATTTCTGGTCCAGTTCACCTCTTGGCAGATCTTTCTGTGTCCACTCCTCCTGACCCCTCTGCTCCCACAAATCATTCTCTATGAGGCAACCAGAGGGCCTTTCAGCACACACATGGGCTGAACTTCCGGTGGTTTCTTGATGTGTACACAATGAAATCCCCACTTGTCATGGTCTCTGTAGGCCCAGTGACAGGCCCGCTTCTCTGACTTTAGCTCTTACCTCTTTCCTGCTTGCCTCATTGCAGCCATCCAGACATTTTGCTGCCCAAATATGCCTCAGTCTTTCCCACCTGCAGACCTTTGCACATGCAGTGACCTCTGCTAAGAATGAGGCCTCCCCAGATCTTCCCATAACTGTCTCTTTCTCATCTTTCCAGTCTCCAATCAAACACCAGGGTCTCCGACCAGCCTTCCCAGCCATGTGTGTGAGCACTTCTGTCCCTCTACTCCCTGGTCTGGCCATTTACTCTCTTTCTAAAGAGCTATTTCTGCTCTTCACAGAATTTGTTATCCTTTGCAATTTTCTTGTTTGTTTATTTACTTATCAAAATATCTGTCTCCATACTATAGTCCAAGCTCTATCACAATTAAGGTTTCTGTGCTGTTAATACCAATAGTCATCCAGTCCCAATCTTGGAGTCTGCCATAAAACAGATGCTCCTTTTTTATTAACGAGTGAGTAAAAAATCCCAAAGCACCAGCCATTAAGGCCATTCATCAAACTAACCCACCTCTATTCAAATTCTGTCATGACCGAAAAATACTAACTGGTTTGAATTTGCTTCTCCATGTTGACTTTCGTAGGGGGAGAGGATGTGCTGACCACATCAGTATTTCTGCCCACTTAACAGCAAATATTTCTTTCTGGTAAAGTTATTGCCCTGACTCATGTTTTCTGAGTCTGGTTAGGATGATTTAGTTCTTTTGTCCTGGTTTAGTTTTTAGAGGGCTGACCTAGTGGTGCTCCTGGACTTACACCTTTGAAAACTAGGATCTAGGGGCTCCTGGGTGGCGCAGTCGTTTGGGCATCTAACTCTTGATTTTGGCTCAGATCATGATGTTGGGGTTGTGAGATGGAGCCCCACATTGGCTCTGAGCTCCGCATGGAGTCTGCTTAAGACTCTCTCTCCCTCTCTCTCTCTGTCCCTCCCGCTGACTCTCTCTCGCCCTCTCTCTTGAATAAATAAATAAAGCTTTAAGAATAAAAAGAAGAAAAGAAAACTAGGATCTAAATAAAAAAGGCCATGTATCATCACACTGCTATACTAGTATGGTAGAGTAGAGTATCGGGCTGGTTGCCTAGACATGATCTTCAAAGCAATGAGGCTATTCCTTAACCACTGACATATTCCAGACACAATTTGAGCACTGTTAGCTGCCACCTAGCGCTCCAAAGCATGATATTCAAAGGTATTAATGTGTTTTGTAAATACTTTTTTTTGTTGTTGTTTGATGGCTTTTCGTCATTCTTTTATTGGCAAAACCATCTGGCTTGTTACCCTGGAGGAACAGAGACCGATTTCAGGGGGCCACCAAGACAGTCACAGTCAGCCTGCCTTGTGTATGCTCTTCTCTTAATGAAAACATGCCTTTGTTATGTCATTTGTCTTTTGTCTGACTTACCTTGCCAACATCTCTTGGGAAAGGTTGCCTCTGATTCTCTGGAATTAAAATGGGAGACACCACAATGGACCTCTTTTGTCTTGGGACAGGAGAAGTTCTTGCAAATTTAAATATATCCTAAAAGAGAAAAAAAACAAAATCAATTGACTAAAATCCCCCACGGAAAGGATGTATCAGGCTGCTCTGAGATATAGTTCCTTTGTTGTGAAAGCATACAACTGTTTGGACATTGTTAATTTTATTCTATCAAACCTCGTTAGCGTTAGCAAGTACATCATTAGAATCATGGTAGAGCTGACGTTGTGATTCACAATGACTATCATTAAGCTCTTTAATCCCATCTTCTGAATCATTCTATTCACAATGTCAGTCTTGATTTACATATCCTTCAGTATTTGTCGATTCCCCTTCTTAATCTGCCAAGTGAGGAGATTACTCACCTGGTCACTAATCCACAGAACCCACTGGACATAAAAGTGACTCTCCTCATGGCCAAATGCAAGGTCCTTACACTCACAAATAAACAGGGATGAAGGGGCAATCACAAAGGTCCAGACTACATCAGGCATTATGGGGACTCTGAGTCAATGTTTCCTCGCGGACTATTTGTTATTATTAGTAGGCCAATGGTTGGAATGCACTACTGATACACTATATATGTTCCAAACTTTGATTATTGGAACAACACTGTCAAATTTCTGCCCTATCTGTAATTTACCTATTTAATAACATAAATGTGTGCAAAAGAGGAAACTTTGTACCATAATTTAAATGAAGTACCAGTATCGCTTTCCATAAAAAGTAGGAAAACATGAACATAAACATCATTGGAGACCCAATGATGGTATTCAATTTGAGGTGGAAACTCAGGGGAAAAATAAGGTCCTCTTTTTCTTTTTTAATTTTTTTTAAAAAGATTTATTTGTTTATTTGAGAGAGGTCAAGGAGGGGCAGAGAGTCTCGAGCAGACTCCTTGCTGTGTGCAGAGTCTGATGTGGGGCTCGATCTCACCACCTTGAGGTCAGGACCTGAGCTGAAACCAAGAATCTGATGCTCAATCAACTGAACCACCGAGGTGACCCTAAGATCTTCCTTTAAACAGGGAGAAAAGAAAGGGGTAGTGGGGCATTAAAGGGTTGTTAGCACCAAGCTAAGACTTTCCCCTTGATCAGATCAGAGGACTGAAAGAGAATTGAAAGGGGAATATCATTTTCAGTCTATAAGCCAATCTCAGTCATTGCTGCCTACAAACCAAAACTATGTTATGTATCATCAAATGTAAGCATCTCAAACTTTGGACAATAGGTTCCTACCAAAACCATGTGGCAAATGATATTTAAATACCATCATGGATCCATGCCCCACAAAAGTATGTGTGTATATGGATGCATGTGTGTGTGTGTGTGTGTGTGTGTGTGTGTGTAGTTTTAAAGGAAAATCTACATAAGAAAAGTTAAACAGGAAACCAGACCGACTAAGGCTAAGAAGGCTTCTATAATTTTTCTCTAGATTTTGGTGGGAGTGTAATCTGATGGTCCTCTTATGGAAAGCAATCAGGCAATATTTATTTATTAAGAATCTTACGAATGCACATATCCTTTCACCTGGTAACATAACTCCTAGAAATACATTCAAATGCTAAATCCAAAAGAAAAGTAAAATTGTATGCAGAAATGTTTTCAGCAAGACATTATTTATAAAGGGTAAAAATGGCAAACACCCTAAATGTTCAACTGCAAGGCAAAGTGGAATTTGGGCCCATCAGGAGGAGACACTCTTCGATGGTTAGCAGTAATGCAGTCTTGAAGTGCATGTTCTAACCACAACTACCACATTTGACTGCTCCCACAATCACCAACACGGACTACTCTATAATAACAATTTCCCACATGTGCATTGGCAATGTGCTGGGCACATTACATGTGTCCACTCTCGTATTTGCAATTAACTTCTCAAGTAAACCTCGTCCCTCCTCAACTAACGAGGAATACTAAATTCAGAGAGGCTATATGACTTGCTTAATTCACTTAGCCAGCAGAGAGAATACGTAGGATAAAATGTGCAGGGAGACATAGACCAGCATATCGGGCACCTCCTATTTACATAAACTGTAGTAAGCATAGAAGAATAACATTTAAAATCTCAATGCGTGAGTGTAAATAAAGACTATTTGGTTTCTGGGAAGACCAAATAATTACTATTTGGGTACAGACAGAAAACTGGGGTGTTGTCTATGTAATGGAGGAAAAATAACAAGGGTTAAAACAAGAACAACAAACTCACCCATCCAACCAACCACCACCAACAAAATAAGGCAGCCCAACCAGGCAAAAGGCAGCGTAGAGAAAGAGAGAATGAAACAGATGATGATAAGACAGTGAAAAACACAGTGGATTCTATTCGTAGGACACTGATGTACATAACATCTGTGAAGATTCTGTTGGTTTGTGAGGGAATGGCAAAGGAATAGAAAATATGTAAAATATGTACAGCATATGAATCTCATTTACAATAAAAGAAATATTGAGGTTTAGATGAGAGAATGTCTCAGCAAGCACTATGAAAAGACTTACAGTTTGAGGTAAATACAAAGGGTCGGTGATTTGGCTCTGTGACCCGACACAGGTAGGCTTCCGTTCATAATGGCAGTAAGTACAAATGTATCTCAAGTCACAAAAAAAGCATACTGTGTCATCAGTACAAACTTTCTTTTGTTAGTAGTAAAGGGCTTATTGGTATTTGCAGGTCTGTGGATGGGTGAGAGTTTTGTCCTCACGGGGATCTAGGGGGTCAGGCTTCTGAGTCCCTATCCCTACAGCTAGTGGCCTCCCCGCTCACCAGTGAGCTGAGCTTATGGTGGCCAGTTCCCGTCCCCAGCTCTCACGGCCTCCCAGAAGCTTAGTAAGTGCTGTGTCAGCTCGTGGGTCTAAAGTGCCTAAGAAAAGAAGCAGGCAGCTCTGACCTCAGAATGGCAAAGAGCACAGTAGAAGGGAACGGGGTAGAGGGTGGGAATGGCTGATTGGAGAGACGCTTCTGCGTGCGTCCGAGAGCCCTCCGTGGTGGACGGTAAGGCATTCCGGGGGCCAGGCTCTCCTGTATCTCCCAACCATCTGCCTTACGACGGCAGGGACCTCAATAGCTCTTTGTCCTTGGCTGTGTTTTCATGTCAGTTGCTCCATTTTTGTCTCTGTGACTTACGAGGAAATCTACAACTACGTGTTTGTTGACAAATGTCTACCTCGATCCTCGCCTCTGCGTCTAACTTTGATCAGGTCTGTGGCAAACGGCGCGCTTGTGTGTCCTGAAGCCACGAGTTTCCGCGTGACGGGGACGGCGGAGGAGCCAGAGCATCTGATGTGACTGACGATCACACACCTTGTGCAGATCCAGACAGGTGTGCTGGGCGATCGCGCTCATGCCCGACTGTGTGTGCGTGTCAATCCGGGGCGGGAAGCCTCCGAATGCGCCAGGCTGTGGGGGGCTAACCTCAAGGAGAGGAAACAGAAGCCGAGGGGATAAAAAGAACGTGACCAACCTAAGAGCTGTTTCTAGAAGGGGAAGAGCCGGGATGTGGGAGAGAATGGAGCATCTGGGTAAAGAGCGGCTGTGTGAGGGTTTCCCGACTTCTGATGTTGCCGTTACCAAGACGGTGGGCAAAGAGAAAAAACCAAACAAACAAAACAGCAGTTCTGGGCCCAAGGCCTATGTGCTGTCAACTGGTAGAATTGAGGGGCTGTGGGGCATCCAACAGAGATTTCTAGAGGCCATGTCGAGAGTTGTCTTTGGGAGGGAGTGACGAGTGAGGGAGGGAGAATGTCACCATCACCCACGTACAAGGGTAGCTGGATGGAAAGGAGAAGCTGACACCACCCAGCTTCTGTCGAGAGGGGAAAAGGGAGGGGCTCACCCATTTGATGACGGGTCTCTAAAAGGCCAGTAAAAGGCATGGAAAGGTTAGGTGGCCCAAAGCGGGAAACCAGAAGGGTGAAGAGATGAGAACGTCAAGCAGGAAGGGGTGCATGGCCACATCACACAATGCAGGCATCCCCTCCAAAGAGCCAAGTACCCTGAGGAGGCCGCTGGGCTTGACAATGAATAGGTATTGATTTTCGAAAGAGCAGCTTAACAATGTGTTAGGGTCGCGTGTCAGAGCAATCAATGAGAAGCGAGGGCTTTGGTGCAGAAGGAAGGGAGAGGCAGGGAAGAAGTTTGTCATGTCAGCTAAAGGGGAGGCCAGGAAGCGTGCCGGGCACGAGGAGCGAAGGGCTCGCGCCACAGGGTGGGGTGAGCGAGGGGGACAACTGGTGGGGGCGCGCGCCCCCGGGGGAGGGACGGGAATGGCTCGGCAGGAGGGACACTGCTTCCCTTGAGCACAGAAAGAGGCTGAAAGGGAATTTCTCATCTGTAAGGAGGATGATCTGCCCATGCTCTACGTTATCGGAATAAAATGAGAAATCGCACGTGGAAGCGCTCTGTGCTCTCCAAAGAACAGCACAGAAGTGAAGGATGGGTCTTATTAATACCAGGACAGGGACGTGAGGAAATGAAGACAAGCCACTCAGTCCCTTTTACGAGTGAGTAATTCAGCGGCTGGTGGCCTAAGGCCAGATCTTAACACAGACACATGTGGACACACAGCCCCCTCGAGGTTTCCAGATTCACTAGACACCTGCTCACTACCATCAAAATTCTCACCAGACACAAACGCTCAGGCGCACATGCACGTGTACACACGCACACACACTCCTGAATAGATACACGTACAACAGCCACACGTGACAAGCCTAGACCCAAGGACACAGACGACACACACACCACACCTTCCTGCTTCAAACTGAGGCAGTTTTCTCAGCCACGGGGACACACACACACACACAGGCGTGGGCCTCCCACGGGACCCTCCCCATGGCCCTGCAGGCGCTGGACGATGATCTTCAGCATCTTAGAGCCTGGGACAGAGGGCGGCCTGCAGCAGCCGCATCCAATCTCACTCAAGTCAAAGGGGCAGAGCTGTGTCCCCAGGGAGACTCGCTCAGGCAGGACTTTATTACAGGAGAACTGTCCCCCTCCGGAACGTCTCTCATCTCCTGCGGGCTCACCGGAGCCGTTGTCTTTCTGTCGTAAGGTGTTTGGGTCTACAGTGCCATTTGCTTTCTTCTCTGCTTCTCAATCTCAGGGGAAATTGGCAGTGTGCTAGAAGCAAGTTTCACACTGAGGGTGTCACATCACACAGTGAAGGGAGCATGCTGGAAATAAGGGGGAGACCCCAGTAACCGTGGCCAGGGGAGAAGCTAGGGGCCGGGGAAGGAGGAAGGAGGAAAGAAAAGAAGAATGTGAAAAGGGGAGGAAGACTAGATTCATTCATTCATTCATTCATTTCTTCAAACACTACCCATGGAGACTTCCTCTCCACCAGGAGTCATTCTACGCATCTGGGAAAGCCCGGTGCACCAGAGACAAGCCTCTGCCCCCATGGAGCTCCCATTCGAGAGCAGGGAGAGAGACATAAGCAGAACAGTGGCCTGGAGCACAAACAAGCAGGGGGGCCTTTAGGTGTGCCGGGTGGATGGCTGCTGAGGTTTTCATCAGGGAGGCCAAGGGAAGGGCCTCCTGGGAAGTCGGCAATGGAGGGAGAAGGTGAGGGAGCTATGTGCGTGGGGAGGAAGGCTGCAGGCAGCAGCAGGAGGCAGCCCGCTTGGCCAGAGCACTGGGGGGAGCACGGGGAGGGGACCAGCCCGGGACCTGGGAAAGGGAATCGAGATGCTGGCTGGCTGGCTGGCCGTGGAGCCCCCAGAGAGGACTCTGGCTTTGACTTTGCCTGAGATGTGAGTCTTAGGGGAAGAGGTTTAAGCTGGGAAGTGACACGAGCCCACTTACAATTAGAAAGACACACGCGCAGGCCACTGTGTGGAGAAGAGACTTAAAGACGGAACAAGAGGTTGCTCGTCGGTCACATTTCCTCCTTTTCCCAACCTGCCGGCACAGGGCACAGAGGTTCCTCCGAAAATGCAAGTGTGAGTGTTCGATCTGGACAAAGGCAGAGATGGAATAGCTCTGCCCTCTTACTTGCCACAGCATTTTGAAAGTGCTTTCGAGGTAGAATTTAAGTACCATCAAATTCACCCGTTTCTACGTGTGCAATGCAGTGATGATCAGGAAATTTGCAGAGTTGAGCAATCATCACCGCAGTCTGATTTTAGAACATTTCCGTCATCCCAAAGGCGAGCCGCTCCCCCAGCCCAAGCCTGGCCCGCAGCCTACCGCCAGTCTGCCTTCTGTCTGTACACATCTACCTTCTCCCTCCGTTTCAGGCGAGGGAATCACAAGGCACTTCCACAGCGTGGACTTGCCTCCATGGGGTGAGGACCGGGAAGGAGAAAGGGACGGAGCCGACCTCCAGTGGCTGGAGGTTCTCACTGTCCCTTCCCACCACGCCCAGCGGACGCCACCCCAAGAAGGCAGCGAGATTTGAGAGGAACAACCCTGTTCCCTTCACACTGAACGTGTGGGCCTATCTTGCCACGTGTCAGAGGATCTTCGTGAGCCACTATTCACACGGGCCAGAAGGGACCAGAGGACTCGGGCCTGCCTTCCCCTCCCTCCCAGGCTTCGTTTCTGTGTCAGGTAATAAACAAGAGGGGGAAGTAGCATCCACACAGTGAAGGAGCCACAAACATCGGCCTGTGTTCGCTCCCCTACTACTGTGAGTTCTGTGCAAACTCGGGTGCTAGGAGGAGATATTTCAATAAGGCGAAGCACTACAGAAGCTGGGCGCACTCCCCCTGGCGAGGCAGGGAGTTGAGGGAGGGCAGTGTCACGTGAGGCTCGATGGTCAACCCGGCCCTGTGTGTGGACAGGGTTGGAGGTCAAGGTGGGAAAGTCCGATGTACTCCCAGGCGGTGGGGAGCCTTTACGGGGATCATGCAAAGGTGTGATGTTTTGGGGGTTGAATTCCACATCCAGTTAAAGGATCCTGAAGATTATTCCTTTGGAGAGTTTGAAGCTTAGACTCTAGTCCTAAGGTCACATAGCCTGTTCCCTTCCCGCCTTTCTAAGCCAAAGATTTACTTGGCATCCATGTCCTGGACTCACCAAGTCCACTGTAGCAAATACCGCCATTTATGGAGTCGGGACGAGCCGGGCGCCATCCTGGGCACCCGTACCAGTGTTCCATTTAATCCATCCAACGACTCGTAGGTAGAACCACCGCGCCTGTTGGCCTGAGGCTCAAAGATGCAGCTGACTTCCCCAAAGTCACTTAGCTCTTGATCGAAGCACGGAACACTGGCACCTGTGACTTCACGGCCCCTGCCCTGAGCGCGACGCTGTCGTCTCCACGGGCCCAGCAGGTGCCCACCTCGACAAGGAGGCCTGTGTC
The DNA here is from genome assembly GCA_028533885.1 of Nasua narica. Taxonomy (NCBI): domain Eukaryota; kingdom Metazoa; phylum Chordata; class Mammalia; order Carnivora; family Procyonidae; genus Nasua; species Nasua narica. Next base: position 45,240,753 of record CM052803.1, on the reverse strand, counting down.
CGCACAGAGCTCCTTAGCCCTGCTTATTCGAGCATACTTGGAGAATCGCAACTCTACGTGTGCAGAGGATAGACCCCAAATCTCAATCAGCCTCTGGCTAAAAGGACCGGCTACCTATATGGCGGGGAGACAGCTTAATTGTCTGCAAATTTCTGCAAATGAATGGAACTAGAGAAATCAATCTCCAATTTATTCCATTCTCGCAGCTGATCTCATTGTGCTGAAAGCTGCCAGGAGGAGGGTTCTCTGTTCCTCCGCTCACATTTCGTCTGCGATCAAACGCGCAGCTCGGCCAGCCTTGACGTACCTGGGGCGAGACTTAGAATTTGCTTTATTAACTCCTGGGGCTGAAGTTTGCCTACTTAAGGAGGAAACAATCAACAGAAATCAAACTTTCCGCAGCAAATTTAGGAGGCTCGAGAGCCCAGACACTGACGAGAGCTTGCTTCATTTACCATTTCCGCGATATCCTGGAGGCCAAATGTCAGTGCTGCTGCCTTCCTGCTCTCCGAGTGGGCCCCTGACACGGTTACGATGACAATGAAATGGGATGATGTGGAAATTGCCCGTTAGTCCCGCAGGGCTCACCTCACGGTATGGCAACGGGTGTGACAGAGCTCATTTGAAAAGTGGGGTCGAAGGGGAAGATGATGGGTGGTGAATGCATAGGGTGGGCTGAAGCCCACCTGCTGTTATAAATTAAGCGATGCAGGCCTCTCAAGGGCTGCTGCTCTGCAAAAGGGAGAAATGGGCGCAAGCCACGCTTTTCTAGATCCCCGCTTGCTTTCCTAGAACGCGATTGCCAGTGATATCAGAAACAATTTCTCCAGTGATGAAAGTCATCTGTCAGAGACTTTGGGGATGGTCAATCTAACAAGAAACCTTGCAACGGAAGGACCAGTATCAGGACCTCAGAATGATTGGTACCAAGGAAGTAAGTAACACATTTCCAAAGGTAACGAATATGACAGCCATTTCTGTCGTCACGGGTGTTCAGGGTGGAAAAGACATGGCTTTGCCCGAAGATGTCAATGGAGAAAAGGATTCATCAAGACAAGAAGGATTCATCAGAGAATTTGCAATTTGAATGGTGACTCCAGAATTCTCTCCAGAATGGTGACAATATTCTCTGTCTAGCAGCCAGGAAGATCTTTTAAAACACACCCCTTCCCCTTACCAATTCCATATTTGCTTCCCCTTGCCAACGGATGGAGCCTCCAGTGCTACAAGGCCCAGGAAGGCGAGCAGGTTCGGCTCCGGAGGGCGTGTCTAACCTCAGGTGGCCTCACGCCATCCAGGTTCTGCTTCTGCAACACCAGCCCTACCAGGACCCGCAGGTTGTAAACGCATGTCTGAGGGCTCTTCACCTAGCAGGGCCCCTCCTCAGCCCTCCCCTCTGGTGCCTGGTTGACTGTGGTCCTTCCGCTCTCGGCTTAAACACCACATCACTGGACTCTGCTACGGGGATTGCCCGCAGCTCGCCCTTTCTATCCAGCGTCTGGGTCTCAGCTTCTGACTGCACCTTCACTCTGGGCCATCAGCCTGTCAATGTCTGTCTGCCCCGGGAGGCTACGGGCCCCAGGAGGGCAGGCACCGTGCGTCCCTGGTTTGCAAGTGTGTCCCCTGGTACCCAGCACAAGATCAGGCCCAAAGCAGGTGTCCAAAAGGTTATTTTTGAAAATAGTATTAAATTCAAAAATTATTAAATATAGGGTTATTGTAAGAATTAGGGTAATCTAGGTAATGGGCTTAGCACAATGTCTGGTTTAGAGCACTTGCTCCACAGTTGTGTCTAGTAAGTAAATAAGCAGGATGCCTAGGACTCCTTTTTTAATTTCCTCTTCACTATGGAAATCTGTTCTCCGATAACAATTATCACTACCCCCCTTGGTTTGGACTTTTTCATACTCGAGCGCTCAGTGCTGGGTGAAGTGACGGAATCCATAGAAATTGTTCAGAAGGCCCACCCCTTGGAGCGCTCAGCAGAAGACCATCGTTTTCTGGAAGAAATGACAATGAGGCTGAGATGGGAAGGCCACGTGGAGTTCAGGCCGGTGGAGGGACAAGGAGGAGGAAGAGGTCGAGGCCTGGGGAGCGGCAAGTGAGGGGACACAGAAGCGGGAGAAGGCCAGGGGCTTTCGGAAGGCCTGGAGCAGAGGCGGGTAGGGCTCAAAGGAGCCCTAGAAGAGGCAGGAAAGCGAGAGCGGCCAGACCTGGTCCCCAGGATTGTTGCGAATCCCGAGGACCACGAGAAGCCACTGAATGGTTTTCAGCAGAAGCCTGGGACCTGACCTTGCCTTTGACTCTGCTTGTGGGAGCTGAGGAGCCGTCCCTGGGGAACACATTTTTCCTGCTATCTGTTACCCTGAGCCATCCCTATATTTTAAAAGTTGAACTTAAAAATCAGACACAAGTAAAACGACAACACCCCCGCCACACACACTCTACGGCTTGCTCTCAAATGTCAACTTCCCCACGTTCGAACTGCTTGTTAAAAAATAAAATAAAAGCGTATGCTTTGGGTGAAAATTTGCCAAACCACATTTCCAAAATGCAACCGCCTCCAAAATATTTCACGCCTCTCACAGGACCACTAACAACACAAATCGGGGCTCGCTAGTTTCGCTGGAGGTGAAAAATGTTTTAAACATGTTTAGATTCTTCAGTCAGAGGCCCGTTCAGCCACACGTGCTGGTGATGGGGATATGATGGATACAATTTCCCTGTCCGCTCCGGCATTGATAAAATATTCATGTTAAATAGCTATTCTGAACACCTGGAGGCATCTTGCAGCGCTTTACAGATGGACTTGTTTTTCTAATACACATATGTACCCCCGTCTCAACAGCTGCATTAACTCGAGTATGTACTCCGGATGTGTGAGCACGGACCCCCGATCCCACGTTTCCTGGTCTGCGTGAGCTCATAAATGTGTGAGTGGCCTTTAAAGAAAGCCCCCATTAGAAAACCCACACGCGGAAAAAGAATTCTTTTAAATTCAGTGGGTGTTTAGTGGGCGTTGGCTACGTGCTTCCCCCCAGGAAGTGCCGTTGTAAATGGTACAGGACTATCTTGCAGGCACCCCAAACCCAGCGTGTCCTACACCAAATTGAGAATCCTACACCCCCCTCCCGAGGTGCCTGCCTCCCCGTCTCAGAATTGAAGAACTACACCCTTATGTCCCATGGAGAGTTGACTTCACTCCCGCCATATTGCACTCCCGAGTGGTTACCGCCCTCGGAGGGGTTTCCCGAATCTGTGCGTCCTTCTCTGGCACCATGTTCCCTGCCATGACCCTCGCATTTCCTCTGCTCACCTGTGGATTCTTCGTGTCTTATCATTTCCTCTTACACATGAGCCCACTGGATACTAGAATCATAACAACCAGGACCTCAGCACCCTTCCTCCAGACTCCCCAGAAGCAGACATTGAGATAAAGATTTGAGAGCAAGGAGTAGTTTAATATACTTTCTAAAGTTTCTATAATGAACCTATTCTACTTGGAATCAGGACAAAAAGTGAATTCATTTACTCGCAACCCTGTCTCGTACAAACAGAATAGCATTCCAGTGTCCTTCCTTCCAGGTTTTAATATACTTTCTGCTTAAGTTGAAATTGAAGGGTCTGAACAATTTTGTACCTCGCTTTTTGAACCTAATGATGAAAGCCAAGCTTCTTTCCCTCCCGTGTCACAGCCTCTGAAAACACGATTTTAGTAGCGGCATGCCACGTCATGGGGATGCTTCAGCACGCATTTAACCATTCCCTTGTCCTCAGGCTCATCAAGTGGAGGTATTTCCAATGCTTTATTATAAACAGAATGCAAATAAAAGAGCAGTGTATGTGCAGTTTGATTCTCTTACTTGCTTGCTTGCCTCTAATAAGGAGTTTTTGGAATGGACGAGCGCAAGTGGGGTTACTAGGTCAAAGGTTATGAATATTTTAAAGGACCTGTGACATATTCCCAAACCATGACCAGCACTGAACACAGATTTCACGGGGCGACAGCAGGGCATTCCCCGGTGGATCCCACACTTCCCTTCGGAGCCAATGTCTATAGTTCTACCCATCTTGCTTTTGCCCAACCATGGCCTGCTCTCTCATGACTTTATGCCTTCATTTGTGCTGTTTCTCTGACAAGGATGTTCTTTCTCCCTTGCTTACTTCCAGTCTTCTCTACCTGCGAGATAACACACACACACACACACACACGCGCGTGCACACACACACAAATAGGTGTCTATTATTCTATTATATTATGTCTTATTCTCCTACTCAAGGTAGATGGAGGCTTCTGGATAGTTCCCATTAACTTCGGGTTTCCTTGGCCAGTTCCCAATAGTATGCAAGTGCAGGCTTCATTCCCTAAACCGTAATAAAGATGATCTGTTTAATAAAGGCTACCTGATATCAAATGATAAGCCAATAAAAATCGCTTTCTTCTTTTTCCAAAGGACTTTTTGACTTTTCCACACCTTAAGGTGACCTCCGAGATAAGAAGAACCTTGTATTCTCATTTAACCCCTGATGCATTTAATCGTCAGGTTGGAAGGGACACCGTCCTCCTCTCCCCTGCAGCTGAACCGCCTCATTAAATGGCAGAAGACAGGACCGGCTGTCCCTACAGGCACAGGCACCCTACCATGAGGCTTGACCTCATGGGGGCCTGGCTCCAGGAGGGACTGCATGCTGACAAACGTCACTGTGTGACTGTAGGGTGGCATCGGAGAAAAACAGGCTAAGACTTTGTCAAATATAAAAGCACGTGCTTCTTCGCTGTTTCACCCCGAGTAAAACCCGGCTTCTGCAGCCAAATTTAACGGTGATTCAGGGAAAGGAGGGCCCCAGATGGAGCTTCCCCCCAAACAGGGGGTGAAACCAATCCTCCCCTTTGGAATGGCGTGTTCCTGTCTCGGGATCCCTAACAGGGAGCACATTTAAAGCGGTATCCCGGTCTTTAAGGAAAGGAAGTGCTCATTACCAGGACTCAGTCTCTGCATTTGGTCTGTTTTTGAGCTCCTCGCTCCTCCTGCTTTTATCCACTTGCTTTGTTTTTGGTTGTTAACTTCTCGATTAGGGCCCAGAGCTCTAAAATTAGAAAGCCATTTCCCACGCTGCCGCCAAAGCCAACTGCCTCCTTTGTCCAACCAATTCTTAAATATCCTTCGTGATTGAGATTCAAGATTATTCTGCTTTGGGAGTTGTTCTCAATATTTGACGTAAATTATCCTCCTTTCTCTCCCCTCTGTAAATTTCTCCTCTTCCATTGACGCCTCCCCCAAACTTCCAGTACTGTTCCTCTTCCTCTTTTGTTAAAGACATTTTAATTAAGACACCAGGGCTACATTAACCTACTTAAGCAGTAATCTCCCTTTTATGTAGCTCCCTTCAGTGAAGTCCCCAGTCAGCAAAGTGTCTTTCATCAGCCTGCCCCGTGTCTCTCTCTTCCCTTTGTTCTGTGCTCTTCTGCGGGATCACAGACCCTCACATTTTAATTCAGCCCCCGCTGCCCTTCCACACGATGCGCTGTACATTAATAAATGCATCTTCACGATGATGCCCGCCGTGTCACGTGTCTCCCCCACTTCATTGATTACCGCGGCCTTTGAAGGTTCAAAGGTGCGTCAGATCTACCAGGAAAAAGGGGAGAAGAAGACCACGTTTGATATTCTCCAGCATCGGAGGTTTCCCTGGGCCTCCAGGTTTTGATGTCGGGATGGTAAAACAACAAGGGCTTGAAGATCGGAGAGCCTGCTATAAATATTGAGTTGCCACGTGGTACCCATTCTTCCTTAAAAGGACCACAGGATCGGGCTCCTTTTTCAAAGTCAGGATTCACAACTGCAGAACCTATTTGATAATGGAGCTCAGAAAAATCTATTATGGGACCAAGAGAAATATGTTGGCCTCCCAGCTACTCTGTGAACTTGGCCCACAGGAAGAGAGTGCTTCTGTTTGTTTTCAAATGCCTCACATGAAATTCTTCCAGCGTTTCTACAAAGAGGAGAGTATCTTTGAAAAGCAGCGCATTCTAAATGACAAGAGGGAACACCGAGCACGCTTACCGGTGGGTCTGACACGAAGACTTACGAACGCCGCTCTCCACTGATACACTTGTAATCTCTGTGAGGTCGGCACCGCCGCACTCCCATGCTACAGGTGAGAACACCGAGGCCGCCGGAAAGTTAAACAGCTTGCGCAGGACAGATTGCTGGCGAGTAAGAAGCCTGGGCTGCTACCCACGCCGCCTCTTGTCTCCTGCGGGTGCGGTCTTGACACGTTACGACTTTAATTACTAAAGTAATTTTACTCAGGATCTTTTCCAGTTAAACTTATACGTAGCACATCTACCCTTTCTCGGGTCCATGAGCTCCATTTTCAAAATCTGTTCAGACTTTGCTTCTCATTCCTCGACCACCCCCCCCCCAACAGCCACCACCCTGGTCCTGGCCAACATCCTCTTTCCTCTGGATTATAGCCAAAGTCTTATAACTGGTCCCCTAGCTTCTGCCGTTGCCTCAACAGGCCCCATTCCCCCCTCCCAGCAGCCAAAGTGGTCCTACAGGAACTGGATGATGTCTCTCTTCTGCTTCGTAGCTTCCAGTGGGGCCTCCGAGCAGTTGGAGTAAAACCAGTGTCTTTGTACTAGCCTTAAGTATTTGACGTAATTCGCACCCCCCCCCCCCCCGTTACCTCAAGTCCCCCTGACTTACTCTGGCTCAGTCCAGGTGCACTGGCATCCCAGAACATCCGGGAAGCTCTAGCTCAGGGCCTTTGCATCTTGTGCCCTCCCTGCCTGGCATACTCTTCCCGGCAGATACTTCCAGAGCTGTCGTATTAGTTCCCTGGTGCCGCTGTAACAAATTATAATCCACAGTAGCTTAGAACAACATAAAGTTATCTCACCCCTTTGGGACTCCATTTACTCCATTCCTGTCTTTCTTCAAGTGTCACCTTCTCTACGATGAAACTGCTGGCCCCTCTCACCTGTATTTCTCTCTCTCACTAACGCATCATGTCCCCCTTCCATGCTTTATTTCTCTCTTCTTTGCAAGATGAGAATCTAATGTACTTGCACTGATTTATTTCATTTATTGTCTGTCTCTTCTCCTAGAATGTAAGCCCCATCAACACAGGATTTTTGGGGGTCATTTTTCCATAGTTGTATCCCTTGCACCTAGACTAGTGCCTGGCACATAATCGGTACTCAATAAATATTTGCAGAATCATTTATATCCCTTCCCATAAGTTGACCTATAAAGGATCTTAATCATATTGAAGGTGAAAAATGAGAAAGAATTCAATCAGCTTGATTCACTGAGTACCTATTATGTGACTTCCACTATGTTACATGATGTATGTAATACAAAAATTCATGAAGAGGTGTCAGGCTGCCATTTACAGTGGTGAAGGATGTGCACTGCACAAAGGCCCTTGGAGGAGGTGGGTGAGGGCTGAAATTTCACTTTGTGTTATGTAGCCATAAGCCCACTGGGGCCGTGACCCTTGAGGGGATGGCTGTTTTTAATTCACTTGAAGACCCTGTCACTTCTATCCTGCCCTGGCACTGCTCACCTGGCACGAGCAGGCCCTCAGTTCTTACTCCAGGGGGGCATTAAAGCTTGTTGGACACAGCAGGGGAAGAGCCCAGAGGAGGTGGGCCTGGGAAACACGGACAGAAACTTAGGACCATGGGTTTCAACCTTAGAACCTGAGAGGGGCTCAGTATCTGCCTGCTGTAGCAGGGCTCCTTGGACTGGAAGCTGGGGGACCTTAGTTTCTCTTAAGCCTCTGCCTCTGAGGCTGCAGGCCACAAGGGATTTTACTACCCTCCTGCGGAGCACCAGATCCCACACTTCTGCAATGGGTGGAGTAATCCCGCCCACAACAGAACTCTCGTGAAGGATGTAAGAATGCCTTGCCAACTCCAAATTCTGTTCCAACATCGGCCCATCATCTATTTAAAGCCACAGTGCCTGTCTCAGTTATGCCTTTGCTCAGGACATCCAGTGGCTCCCCATCTTATCAGAGTAAAAGGCAAGATCCTTACAGTGGCCTGTGAGGCCCTGTTCAATAATAACACAGGTGATTAAAGGTGTGTGTGTGTGTGTGTACACATGTACATGTATTTGTATGTATGTGTGTACGTCCAATCTTCTCCACCCCACTCACCCTCCAACCGTATCTCCTATAATTCTACCCTTTGCTGACTCCACTCCAGTGGTACAAACCTCTTCAGTGTTCTCATATCATAAACATTCCTACCGTAGGGCCTTTGCATTTGCTGTCCCCCGTCCAAGAATGTCCTACACTTGGGTCTCAATGGCTTGTACTCTTACGTCAGTGGAGTCTCTCCCAGCCCCAGGGTCTAAGATTGCATGATTTCCCCCAGCATTTACTATCTCCCCTCCATGATTTATTTATGTCCATATCATTGTTACATCTAATATATCACATATTTAACTTAATTATATATTTTTGTCCATACTCCCACTCCACACCAATATATAAGATCCATGAGGCCCAGATCTGATTTTTACTTCTTTTTTTACTATTATAACCCTAGTAAACCAGAACAATCCTCGAATTGATGATCTGTATTCAAATCCTAGCTCTGCCACTTACTAGCATTGTGCTAAATTTGTTTAACTATTCCATGCCACAGTTGTAACATGTATAAAATGATTATGGCATCTACAACACAGGGTTGTTGTAGATATAAAAAGTGTATGTGTATATACATCTTCATGTACATGTATGTATGTGTGAGTGTACATATTATATATGCATACATTGTGCTTCGCATGTGTTGGATATTACTTTTCTTTTAGTGTACATTCCGTAATGCTCTCTCTCCTCCACCTGAAAAGACAGTTGGTATTGGTCTCAAAGAAGCAACTATCAGTTTCAATTAATCTGTGCAGGCCCATATTTATTTACCTCTTTTCCCAGTGCTCACATCTATCTGTTTCAATACTCTCTTGATTCACCCCTCAAAATGTTTCTTATCACAATCAAAATGCTTCAAATCAGTAAGAAAAATAAAATCTTAAGAGCAGCTGGAGGGGGAAAGATACATTACAGAGAAAAAAAAAAAAAGATAAGGATGACAGCAAATGTCTTGTGAGAAACAATGCAAGTCAGAAGACCATGGAGCGAATCTTTAAAATGCTCAAAGAAAAAAGAAAATCAATTCAAAATTCTAAATCCAGGGAAAATATCTCCGAAAGTTGAGGGTAAAATACTTTTTCAGATATTCTAAAGGTGAAAGAATTCACTACCAGCAGAACAGCACCAAAAGAAGCATGTCCCTTCAGCTGGAAGGAGGTGATACCAACTGGAAACATGGGTCTACACAAAGAAATGAAGAGCACAAGAAATGGTGGGTATTTACATCAGATGACTTCTTTTTCAAATTTTTTAAAATGTGCCTTGAAAAGGTAACTGATTGTTTAAAGCAAAAATAATAACAATGTATTGTGGGGTTTGTTTATAACATATGATAAAATAAAATGCATAATAGCTATACTGCAAAGGTTCTCCACCAAGGGAAAAATACGTTGTCGTTAAGATTCTTATACCATTTATGTAAAGGGCTGTAATATTATTGGAAGACAAACTGTAATAAGTTGAAGGTATATACTATACGTCACCATGCAACCACTGAAATGTCAAAAAGTCCTTCTCAATGTGATGCTCTTCAGTTTGGTCCCAAATATTCCTTGCTGTGTGCCATACCAGTACCAGTGCCATTTCTCACCCAGACCATTGCTATAGCCTTCCAACACACTTCCCCTCTTGCCCTACTGTCTCATCCTCCTTCAGTCCACGATATGCTTCCAGACTAGGCAATCTGAAGTTCTACTTATCAAAGGTTACCCTGAAGGTAGCACAGAACTACACAGTGGATATTTGTTGTAAGAGGAAACGAACAAGTGAAGCGAAGTCCTGACTTCTTTTCCTATAGTATATAGTCCACTCAGTCTTCTTAGCTTGACTTTCAAGGACCTCTGAAATTGGAGCCTAGATAACTTTTCTAATTTCTTTTTTATATTGGAATCATGTGCTTTAGATCAAATGCTACTACACATTGTTCATTGAACAAGTTTTATGATTTCCTGCTTTTGTATCTCACCCCATAGCATCTATCTTACCTGGAATGTCCTTCTTACCTAAATTACAAAGATGCCACCTCCCCTCAGAAGCCTTCCAGTCAAGCAAGTTGGGGAAGTTAGGGAGGAAGAAAGTGTCACTAAGGCGGCCAGCCTGTCCCTAGCAATTAGTAGGGTATTGTCTGTATCAGTGAGATCACCCTTCAAGTCCTGCTCTAGTAACTCTGCTGTAATTGTAAATGTTTAATTACTTTATGGACTTTGATCATGCATGCTACACTCTTTGACTTTTTAGCTTGCGAAGTCTTATTTTTAAGAGCAATGCTTACTCTTATACAAAGGGCCAAGCTCAGAAGAAAAGACCAATGTTATAATAGATTAAAGGCAAATCTAGATTAATGAATTGTTTAGGGTTGTGCTTTCTCATTGCATGAAATTTAATAGGTCTTGGACTGTGTGTATGTATGTGCAGAAATGTTTCATATCTCTTAGACCAAATGTTTCCTTTTAACGATAAAGGCAAAGGTAATTGAATCACCCATCCAAATGGTAATATCAACTTTTGTTGAGCAAAACTGAGGCTTAACATGGTTAAGCAATTTGTCCAAAGCATGAGAAGAATCGGTGACAGGTGGGGACATATTGATTTAAAGTCCATATCAATATTTCTCCAGAGGTATAGTCAATCTTTACATTATTCAAAGGACAAGATTAAATTTTTTTTTAAAGATTTTATTTATTCATTTAACAGAGAGAGAACACAAGCAGGCAGAGAGGCAAGCAGAGGCAGAGAGAGAGGAGCAGGCTCCCTGACGAGCAAGGACTCGATCCCAGGACGCCGGGATCATGACCCGAGCGGAAGGCAGCCGCTCAACCAACTGAGCCAGCCAGGCGTCCCTAAAATTTTTTTTTATTGTCAAAGATGTTCTGAGGATTTTTTTATGAGATTACAAAATATTTTAGCATGGTCCTGACTTTCAAAGGCATAGGAACATTTCCCTTTAAACTAAAACTCAGACATTAAGAATGCTGGTGTAAAAATCATCATTTTCAAGTGCAAATTGAACAGTAGTCTTGAATCTACTTTTGTGGTAGATCAAAAGTAAAGGAGAAAATACCACACTTGATTAGCACAGCATCATTTGGGTGTGCAAGCTCGTCAGTCCCCTCCCAGTACAAAACTGTGGTCAGTCCAAGGGGATTAAACCCAAATTGACTGACTGCATCAACACATGTCCGTAAAGCCCAGGCTTTCATATTAAGGATTTAAATTGGGATTCAGCAGAGACTTTCAGTCCTGAAAATTGAAATCATGAGTCGTGATGAAAATAAAATGCTCATGGAATGTGGTCATAGCCTAGGGATAATTTTTCTGTGATTGCACCTTCATTTCTGTGATCAGTCCTTTAGCTATGGTGCTGAGAGGATGCTTTCCATCTCGAATTACAGGAGCTGTTGGATAACTTCTCCAGGAGCAGGGAAATTGTCAAAGTGTGCCCGTACCAGCTGCAGATCCCTGGCAGAGCCTTCCCTTTGGGGTAATGTTCGGTCTCTGGCTGCCCTCAGAGCTGTGGGCCCATATTACAGCTCTTGACGGATGGACTGGTCCTCATGTTGTCAGTACAAAATCAGCATATCAAAGTAATCATGGTGTTTCCTAAGAACAAATCCAAATGTGTCCACTTGGAGAAGTCCATGTTACAGAGTCAATTATGCCAATAACGTTGTAAGTGTTGGAGAAGACAGAAACTTGAGAATGAGGAGGACAACAGCAAGAAGTTAATCTCACCAGGACTAGGCAAGGTGTGATGGTTTCTTTTACAGATGGAGTTTGAGTCCAGAACTTCCCAAGAGAACTAAGTGAGCAACATTAAGGAGGAAGAGAACAATAAAGCACTTTGCCAACCATCCTCACTCTCACATTCCCATCAAGAGATGCGAACCACAATGCCTTCCCCTGTCAACTGAGAGAATTATTTAGCTTCTTTCTGTACAAATCTTGGCCAAAAACAGTATTACCATTAAATCTTTAAGTAAACAGTCCTGCAAAACTTTCAGATCATCACCCACATAGTTACTGAGCCATGTTATACTCAAGGAAAATTAATTCACTAGATTTGCAATCTCGATAGGACAGCCTAGATTTGCCAGGGGAGTCGAGATAAGGTTAGTTTCCTACTGTTTGGGGGTAATAAGAGGTGTGTTTGGGAAAAGCTGGATGTGCCTGGATTTCCAATAACTCAACTTGTGTACTGCAAACAAAATTGCACAGCCAATGAGAGACACAATTTTACTTTCAAAGTGGCAGAGAAAGAAAGAAATAAAAGAAGAAAGAAAAAAAATACTAACAAAGGAAGACAAATGAAGCCGGTTTAAGGTTTATATCGATTTGCACTATTTTATTATATCAGTATGGTGCTCAGAAGGAACCAGGGCTGACAAGTTAATGGACTCTAGTTCGAAATTTCCAGATGAAGCTGAGAATGGCATTATCACCTGCCTTGTCCCAATCATCTGAGACCTTGACTTGAGAAGACGTCTTGATCATTACAAGGGAGCCCAAATTATCTGCACTAACAATAACCATCAATCAAATGGTAAGAAGACAAAGGTGGTGCAAGTCAACGAAGGAGTAATGGGAGACAGTTAACTCAAAGCAGGCTGGACTTGAATTACACCAAGATTCTAGTCCCAGCTCCACACTTAATAAGTGTGCCACTTCAAATAGGTCTTTGGAATCTTCCTGAGACCAAATTTGCTTCTATAAAATGGGAATAATAGTGCCTATCTTGACAGACCGTAATAAAGATCTAATGTGTGATAAGGTATGGATTACTTACTATTTTAAAGTTCTACTTGGTAGGATGATGTCAAATGAATTAGAACCTATACTGAATTAGAAGTCATATTCAAATGAACATTGTCAAGTGAATTAGAAGTTATATTTGTTAACACAGATGCAAGGGGTGCACTTATTCTCAGAAGGCTTAAGAACTGCTTTTCTGATCTTGCAGGGTTTTTTTTTTTTTTTACCATGATTCATGAAATAAATATTTATTAAACACCTACCATGTGCCACACGCTGTTCTAAATGCGAGGGATACAGTAGTGAATCAAACAGATTAAAAAAAAATCCTTCCCTCAACAAGCTCATATTCTAGTGGATTAATTCTCCAGGATAATTTTATGTGCTGAGGTAGTAGTAACTTCTAGAGTGCATATTTAGAGAAAAGTAGGAAGAGAAAGAGACTTGTGCAAGACGAGTCCATGACTTCATGGCTGAGCCGAGCACCAGGACCTGGTCTGAGACAAGCGTTCAGTCAGGACTCACTGTAACTGCCCCAGGAAGGGATATGGTGACAAGAGGCTGGAATTAACATCAGTTACTCAGTTGGCCTGGCGGACACAAAATGTGTTTAGGGTATCGTTCTTTGAGATTTTTATAGAAAATGCCAATACATGACTGATTTGGCCATTGGGCTTCTCAAACTATGTAGAAAGGGAAGAAATGTTCCTCTTCCTACTGGCTGAGAATGTGCACCAAAGAAGTAACTCAAAGGTTCATGGAGCATTGTTTTTCTGATAATAGAAGATGAAGAAGAAGGATGAAGTAGGGAGAAGACAGACGAGGCCAGTGGGGAAAAAGAAAAAAGAGAGAAGGAGAGAAGGAGGGAGGGATGGAGGGAGGAAACCGCAGGAATGTTTCACAAAGAACTGTTTAATGTTTCCACACATTCTGGTTTGTTCACTACAGGTAAACTGTGCAGCCTTTAAAAATAGTGAGATCATTTGACAACTGAGAATATGTTGATCATATAACAATGGCAAAATTACAGTACACACTTGTGTGTATACTATGTGTGCATACGGGCAATATATCTGGGTGAAACAGAAGGGAATGCTCAGAGTATCCTGCGGGGGGGATCACGAGCGACTTTTTTTTAAAATTGTTTTAATGCTGTGATAGATTTTAGAACACAAAAGCATAAAAAGCATATGTGCCCAGATTTGTTTTTATTAGTCTGTATTGTAATGAATGTGGAAGTCTGGTCTGGAAACCAAATTTGCTTTGAAAATAAAGGTCTAATTATTGTTCTAAGTTTTAATCACTAGCTTGTGCAATCTGAGCAGACAGCCTGGAAAGACTTGCGAGTCAGTCTGACAGAATTACTGCGAGTCAAGAGTCTGGGCTAGAAACGCTGCTGGCTTTCCTCACTTGAACTTGAACAGAGGAAAAAAAAAAAGAAAAGCCTCAACATCTCTACCAGGGTTGGGGCTAGGGTGGTCTCAACCACGAAGTAGGCTGGCCTGGGGGCAGGGCGGAGCATGACACTGGGGAAAAGCGTGGGCTAAAAGAGAGAGAGGAAATTGGTGAACAGGGCAGGTAGAAGTTGTCACATGAATGAAGCCCCTTTTCTGGACTGAGGATGACTCCCAAGGCCTCCTGTCTACATGGGGTGATCACGGCTTTGGCCTACACTGGGCTCGGCTGTTCAAACCCTTGCCTTTAAATTTGAGAATCCACCCACGTTTCTTGCTTCCAGCATCAAATCTGAGGGGTCTTCGAGGAACCTGACGATTGACTGGTGTCTGGATCCTCAGAGCGCCGCCTGCAACCTTATGAAAAATACCGAGCCCTAGGCCCCACACATGGAAACAGAACGTGTATTTTCACAAGATCCCAGGTGACTTATTCACATGCACATTAAAGTCTGAGATGCATTTGTCTCCATAATCCCTGAAACCTTTTGACTCTGTTAGTGGTTACTCCTAGTTAGTGGTTACTCCTCCATCTCCTATTTCCAGCCCGTAGAGCAAAGTCATGAGTTAGAAGTGAATGGCAAATAAGCCATCACTCTATATTTCATGATATTTGTACTCCACAGAGCATTCTAGAAATCAAGAGTGTGCCCTAAAGGCAATTTCCCACTGGGCTATGAACTCCTTCTCCGACCTCCAGAGCAAAGACCAACCCGCGTGGTTCATGTTGTAGGGGCAGGACGCGGCACCATATATGCTAGTACTTGGCGGGCCAGAGCGATGGGTTGGGTGGGTGTGATTAAGACCCCTGGAGCCCAGAAGGTACACGCACAACAGCCAGGAACATGACCTCCATGATGATAGGAGGTTTTGCATTCACTCCATTCCACACAGCAAGTGTTTCCTGAGTGATGATTCAATAATAAAGCCATGAAATTAATTAGACAATGGAAAACACCTTTATAAAGTAAAATTAAGGACTGAAAGGCTATGATCAGATGTGGGACGTGGTATTAATGGGCTGGGATTACACTTGGCTCAGCCATTATAAGTGGTGTGCCTTAGTTTATTGTCTGTAGAATGGGTTTGATGCCCACCACACTGACTGCCGTGGTATGTGACCAAATGCATCTTGGGACCTGAACCTACAGAGATAGAAAGTAATTTGCATCTGGGCACAGTGGCACATGCCTGTAGTCTCAGCTCCTTGAGAGGCTGATACAGGAAGATCACTTGAGCCCAGAAGTTCTACGCTGATCGGGTATACAATTCGGCATCAATATGGTGACATCCCAGTAGCAGGGAACCACCAGGTGGCCTAAGGAGGGGTGAACTGGCCCAGGCTAGAAATGGAGCAGGTCAAAACTCCCGTGCTGATCAACAGTAGGATTGCACCTGTGAATGGCCACTGCACTCCACCTGGGCAACATATCGAGACCCCATCAAGAAGAAAGGAAGGAAAGAAGGGAGGGAGGGAGGAAGGAAGAAAGAAATTTGGCAAACTCTAAGCCAACAGCAAATATTTTAGGCTTTGTAGGCCACCCTGTCTGTTGCAACCATTCAACTCTACCATTGCAGCAAAGTGACCATAGAGAGTATATCATGAACGGGCATGGTTTGTTCCAGAGAAACTCCGTGGATGGAATCAGACAGTGGCCTATATTTGGCCCATGGGCCATGGTTGGTTAACCCCTACTCTTACCTGCTACAATCATTACCTACCAGCTTCTAAATGTTGGCAAGAAACTTGCAATAGGGGCGCCTGGGTGGCTCAGTTGGTTGAGCAACTGCCTTTGGCTCAGGTCATGATCCTTGAGTTCTGGGATCGAGTCCCACATCGGGCTCCCAGCTCCGTGGGGAGTCTGCTTCTTCCTCTAACCCTCTCTCCTCTCATGCTTTCTCTCACTTTCTCTGTCTCTCAAATAAATAAATAAACTCTTTAAAAAAAATAAAAATAAAATAAAAACTAAAAAAAAAAAAAGAAACTTGCAATAGAGTTCATTTATTTATCTGAAGTATTATCTTTTTTCTTTTCCTTCATTTTAAGAGAGAGAGAGAGTGGGAGTGGGGTGACGGGTGGGGGGGGAAGGAGGGGCAAAGGGAGGGGGAGAGAGATAGACAATCTTAAACAGATTCCACACCCAGCACAGAACTTAGGGCTCCATCTCATGATGCTGAGATCATGACCTGAGCAAAAATCAAGAGTTGGATGCTTAACCGACTAGCCACCCAGGTGCCCCCTCTGAAGTATTTTCTAATCTATAAAGATTTAAAATATCACGTGAGCACATAGAGTTTTAAATATGTTGAGTTACAAAAAGATCACATTTCTTGGGAGAAGCTCTGATTATATAGGGTGCTTAAATAGTTTATTTTCACAGTAATCTTATGGTGTAGGTAATGATATTTTCAGTTTATAAGACAGGGGCTGAGACAGAGAGAGGGAAACCAGTTTACACAAGGTTGTATCAGAAATGGCTTTTGGACTTAGGGGCTGCTGATTGAGGTCAGACACATTTCACTAAACCCTAGGCTTTGTGATATGGTTCTGTGGGCAAACATCACCTGGAAACATGAAAATTGTTCAGGGAAATGAAAAGGGTATCACAAATTGTGTCCAGAGAATGTCAACAGCCTGCTATTAGCTCCATTGTCACAGTGACAACGCTGACATTTAAAGTCACAGCACCGTGAGTTATAAGCCTAATAGGCAGCAGGTTAGCACAAAGCCCATGAAGCTCAGTAAGATACCCTCAGCATAAGGAAATAACATGTCAGAGTCAAACTGGCCACATGTCAACACAAGCTAAAGACAGGAATTGAGGAGAGTCTTGCTGTCACGAGACCAACGGGGAGTGCACATCTGGATTAAGGCAAAGTCTGAACAGCAGGTACTTTTAAAATGATTCTGTGATTCCCAAGTGTGTGTGAGATAACCATCAATGAAGCCCTTCCCAGTCATGGGGCCACTTCCTGAGTGTTCAATGAAGGTGGTAACTAGACTTCTCCCTCCTGCTTCTCTTATTAGTAACATTACTAAATCCATCCCACTAAGCATCCCTCAATGTGTAGGTAAGGACATTTGTAGTTAGTACTCATCTTGCATTCAGTGAAAATTAGACTTAAGTGTTGGAAAAAAAATCTTCTTGGGTTTAAAAATTCAATGAATGTGTGAGAAGTTAACAAATAATAATATGGATTTCTTTTATGCCGCGAGTGCCATGTCAAATATTATATTTACAATGAGTACAGAAAGTTTTTTTAGAAAGTTTTAATCTCATTTTAATCTCAATTATTTTGAGCTTGCTAGCTTTTTATTCATGTTTCAAAGTAGTTAAAATGAATTAGAATTATATCAACCATTTTCAGCCAGTAGTATTTCTCAAGCAAACTCTATTTAGTCAAATTAAGTCATTGTTCATTTTTCTACACAGAATAAACAACTTCAGGAAAAAAAGTCAGTTTCACTTTGTTGAAATTATTTTCATCAGGATTAATTGTGGGACATATAAGTTGTAGGGCAACTATTTGATTCATTGATGGTTTTTTCCAAATTAAACTTTGCCAATGGGAACTTCTGATTTGTGGGTTCTGTTCTGTGGATTAATTCTACCAAGACCAAATTTGCAGTTCTCAAGTTTTGAAAGAAGTCTTGGTTTTGGCATCGATTTTTAGTCGATAATAACCTTTCCTCTGTATAGTTTTGGCCACGGTCATTTTATTTTGTTCTCATTCTTTCCACCATGTTCAGTTTTTCATTGGACATTGTTTTGCGTGGTGGTCTGTGATGCCAGCAAGATTTGGTATTTCTGCAATTTTACTTCCACATTTTACTGTTTGCAGTTTTTGCCACTGCCTGTTTTAGTTTTTGTGTATGATTTCCAGAAGCAATGTATTATGAATTAGATTCAAGACTAGTGGTATGTATTTATTTCTTGAAGCAAAGAATATCAGTAAAGCAGACATTAACATCTGAGTTCAAAGCATGGTCCACATGCCAAGGTCAAAGTGTCAAAATATCTTGCTTTGAAAATCAAAGCTCCACAAGACTCTAAAACACGGAGAATACAATTTCGACCTAACAAAGGGATTCAGTTTAGCTCAGCCAGTAACAAAGGATATGGGTTGAAAACGGCTCCCTATCTTGCAATGAGTGCTTTATAACCATTACCCCCATGGAGTCTCCCTTATGGCTCCAGCAAGCAGAGCAATCCCCATTTTATAGCTAAGGAAGCCAAGGTTCAGAGTATCTCGTCCAGGAATACATGGCTTATAAATGACAGAGCTGGGTTTTGAACCCTGCACCTCTCAGGCACTATCACTGTATGTCGTCTAGGCTTGGGGTCTCACTGAGTTTACTAGGCAGGGCGGGGCCAGGGTGGGGGCATGGATGACTATCCTGCACCAAGGCTATATCTGAGAAAACCTCTCCTAATTTTGCCTTAGACCTGACATCAGGGGCCTGTTATCTGAGTTTGGCATTCTATTAATAATTTTTCACTGCAGCCACCATCTACTTATCATGAGACCCACTCAAAGGTCCTGCGGCCTTGATTTATTCCCAGTTGTAGCAAGGCTGTGCTGATCTGAGACAAATGTGTTTCAATTTTCCAATAAAGGGTGTGAGCTGGACATAAGACAGCATTCCACAGTGCCACACAGAACACTGCTGAATTAATAGAGATGCTAAGGAAGATATTAGTTGAAGGTCTATGCTTAACTTTGGCAAAATGCTGACTATGACAACTATGCCCCAGGGAGGGTCTCAATGGGTATTAACATATTGAAAGCTCTGAGAAGTCCTGTAAGCAATTAAATAAAGCCAGTGTTCCCCAAATACGTGTATTTGAGCATAAACCCTAGAGTGACTTGGTTGTTTGTCTCCCTAACATTTGTTTCCCACTCCTCCTCGCTATAGACCTTGGAGTTTATTCAAGGCGTCGATGGAATGGACAAATGCCTGCTGTTCCAGCCTCTCTTACAGTTGGGGGTAGCTGTGTGATCAGGTTCTGGCTTGTGAGAAATAAATACTAGATTTCTGGTGGCTTCTGGGAAGACTATCTTTATTGCAAAGAGGACAAAATACATCTGGCTTGCCCCTTCTCTGTTCTCTCTGCCTTGCAGGTGTGATAGCTGGCTATGCAGCAGCCATCTTTCGACCTGAAGGAACAAGTGTGAGGGTTAAAGTCAGCCCACGAAGGATGGAGGAAAGAAGTAGAGGGATGGCCTGGCTTTCTCAGAACATTGTTAGGCAGCTAAACAAATCCCAACCGTCGTCTATCCTGGGAGCTACTTGTTCAATAAGAAAAACGGCCTCTGCTTATTTAAGCTCTTCTCAATCAGGCGTGTTGGTTACTTACAGCCAAGCGCATGCTCAGTTGGTACTTTCTCAATGTTTGTTGTATAAATGAACACACTTTCCCATTATCTTGAAAGCCGAAAGGACACTGCTTTCTACAGATTAACATGGGTTCTTCTCCACAAATGTGCTCAGAGAACAGCTACAAAAAGTAACTACACCCCAAAGGGAAGGTGAATGCTTCTGGATAAATGTGAAAGTGACAAAAGACAAGAGGCAAGCAAAAACTCCTAACATTCCACATCAAAACAAACTTTTTCGAGGTCACAGATCCTCTCCCTGACTACCCCTTGCTAAATCTGCCCCAGCCATTAATGCAATCAATTATCTCCAATCTTTTGTTTATGGGATCATTAGTTCAAAACCAGAGGCAGGCAATTTGTCGGGTGTAAAAAGTGCCACCTATGGCACCCAAATTTACATCTGAAAATTGATTTCTGTCACATTAGGATTTTAGGAAGGTCTCTCCTGGAAGTCAGAGCAGCCGCAAAGCATAATAAAAATTATGATAGGTCCAGAGCAGTATGCTAAACTCATTGTGAATTTCTAGTCTCCAAAGAGCCACAGTTGGCAAAGTATTATTGATGAGATGGTGAGACTCACCTGGAGCCATCTTTCTTGATGATTAATATTGACAACTCCATAAAACATAACTTGGGATAGGCGGAAGAGTGTTCTAACAGCCTGACACCCTTCATTATATTTAGCCTCCCAAGCAGATGATTAATATCAGGCATGTTAAACAACTAGTGAGCTGCTAAGATTAAGAAAGTTCTAAGCATCAAGGGAGTGGAAGTCTCATCATATCACAGATGGAGGTGCATACTGAAAAGAAGTTTCCAACTATAGTTCTCTTGAGTTTCCCTTTGAGTTGGCATCTTCTCCAACACCAATTGCATTTTTCATATTATTGGAAGGCAGCACAGAGGAGTATAGGGAAACAAACCATTTTAGTGGGGCTGAAGTGGTTTGGGCTCTGTTATGCACTAGTTCTATAATATTGGGTGTGTTGGCAATTTCTCCAAATCCCAATATCTCAATTTCCGCATCTGCAACATGGCAGCAATGATCTTATTTCTCCTCCAGTGACCATTAGGACTGCACCCATTTTGCCTTCTTTCTAGCTTTCCTATCCTGATTATCCTTTCTAACTTCACCACATCCTTGTTAATCCTGTTCAGCATGGAGTTATGGAAACTGTCCTGATGTCACTGAAACAGGTGGGACATACCCAATGGGGGTTTCCCTCAAAGCTATTTTTAGAATCTAGTAAGATGTCATATTTAAAACTGTACATCCCATACCAGCATATTATCATTTCCACTTTGGTTATGGGAGAATCTGAACTTTTATAAATATCCAATTACTATATATTTAGTGGAGATATTTAGAGAGCATGAAAGCACATCAGCTTCTATTGTGGTTCTGAATCATTCTTATTAAGGATCAAGTTAATTGCTCCAAAACTAAATTCTTATTTCCCCATAAAGAAACAAACCATCTTACCAGAAAAGTTGAAAGGGAAGACACCATTCGAAACATATCATCTGGAAATAGCTATAAAACATTTTTCTTTTCCTTTGCATGCCTTGTAAAACAAATGTGGGAATGTACTATTGCTGTTGAAATGGCAGCATCAAATGCTTTGCTAATTAATATTGACCTTGTGGTGGAGGGACATTTTCTGGTCTTTCCCATGTAAGTTGTTCTCCTGCCACATCTCCTGATTCTGTGCTTATTGGCACATCGTCATTCTAGAAGTAAAATTCCACCTCCATTGCTTTAGTCACCACATGGTTGCAACATGGTGAGATCTTTCTGAATCTGGAAAACTATCATCTCTTGTAGTGGCTGGTACCCTCTCTTTGTTGAAAAGCCTACTTATACCCTGTTCTCTAAACTCTAGAAATATCCTCGGTCTAGGTGATTGGCCCAGACGCATGTGCCAAGCACTGTGGAACACCCTTTTAGCACAAGTGTAACCCCTTGGTCAGTCCGTGTCTTCCTCTCTACACTATCAGACTCATGTGATACAGACCACTTCTGTCTCATTTACCAGCAAATCCTCTGGGTCTCCCACTGTGGTTGACACATACTGATGCTCAATAGGTAAAATGATCTGGTTGTTTTGAAGGCCCAGTAGATCTTCCTTTACTAATAGGGACTGAAAAATACCCCACTAACTTTCTGCCAAGGTTCCCCTGCTTTCCACTGATGATCTTCCTTGTGGGTTAGAATAAAGTTCTTCTCATCCCTTCTTGTATATTCTGAAGGATACACTTTTTACTTCTGTGAAAGATACAAGCAGACTTCTTTGATTTTAATAGTGTAAGACACTCGAAAATATATATCACTGGGACACTGTGGACATTGGGGCCGGTAACTATCTGAATCTTAATTTTATGGCCTGTAAAATATGGCTACCAATAGGGTATGTCTCACAGGTCTGTCATGAGAGTTGAGTTAGATAATCAGCATGCATGCAGAGGGTTTAGTGGAGTGCCGGGGTGCAGGAGGAGGGGGGGATGTAGTAGAAATCGCTCCCCCAGTCATGTATTCATTCCATAAATGTCTGGAAAGACAGTGAGTGGGAGTGAAACCAAATTTTCCCTCCCTGTTTTCACACACAGGCATTCAGATTTTCCTGGGTGTGGATTTCCAGCCTCAGAGAATACGGACCAAGCAGCTGGTTATTATCCCCAATCTGACTTGCACCTGCCCCAAACCATCTCCAGAGCAAAGAAACCTGAGGAATGAAACAAAGGGCCCTTCCTACTGTCGATGCTCCTGGAAAGAGCACTTCATTATCATGATGTCTGATACTCCATCTCCACAAGGCAGAGCCTCCTTGACCTTCACCCGTGTCACAGCATCGCTGTGAGGATCTTAATGGAACAAAGCTGATGGAGCACTTCAATTTCCTTAAAAAGGGATGAGGTAGATATGTCATTTTTATTAGTCCGAATATGGAAGTACTTTTAATGAGCATCAGAGCTTCAGAAATTTGCTACTTAACTTTATCTGGTTGACATTATCTAGTAAGTACTAGGTTCCAATTAGAAATAAAGTTGTTTTATAGGATTTCCACCCTCAAGAAATTTGCATAATATACATATATGTAACTTCCATTTTTTTCAGAAATCATACATCACCCAAATAAACAACTTCTCTTTCTAGTAGAGTATTATGCAGCCATTAACACTGTGTTCTCAAAACAACTTGACTGACCTAAGAAAACCCTCGTAATATATTTACTTATAAAATGGAACAAACATGCCACTTGTTCTCCAATTCTCTATTTATATAATTATGAGAATTCTGAGTCAGAGCAGAAAGTGAATGACAAGGATAATGATAACAAGGCCAACAGAAAGTAGCATCTAATTTGAATTTATTACATGCCAGAGTTGTACTAGGCATTTTAAATATATTGTTTCATTAAATTACTGTTTGTGTACGGTGGAAGTATTATCCTCATTAGAGTCTTATAAAGCACATTTATGGTTGCTATTCTTATCACCCCATTTTGCAGATGGGGTAATTTAACTTTAGCTCAGAGAAACTGTCCTTTGCTTCACTTTCAAATCAAGTATGTGTCAGACTCGGGTTAACTTTATATCAGAGCCAAAGTTATCCCAACAGCAGTTAATGAAAATAATATTAATAACCAGCAAGACAAGGTAAATAACTGATGGTACAACCTTACAATGGAATATTTTGAAGCTAATGAACAGGATGTGCGGAAGACTCCACTCCCAATATAGCTGAGTAGTTCCTATTTGACCAACCATCTTGTAGGTAACAGTCAACGTACAACAAATAACTACCTGGGAGACCTGGAGAGTGAAATAAAGCAGAAAGAAGTGAGAGGGGTGTGAACTTTGAAGGAGAAGATGGTACTGGGTTAGTTTCCCATGTTTATGGCTCTTTGTCTGAGAGGAGGACCAGGCAATGTCAAGGAGGCAACTAAAAAACAAAGTCTGTTGGAAAACCCATGGAGTTGGGGGCTTACAGGATACAAGATGGGCTTCAGGACAACAACGACCACAAGAGAGTAAATGGGTGAAACCCAGACAGAGGAGACTCAGAGACAGAGTCTTGACTTTTGTGTATAAACTTGCCCCAAACTCTGCTGATGGTGACCTTGAGGCATGCAAGTGTGGGCAGTCTCCAAGCTTTCTATTTGAGCTGCCATTCACTGCAGGAGAGATACAGCATGAAGGCTTGAGTTTAGCCAACCTAAAACCAAAACAGAACAAACAAAATGCTCTTTTGGAGAAACAGAACAGGAATCCAGAGTTTCTCCGTCATATCTTTACAATGTTCAGGATACAATTAGATATTTGATGGGTACTAAGAAGAAAATGGCAGGAAAATATGGCCCATTCTCATAAGAAAAGGCAATCGATGGAGACCAATGCCAAGGGTCACCCAGATGCTGGAATTAGCAATGAATGGTTTGAAAGCAGCTGTTATAACTATGATCAAGGATCTGAAAGAAAATATGCTTAGAATAATGAGACGATAGAAAATCTCAGCAGAGAAATGGAAGTAACAAGAACGAACCCAATGGGATTCTGACCCTGAAAAATAAAATATATAAAAGACAATATTCATTAGTTGGCCTTAAAGGCAAAATAAAGATGAAAGAGGAAAGTCAGTCAACCTGAATATAAATCAATAGAAATTATTCAATATGAAGAAAATGGAAAGAAAGAAAAAACATGAACAAATCTTTTCAGGTTCCTGTGGGACAATATCAAAAGGTCTAATGTGAGTAATTTTTGTCCCAGAGTTTGGGGCAGAAAAAAATGTTTGGAGAAAGAATGGCTGAAGATTTCTCAGATATGCTAACACACAAGAAATTATAGAATCAAAAGCTCATCAAATCCAAAGGAGGACAAATATACACAGAACTACCTGTGGGTCCATTATGGTTAAAGCTAAAAACCCAAGATAAAGAGACAATCTATAGAGCAACCAGAAACACACATATATAACTTTCTATTTTATTCATAAAAATTAAATCTAAATGGGTCATAGACTTAAATGTGAAAGTTAAAGCTGTATGGTTTTTGGAGGAAAACATAGTAAAATGTCTTCTCTACTATGGGGGTAGGCATAGATTTCTTAGACTACACTGAAAGCTATAACCATAAAAAAAAACAGTAAATTTAGACCATTAGTATTAAGAACTTCTGCACATCAAAAACATGATTAAAAGATGAATAGTCAAGTCATAGTCTGGAATAAAATATTTGCAAAATATATACTGACAATGGTCTAGTGTCCACGATATGTAAAGAACTCCTACAAGTCAGTGATGGAAAGACAAAAAAGTAAAATAAAAAATTGGGTAAAAAACTTGAAAAGACACCTTACTAAGGAAGATGTATGAATGGCCAGTGAGCATGTGATCTTTAGAGTAACGCAAATCAAATCCATAATGACATACCACTACATACCCACAGGAATAGCAAAGGTCAAAAAGAGCAATAACATCAGGGATAAACTACTGATACTTGTAACAACAAGTCTCAAAACTTTGTGCTGTGTGGGAAAAGTCAATAAAAAGTATAAATGTACTGTACGATTTCACTTACATAGAATTCTAGAACAGACAAAAGCAATCTATGGTGGAAGGAAATCAGAATGGTGGTGGCCAGTTGGGGGTGAGACAGATAGGTGTTGGGAAGGTCAGGAGGGAACCCTCTGGGGATGGGATGGTTTCTGTCTCGATGGGGGTTTGGGTTGCACATTTCTATGCATTTTCCGGAATGCAAATGTTACATGTAAGATTTGGGGTCTCATAGTATATAAATTTTACCTCTGAAGGAAAAAGCAGAATCATAAAAAGATATCAAACTCTAATTAATAATACGCATGCAGAAATATTATGAGGTGGTATGGTAGATACTTATCACATACTGTGAAATACACAAAAAACAAGATGGATTGATGGAAGCATAGAGAGATGGACTGATGTGTGTATATGTGTCTTCCATACATGTACACGATAAAAAGAAGTAAAATATTCATTGCAGGATTTAGGTTATGGATATCTGGTTGTTCAGTACAAACTTCTAACTTAATGTTTCAAGTGTTCACAATATGATGTTCGTTCGGAAACTATCGTATGAAACAGAAGGGTGGGCTCCCCTGATGGTGTAAACATATTTGTATCTAGCCAAGGGGGGGATTGTGGGTCTCAGCCTCCCCAACCCAGACGACGAGCTCTAGAAGAACAAGGCACGGTGTTGGGTTTTGATCCAGATACCCAGAACACGTAGGAGATAAAAGAAATGATTTAGCCATGTTCGGGGTTTATATGGAACATTTGGGAAACTTGGCTCTACGATTTTCTTTTTGGAATATTATCCAACAGTGCTCAAAAGCTCTTTGTGCCACAGGAAGACCACCTGATCACGCTGTCATGTCAAGTCTGATGCCCTTAGGAGCCACTTGGTCTCCTCCCAGCTCTTTCTTGTTCCCTTCCAGTTTTCTCTTCGTCAGGCATACCATATTCTCTCCCTTTCTGCCATCAGCAGACCTGAGTCCTGGCTCTGTCGCTTGTCACTTTTCAGCCATTCTGCAGACTTCCCTTAACAAATTTAGACCATGTTTTCTTCTCTTTAATGGTTTGGTCACAAAGCAGGTTCTGCCACTTAAAGGTAAAATCTAGCTCTACATCTGCACGGAGGGGGTTTCTACAGCAATTGCACCCATGAATATGCTCAGTATCAGAGCTTAACTGGCCTGACTTCAAAATATATTTTCTATCTGCAGAGCTAATTCAAGAATCTGCCACCTTTGCCAGAAGCACAGGGAAAATCTGATCACGAAGGAGAGGAAGCTCTCTCAAATAAGATTGACTTGTTTCTATTGGAAAACCAGAAAAATCCCACATGTAGCATTTCCTTGCAATCATTTTGCAGGGACCCCTTGTGTAATTCAGCAGACATGGTACTGAAGTCCGCCTCGCAGGGAGCATCAAAGGTAATGTGAACTGAACACTCTAAATGTGTTGCAGCGTGACAAAGGTATGCATCCGGGGCAACGCTCAGAAACCCCAACCCGCTTGCCTTCGCATCCACAATTTTACTGGATTCTGCCTGGGCCATTCTAGCTCGAGAATGTTGTCATTCACCCAAGGTGGAGACAGGTGAAAGTGGCTGGGAATGACATGCCCAACTCAAGTGCTTCTTATGAAACGTTTAATGCTAAGAGGGAGATGTCGGTGGTAAACCTTGGTCGGGCCATTGTCATAAAGTTGATTGGCATAGGGCCACTTAATCTCTCTCCTTGGGGCCCCAAGAGCAGACCCTGAGGCAAGCACATATATATAAATATGATATAAACAGTACATAATATGCATACTGTTACAGTATAGTGCATAGAACAGTTTATAATATACTTAAAATATGTTATGTTATATGAACTATATTATCGTAGTATTATCATAATATTTATTATAGTATCATATGTATTATTTTAAAATCTCCATGGAGAGCTATAGTATCAAGGTAACTGATACAGGGTCCTTTTGTAACCAGGCAGGCCACATTTTTTGTTCTCTGCTTCCCTAAGATCAATATATTCTCTTTACATAAATAAAGTCTTCAGGAGGAGACTTTGGAAACTTTAAATCTAGCTGGTGTATGGGGGATGGGTGAAACAGGTGAAGGGGATTAAGAGAAACAAACATCCAGTTATAAATAAATAAGTCATGGCGATGGAAAGTGCAGCATAGGGAATATAGTCAATAATATTGTCATAACGTCATCTGGTGACAGATGGTGACTACGATTATCATGGTGAGTGTTGAGTAATGTATAGAATTGTCGAATCAATACGCTGTGCTTCTGAAACTAATATAACACTGTCTGTCTACTATCCCTCAATAATTAAAAAAATATATAGCTGGTGTGTTCCCAGGAGAATTTTAGGGGAGCCAACAGGGAGGGAGATGTGGGGAATTCTTGCCACCCTGTGGGTGACTGCCTGCCTATCTTTTGTGACGGGGCTATTAAATAGTGTCAGCTTATTAAATATACAGAGAAAGTCATAGTTCCAACTGTTTAACAGGAAAGGAAGAGAATATGGTAGAGTGACCGAGAAGGCTCATGCACACAGATGCCCGGACATGCCCGAGAACTCAGTCCCTGGTACGGAGCATCCCTGCTTCCACTAGAAGCTGTTTCCGACCAGCACAGGGATTTCCTGCTAGCTCTGGATAGCCCCATTTTAGGACCTGCAGGGTAGTGAGGAGGACTCAATGAGCGGTTGGGGGTGAAGCATGAGACACACCCACGTTCTGAGGGCCTCATGGTATTGTTGCCATTTGAAACATTCTTTCAGATCCTAGTTATGAAATGACTCTCTGAAAGGCCACGGGATCTCAGAGTACCTGCATTCCATTCTAACATCTATAAAAGAATTTCAGAGCCCATGAGTAATTTAGAAATCGTCGGGGGCAATCTTTCTCCAGTTTACCTCCAACTTAGGGATCTTGTTAAAATGCAGGTTTAGATTCAGTAGGTCTGAGGTGAGGCCTGAAATTCTGCATTTCTGGTAGTGATGGTGATGCTACTCATCCACTGATCATGCTTTGAGAAGACTAACCCTCGAACTTTCCACATGAGCTCTACAACACCTATGGTGCGTTGCCCAAGACCACAGAGCTAGTGAAAGAAGGCTCATAATTAGAATTCAGGTATTCTGCCAAGTTTGGGGTCCCACTGGCACCTGAACACAAACGTTGCCTAGCTCCTGACAGGAAATTCTTCCCACGTAGTTGCAAAAAGGAAAGGCATTTCTACTGAGTTTCCATGGAAAGGGGGACCCAATGATGAGTTAGAGTCCTCCAGGGAAAACTAACTGTGCTTGCAGTCTGCAAGATAGGATCGTATTTATTTTTTTCAAACATTTATTTATTTATTTATTTATTTATTTATTTATTTATTTATTTGAGAGAGAGCGAGAGAGAGCGAGAGCATGAACACGTACATGAGTAGGGGGAGGGAGAGAGGGAGAGAATCCTCAAGCAGACTCCCTGCTGAGCAGAGAGCCCAACATGAGTCTCCATCCCAGGACCCTGACTGAGATCAAGACCTGAGCTGAAACCAAAAGTTGGATGCGTAACCAACTGAGTCACCCAGGTGCCCCAATAGGATTGTATTTAGATGCATGTTAGATGTGTAACATTTCTGGTATTCTAAAAAGCATATCAGCAATCTAGTCGCTGTCAATGGATTGATTTAATTTTTGGAAAACTTAT
Source organism: Nasua narica (assembly GCA_028533885.1). Taxonomy (NCBI): domain Eukaryota; kingdom Metazoa; phylum Chordata; class Mammalia; order Carnivora; family Procyonidae; genus Nasua; species Nasua narica. Next base: position 45,211,745 of record CM052803.1, on the reverse strand, counting down.
CTTTGAAAATCTTGAACTGTGAACCTTGTGTTTTAACTGTACATTTTGTGAACCATGAATACAGATTAAGTATTTCTAGTGAACATTTAGCATCCTACTGAGATGTGCTCAACATAAAAAGTACACATGGCATTTAAAAGACTAAGTACAAAAAAGAGATGCAAATTAATAATTTTTATGCTGATTACATATTGAAATGATCATATTTGCATGTATTGGATTAAATAAAATATATTATTCAATTAATTTTACATGTTTCTTTTCCCTTTATCAGCATTTTTAAAATGCTGATAAAAATTAGAATTGCGTATGTGACTTAATTTATATTTCTATCAGGCAATGGTTTAGAAAGATTGAGGGCTAGATGGGCATGTAGATGAGAGATGGGTAGAATTATCCCTATGCATTTAATTTACAATCTATACATAATATAAATTAGAGATATATAATCAGATTATTTCAGCATTTTCTCACACATACCTATTCTCTCATATGGATGGTATATGCACAGATATACAATATGGATTTTAAAATGTTTGCTCAAACACTTAATGTGGTTAGATTTCTCCCACATAGTCTCACATTAAAATTGTCTTTCTATGTTTATGACTTGAAACAATGACTACTCCCTCCGACACGCTCGTGCTGAAAAGCTGACTTCATGAGTTATTAGTTTCCCAATAGCTTGGGGAGAAGGCCTGCAAGCTCCCCGAAGTGAACATGCCGCCCTTCTTCACGGACTCGTGCCATCACCGTGCAGGAAGGCAGTGAATGGCCTCCTCCCCATCGGAGGGCAAACGGCCTGGTGCTTTAGCAGGGGCCTGAAGGAGCTCTCCGAGGAGGGCAGCATGGGGCTCGGTAGCATAGGTTTGTAACTTGGCTCTACCACTAAAGAAGCATGGCAGCACCTTTTGGCAAACTATTTAACCTCCTTGAGCCCAGTCTCCGAATCTGAGAAAAAGGGACCATGAATGCACATGCCTTACAGCTTTGTGTGCGGTCTAGATCACGTGTTACTTGTGGATGACTCTCCATGTGGCCTGGCACAGACTAAGCCCTCAGTCTACTCTGGTTTTTGTGGTAGAGACTTCTGATGCTCATACCCAATCAGTTCTCCTTTCTTCTGAGCATGTAGAAAAATCTACTTTCCTGTCCCCTTTGCAACTGGATGAGTCTATGTCATTATTGTGAGTGGTGGGTCACAGTGCCAAGTGCCATCTGTCACTTGATGGACAAAGTAGTTGTGAAGGCAGACGTTAGCGAGCCCTCTTGCTTTGCCACGGAGAACTCAGGTGCACCGTGTTAGGACGGTGGTGTCACGACATTGTGGGGGCCTGACTGCATGGAGCGGAGTGCCCCTCTAACAAATATGCATGATGTAGCACAAGCAATAAGTCAACTTTCGTTGTTGCTGTCGTTGATATTTGGAGGGTTGCTTATTACTGCAGTGTAACTTAACCTAATCCGATTCATGCACTATTGCCTAAGGCAAATCCCCTGCAGATGCAGGTCTTTGGATTTCCCAGGGTTTCCCATAGCCCTTGGTCTACAACCTCGCACAGAGAAACAGAGATCACTCGGTCATTCCCTCCAGAGTAATAGAAGGTCAGTCATCTTGGGTGTCTCCCTCCTCCTCATTCACTCCCACCAACTTTCTCCCGCCTGTACCAAGTTACTACAAGGCTTTCTTCTGAGAAAGTGGATTATATAAGTCATGCTTACTTTCCTAAAACAACTTCTGCTTCTAAAACAGCTTTTATGACCAAGATACTTTTTTTTAATACTGCACCAAAGCTATTAAAAAGAATGGAAACTACAGATCATAAAAATGTCAACAGTGAAACCCTCATTTCCATGCAAGTTGTGAAATAAAATCAATATATGTTAACCTATTCTCTAAGAACAAAGGAAGATAAAGGGATATTTCAAATATTTTTGTTATTATTTCATCTAAACTCATGGATCCATTGTTGATTATGTCTAGAAGGAACCCCAAAGGTCATTATGACTAATACCCTCAAATTGTCAGTATCAAATTTATAGTGCTTCATGTCAAAATATTTAGTTATAGGGACAGAGATAACAAGTACTTCCAATAATACCTTTTTAAAGAACGGTTATGGATTTTTCAGTTTTCCAGAAGTGAAGAAAGCTGAGATTTGCTTAATAGGAATAAGAACCAAAATTTCTTAATAAGCATGCCAAGAAGCAAGAGGATTCCAGAACCGCTAGTGTGATATTGTAGGTGAAAACAGTTTTTCCTATCTAGAGAAGGATCAAGTTCTTTAGAAACAGTCAAATTTTCCTCCAAGATCTTGAGGATTTTTCTAGTGCCATTGGCCCAGTTTTTTTTTGCCTCTCCTTCCCTTGTCCCTAGCAACCAGTGACTGCCCACTTCACCTGTATTTAAAAAGAGAGGACAGGAGCCAACATTTATTTCCAGAGCTCTGTTTTGCCCTAAAAGACAACTGCTTGCCGCTATGAGGGACAGAACCAGTGTGTTCAACTTGGTTTGGAAGACCAGGCCCTGTCCACGCTGGACCAGTGGTCAGAGTGAACATTTGGGGAGATGACGATGAGGATGGTCCCAGGTCGGCGAAGCTGGAGGAAGCAGCCATAGTGTTTTTGAGAGGCAGCATAGTCTAGAGCTAAGGTTCTGGTGCCAGGCTTCCTGGGTTTGGATCCTGGCTCTGCATTTTCCAGACGGGTAATCTTGCATGGTGACTTAACCTATTCACACCTCAGTTTCTCCTCTTCAAAGCAAGGATGATGTTTAATGGTCTCTACTTAGAGGGCTGTTATATAGATTAAACGTGCTCATACCTGGAAAGTACATAATACGGTAACCTGGAGTATAGTAGGTGCCACCTCTATGGGTGTTTCCTAAGAGAAGATAATGGTGTTGCCAAAGTGATATCATCATATTTACAAATGGTATTTATTAGTCGGAAATCTGAAAAACACCCCAGCTTCACAGTTCCATTAGAGAACCACTTGCGTGGACTGTGGCCAGCTTTGGAACCCTGATAAATACAAGAGGACGTATCTGAATGAGTTTGAGGCTCCTGGTTATATTTCTAAAGAAAGACGCACATTGACATAATTCAAGTGTGATTATAAAATAATTTTATGTGCTATTTTATGGGAAGATTGAAGAACATGCATTTGGGATTCTGAGAAACTTCCTTAAATTGAAGTGGTTACTGCCCCTTATTCTTGGTAGCTGGACACTCACCTGAGGAGCATGGGACATGAATGGCTTTTGCCCCCAAACCCAAACCTTCTTTTTGCAGTGAAAACATTCTGACCAGTGGGTGGCAATCATGTGTCATAATGCAAAAGGCCACACTTCAGAAAATTTAGACCCTGGGCACAAGTTGAAGAACAACAGAGTAGGGGGTAGATAAGGCTGAAAAAGTGGCAAACAAGATGGACACAGACTGTGCCCTCAGTGCGCTTAGAGTCTTCAAATGAAGCAGTAAAGCTACAGGGATGTGAGACGTTAAAACTCCTCCCTTCCCAATGGCCTGTTTAATTCTTGCGGAGTTAGGGCCTATTAGAAAGTACTAGTATTAAAGACAAAGATCATGGGGCCAGTCTCTGTGCAGGGATGGCCTGGGCCCACTGGGCCATCATGAGCACTGCCAGGGAGTTGGTTCAGAAGACCAGGTCTCAGTATTTAGACAGGCTGGCTGCAACAAAAAGGAGCAATGAACATGAGAATTCTATTGTCTCCTGTTCTTGGCTTACTTGATGAATGTTTGCCAGATTTTGAACATTGCTGCATGAGTGAGAGTGTAGCCTATTCCTGTAAGACCCATCTCTGAAGTTGCAGGGTCCTGAGATGCCCTACTTAATAGCTATGTGACATTATGTCAGTTTTCATCCATAAGTCTCAGTTCCTTTATCTGTAAAGTGGGAATGAAAATCATTATGACAATCTTTTAGGGCTTTTTAGAGACTGAGATAATGTCTATGAAGTGATTAGGACAATGTTTGGCACTTAGAAGATGTGTAAAAATAGTATCATTATCCCATTGGAAATTGGCATCTGCTATGAGTCAACCCATAAGATCTGACCACGGGCACCTATCTCTCATTGATGTTCTGAGCTGTCCATTTTGGCTGAGGCTGCCATTTTGCTAAGCCCAGTTGTAACATCTATAGAACGGCAGTGAGACCCCGTTAATAGATAGCTGGGGAAATTTTTTTGGAAAGATTTTTTTTTTTAAATTTGGGAAGGGCAGGGAGGAATAGAGAGAGAGAGGGAGAATCTCAAGCAGACTCCCCACTGAACATGGAGCCCAGTGGGGGCTCAATCTCATGAGCTTGAGATCATGACCTGGGCCAAAATCAAGAGTTGGACATTTAACCAACTGAGCCACCCGGGTGCCCCTAGCTGGGGAGATCTAATGAGATGATGGGCTGATCACACCCTACAGTTTAGACAAAGGTGAAGGCTTCCCAGCCCAGCTGCAAACACTCCTGCTGGATCCTCCTTCAAGATTTTGGCTTGACCAAGTGGTAGAACGGAGGGAGGAGGATGCATGAGGCCTGACACACTCTGATCTTTGGAGGCCACGGAGTAGAAGAGGAACAAGCAAAGCAGGTGAGGAAAATTGGCGAGGGAGAAAGGAGAAATACCAAGACAGATTACTGCACTGCTTTTTCTTTTTTTTGACTAAAACACCTTTCTTCATCTTGTCCTGTCTCAACATTCACTCCAACTGCTCTTCATGCTCACTCAGCAGTCTTCTAATTATGATTTGGTTGTCCACAAAGGATGGAGTAGACGTGGAAAATGTGCTGATCATGTGGACTTTGAGTATCCGGTCCCTCTGACAGTAATTTCTCTTTGTAAATTAACAGATTGACTCCATGCAGGGAGAGAATATGCTGATCATTTGGACTCTGTGTATCTCAGCGTCCGTGATAGTCATTCCCCTTTTAAAATTAATAGGTTGGCTTCGTAGAGGAAGAGAAAATGCTGATCATATGGACTTCGAGCGTTCCGGTCCTTGTCACACTCATATCTCTTCGCAAATTAACAAACCGGGATGCAGGCTTTATAATCCCCTTGTAAGCATCAGCCCTACGAGGTGGTTCTGGTCTTTGGGTTGACAATATCACGGGGTCTTGAGATCAGGTCCAATATCAGTTTGGTGGGCAACCAACCTGTCCCAGTTTGCCCAGAACTTCCGTGGTTTTAGCTCTGAAAGTTCCACAGCTTGGGAAGCCCTCTGTTTCAGGAAAACCAGGACAGCTTGTTTAGGACCTTCTTGGTTTTAAAACACGTTTGGAGAAGCGCCTCAGTTCTCAGACCCCATAGCTTAGCTACTTGGTGAGGAAAACCCAGCATCACCATGTAGTTGAGGAAAAGCCAAAGGGCCTCAGAAATTACCTCCATGTGCCAAATTCACGTTACATATCTAGTTTTAGAGGGACCTTTAAGCTGTTACTGACTTTACATCTTCCAGATATTACACCACAATATAATACATGAGTATTTTACTTTACAGCTCTTATACCTAAGACATTTCACAAAGGCAAGCTTTACACTAACACACAGGAGTTAAGATGATTGTTTTCTACCTGGACGGCATCCAAACTACAGTTCTTCCTGGCTGAAGACAACCTAACTTCTTATTTTTAGATCCCAAAGCCATTTTCTGGGTTGCTACACAGTGGTGCTGTGTGGCCTAGTGGAGGTTTGGCAAACAAAACACTTCTCAGCTGCATGTACCGCTGACCCTTTCCTCTACCATCTGAAGGGAGTTGGAAGAGAGTGTGGGTCACAGTAACACATCCAAAGAATGAGCCTTCACCATTAGTCTTTAGGCCCTTCTATCTCTCTAACTCCTAACCAGCAGCAACTTGGGTAATAATTCTGTCTCTTCTTATCCTTTCTCTAGCATCCACCATGCCTGGCCATACCACTTCCCCAGCCTTTTCTTATGTCTGCAGTCCCACTCTTTCCTGCTTGCTCTAGCCTTGAGCCCCTTCTTCTTCTCTTTAAAAGACTGTATTATTTGAGAGAGAGAGCATGAGAGAGAGAGAGCGTATGTGAGAGCATGAGTAGGGAGGGAGGGGCAGAGGGGGAGGGAGAAGCAGACTACCCCACTGAGCAAGGAGCCCTACTCGGGACTCGATCCCAGGACCTTGAGATCATGATCTGAGCTGAAATCAGAAGCTTTACTGACTGAGCCATCCAGGTGCCACCATTTTTTTTTTATATTTCCACTTGGACATCTCACAAATTTCCCACACTTAGCTTGTTCACATCTTGATTCTTTCCCATCAATAAGCAACTCCCCAATTATCACGTTGTTCCCAAGCCTCTCCCTTAAAGATGCTGCAGAACTGGCTTTAAATATGGAGGAAGGGGATGTGAAGAGCCTCTAGAAGCTGGAAGAGGCAGGGAATGGATTTTCCCCTGGAGCCTCCAGAATGAACCAGCCCTGCGGGACCTTTATTTTAGCCTCCTAAGACCCATTTTGGACTTCTGCCTCTAAAACTGTAAGAGAGTAAATTTTCGTTAAGCCATTATATATGTGATAGTTTTATGGCAGCATTAGGAAACCAAAAGAGGTAAGTGGCATCACCCTATTGCATCTACCTCCAATTATATCTTAAGCCAATCCACGTCTCCCCATCACCATCTTCATAACCTCATGCTGGGTGTACTGTAACAACTTCCTAACCAGTCTTTTCTTGGGGCAAATTAAAAATGGCTGCAAAGTTGTTGGTCAACCTTCCCATCAAGAGGTGGAATTTATTTCTTCTCCTCTTAAATTTAAGATACCCCTGGGATGCTTTGCCCACTAGAACACAGTGGAAGTGGCAGTGTGTAACTTCCAGGGCTTGGCCTTGAGATGTGACTTCTGCTTTGACATGCTTGCACTGTTCCCATTGGAAGCCAACCAGCACGTAGGACCTCTGATTAGATCTGGGGAAGGCCAAGGTACCACACAGAAAGGGGCCACCCTGAGGAAGCACCAAGTGCCAGATTTACAAACAAAGCTTTCTTGGATCTTCTAGCCTCACCAAGTCAGCAGCTGAAGAAAGCTGAGTGAAAGACCCTGAGATACCCAGGTGAACCCTACTTGAGTTCTTGGCCCACGGAAACACGATCAAATAGAAGGCGTGCTATCTGAGGTCTCTAACTTGGGGTAGTTTGTTGCACAGTGATAGATAACTAAAGTATGGTCTCTCCCACTCATGTGACCGCTCTAACCCACCTGTGACACAGCAACCAGCACGGTCATCTGACAGTTTTTCTGAGGGTCATTCCCTTCCTTCCCACTGCACTTAGAGGGAGTCTGAACTTCTATCCTCTGTCATTCTTCCTATTGATCCCTGGAACCCAGCCATCAGACATCACAAGCATCACTGGATATTTATGGTCTAATAGCTATTCAATTAGAAATGCACTTATTAATCCAATACCTCTTTACGCAGCGCTGACGATGTGCCAGGCCCTGAGCTAAGTGTTAAGGACGGAGTGGAGAACCAGCTGGCATGGGAGGTCCACACAAAGCAAGGGAAGAAATGATGCTTTTAAACATGACAGAGCATGACAAATTCTGCGAATGGAAAACACACACACGCACACAGCATGGTGATAGAAAATTAAGAGGGTGCACCCGATTTAAATAAGGTAGTGAGGAAAGGCTTCTCTGGACAGATGATGTTTAATCAGTCACCTAAAAGTGAAGACCTGGGGTGTCATTCCTCTCAGACCAGGCTCTATCTTTCCAGATACAAAGCCCAGAACCAATGTCCAGGACAGACCACACAACTCCTCCTCCCCTGGGTCCGAACATCTCTGTCATTCTGTCACCATATATGTTGCTAACATTCCTCCTTCTTCATTTTCTCCTGCTCCATAAATTGCCTCTCTGCCCTGACTCACTTTCTCCGCTTCTGGCCTCCAGTCGCATTCCCCAGTCATCCCCAGAGGGCCCTTTTCTCAGATAATCATCTCCAGGCCTATTGTGACACGGGAGTGCCAACGTTAGCTTGAACATCAATACAAACAAGTGGCAAACCCAAAGCCGAATTACTTCTCAATTCTGCTGGGCAGAGTTTATTCACAATTTCTGTATTCCGGGGGCCAGGTAAGGCTTCCTTATTTTGGGTCTATTGCTTTTATGTATTTATGTATATTATTCTAATGTACCTAACTTCGTAAACAGAAGTCTGGTTTCATTGAACTGCGGTGGGAAAAGCAACATGAGCTCTTTAGTGTCAAAGTCATCGGGGGACAATTTTGCAGTGGATGCTGGGATCCTCTGAGGTTGGTCCCACAGCCCGTGGGAGAGTATCTTCCCTAGCAGACCAGTGATGGGTGTGCAAGAGGAACTTGCACATGGGAAAGACATTGCTCTCTCATCATCTGCATCTGTTCCTGCCAGCTACTCATTCCACCGTATTTCAAGGTTGACACAGGAAGAAATTCACTGGGAAACCATTTTGGAAAAAGGACTCACGTAAACCATGCTTCTGGAAATTCACATGGTATGATTCAAGAGACAGGAGAAAAGTCTATCCACCCCAGTATGGCTCCTCTCCCACTTTGGTGTGGAGCCTCAATTGTATACCATTAGAACCACTGCTTAGATTGTCTCTAAGAGATACTTAGGAAAGTATTCATGTCCACAGAAAGGGAGCAAACTATCAGAGATGGAAAATACACTAGACCAGGAGCCTGGAAGCCTGGGTTCCAGTTCCAAGTTTCCTCCACTTCACGGTGGCTTTGGGCAAGACTGTTAGCATCAAAAACACAAGACTGTGATTCTCATTGTAAAATAGAGAGCCCGATATATGAGTTTACCCCTGACTCCTGTGTTCACTCTGCCACAGAAGATTTATCAAGTACCCGCTATGTACCAGGCCCTCTGCCAGGGGGTATAAGAATGTGCCTCATTAGCTATTGAGGGTAAGCACCTTGGGGGCAGCGACATGCAATTTATAGGGGAGAGATTTGGATGGTCATCAGGCAAGTGGTCCAGGCTGAAATAGGGTGTTTAGGGAGCCATGAAAGGAAGCTAAGTAGAGACAACCCAAATCTGTGTGGCATGATGGAAGACAACAGTGTCCCCATCATAGCGTCATAGCAGGCTGTGAAAATGGAAGGTGGCTATGAGATTAAGCATTTTGCCCACTTCACTATTTTGCCAAAACCAGTGGGTCTTTTTTTTTTTTTTTAAGATTTTATTTATTTATTTGAGAGACAGAGAAAGTGAGAGAGAGCATGAGAGAAGGTCAGAGGAAGAAGCAGACTCCCCGTGGAGCCGGGAGCCCGATGTGGGACTCGATCCCGGACTCAAGGATCGTGACCTGAGCCGAAGGCAGCTGCTCAACCAACTGAGCCACCCAGGTGCCCCAAAACCAGTGGGTCTTAAACCAGAGATCCGAGGTGAGGATAGCACTAGATGGGGTACAGGAGCACAGACCTGAGCCCAGCTCTTCTTGCGACTCTCATTAACTACAAGTTTTGAGACAGTGGGCACATGACTTCCCCTCTCTGCCCCTTAGCGGCTTCTCAATGCCTCTTCTGTGATTGGATAATATCCTAGAGCACCTAGAACTGTTCCGGCTCAGAGCAAGGGCTCAGAAAGGTCAGGAAGCCCTTTATACCACTCTCCCTTTCCACTTTTCCTCTTGTCATAGGAGTCCTGCAATTCATAATCCAACTCATGTTTTAGTCCTCCACAGGAATGTTGGAATTTTAGGAATAGAGGTTTATATATTTGGTAACAGATCATAATTTTTCAAGTGGAGGGAATGCCTGGGTCAAATTTCCAGTTTTCTGGAATTAATTCAGTCCATTAAAGTTGTGGCAAGAAAAAGTATCAGCTCCATATCTCTCTGATATTAAAAAGATCACTTTATCAATTTAAGGAGCATTGATAAACCAGAGGAAATTAGCTTCCTGAGGAAGAAATTCCTTGGGAGTTTCTGAAGCCACAGCTCCTTTGGTTTCTTAAGGGCCGAAGTCTTAGATTCACAAAGACGGTGATGCAAGGAGGTTCTAGTTATACCTGCTCATTTCACGGGGGATGGACGCTCTCTGTCTCTAAGCCCCACGAAAGATGCAGTGCGTGTTCAAGACCTGGAAGTCAGTCCTGTAAGCCTGGGTTGCCCTCTGACATATTATGGAACAGTCTGGCTCAAACCGTACTTGTAGCCAAACCGTCCTGTGGCCACTCTGAGTGATGGCATCTCTGAGGGCTGGGGCTCCTGAGGCTGCGACAAGCAGCCCAGCCTCCACCCGTGCCCCTGTCACATCCTCCCAGGTACCTCGGACTTGAGCGGCCGCTGTGTACACGGCTTGGCCGTCCAGGGTCCTCACTTAGTACATGTGACTACAGGTCATTCTGCCCAAGATATTCTCTCACATATGGAGGAATTTGTTCCATGAAGCAGTGGACACCCCCTGGGGCCACTTTCCATCCATGGCGAGTGGGGGGCCTGTGCATAAAGACACCAGCCTCGTCATCTTTTGGGAAGATGATTCTGGAAGGAATTTCACAGGGTTCTCAGAGGTTCTGGTAATGCTGAATAAATTAACCCTGTTGACAGCAGAAGCAACCTCAGTATCATACTTTTTGACTGGCTTTTCCTCCTTCTCTCTCTCTCTAGGCTTTCGCTCACTTCTTCTTTCCCGGACTCTCTCCCAGATAAACGTCCTGCATCCAAGTCCTCACCTCGGGCTTTTCTTTCCGGGGAACCTAAACTAAAATAGTCCAACCAGGATGTCTGTCTTTATGAGAATGGATTAGCACATCGCAAGAGGTAGTGTCAGGTGTGGGGAGGGGAGAGGAAGCAAAGCAAGGGAAGAAACCATCCTCCAAAATTTGTTAGTGTTCTGGAAAGACAGATCGTCTCATTACTTGACAGTTTCTCTGAGGTCAGTGGGTACCAGCAGGAAGTCTTTTGTCTGACTGCACATTTGTTTTTAGGACCATCCCAGATGCTGACTTCAAAAGCTTTCTAGTTTGTAATGTGCCATATAAGATTTCTTTTGTTCTTTCCTGAGTCTCATTCCATTTTGGCAGGAGACTCACAGAAGAACATCATTATCACGGAAACATCCTTAGTCTCTCCTCCCTGCCCTGGCCAGGGGAGCTCAAGGCAAGAGACTGGCTCCGGAGGCCCAGCCCCGACTTGGCAGTCACAACCCTCCACCCGCGCCATCGTGGAATTCAGGCAAGAGCATCTGTCAGAACAAAAGACATCCCTGTAATCTGTGAGGTTGTAGGAACACATACACTGGGAAAAAGAGAAATGAATTATTTGACATCCACACCTTGAAACAGAAAAACAGCAAACCGTTAATGAGGGACAAATATTTTTCTGGAAGAATTTGGACAGTGGCACACATGAGAAACCCCACTCAAATCAAACATAGAGGCTCAGACATCCAGGCTTTTTTTTTTTTTTTTTTAAATATGAAGGGAAACCTAGTTTTTCCACAATAAATAGTAAAGATGCAAAAAAAAAACTTAAGAGAATTCTTGAAAAGGAGAGGGGCTAAAGTCACAGCATCTAATTGACAAAGCACACAGAAAAAATTTGCAATTAGGGTGAGAAAATGTTACTTAATGATTCGCATTTTCCAGACAATAAAGATTTCCTGGAATTCTTACTTTTGAAAGTATAGTTGCTTATGAGCCATGGTAATCTAAGACACTTTGTTTTTTCTTTTATTTTTAAGACATCTCCCCTATCCCATTTCAATGTCTCTAAAAGTTAGGGATGTATCTTACAATTGATGTTAAGGAAGGACTGTGTCCATGTGTGAGTGTCAACATCTATCTATCTATCTTTCTTTCTTTCTAGATTTTATTTATTTATTTGACAGAGAGAGAGATCACAAGTAGGCAGAGAGGCAGGCAGAGAGAGAGGGGGAAGCAGGCTCCCCGCTGAGCAGAGAGCCCAACTCCATCCCAGAACCCTGAGATCATGACCTGAGCCGAAGGCAGAGGCTTTAACCCACTGAGCCACCCAGGCGCCCAACATATTTCTTTCTTAATGGTATCAAAAAAATACAGGTATGCTCGACTCATACTCTGATCACAACTCCTGCCCTTTACCACTTCTGGAGCGGGAGGCAATTTTCTCTCCCGAGGTTTAAAGTGAGCATTACCGCTTCTCAGGAAGATGGAAGATGGAGCGGGCCAGAAGGAATGGTCTAGAATGGATGCTAACACCTGGTTTTAAAGAGGTTTGTGTGCCACACTGAGGAGTCAGGCTCCAGCTTCAGCTGTGACTACTCATTCTTCTTACACTCAAGAGTGACAAGCAATATCTGCTAGCTCACCAAAAGGAAGAGGCCTCCAAATGCCACTTTTCTTGTACTTGCTTTCAACTTTTAAATTATAGCATAATATGCACCATTCACTTAACGAAACTGCAAAAATGTAAGTGTACAGTTTGATGAACTCTTTCTGCAGTGAATATACCTATATGATCACCGTGGAGATGAACATATATAACGCTATCATTGCCCCAGAAATGTCCTGATGATCCCTTTCAGTCCTCACCCTTACAAAGGTAACTGCTGTTCTGATTTCAACCGCCAGAAGATAGTTCTGTCCATGGCTGAACTTGTCTCCATCACATCTGGCTCCTGGTCAGGCAATGTTATGTCTGTGAGGTTCTTGGGCATAAGAGTAGGTTTTTTTTTTTTTTCATTGCCACATAATACCGACATATATATCAAAATTTATCCATTTGTCTCTTGATGGGCTTTTGGGGTGTTTCTAGCTTGGGCTATTATGACTAGTGTTCTGAACATCTTGTGTCTTTTGGAATATGTACGTATACAGGGTTTCCGGGTAGCTACAGAAGTTGAATTTCAAGGTCACGGGACGTTCAGTTTGCAGGGTGTGAGGGTTCCAGTTGCTGCACGTGCTTGCCAACACTTGGCATTGTTAGTTGTTTTGTTTCTAAGCCATTTTGGTGTGTGTCTGTGAGAGCATTTTTGTATAATCTCTGTAGTTTTAACTTTGCATTTCCCTGATGACTAATGACTTTAAAAACCCTTTTCCTATGTTTAGTGGTCATTTGGACATCTTATTTGGTATAAGCCTGTTAAAATTCATTACCCACTTTTAATTGGGTTATCTGCCCTTTTGTTATTGCTTTGTAGGCCTTGTTAATGCATACTGGATAAAGGCCCTATAATAGACACACATATCACAAACATTTTCCCACTCCGCAGCCTTTCCACTTCCTCAATGGTGTATTTTGAACAGAGTTTTCTACTTTTCGTGAAGTCCAATGTATTCATCATCTCATTTACATACATAAGATAAATGACTTATAATTTTTCTTTCCTTTTAAAAGGAAAAAACCTTATCGTGGTGAAGGTTATGCTGCCCTTAAAAGAGAAGTGGGACAAGGTTTTTACCTTTTCTCATTTCTGGATGATTTTTATGAGACTAGTTTAGTTTCTACCTTAAGTGTCTGGCCAAATCCATGAAAAAGTCACCCAGCCTGGAGCTCCTGTAGGCTCTAGAGATGTCATTTAATAGGCACTGCACTACTGAGATTTTCTTTTTCTTCTTTTGTGTTTGGTAAGCTTCATTTTTAGAGAGAATGTGTCAGTCCTATTTAATTTTCAAATTGATTTTCACAAATGTATTCACAGTGACCCTTCGCTTTTTTTATATTTGAAGGATCCCTAGTGATATATCTCCTTTTACATGTCTTTTATTGATAAAATTGTGCCTATATTCTCTTTCTTGGTTATACTTCCTGAGGGCTTCTCAATCCATGGACATTTCAAAGAACCAATGTGGAATTTTGTGGTATGCTTTCCTATTTACATCTATTTTCTTTTTCAAAATAGATTTATGTATTTATTTGAGAGACAGTGAGCGAGCGAGCACACAAGCAAGGAGGGAGGGGCAGTGGGAGAGAATCCCAAGCCAAGAATCCCCACCAAGCATGGAGCCCGATGTGAGGCTCATTCCTATGGTCCTGAGATCATGACCTGAGCCGAAATCATGAGTTGGACTCTTAACCGACTGAGTCACCCAGGCACCCCTTACCTTTTTTCCATGTTATTTATATGTTTATTATTTCCTTCCCTCTATTGTCTTAGTGGTAAATTTACCATTATTCTTCGATTTAGATCATTCCTTTTCAGCTTTCCAAATTATGCATTCAAAGCCCCTATGTTTTTCCTCTATTTATCTGTGTCCCACACGTTTTATGTTTTATTTTCATTATATTGTATTCCAAGTATTTCCCACTTTGCACTATTATATTTTGTTTTGCCCATGGAGTATTTCAAAGTATATTACTTGGTTTCGAGACATGTAGGGATCCTCTGGTTTGCTTTTTGTTATTGATTTTGTTATTGATTTCTGGTTTAAATCTTCAATGGTCAGAACACATATTCTGTATGATTTCTGTTTTTTGATGTTTGTTGAGAGGTACTTTATGACCAGCATATAATTATAACTATTTCATGTGTGCTTGAAAAAAAAGTAAATTCTGACATTTTTAGGTACAGTGCTATTAATATTTTCATGATCCTTATTTACATTTAGACTATCCTATTGGCTACTAAGAGATGTGTTAAAACTTCTAGCCATGATTATGAGTTTTTCTATTTCTACCATTAGGTCTGCTTTATATATTAGTTTTGTTTTATATTTGTGATTGGATGCCTCCAAATTTAGGATTGTTATATCTTCCAGTTGTATGGTTTTATAATTGTGAAATATTCCTTTTTATCTGTAGTAATCTTTCTTTAACATCTATTTCCCTTGATAATAGCATAGCCCCACTGACTTTCTCTTGGTTAACACTTAAGTGGTAAATATATTTAAAATCTTTTACTTTTTATCTTTCTGTATCCTTACATTAAGCTTTATCTAATTTAAGCAATATATGGCTGTTGTTTTAAGATGGAGTCTAATAATATTTGCTTTTCATTGGAGTATTTATCAATTTATATTCCAGGGTCTTCATCTGGATGGATCCTTTTTGCATTACCCTAATATGAGTCTGTCTTCTGACGCATAAGAGAGAGGCTAAAAATGAGGACACACAGAGGAGCAAAAAGGTGCAGAAAGGAACACTGGGACCTTGTGACACCTACTGAGACCCATAGTAAGCTGATGACCCCCACTCGGCTCCTGTAGTAAGATACAGGGAAAGCCAGAACCCCCTCCCCTGGGCATTGTCCCTTCATGCACCGTGTTAGCACATCATCTGTGGTCATCTTCTCTTTACTAGATACTAGTACTCAAACCCACTATGGTCCAGGCACTGCTCTAAGAACTTCACATGTATGATCTCATCCAATTCTCATATTAACCTTAGGAGGTAAGTTCTATTTCTATTCTCTTTTCACAGGCAGAAAAAGTTAAGTCTTACAAAGGTAAAAAAAGAATTTGGCACAAATCACAAGGCAGATGAGTTCCAGAGCTGGGAGTTAAACCCAGAAAATTTGACTCCAGTGTCTTAGGTATTAAATGTTTCACTTTTTTTGGCATTTTCCACTAGGTTTCTCACATGGAAAGAAAAATCAGTATATTTTTAGACTTTGGCCCAACATGTACAACCCATTTACTTCCCCAAATACTCTTATAAAATGTGTATTTTATTAATAATTGCTGACGATCTGTCTTTTCCATTGTTCCTTTTTTCCCTCCCCAAATATGTTTATTTTAATTTTTCGGTGTTACAAGATTGATTGTTCATGCACCACACCCAGTGCTCCATGCAATACGTGCCCTTCTCACTACCCACCACCAGGCTCGCTCACCCCCCCACCCCCTGCCCTCCAAAACCCTCAGATTGTTCCTCAGAGTCCACAGTCTCTCCTGGTTCATCACCCCCTCCGATTTCCCCCCATTCACCCTTCCCTTCCTTCTCACGATGCCCTCTGTGATTTTCTTTTACTCCACAAGTAAGTGAGACCATAAGATAAGTGATTCTCTCCGAACAGACACATGAAAAAATGTTCTTCATCTTTAGCCATCAGAGAGACTCAAATCAAAACCATACTGAGATACCACCGTACACCAGTTAGAATGGCCAAAATCAACAAGATAGTAAATAACAAATGCTGGAGAGGATGTGGAGAAAGGGGAACCCTCGTCCACTGTTGGTGGGAATGCAAGTTGGCGCAGCCACTTTGGAAAACAGTATGGAGATTCCTCAGGAAATTAAATATACAGCTACCCTATGACCCTGCAATTGCACTACTCGGTGTTTACTCCATTGTTCTTATTTAAAGTTTTATTTCTGAAAGTTTCATCCTTGCTTTTCTTAATGTTCTTAAATGTTATGTGGGTCTTCATAGCATATTTTCTATAAAAAATATGGATTGTGGTTTTCTGCCATGTGTGACAGGATTCAGGAAGAGATGAAAATATATGAGCCTAAATTGTTAATCTTACATCTTATTTCTATAGGATGCTGTGCTTTTTCCTGCCAAAGAAATGTTGACAGTTTGAATTTATAACAATGCATTCAGAAACCTTGAGGTTTTATAACAGAAAATGATGTATCATTAGGCACTCTGAAAGGATAATGAGGCATTTACTACTTCTTGCTCATTTTGGTAAAGGTTTCTAGAAATAAACATTAACTTGTATGGACTTGGCATATGGATCATTCATAGACTAAGCAGAGAATGCACAATATAGTTAGCTGCTTGAATTATTTCTCCATAAATTATTCATGCTTCTAATTTATCTAACCATTTCCCTTCTCTTACAATATCTGAATTATTCTCATTTCCACATGACAGGAGTGCATTAGCATCACAAGGACAGAGTGAACCAATAAACAAATAAATAAACAAACAAACAAATGAATAAATTAGAATAGAATAGAATAAAAAATAAACAAGAAAACACACACACACACATACACCAAAAAACCCTAACTGGTTGACCAAAGAAGCCATAGTCTAAATAAATCAAAGAAATAGAGACATGTTAGAGCTGTATCCCTCAGGAGAAACAACCCAATTTGGGGTTTTAGTCTCCCTCAGAAACTTGAATACTTCATTCTTAATGAGATAATAAATAATGTGGTAGGTACTATAAGGCCAACCTACGGCTATGTTGATGCCAGGTGGAATGAGGCTCACATCTGGTTGTTGTGGCCAATGAGCAGAGATCTCCCAAGAGATCTCCCTTTAAGTGGATCTTAAACCCTAGCACGTTTATATAGGGCCCTGAGCATTTTAATGAGACCCAGATTATTGAGTTCCCCACACAATCATTTTCAGTTATGTGACCTGTAAGATTCGTAAGCATACCATGTTTCTGTAGTATTATTTTCATCATGATTAATTACAAATATCAAAAAAAGAAATCCATAGCGACTTGTTCACCTATTGGCATTTAGCATTCATTTGGCTAAAAGAGACATTATTAAATAATCAGTCAATGGTTCCGCTCTATCACAAATCCTAATCTGGTTCTCATTACAGTAAGCTTATAGTAACTATTTACACTTCCGGAAAGATAGGTGTGGAAGAGACCATATTATATTTTTTAAAAGATTTTACTTATTTTAGAGAGAGAGAAAGAGTACACGCTGGGGGAAAGGAAGAGGGAGAGAGAGAGAATCTCTAGCAGACTCACTGCTGAACACAGAGCCTGACGCTGCGCTTGATCCCATGACACTGAGATCATGACCTAAACTGAAACCAAGAGTTGGATGCTTAACTGACTGAGCCACTAAGGTGCCCCAAGACCATATTATTTAAGTGAACATGGAGGATAAGCAGCTTACTTTAGTGGGAGGCTCACAGGATTGATGGGGAACAGTGATGGGTGAAAATGACAAAGCCAGTTTGGGGTCAATTTGAATGCTGCTCAGTAGGCATGAGAAGTCCCTTGTAGCCTTTGAAGGGAGAATGATACATTCCAGCTGTTCTTGGGGAAGACAGACCGGCAGTAATAGGCATGTGGGTTGGATCACAAAGGAAGAGAGAAAGTAATAGAGATTCCATTCATAATGCCCTGTCATAGGCCAGATAAAAGGATATGAGGCCTAAACCAAATGTTGCTATTCCAATGCAGAAGAGTAGAGGGTAAAGACCACCTGGAAGGGGTGCCCGGGTGGTTTAGTTGGTTAAGTGTCTGCCTTCAGCTCGGGTCATGATCCTAGGGTTCATGATTCCTGTGTCAGGCTCCCTGCTCAGTGGAGTCTGCTTCTCCCTCTGCCCCTTCCCGTGCCCATGTGCCCTTCCCCTGTCCCCACAAAATAAATAAATAAAATCTAAAAAAACCCAAAAAAACAAACCCAAACACCTGGAAAAGAGAAAGAATGAGAAGTGCCACTGACCTCTCAGGTTATGGGACATCAAAGACAAATCTAAGGCTCTGAGCTTAGGTGCCTGGGAAGACAGGGACAGGGACAGCATCACAAGAAGTAGATAATCCAGGAATGTGAGGTTTAAAGGTTTGTGAGAGGAAGTGCATACAAATACACACAAACACATCTTGAGAGGCAAGTAAAATACACAGGTGGAGATGGCTTGTAGCAGGTGGGAATGAAGAACTCAAGGTCAGAAATGGAGCCATGAATCTGTAGACATCCTAAAGAGGGGATATTTAAAGCCACTAAGTTGCATGAGATTGTCAAGAATGATAGAAAACAGCAGAGGAGAACTGAAATAGAAAACTGATGGATACCTCCCATGGCAGGAAGAGAAAGAAGAGGAGATAGAGGAGGAAAATATAAGGGGTTGCCATATATAGAAGGAGTGGGAGAACAAGGATAGTATAGTGTCTTTGAAAGCCAAGGAGAGAGTATTTCAAAATTTTCAAATGCTGTGGTGGGAACATAAAATGGTCCCACTGCTGTGGAAAACAGTTTGGTGGTTCCTCAAAAAGTTAAACATAGAATTACCATATGGCCTAGCAACCACCCCTAGGTATAAATATAAAAGGATTGAAAACCAGCACTTAAACCAACACCGCACATGAATGTTCGGAGCAGTGCTATTCACAACAGCCAAAAGGTGGAGACAGCCTAAACAGCCATCAGCAGATGAATGGATAAACAACTTATGAACAAAGTACTATTACTCAGCCCTACAGAAAAATAATGAATTCCTCACACAGCTACAATGTGGGTGAAGCTTGAAGACCCTTCACTAAGTAGAAGCGAAGTCATCATATTGTAAGATTCCATTTATGTGAAATATCCAGAATAGGTAAATTCTCAGAAACGGAATGTAGATTACTGGATACAAGGACTGGGGGCGTGGGTAGGCGTGAGGACCAAGTACTTAATGGGTAAGAGCGTTTTTGGAGGAATGATAAAGTATTTTGGAATTAGACGGAGGTGGTGGTTGCACACCATCATGAATTATTAAATGCCATTAATATGTTCACTTAAAATGGTTAATTTTATGTTAAGTGAATTTCACTTCAATAAAATAAAACTTGAAAAAATCAAAAATAAGTTGTCAAATGCTTCGGAGAATTCAAGTGAGCCTAAGACTAAGAAAAAGTTAAAGGAAATCCACTGCTCAGTTTTAATGACCTTCCCAAGAGAACAATTTTCCCAAAATGTTGAGGGTAGGAGCCCCACTTTGGAGAACAGAGCTGTGAACTTGTGATAAAGTAGAGAGGTTGAGTGAGAACTATGTCTTCAGGAAGATTGGTGAAGAGAAGTGCAGTGATAGAGATGCAACAGCTTGGGGGAAATTTGTCCAATGTGGGGAGGTGTGAGCATGTTTGAAGAGGGGGAGGATTCGGAGAGGAGGAAACAATGGAAGGTATAACAGAGAAAAGGCAGCACGGGATGAAAACAGAAGTACAAAGGAGGAGCTTCAAGAGCACAGGTGAAGGGATGCGTCAAAAAGAGTGAAGGTCCATCTTCCTCTGCGAGAGAAGGAAAAGACTGGAGGTGGGTAGAGATGGGAGAAGGATTGGGAAAGCTCAAGTTGGAGGGTAGAAACTTTGCATAGAGAGAAACGCAAGGCCAGCTGCAGGAAATTGTAGGCAATGGGGTAGCGCTTATTGCTTAAGAGAAATGGGAAAGTCTTGGAGTTGTGCTCAAGGTGATGAGCTATAAATTAAAGGTGAGTAATAGCAGAGTAGCAATAAAGGCAGGAATCTGCAGAGAGGGAGTTGCTGGGGCTCCATAAGAGTGAATGCCTCATCAACCAAGTCCTTTCCACCTCCCCTATCCTGTCTTCCAGAAATCTGTTTGCCTACAAATGGGGCTTCACATCTATACTTGATTGGTATTACCTTATTAATTTCAGCCCATCCTTATAGATACTTGAGTTGTTTTTGAATCTTGAGTCTACCATCCAGTTAGGATCTCAGAGCTCTGAGAGTTAGAGGCTAAAAAACGTGTCTTCATATTTTTATTTCTATCACTGGGGATGAACTCAATCAGCTAGGGCCATTGACTGCACATATAGAAACCATTCTCTTGGCTGACTGGATTATCTCTTGGAACTTGTGGTTGCAGATCTTCAACCAATCTGAATTCACTTTACTAATATTTGGTAATAATATTCAGTTCATATTTCTCTATCTTGATGAAAAAAGTATAAGATGTTTGGCTAAATGCTTTTTTGAAGACTCTGAGCACAAAGCATGGTTCCAAAATATTCTAGTTGCAGGACTATGGAGAAGTCAAGGTCTTTTCCAAGCCTTACTCTGTTCATCTGTAAAATGAAGATAATAGTAGCTATTTCATAGAGTTTCGGTAAAGATTAAACGACTTAACAGAAGAAATGCAGAGAGCGGTGGTTGGCACCAAGTTGGAGCTACATAAATGCTGGCTATGATCAGCATTATTAGCCTCAAGATCCCTTCCATTTCTGGCATTTGTTTACTCATTCAATAAGAGTGTATTCAGTGCCAGGGATTATGGGTAAGTGCTACATTCATAGCATGAGCAAGTCAGTCACAGCTTCTATCCTTATGGAGCATATAATTTTATTTTACCTTATAAACCAACACCAAAATAGTAAGACTTATACGGAATTTAAACAAAAACATGGGGGGAATTACTATTATTATTATTTTCATTGAGTTTTCTTTGATTCAGTTTCTGGATCTTCTTTCATAACTCTCTTTTTTTGCTTCTTTAGAGAAAATAGTATCCCAAGGTCTGAGTGAAAGAGGAAATCATAAGAAAACAAGGCAAAAAGACTGACGCTTAGGGCTTAGCTTTGCTAACAAGCTCCAAAGTGAATAAGAAACTTGGAATAAAAAAGGAGTCGACCCTCGATTATGTGTGTTAACTGGGGTTTGGGAGAATGACAGTGAAAGGAAGAAAACAATGCATCCTGATTCGCCGTCTTAAATCTCCCAGCACCGGCTTGAAAAAAATAGTGGCACGCACAGACATCTGGTGAGAGTGCTGGGCAGGGGGCCGTCTTCAGAAAAAGCCTGGTTAGGTTATTCAGACCATTCCATGGGTCTCTTGGAGAACGACCACTGTTTATAGCTTTGTAACTTCAAAGCAAAGGAGTTGTAAAAAGTTGCTATCAACAGAAGCCCAATTTTCCTGACATATTGAGGGGTTGGTTGACAATGCACACCTTTTGTCAAAAGGATTTGCTGCAAAAAGATGGAAAATTAGAGGGACTATCTGATCTCCATAAAGAGCTGGGAGGAAGGAGAAACTGTGTAGACATCGGGGGAAGGAAGACCCCCCTCTTGGATCTCAGGGCCAATTTTCTCTTACTGGTGGAGGAAACACTGGACAGAAGCGAAGATCCCATGGTGCCCCTTCTGAATTATAAGAAGGTTGGAAGGAAATCACTGGGGTCAGTGGGGTCAGAGCAGTAAGCTCAGTTCAACCTAAGGCTGCCTCTCATTCATGGAAGATATTTTAGAATTCGCTTAGATGACGGTCTCAAAATTTTTTTTTAAAGATTTTTATTTATTTATTAGAGAGAGAGAGAGAGAAATCACAAGCAGGCAGAGAGAGAGGGAAGCAGGCTCCCGGCTGAGCAGAGAGCCCGATGTGGGGCTCAATCCCAGGACCCTGAGATCGTGACCTGAGCCGAAGGCAGAGGCTTTAACCTACTGAGCCACCCAGGCGCCCCTGGTCTCAAAATTTTTAAGCCCTTTTGGCCTTGGGCAGCCCTGGGATGTTTGTTTTACTCCATCCCACAGGGGAGCTCTTTCTCTCTTTCTCTGTTTAAAGGCCTCCCCAACTGGCCGCATTGACCAGTCTGGTACTGAGACTTGCCAAGAGTGTTAAGATGCCATCTTTGTCAGTAGGTGAATTTTCTCTGCCATGTGAGTCCACAGATATGTCAAATTCTGAGACTGTATGTGGGGTATTACTTAAAGTGCTTTCTTTTTTTTTTTTTTTGAGAATTGATTTTTTTTTTTTTTTTGCATAGTAGAGAAAGAAGAGCAGGTGTTAACAAAGATCTATTTTTTTGTAAAAAATAAAAAACGCAATCGTACTTGGATGGCTACGCATACATGATATTTGCTTTATGATGGTTGATATCTCTTGCCTTATTAAGACAGATAGAAGCAGTTCAGCAAATGAAAATAGATCTGGCCCCGCCTGGACCCCAGGGGGATGTCGGTACTCTTGTTATTGTTGTTGTAGCCCCTCAGGGGGGACAGATCTGGGGGTTTTATTTCTGTTAACAGGATCCAGAAAGAAGATAAACCCTGATGAGATTAGACTGTGGGCACAAGTGGAAAATGCTTCCTGTTGTCTGTGTGACCCCCTGACACCACACTTGGCTTTGACTGAAACAATGGAGTTGAGGGTCAAACGGCATCAATAGTGTGGCCCCAAGGGAGTTGGCACCCTGGCGTTTATCCGAACCAAGCCCAGGCACAGAGATCAACAGCCCACAGGCATCTATCCATCACGGCTGCAGGAGAGAAGCTTGACTGGGGCCGTAAGGCTCTTCTTTGCTATTTTTTCCAAATGTTCAGGCTTCTGCCTTAACAGTTTGGGTGAAGTCCCTATTGTCTGACTGGCCCCAGCGCTGGGGATGGAATGAATAGTATGTCTTCTGCCTGTTCCTTTGCTGCCTAATTTTTGAGTAGTAAGACCAAAGAACTAAATGGGGACAATCTATGGTCCGTATCAAAGGCTGCGTGGAGTTTGTTGTTTGTTTCAATCAGAAATGAGAACCAGACTCTCACAGAGCGCCTAGAGGCATTTGCATTTGGAAATCTCGCTCTCTTTCTATTAGCTTCTGTTTCCAAAGGTTCTATTCATGAAGAAAATTTTTAAAACGTGTCATGACAACACGTGGCTTGTCTACCACCTAAGATGTCCTCAGGATTCTCATTTGCTTTTGCTGTTTTATTTATTTTTATTTTTTTGAAGATTTTTTTTTTATTTAAGAGAGAGAGAGAGAGTGAGTGGGGGGGGAGGGTCAGAGAGAGAGGGAGAAGCAGACTCCCCATTGAGCAAGGAGCCCCACGTGGGGCCCAATCCCAGGACCCTGAGATCATGACCTGAGCTGAAGGCAGCCGCTTAATGGACTGAGCCACCCAGGCATCCCTCGCTTTTGCATTTGTAAAAAAGAACGTTTCTAACGACTTTGAATTTTCCTATGCCATTTCATCTCTGAGGAGAGCACTCACACTGACAGAGCCGTGGTGACCAAGTATCTCCACATGCCAGCTACGAGGGGGTTTGAAAAGAGGTGATCACCCCAATATTTACACTTAGAATACACTCCTACTTGAATTAGGGTAATAAGAAGAGAGAGGAGTCCAGAAGCACATCGGAAAGCCCAGAACAATGTGCATTCCGTCATATTGTCTTTTTTTTTTTTCCCGTCATATTGTCTTATTCCATCCAAGACACCAGGTGAAAATTTATCTCTGAGGACATTTGATGGCTTTTACCTGAAAAGGCCCAAGCAGCTGTTGGAAAGCGAGCTGCGGCTAGAACACAGGACCCAGGGATTTACTGCAGATCGGAATCGTGAGGGCGCCGCACGACCAGTTCTTGGACCTGAGACCTAACCTCCTACTTCTTAGAGGCGCAGTTTCCCGACTCATCAAACACCAACAACACCATCTGCTCTGAGCCACTGGTGTGGGGATCAAGTCTAGAGAATGCGTATGAAAGCAACATTTTAAATCATAATTAAAAAAATAAATATAAGGCATTTTCCCCAGACTCTAGGACCAAGAAGGTGAATGAGATCAAATCTGAAATTAAAGGAGCCTGTGGCTGAGGAAACATTTACATTTGGGAAACCTTGTGCTGTTTCTCGAAGCTTCTTTCTCCAGAGATTCTATTCACGAAGAAAGGTTTTGAAAAGTGTCACGACAACACAGGACTTGTCCACCTACCTAAAATTTCTTTAGGAGTTTTGCTCAGTTCCACATTCAGTTTTTTTACTTCTAACCATTTTTTAATTTTTCTATGTCATTTCATCGTCTTTACAGGAGAATAGAAAAGCACCAGTTTTGTTGTAAATGTCAGTATTACCAAAATAGCAGTGACTACCGAAAATCCGAAGGCCCAGGCCCGGCTCCCGGCGCTGCTGCCTGCTGCGAATGCCGACATCAGCTAAAGTACTCAACCCACCGGGCTCCTTCCACATCTGCAGGGTAGGAACCAGACCGCCAAGGGCACAGGTCGGCTATGAGGATCAGAGAAACAGACATATGCGTGACAGCATCTAAGACCGTGCCCTCAATGTGGTAGGTACTCAGCAAATGATCCTTGCCTTCCCTCTTTCAAAATACATAAATGTCTCTGGGGAACTCCAGGGAAGCCATGTCCCTCTGGAAGACATTTTCCGCCTGTGCCTAGTAAGCACTTAAAATCCAGTTAATCTATGTTAAGATGTGCTGTAAGTGGAAAACGTACACTGAATTCCAAAGGTTTAGTATAAAGAGAAAAATATAAAAAATTCATAAATAATGTTCACAGTGGTTACTTGTTGACATGGTAATATCTTAAAGAATTATATATTATATCTATTGGGTTTTATAAATATGTTGGGTTAAACTCTCTCTCTCTCTCATATACACACACAGAGTCTGTGTTTATAAAATTCAACCCCACATATATATATTGGGTATGTGTACGTATGTGTTACTATAAGGAAACTTAAAAGTACATATGTGGCTCATATGATTTTTCTGTTGGACCATACTGCTGCATAACATGAAATCTTGAGTTTTCACAAGCCAAAAGGAAGCTGTTTTTAGTAATGTAGACTTTCTGTGGGATCAGTTATTTTTCCCCAAGCATTTTAATTAAAATTAATCTTCAGTATACAGTTTTCTTAGTTCTGATCCACAAAGCAATCTGTTATATACTTAAATTAATGAATCAAAGGATGTCTTTTTATCTGTATTTGAGTAGTATCCTGGAGCTAAGAATCATAAACAGAACAATTTAGGCATGTGTGAAAATGTACCAGCCTAGTACCTTACTCTTGGATCTGCACCATAATTTTCACGCTATGTATTTCCCCTACTTTGGGTGACAGTCAAGTGAACACTAATTCTCCTAATCGTAACTGGGGAGGCTTTTGGCCTGCAGAGTGATCCTGCGCAGGGTTCTGAAGTTTCCACACGTGTTCAATCAGAGCCTATCCGCAGCTTTAACTCCTCCTTTCTTTATGGCCGCTGTAAATGGCCAGATTGGTTCTCCACGGCGATGGTGGTAAAACATATTTCACGGGAGCAAGATCGATACCACTGACCAGCTTGACGGACTCTAAGCCACTCCCAGTCAATATGATAAGATCTTGCAACAAGGCAATTACCAAACGCTGGCGGCTCACATTCTCAGGGAGGCTTTAAACAAACGAAGGAAGTCAAGTTCCCTCTGTGCGACATGATAAGGGCCCGAGAGGTCGGAGGGTATTATGGCCCCAGCAAACGGGATTCCAGGGGTTAGCTCAGAGTTGATAAAAATTGGAGTTTATCTCAGTAACACATGTACAAAAATATTTTCGTCTAGAACGTGTGAGATCCGGAAGGATGGGCATGAAATATACAGAGGTGACAGCAACTCACTGCATACTTCAGTTAAGAGTCAACAGCCTGTGACTGAGACCCGCCGGTAGCACTGGGCTAGGCATGATATTAAAAAAATTTTTTTTCATTTCGTATACCCCATGCTGCCATCTAAACAAGGCTGGGCTATACATACAGCCCCTGCTTCACAGACGAGAAAACCACCTCGAAGGATTTAGGTGACTTTTCAGAGTCACATGACCAGCAAGTATGAAATGTGTGATTAGATCCCAATTTGGGGTCATTCCGGGTCTGCCTTCGTATCAAGCACAGCTCGGCTGAATGTCACAGAGTACGCACACGTGCGGGGACAGTACGTACCCAGCTGCTGCTTTGCAGTCCCCAGACCCACAGTCCTGAAACTGCGAGCAGTGCATCCGCACGCCCGACCCCCAGCAGGGCCGGGATACAGGATTAGCAGCAATACGAACATCGGCGGCTGAGCCGTCAGTGACGTGTTTATCTTTTTATCTTAAACATTAAGAACAAAACAACTGTTCCCTCCCAAGCTGTTCCTGCTTCTCATTGCTCCTCGTATTCGATCTTTTCAGAACTATTTCCATCCTAATTCTTGAAACGGGATTGGGACCCAAATGTACGTCTTTTAAATGAAGAGTTTATAGTGATGGTGATCCCCCAAGATAAGCAAGCCTTACATTTGGGTTTCTAAGTGTCTGTCATAACTTTGTCTATTTGTTTTATTTCGGTGGGGGGGAATGTTTTCAATGGTGAAAAAGGGGGGGGGGGAATATTTTTTTTTTTTTTTGCATTTAATGAAGCATCTTCATTCAGAGACCCGTTTCCCTTTACTAAGAACCCCACGTATTGACATCCAGTGAACAAGTGTGAATTGTTCATAATTAACTTCTAGATGCTGCCAAGTCTCTTGGTGTTTATTAAGCGGACCCACAGAAATGAAGAGTCCTGGAAGACGAGTCAGTGTTTCCCGCCCAGGGGACACCTGAGGAGTGAAACGGTAATGATTTAAGTTGACGTGGAATTCCAAATGCCCTACAGGTTGTAGACCAAGCAGCTTTGGTCATGACGGGCAGGGGAGGGAGGGCTGGCTCGATTTGCCGGGCCCCTTTGCTGAGCCTTCATTACAGTCTGGCTTTCACGACGCAGCGACGGGGAATGGCTGGCGTGTTCATGGCACGTACTGTGTGCTGGGCACTGCTCTAAATGCTTTATCTATATTTACGCATTTCATCCTCACGACATCGCTAGGAAGTTGATACTGTTGGGAACCCACTTTACAGTTGAGGGAACTGGAGCAGAGGTAGTGAGGGCAGCACTGAGAATTAAGGCATCATGGTCCCTGACTTCAAGAGTTCAGAACGGAGACGGGAACCAGCACGAGGAAATCAGGCAGTTAAAATTTAGTGCTGTGATCGGAGTGCTGGGAGGGGTTCTACGAGGAACATGGAGGAAAAAACACTTAATGATGTGGGGGAACAGTCAGAGAGGCATCCCTAAGCAAGGGAAATCTTGGTGGGTCCGGAAGTGTCAAAGGAGGTAGCCATGTCAGTTGGTGCTGGCCAGGGGGCAGTTGGGGCTACAGCAAGGAGACCTAATCCAGACAGAGAAGCAGCCGGCATCAATGGGAGGGAGAGCTTGGCCAATTCAAGAGACCACAGTGGTTTGGTACTGGAGTGAGAAGCCAGAGTTCAATGCAGGGAGTGGTGTGAAAGGTGTCGTGCACTCTACTGAGGCATTTGTTCGAAAGACATTCAAAGAACAGCAGCTCTATGTCAGGCACTGTGCTGGGTGCCAGGGTTGGAGCCATGGACACCGCAGAAAAGAACAAAGGTAGGAAGGAAGAAAGGAAGGGAGGGAGGAAGGAAATAGGAAGGAAACAGACTATATTCCTGCCTCCAGGGGAGCTTACACAGTCTTACCAGGGATCAGAGAACCTGAAATGAATGCGTAATTTACAAACTGAGAAGACGGGCCAGGAAGGAGCAGAACCACTGCTACCAAGGGAGACCGTCCTTTGGCGCAGGGAGCAGGGAAAGCTCCTGGAGGTCAAACATTTCACAGGTCAAGCCACTTACAGATGAAAGGAACCAGACTTGAGGGAAGGCTGCGGAGACCACCCACGCTAGACAGAGAAGGGCCTTTTCAGACATCTGTGAAGGCGACAGAATATTATCCCAGGGGCCAGGTGGGCCGATGAGCAAGCAAGGTCCCATTAAGCCAGGCTTAAAGTGGTCAGATTTGCATTTAAGACACAGCCCCAGTGTGAGAGCTGGATCCAAGCCCGCAGCCCGAAGGGCCCCACACCTCTCCCTCCTTTGGCATCTGGCATCTCCTGCTTGTTCTTGAGGACCCAGCTGTCCAGGTCATAGCTACCTAAATTCTACCCCTGCTTAGAGTGTGAACGCCCACATTTCAAGACGAACCTGGTGGGCGCCGTCTCTTTCGGCTCTCAAACTGGAATTCAAAGGAAATTTCTCCAAGCTCCCTGATGTTCTTACTTCCCAGCTTGACTTTATCCAGCTCTGTAACTGATGTCAGTATTCCTTGCTATAATCGACAGTCACAGAAGCTACAATTTCTTAAGTCAGAAAGAAAAACTAAATAAAAAGATGGCTTTAAGAAAACTTTTTTATGCTAGATGTGAAATTGGGATTGATGAGTCCCCTTTGCACAGCATGCAAAGACTCCTCTACCTCAGATGCGTACGGAATGAGACAGAGCTTGCCCATATAAACCCCTGGAACCCTCTATCCAAAGTCAAAATAAGTAAATAAGGGCAAGCACTCTGCTGTCCTCCCGTTCACCGATGTCCGCAGGCGGGTGTGGACAAGCTTCCGGACACATTGTCATGGGTAGAGCTCATCATTACCTTTCCCAGGCTAGAAGCCCCTCCAGTAAGCATGGTAAGCCTTGGCCCTTCCAACCAACCCCACCACCCCCGTCAGATCATGAGGGACCAACGTGGTCCTCTGCCCGCTCCGGTCTAGGCGATCTTACATGCCCACAGAGGCAGGTCCCAGCTTCTGGGCAGCCCATTCAAGCTGCGGAGACAGCCTGGGAGTCTATACTTAAGTTATTAACAACGATACTTCACAGATTGAGACTTTCTGGGTGAAACGGGGTCGCAGGCAGCAGGTAAAAATAAGAGAGACACGTCGTGTTATTAAAGCTCTGAGCTCCAGTTACTGCTGCTGAGCCGGGCCTTACTGGGGTGACATTCGTCTTAGAGAGCCCTTCCTTCCAAAACACAGTGGTGTGAAATTAGCCACTGTGATCCCGCTCTGTGGCTACCCCAGTGCCCTCGCTGAGCGTGCCTTCTCGTCCTTCCTTCGGCTTCACTTTCTCCTCCTGCCCTTACTCTCCACCTTCCGTCCCCTGGCCTCAGGGAGGTCACCTAACCCCCAGTGGCTATTCTTTCTCTAGAGGTTCCCACGTGATAGCATTGCTGGGATGGGTCACCTGGTGCTCTGGGCTGCGCCCAACAGAATGATTCTGTGACGCAGACTGCTCTGACCCCTGTCTCACAGAGAAGGATGCCGAGGTTTAGGGAGTTGGCTGGCTCGTCCAAAGTCACAGTCACACATGGTGGAGTGGAAATTTGAAACCACCTAAGTTCAACACCAAAGCCAAAGCCCTACCACTATGCTGTTCTCCCGCAAAGTGTTTACCCTAAGATCCGGCCCCATATTTTCTATCATCTCTATCAAGATGTCCCCAGGAGCCACTAACTCTACACATGCAAGTCTGACTCAACGAGCACCTTTCACAACCCCCCATTTTCTGGCTGGTCCAATCCACCCCCATCCTCTCCTGGCTCTTTCCTCTTTCGAACCACACCTTCCATTTGCTGGTTTCTTCCTTTGCTACTGTATTGCTCTGACTCATGCCCTCATCTCTTGACCCTTGAGCATGAAAGAGAGTGGATATTTCGATGGAGAGGCCAGATCTCAATGAAAGTTAAAAACGATGGACATTAAAGCACACCCTGAGATGCACACACTTGAGAGAGTCCACTAAATAAGACAATTTCTCACTCGCCTCTATGTCCTCAGTTTCCCCATCTGTAAAGTGAGGACAGTAGCACATGCCTCGTAGGCGGTGGGGGAGATGTGACAAGTCAGTGCTTGGGGCCCACGAGGGCAGCACCCAGCAGACAGTGAGGGCCACGAACGCGCTGGCTGCGTTTCCAGCCCAGCTTCCTCGCCCCTTCTGGCCTCTAAAGGCACAGAGCAGCAGTCGGCCTTGCTGCCCCGTGTGATGCTTTTTCAACATCCTCGTTCATTTTCCCTCCCCACCTGGGAGCGGAGCTGACTTGGGTGCTCCTTGCCCCCCCCCTCCAGCAGCTGGTCACTTGGCTGCACATAGTAGGACCTCAAAAGTACCAAATGAATAGCTCTTAAGGATTGTGTTCTCCTTGGAGGAATTCTTTGGCTAGCTATCTTTTTCCCTATTTTTTTTTCTTTTAATTTTTGGGACTTTTTATTACAGACACATCTGGGCAGCTTCACAAGACCCATTTTCAAACCTCGTGAAATGACCGGAGGCAGGAGGTGAGCGCCCCTTTCTGCTGGGGTCTGGCAAAGCAAGTGGCTCCGCGGCCTCCACCAGGCTTCGTAAGACGCTGCCAATGGCAGCAGGCTTTGTGGACAGTGGGCTCAGACAGAGGTGCCTGGCCTCCAGGAGGGTGTCTCTCTGGGTCTCAAGAGGCCCGTTCTTCAAGACTGAGGCTCTTCATACTGAAGCCCAGGTCTTGGAGCCTATCAAGGTAGACTCTGTACTGGGAAGTGCCCAGAATTCCCTCTGCTCTGCTTTAGGCCTAAACAGTGTGACACTGCCTGTCCTGCATTTCAAGAGGAGCCGTGAAGCACGATGAACACCATCCGTCTGATACACCCCATCCCACACGCAAACCCCCTCACATGAAGCTCTGTGCCATTTACTTGTTCCTAAGAAGCACTTTGCGCTACACATCCCAGCAATTTTGTTACTTTAGATATTTGCCAAGTCATTTATATCACCAGTTAGTGAGATGCTGTGAAAGTGACCACAGCTGAGTAAGAGAAAAGCTTGCTTTTGTGGTGCCAGTGGGTCTCCACACTGGATGTATCCATCGATATCCTATTTTCTTTGAAAATATCAGTGGCACATTGTGGATTCACTTTCTAGCTTGCTATCTACCCTTAACTCACAGATTCCCAGACATGAAGGGGAACTGTGGAGTCTATCTGGTCCAGGCATGGCGAATACATTCCACCCCTGGAAGTATCTGTGAATGATCAATGGATAATAGCTTCCAGAAGCACTGCGTTGGGAAACATACACAGATCAAGCCAGGGATAATTAGCCATATCTGCCATGAATATGGTGACAGAATGGGGCAATGCACCTGCCCCTGATTAGCCACCCCAGACAGTTTCGCCCCACTAGTCCGCAGATGAAGGAGTCTGATGATTCTTTCAAGATCACACAGACCGTCTGTCTCTGCTCCCCAGCTATAGAATCAGTGTTTGTACCCCTCCCACCCTCCACCACTGAACAAAATTAGCAGATAAAGCAAGGTTATGAGGAGTGTGGCAGATGAAGAAAGGCAGCAAGAATCAAGGCTTTGAAAAATTGGCTAAGAGAAGACCATCGAGCAGGAGCAAAGCCTAGCCACACCCAGCTGGGGCCACACCATTATTACGGCCATTGATTTGTCTGGGTCTTGCAGTGTGCCTTTCCTTTCATCAAGAAACCACAGAATCTTTAGACTCTTGATGAAGGATGGGTAGGTGAGTCCACGGTAGCAAAAAGTCTCTGGATAACACAGTCAGGAAGTCTAGAGGGTAGTTAGTAGCATTCTTAAAGTGTGTAAAACTGCGCACAGGTACAAGGATCAGCTTACGTGTGCATCTGGAAAGGAATGGGCACCAGGGCATGGCAAAGGAGCGGTGCCATATGCAATGGCTGCCTTGTGATACAAGTGTACTGGGCCACCATGTTCTTGGCCTGCCCAAGCACCATTTGCCATCCTTGGACAACAGCATGCTAACTTCCAGTAACTACCCATATTTCACTGCCCGACTGTGTGTCTTAGGTGGGGCTGACCCCACCCTGGCTTCAGGATGAGACCACTGACTCAGACTTAGCCAACTAGATCAGATCATCGCTACCCAATGGACACAGTGCTTGGTTCGAGAATGGACACGTGATCTAATGAGAACCAGAGAGATTTGATTTCAAGCATTTGCTGGCTTTGTCAGGAAGAGGAGCTCTCCCAGGGGACCTCTGGCTGGGAAAATGAAGTAGAGCTGCTGAGATCTCCACATTGGAAGGCAGAGAGGGATGTGGCTGTCTAAGAGTGAAGCCAACAGAAGGAAATCAGAACCACAACATGGGTAAGGATCAAAGTGGGTGTCATATCCGGACACTGGTACGCAGCCTGAAGGCAGAGTCATCCTGAAATATTTGCCGCATTAGCCAATACATTTTCACATACCACTCCCCACCCAGATAGTTTTTTGAGTTAGGTTTTTGTCATTTGCAGCAACGAAAATGTCTTGGCCAATAATAAACCAAAGAACTATTTTCCGCATAAGACATACAGACCCCAACATCCCTCTGCAGACCGTTTATCCCAAAGAGCTGTGTTACCTGCAAGGAGCCCTGGATGTCCTTCCCCCCGACAATCACGAGCTCTGCCATGTCCTCTGCGTGGGGAGTCCGGGCGTGGATGAACAGAGTCTTGCCCACTGCACTTATGTTTTTCAGGGCGACTAGGCTGCCATCAGTGTTCACCTTGAAGTATGGGCTTGAGACCTCATAGTGTAGCTTGTTGTTTCCCTTGCAGTCACTGAAGGTCACTGGGGAAACAAAACAAAACAAAACAGGTGAACAAAAAACAGAGTGTGAGTAGGTTGGGCAGCCTCGTGCTGGAGAAATCTCTGTCTGTTAAATGTGGGTTACTGCTCCCCACCCAGATCTAAAAAGGCTTCCCCATATCCCACGGCGCCCGGTTGTAGCCCTCTGGCTTTGACTGTGCTGGGGAACTTCATTCATTCTAGATCTGTCCTTCATCACCGCCCATGTTCCAGGCAGGTACTAAGCACTGAGGGTGCAGAAATGAACAGGAGCTTTTATGATAGCCACTCAGGCTTCCAGAGAGCAGTTTGGGAGAGAAGAGAGGCTAAGAAAACCAGTTAGTGTGGTGTTGTACCAATGATGCCCGGCCCAGATTCACGCAACGGAGGGACAGATGTGGACAGAATTCCTAGAGTCGAAGGGCTAAGTCGTGTTTGAGAAGGAATAGGAAAAGGAGCAAGCACGGAATTGTACTGCTTGCTTGCTTTCCTCACCCCGCTTTTGTTTCCTTAGCTCTCTGCTGAGCAGTCTTGTTTGTTTAGTAAACCTTTAGTTGAAGCAGAAAAAGCACAAAAATCAGAACATACCACTTGACGTATTTTCATAAAGTGGGCATGCCCCTATACCCAGGGCCTAGGTATGGACACAAAACACTACCAAGCCTTCCCCCACCCCTCCTGAACCCCAGCCCCGGCCTCCCCCTTGAAGGCTGCGCGAGGCTGACTTTAACACCATGGGTCTGCTCTACCTGCATTTGTGCTTCATACAAACGGGATTACGCGGCGTGTGCTCTTTTGTTTCTGGATTCTTCCGCTCAGTTTTACGCTTGTGAGAGTCAACTGTGTGTCTGTAAGTCACAGCAGTTAATCCTAACCACTGGGTAGGACTGCAGGATGTGGCTCTAATGACTTTATCTAGTCCACTCTTGATTTCCCGTTTGGGGTCTCAAAATATTCCTACGAGGAACTTTCTTGCATGTCTTTGGTGACAACATCTACCTCGGTCTGAGCGCACTGTTAAAGCCATATAAATATTTGATGAACTAAGCGGATCTTTCTGTTCTGGGAGATAATTCTTACGGTGATAATAACCATATTAGCTGATAATGATAATAGCTAATGTAAATTGAACACTTTCCACATGTGAGGCTAAGTATTAGGCATTTTACATGCATTATCTGATTTACTCTGCACAATGAATGAGGTGTACTTTTTGGACCCCAGGTTATAGGTGAGGTGACTGAGGCTCGGAGAGAGCAAGGCAGGTGCTCCACACGACGAAACCAAGATTTGAGCCCCGGTCCCTTTGCCTTTCGCAACTACATGTTTCCGCAAAGACAAAGCCTCATATAAAATGCAGCGCTCCCGAAGCCCCATCAGAACCTGAATACCGGGGCACAGGCACCCAGTCCGGCCCTGCTGCTGGCCTCCTTCCCAGCCCGGACACGCACCGCATGGTGCCCCTCGAGCCTCCTCTGCATCAGGGTGTCCAGCACTTTCCCGGGCTGCCTTCAGGGGCATCTTTGCGCGACGCACAAGGGGACTGTCGGGAGTCTGTAGACCTCAGACAATTGTTCACTTCCTCTGACCATCGTGGTAGCCAAAATGAATTGGGCCTGCCTGGTTTCAGTCTGGGGAGGTGAGACATGAAGGAGAGACGTGGAAGTTGTTTCACAGCTATCGATTAGCATTCCTCCACGGGGGGCACACTGTTCACATGGCAGGGCCTGCTGGATTGCCAGGATGGGGGCTCTTTCTGGCCCCCGGGCCCCCCGGGCAGGATGCAAGACAGACTGAGCTGGGGAGGACTGGAGGTGAGGGAAGGCATACAAATCTGTGGGGTTCTAGTTCAGCCTTTCTCTTCCTTTCTACCTCCATGAATTCCTTCCACAAATATTTACTAGGAACCCTGGATGCTGAGTTTATAATGTTGAGTAAAGGGACACAGTCCAGTCCCTGGGTTGAAGTATAGTCAGAGAGAGAGACACTAATGCAATAGTCTTATAAGTAACAGGGGACCTACTCCAGGCAGAAAGAGCCACAACATGTGCAAAGGTCCAGTGGCATTCAGGGGACTGCAGTTAAGTCAGTGAGATGGGCAGAGAGAGCAAGGGAGAAAGTGAGGAACAGAGAGTGGAGATAAGCTGGAAATGTGGAGTCTGGAAGGCCACATCAAGCTTTGTTCCTTGAAGAAAGCTTTGGACCCTCCCATCATACCTATAGAACCAACTTGCCACTACCTGAGTTTCATACAAATACGACCCCCATTGCAAATGATGTCAGTGCTCAAGGTCCTCCATGGCTAAGCTGTCTATTGGCCTCCCTTCTGGCCTCTACCCTCACCTCGTGCCTCACACATTACTCACCCCTGCGCCAACCTACACCTACTGTACTCTCCCACCCCTCTGTTCCTATTGCCCTCTGTACAGAAGTTACTTCCCACCTTCCTCACCCTGTTAACTCTTAGCCATTCTATGAGTCAGCTCCACAGCTTGTCCAAATAGCCTCTTTATGGTCCCCGAGTTTCCTGCACAGAGGATCTTTTATAGCATGTTACAGCGATATGCCCATCTTATGTATCTGTTTTCCCCATCAGAACCAAGAGCCGAGGAGCACCTGGGTGGCTCAGCCGGTAAAGTGTCTGTCTTCAGCTCAGGTCATGATCTCAGGGTCCTGGGACTGAGCCCAATATTGGGCTCCCTGCTTAGTGGGGAGCCTGCTTCGCCCTCTCTTTCTGCCACTCCCTCTGTGTGTGCTTGCGCTTTCTCTCTCTCAAATAAACAAATAAGTAAAATCTTTTTTTAAAAAAAGGAACCAAGACTAGAGATTGAATCTTATTTTTTTATTCATCTCTGTATCTCCAGCAATGAACAGAATGCTTTTGCATAAAGGAGGCCATCAATAATGATTACACCTAATTCAGTTGCTCTCCAGGGGCAAAACGATACTCCAGTGGTGGTGAACTGGGGGCATGATCCTCTTTAATGCTGGGAGCAGAAGCTGCTGCAAGCAAGGGCAGGAATTGAGAAAGAAGGTCCCTAGTCCACTCTTATCTTAGACGAGCCCAGCACTGGAGAGGGGTAGGAAATGAATGTCTATGCTGTCCCCTAAGTTCCTCAGACCCTGCATGCATCCATTTATGAGAGCACTTGGCTTCCCATGCCTAGCTTTGACTTAGCTCGTTGGTGACGTCAGAGGTGATACCTTAACTTTCTTCCGAATCCCAGTAATGCCGCATACAGTCCCAAAGCTGGGATCAGTGTGCGAATGTTGAATGAATGAATGTTTGGACAAATGACAGTAATAACATCTACCATTTACTGAGTGGCAGCTGAGTGCTAGGCTATGTGCCAAGGACTCTCCATTCAGCCTTTCCTTTTTGTCTCCAAGCAATTCTAACCAACAGCAGCATTTTCAACTTTTTTTTTCACTATGTGCCCCCCAGTATTTTAGAACTGTTTGCCCAATTGCCACTACTGTCATGAATTATTTGGTTGATTTTTTAAAGAAATTGCTATTTTTTTTTCCTTTCAGGAGAAAGAAAAAGAGAGAGAGATTGTGTATAAACAGGGGGAGGAGCAGAGGGAGAGGGAGAGAATCCTGAGCAGGTTCCACACCCAGTGCAGAGCCCTGCTTGGGGCTGGGTCTCACAGCCCTGAGATCATGACGTGAACTGAAATCAGGAGTCAGGTGCTTAACCAACTGAGCCACCCAGGCGCCACTTCCATCATGAAGTTTCAGTGGCACAGATAGACTGCAAGTCTGAGTACTTATGGACTTACGTACCTCTGTGCTTTATACACACACACAAAGTGCAACGCTTTGCCCCTCCCCCATGCCACCCTCTTGGGGGTAACATAGCCCAACAGAAAATGCATACTTCACAAGCATCACTTTCCATTTTACAGGAAAACAGACTGAGCTTCTGAGACGGACTGACTTGCTCGGGTCGTACACCCAGAGAAAGCAGGACCCCGTCCCCAGTCCATCTGTCTACCTCTACAGCTTAAGCTCTTAGTACATCCATTTCCTGGGAACTGATGTTTAGGAGGCAACAGTGCAATTGGCCGCTGCTGACCCTGAAGGCCACTCACTAATCCCTCCGGGCTTCTCAGAGATCCCAGATAAGGGCGTATTGAGAAACCACATCTACCTTCGGGATCTGGCACATCTTGGCACCCAATATAGCCTAGTTTTCTTCCCAGCTGGCTCTATCAAATAGCTAAGGATTGCAAAATTAGGTCTCTGTTTTAGACACCTTTACCAATTCAGGAGCAGATGCTTGAGACTATGGTTTTTTCAAGGCTATGAGAATCACCAGGAGAGCATTTTAAAACATAGCAATACCTGTTCAACTCCCAACCAAGATTCTGATATAACGGGGATGGGCTGGGGTCTGGGCACTAGTATCTCTTTAAAGCTCCCCAGATACAATCTAATGCAGCTAAGGGCCAAGAACCAGGACCTCGGACAATGGACTGCTTGTCAAGATGCCAGGTTTCCACGTTTCCCAGCCATCCTTGGCACAGAGAGGAGGTTGAGGACCTAGCATGCCGGGAACTGCTCTTCCCATGCCCTAAGAAAGGGCAGTTTTAATGGTAGGTTTCTAAGTCCTTTTTCCAAACCTGGCTCGTGTGGAGCAGCCCTGTGACCTTGAGCAGGTCTTTGAACCTGTGAACCATGCTCTTTGAACCTCAATGTCTTCATCTGTAAAGTGGGGTAATAATAGTACCTCCTTCACAGGTGTTGTAACTGATGGTGAGTATTCCACATGATCACATAGACCTACATGCATAAAGCACTTGGGATGGTCCCCCATGAATAAGAATTATTACCTTCATTTTTCTGTAATTGTGGCATTAAGGAAGCTACGTTTTTGTTTGTTTGTTTGTTTCTTTTTTTCCTTTTCCTACATAGCTTCCTGCTTCCAGCTAGTTTTCCACCTGCCTCCTGGGTCCTTCCATCTCTTTCTAGCCAGGTACCCAAGCTCTGGCCTCCCGGGCCAGCTGTGGTTACCATGGAGACGGTTACTAAAGGTGCCTCTGCTGGGGCCAAGGGAGTGAGACAGATGATTGTGATCCAGCCTTGCCCAGCTTTGAATCTTCCTCCTCTTCTTGGCAAAGCCCTACCTGTCCCACGTGAGAGGTTGTGAAGGAAAGAACGACGTCAAAGAAGCAAAATTTCAGTGCCCTGCCCATAATAGACTCAACGGCGTTTCATTAAATGTTCTTTAAATGGATTGTTTGTACAGATAACTTCCTACCAAGCTAAAGTAATTTTTTTCCTCAAAGCATGACACCGCACTGAGAGCTTTACACTCATAATTGCAGTGAATCCTCACATGACCAGTTGAGGTAGCTAATTTGTTTCCTCTCCAGAAACTGAGACGTGGCGAGGTTGAAGGAGGGGAAGGCCACACAGTTCAGGCGGGTCTCCCTGGGCAAACGCACTCTCTGCTTCAAAGGCTCCGTGTGCAGCCCCACTTTTTCACCATATTCTCCTAGCTGATCTCTTATTCACTTGATATTTTTCTTCTGTTTGCCTCACATTATTTATTCTCACAAAATTATTTGAAAATAACACTTATAATATATATAAAATGGGCCAGATGTCCCTTTTTCTTTTTCCCCCAATAGTGTTAAATGAAATCTAAGGAGTCAAATAAAAACACGTTTGTCCTTGCAGGCACTAAAGCCCTCGGAGTGATGTGGGTTCCACCCTCCCAAAATGCTGGCCTAGGCTACCTTCCACTCTGCATATCCCTCATTTAGATAAGTTCATGCCAAGTTTGAGAAAGATGCACACCTTAGAAAAAGCACAAATCTCGACCTCGCCGATGACAGCAGCTCTGGCCATTATCTGAACGGCAGATCTGAAGCATATGAGAAACACTTCATCAAAAGAAAAACAGTTTACCACACTCTTATTTGACTTCTTCCTCCTAGAAAAACAGACTCTACTTCCCCACTGATTATAATCTCACCTGAAATTCCCCATCAAAGAGTACAGCTGATAGCATCATCCCTGCATCGTTGTCTCATTTAATAACTTTGTTGACACAACCAAAATATCAGTGATTCTCAAACTTTTTAATAGAGATCAAGTCATTGCATGTTTGGGGGCACAGAGTTCAAAGAACATATTAAGGATGAAATTGAATGGTTTATGTCTACCCAATTTTTTAAATGTTTCTTTCTATAGAGACTTCCTCCTAAATAGCTCAGAATGACACCACCATGATGATAACTGAAAGGAAAAATTTTAATAAACAATTAAGTTTGTGGACAAATATTCAAAATCTCTGTCTGAGGGAGAAAGTAAACTGTACTATTATGAACCTACGAAGGACTTTCATACATAGTTTACCACTGTGGCATTTAAAATAGCTTCTAGAAAGAAAAAATATATATACATATAATATACTGTACATGGGGATTTATTGGAATCAATTGCACAACATCATCCTTTGAGATAATCTTTGAACACCCCAGGAGAAGAAATGGGGAGTGAAAACTCCCCACCTGGGGGAAAAATGCAAATTAGACAAATGGCACCACTCAGAGTTTCAATTACGCTTTCAGCATGTTTCCACTCAAAATGTCCTCTGGGCTTAATGCAAATGTCACAAAAAGACAAACTTTAGCTGGGAGACAAAACCACAATTGAAATGGGAAGTTTGGCACGAGAATTAAGGGGCTTAATCTTCCTGACCTTGATTTTATGCTTTTTTTCTTTCTTTTGAATGTGGTTCTTAAGGATGAAAATCCAAAGGCATAGCTTTCTTACCATCTTGAAATGTGTGAGTGAGCAAATTAAGCTGTATTATGATCCCAAGAAATATGAAAATGCAAGTGAATTTAAATTTATCCGCAAAATATAGATCAGCCCTGCTCATGAAGATAGGTATGTACTAAAATACGGAATTGGTGCTACTCTGGTAAGTGTTTTGGGGTCAGTCTAGGATCCATACACTCACATCTGAGATGGGCAAATGGTCCTAAATACAAGCATACATTCATACATACATTTGTAGAGATGTGAAAATTTGTCTGTACGCAAGTGCCAAGGCCCCTTAGCACTGCTGTTCAGACCACTTGAACACTTGGGAAGGGATGCATGTGGATCGGGGGCCTGTGGGTTCTGAACCAGTCTTCCCAGGAGCTGCATCTCCCCCACAGGTAGATACGGTTGGATCTACAGATGATCTACTTCTAGCAACCTCTACCCGCACAGGGAAGAAAGTAGCATTGTTCCAGCAGTATGATGGTAAAGGAAAAAGTCCTGATTCAGATCTTTTGCCAGTGTCTATGGTGTAAATGTTCTAAACATAGCTGATTTCAGGTACCAATGTGCCTTCAATTGGCTTGCAGATTTTCTAGAAACTTAACAACCGGCTCTCGGGAATCCAAGTACTAG
Source organism: Nasua narica (assembly GCA_028533885.1). Taxonomy (NCBI): domain Eukaryota; kingdom Metazoa; phylum Chordata; class Mammalia; order Carnivora; family Procyonidae; genus Nasua; species Nasua narica. The sequence goes on along the minus strand of CM052803.1, from coordinate 45,171,526 downwards.
CGGACTCCAGCACACCACGGAGACCAGGCAATGACTCGGTGCAGCAGAATATAAATTGTTTACTCTCCCTTGGGCTACACCGGATATCCCAGTACTCCTGGCCTAGACAGTAAAACAGAATCTAATTGTTTCATTAGCAAGAAAGGCCTGCATGTTGGTTGATTTGCTAGGCCTTGCTGGGACCTGGAAAGCCATGCCTTTCTGACAACAGAAGTAGCACTTAATTCAGAGACATCAGATGGACTCTCTCCAGGATACAGAGCAAGACTAATTGCTTTTCACGTCCCTCAGTATCTCACTGGCATCCAGAGGTACCACCTTCCTTTAAAAGAACTCACAACACTTAGTCCAGGGGTGCTAAGGACTTACCCAACAGAAAAACAGAAAGCATTCCCTGTGGTTTCCCCAACACCTGCATTTCCCGAATATTCCAGCCAACCAAACTGTCATTAACATATGTTTAGTCCTACCCACACTGGGCCAGATCCCTGCATGATACAATAGGTACCTCCTCCCGGCATCCTTCATTCTACCCTCTTATTCCTGAGTGCACCGAGCTGTATCCTGTGCTCCACATCTGGCCTGGAATCAGCACTGACATCTGCAGAGCTTCTGTAAGGTTGTGGGTGTGGTCTCAACCATGACTGATTAGCTCAGGAACAGAGTTCACCTCCGAAGGCTTTGTAGATTTGAGAGGTGCAGAATGCACAGTATTAATACCATTTTATGTTTCAATCCCAACTTTGACAAAATAGAGTTTCAATTCTATCGTGTCAAGCAAAGATATCATAATGCATGATCTTGTCAAGTGATCTTCTGCAGAAACCTATTTTTGCCATGTAAACCCTTAAGGGCTTCCTCTTGGAACAAGACAGAGCCCACATCTGCTTTCAGGGGATTTTTCTCTGCCTACCATTAAAAACAGAGTTGCTAGTTCTGAAGCTAGTCTTGTCTGTCAGGGTGTTACATTTTCTTCTTGTTACAGATTCTTTAAAACATGGCAGATTGTTTTCTGAAAGAATACTGTGCATCGTCTATCTCATGGTACTTATAATCGCTATGAATTTGTATTTCAAACTGGAATTACTTTCTATGGCATAGCGCCTGACACAATATACACTCAACCCTGTTCATTGAATGAATAAATACCAGAACTGCAACTTAACAGCTAAGCAAATTTGAAACTCCCCAAACAAAAGAGAGAACGATGGCCCAAACGCATATGAAGATTTGAGTAAGCCAATTTAAAGTCACCCGATCAGCAAAATATTAATCACAGGCTCAGTAGCTTTGAGAATCACCAATCTCAGATTTACAGGGATCCCCTCTCAGTTCGTAGTACCAGCACATGGCTCTTATGTGGCCTTTAGTTTTTGGGTTATCTAGTAATTATGTGCAAATATGCCTCCCTCCTTACTTCTGTGTATGGGGTAAGTTAATGAGGGAGAGATTTGCTCCCCTGCAATGTTCAAAATTTTTGGCCTTGCAGTTGGAGTTATCTGGGGACATGTGGCACTGAGTCCTGGCTGGGCCTAAATTGTGATTCAGATCCTGATTGTGTCTGATGCAATCAGACCTGTGACTTCCCAAGGACCTGTCAACCGCAGGGGCAGATCTACATAGGAAGGAAGGGGTCCATCAGGAGGACAACTTCTAGGTGAGTGCTTAGAGAAATGCGGAAACAGAAGGAAGACAGAGAGAACTCAATATTGGCTTCCTAGTCCAGCCCCATGGGGTTGTAGCTCAGGGAAAGAATAAGCTATACATGCAAGATTAAAGATTCACAAACCACAGGCAATTTAGGTTAATCTCAAAAACTGTTAGCCTAGTTCCTCACAAAGTGCTACGGGGAAAGGTGGCTTGGCCCTCTTTCCAAATGGAATGCACTTGACTTTGCTCTGATACAATGAAGACTAAAGCAGCTTTGGGTCTTCCGGCATCTTGGGGGTCCATGGCTTTGGGGATTCTAGAGGTGGACTTGAGAAACAGCCTTCTCACAAAAGCGGTGAGGAGACGCTTCCCTTAAGAGCCTTTCAGGCATGTTACCCAACAAAGAGGCTAGAAGGAGAGGTCATGGGAGAATAATTTGTGAGTTTGTGTGAGGTCTTTCAGAAATGATCTCAATGATGGTCAGGGGAGGCGGGTCTGTTGAGGTTTTACAATTGTGCAGATGGGGGCTACAATAATGTGCAGTGCAAATAGGAGTATTTGCATAAACTCATTATTGTTCAAATACTAGAAAAGCCTGAAGAAATTCAGGTTACCATTTAAAACCTCCCATTCTTTCTGGATGAAATAATTTGCTTGTCACTAGATACTCCGAAGTATAACCTAAATGACTATAAAGGAAGAATGGTGTGGAAGAGAGTCTGGTGTGGGATGATGTCTCTTACAATTAGGAAATTCTATTATTCTAAATATCATCTAGCAACCCATTAAAAAATCATTTTTTTCATGATTTTTATCCATTTATCCAAATGGAATAAAAATATTCCATTTTTACAGTGTGTGGGATAGTAGGCGGTAAGGGATAAATTCCAACATAAAGATGAATAAGGTAGATTATCTGCCTTCATGATGTTCAGTGTCTAGAAGATTGGACCACACAACCATCTAGAGGGATGCCCTATTGAAGGATGCGTGCTCTGTTTCTTCATTGTATTAAAAGGCCAAACGAGCATTACAGGGTAGAAATCACAAGCAAACATAGTTCAATAGAACAACTTCTTTCTAACACAGAGAGGAAGTCAACCAACGAGCGTGCTCATCATCAGAAAGTAGCCAAGATGAGGGATTATCAACATATATTTCTCACTTTGGCGAAGAGATGTGTTCTCTAAAAATTGCTTGGAAAGCAAATTTCTGTATAACTTTCCTACATTTTATTATAAAATTGGATGTGTTCTTTTAATCAATGTTTTGGCCTTAAGTAATAATAAAATCACATTTAAGAACGCAACAACACATTAGAAACATTTGAAGTGAGGAATTATAGCTTTTCAGGTAAATACTGATACTAATACATAACCCAAAGAGTGAAAGTACGCAAATCGCATAGGCACATTTTTCAATTGGCTAGGAGAGTTTGAAGATCTAGTTATAACCTTGACTACCATCAATTTAGCAAGACAGCATCATGGATCTAAAGGACCTTAATTTTGACCCTATCTCGTCCCTACAATTCTAGGCAGGATGAACGACCAGTCTCTTTCTACCCTCCCACGTAATGTTTCAGAAAGGGTGAGGAGGACTTGAAGATGATGTCTAGAGTGGGAGTTTAGCAGTGGTAACCCAACACTTGGCAATCAATTTAAATATCCAAGATGAGCAAACAAACAAATAAACAAAAATCCTGCAAAATGAGTCTTCAGGGAATGTACTGAATCAGCTTCTGTGTATAACAGAATGTTTATAAACATTGAAATAAATGTATACTGTGCTATAATTAATAGAAAAGACATAGTCCCATCTCCTAAAGACCTTATAATCTATAATCTGAAGCAGTACTCCGTAAACAATGATCTCTAAATATTCAAGCCTGGAAGAGAAAGGTGGGTTCTGGGAGAAGTAACCGTTAAGCTTTTTTTTTTTTTTTTTTAGTTTTTATTTAAATTCTAGTTAGTTAGCATACAGTGTAGTATTAGTTTCAGGTGTGCAATATAGAGATTTAACAGTTCCACTCAATGCCCAGTGCTCTTCACACAAATGCAGTCCTTACTCCCCATCACGTATTTACCCATCTTCCCACCCACCTCTCCCCTGCAACCCTCAGTTTGTTCTCTGTAGTTAAGAGTCTGTTTCTTGGTTTGCCTCTCTATCCATCTCTCTCTTTTTTTTTCCCCTTTGCTCATGTGTTTTGTTTCTTAAGTTTCACACAGGAATGAGATCATAGAGTATTTGTCTTTTTCTGACTGACTTATTTCGCTTAGCACAACACTCTAGTTCTATCCATATTGTTGCAATGGCAAGATTTCATTCTTCCTTATGGTTGGGTAATACTCCATTCCATACACACACATACCACATCTTCTTTATCCATTCATCCGTCAACGGACAATCAGGCTATCTCCATGACTTGGCTATTGTACACAATATTGCTATAAACACTGGGGTGCATGTATCCCTCTGAATTAGTATTTTCATATTCTTTGGGTAAATACCTAGTAGTGCAATAGCTAGATCAGAGGATAGTTCTCTTTTTAACTTTTTGAGGAATCTCCATACTGTTTTCCAGAGTGGCTGCACCAATTAGCCTTCCCACTAACAGTGCAAGAGGTTTCACTTTTGTCCACATCCTGGCCATCACCTATTGTCTCTTGTGTCTTTGATTTCAACCATTCTGAATGGTGTGAGGTGATCGCTAATTGTTGATTTGTATTTCCCTGAGGATCAGTGATGTCGAGCATCTTTTCATATGTCTGTTGGGCATCTATATGTCTTCTTTAGAAAAATGTATTTTTGTGTCTTCTGTTCATTTTTTTTTAAAGATTTATTTGAGGGGGAGAGAGAGAGAGAGCAAGAGCGAGAGCACAAGCGGGAGGAGAAGAGAGAGGCAGAAAGAATCTCAAGCCGGCTCCACACTGGGTGTGGAGCCTGATATGGGGCTCAATATCATGACCCTAAGATCACAACCTAAGCAAAAGCCAGGAGTCAGATGCTTAGGTGACTGTACTACCCAGATGTCCCTCTTCTGCCCATTTTTAATTGGATTATTCAGTTTTAGGGTGTTGAGTTTTATAAGTTCTTTATATATTTTGGATGCTAACCCTTTATCAGACATGTCATTTGCAAATATCTTCCCTATTCCATAGGTTGCCTTGAGTTTTGTTTCCTTTGCTATGCCTAAGTTTTTTATTTTGATTAAATCCCAATAGTTTCTTTTCGCTTTTGTTTCCCTTGCCTCAGGAGACATGTCTAGAAAGAAGTTGCTATGGCCCATGTTAAAGAAGTTACTACCTATGTTCTCTTCTAGGATTTTTATGGTTTTCTGTCTCACATTTACATCCTTTTGAATTTAATTCCCTTTTGAATTTATTTTTTGCACAGTGTAAGAGAGCGATCCAATTTCATTCTTTTGCATGTTGTTGTCCAGTTTTCCCAGCACCATTTGTTGAAGAGACTGTCTTTTTCCCATTAGATATTCCTTCCTGCTTTGTGGAAGACGAATTGTCCATATATTTGTGGGTTCATTTATGGGTTTTCTATTCTGTTCCATTGATCTTAGGGTCTGTTTGCTGTCGAGCTTTTAACAAAACACCAGGAACATAAGTGGAGGTTCTCCCTCACCCCAATATTCACATGATATTTCAACTGTTTCACAGAGGGGGAAATGAAGGACACTTGGGGGGGATGAGTTGTCCATCACGCAAAGGTCAGTGATAAAACTCAGACTCACCACACTCCAGAAGTTTCATAGCACCACTCTATATTTGAATTCTATACTTGCGTACTCCAATTCTATATTTGAAGAATTATCCAAGAAGTAGTGAGTAAAGAAGGAGGTTATTTTCTCACATAAAACGTAATAAGCCAACATTTACTGGGTTAGTTTTCCAACCTACTTGATTAAAAAAAAAAATGGACAAGGGGCGCCTGGGTGGCTCAGTTGGTTGAGCGACTGCCTTCGGCTCAGGTCACGATCTCGGAGTCCCGGGATCGAGTCCCATATCGGACTCCCGGCTCTGCGGGAAGTCTGTTTCTCCCTCTGACCTTCTCTCCTCTCATTCTCAGTCTCTCTCTCTCTAATAAATAAATAAAAAATCTTTAAAAAAAAATGGACAAATTGGCTTGGTATCAAACATTTCCAATAACATCAAACGTTGGTTGATAAACTAGCTGAAGACTCCAGCAAGGCATCATTCAGTCCAGTTCTGAACTAGCTCAGTGAACATAAATGGCGGTGGTATCCAAGTTAAATGAATGTTAGTTCAGATGAATATGCACTGGTAATTATCCGAAGCCTTTCCCTAGATCTTCCAGGCACTCTGTGAAACCATAATGGTTCTTGCTTTTCAGGTTTGACATCTATCTTCCATAATACTTTCTTAGGGAACATTTTCTACATGACAGGCAGTAGGTTAACCATTGGTAAACATTTCTTTCACCTCTCCAACAGTCCTATAAAGATAATCTTGTATGGATGAGGAAACTGAAGCCCAGAGAGATTAAACAAATTTCTTAAGGTCACACATTTGAGTAGCAAAACTCGAACTTTGCTTTTTACATCTATTGCAGAGTCCTATCCCGGGTCCTAGGGGAAGATACGAGGGCTTGATTATTCCAGGATGGTGGAGTCCAAAGTAAATGGTAGAAGTGATTCTATAGCCTAGGAGCATACAGCTTAACTGGAGTTAAACAGTCTGTCTAGAGCTGACAGAACTGTCAAAGATGGAAATGAGTGGAATCTAGAAGTAAGTGATTAGATCCATCAGGAGAGAACCCAGAGACAGAAGCCAGAAGACTCTGCAGGTCAAAGTTGAGGGAACACTTAAACTCTGAAGAAGGGTAAGGAAAATGCATGAATGGAACCCAGCCAGGTCATTATGCAGCCCCAGAACATCTAAAAGTATTACAGAGCTTCTACATGTCTGGTTTTCTGAAAGGCTGGGAGAAAAGCTAAGTTTGGAATTTGCAATCAGTGATCTATCTAAAACTTTTATCGAAGAACTCTTGAGATCTCAACTTTCTGAAGACCAACACCCTGCTATTCTACTACAAAGTCATCACAAACTCCCAGATCACATCAAACAAAACATTATGGGAGAAGAAAAAAAAAAACAGCATGGTAGTTTGATCCATAATCTCCAGAATGGTTTGATTTTCATAAAGCTCATAAATAACCCGTGGACGGCATGTGGATGAGTATCTTCTGTATAAAACATCCTGAGGCATTTGGAGCATCCCATCCTTTATTCCCTATGGATACCAAGAATGCTTCTATGCAGAGACGGCCTTGTGCCACCTGAATTCCAGACCGGGGCTAGAAACTTTCCCAGAAGACAAGAGTAGTGCCTGGGTGCTCAAGTACGTTGTCCGAGGCAACAATGAGTATCCTTCCTCAAGGGTATGCTCAAGGTATTGACAAGGTCGGGGGCCTGGTGACAACCAGCAGCCATGCCAATCAAAGTGCAGCAGAGTGTGGAACACCAGCTTCTACACCTTCACAATTCTCTCCTGACCTGTCCTTTGGTAACCTGGCAGTTCTTCTGGGACAAAGCCCCTTCCAGCTTTATCGTCAACTGTCTGGCTGTGCTTAGTGCTAGTCCTGGCAAGAGCTGGCAATCAAAAATATTCACGGACTGTTCAGTTGCAACCAATTATTAATTCACTTAGTTCTTCCCTAATTGTAGTGCGTGAGATGCTCGCCAGCTGTGATAACAAATTGGTTCTGTGTAGTTGACAAAACCTTATCAGGAAATTAAAATAAAATTATCTGGCTTACAATACATGAAGCACAATTAATCCTTGTATGCATATATGGTTTTCTGATGTAAGCAAGAAAACGATCATCCCTGTAGGTCATGTCTATTCATCCTCCAGTTGCCAAGAGATTTTTTATTGCATCCCTTATGCCATACGGCCTCATCTCTAGCTTCACCCTCGTGGGAATGGAGGAGGATGCCTGCCAAGAGTGTCTCATCACTTGTTAAAGGTGTCCCATTTTCTTGTGATTTCTTCACTCAAGAACAACAGCCCATGCTCATTTCCTTAAGAAGTAAAAGCCACTGCATCTGAAGGCTTTTGTGCTGCTTTCCACCCTACCTGAATTATCAAGGGATGAGCATGAGCCAAATGTAAATCAGAGCTTTCCATCAAAACTGGCAACTTTTACAACTGAAGGATTCTTATATGGGATCTCAAGTATATTACTGTGATTATAGAAGGCCCCACGAGTCTAGAAATGTTCTTTTTGCACATACCCAAGGCAAGTCTAAGGTTCCCGAAATTTATTGCAAGTGATGTATATATATATATATATATATATATGCTGCAAGCTGAAGCATATGGTCCCACACAACTGTGATATTTACAATAATGAATCACAGATGTTTAAATGGATGTAATCTGAAAACACTTAAATGCTAAGATGCTGAAATCTTACTGCAAACATTACAAAGTGAGGACCTTCGGATTATGCTGATTTTCAGATAAGATCACTAGGAATAGGATTTCACATATCCTGGGAAAATAGCAGGCAGAAAGAAATGACCCCCTCCCCCCTTTAAAGAAACATAGTGTTGAAGGTAAACAAGACACTCCTAGGGTGTAGAGTTGACAACTGGATTGCAGTCCCTGCTAGAATTAAGGGGGAGTTTGCACAGTGGATATTTTTTCACTGTGCAACCATCTTATAGCTTATATTGTATTAATGGTTGTTTTTAAGTACAAAAACTTAAACATTTCACTGGAGTGAAATGGAAAATGCACCTCTTTACTGTTCCATCTGTCCCTCACTTGTCCCATGAGCCACCACACAATTTGGTACATATTCTATCAGATTTACAAACTATATCCACACACATCCAATAAATAGTCTTGCTCTTATGTTTATCACATGCATTTTCTTCTAATACATTTTATGTAAATTCATATAGATCTACTGAATTCTTCTCCATGACTGCATGGCCCCTCTGAGTACAGATGTGATAGCATCAACACAGTCCCCTATTGCTGGATGCTCATATTTTTCCTGTTTCAGAATTACTGTGTAATAGTAAACACTTTATACTTGCCTTTTTGTAAATATGTGCAAGTATTTTTCTACAGTTGAGACTCATCTTGGAAACTGCTGATTCAAAAGAAATGCCCATTTAAAATTTAGACACTGACAAACTGTACACCAGAAAGATTTTATTGATTTGGACTCTAATCCAAAGTGTATTAGAGTTCCCTTTCCTCACACTAAGAGTGGAAAATACAGTTTTTATGTTTTTTTGCCAGTTGGATAGTTGGAAGAAAGGTATGTGCTTATTTTGTGTATTAATGATGAAAAGTGAGGCTAGTAGGTGTGGTCTCATAGTATTGGTCTTTTAGTTCCCTTTCTGTGAATTTTAGCATCTGTCTGAGTAGCCAGGAATTCAAATTGGCAAGTTGTCATTCAAATTGTTCCTAGCTTTTTTCCTCACCAGACTATGAGCTTCTGGAAGGAGGGAACTGTGTCTCGTGCCCTGTTTCCTTTGTTGCTTAGCTGACACCAGGCATCTGTAGGACTTGCTTGTATGGGAAGGGCTGTTTCTCCACTACTATGCAGCTGCTTACCAGACTCCCATTGTCAAAGGGGAAACTCAGCTCAACACTCCCCCTCCACCTACCCCAGGCCCAGGCTCCCTTCCGCCTTCCCTCTCAGGCTGCACCTCTCCCTTACTGGAATGAAGCCTCACTCTTGCGGGGATGTGGTCAGCACAGTAACCATGTGTCTCTAGTGCCCGCACAGAGCCTGGCAAATACTAGGAACTCTGCAAATATTTTATAAATGCACCGGTCTTTGTCTTATGATGGCAAACAGTTTCTACCACACTGTCACCCAACTTTGAAAGGTGAACTGGAGTTCTTGACGTCCTTTCTGCTTTTCTCTTCACGCCCTGGGCTGACGGACAGCGCTAAGTCTCGGGGATCTTACTGAGATTTTAATCCCACCTTTCTGGACCAGGGACTGGGATGTATGAAGAGCTTGTGAATGTGAGAAACAAAAAGCTTGTGGGTCAGCTTAAGACCAAATGCCCCTCTAAGCCAGGAGTCAAAAGTTTACAGCCTGCCGATCAAACCTGGACCACAACCTGCTTTTGTAAACAAAGTTGTACTGGAAGATAGCCCTGCCCCTCATTTACATGTTGGCTGTGGCTGCTTTTGTTCTAAAATCACAGGACTAAATAGTTGCAGAAGAGGCTGTCCCCGCTCACAAAGCCTAAAATATCTATTATGTGGATGTCTGCAGAAAAAGTTAGCTGATCTATGCCCTCTGCCAAGGTCATATCCCACCCCGCCCCACATTTTTTCAAGATAGGTACTCTCAACCACCTGAGTGCTCAGGCAAGTAAACTCATTCACAATGTATTTTGCACTCAGTTTCATGATTAGCCACAAAGACAATCAGCAGAGTGGGTAAAATGACTCACATACACCTAAATGTTATCTTAATGTCTGAGTATTGCCTTTAATTTTCCAAAATAAAATCTGCTGGGAGGTATTTTCCATTCAAAATAGATCCTCAAGAGGTTTAACTTTTTAAATACACTTTTAAAATCCATTATCTGCAGTCATTAAATATATGGACAAGCACTCATAGAGAAGATGAATATACCCAGAAGAGCAAAAAGGAATTGTGTATATCTATACTTTTTGTCTCTAAAGCAATAATTTAATTTACAGCCAAGAAATTAGCTGAGAATCATGCTTTTGATCAAGTTCACACATAAAACTGTTTGTCTTCAAGGTCTGTTTCCCACACTGAAAATATCTGTCGTGTTTTAAGGTGATTTGTCATTAATTTTTGTTTCTTTTCTTGTAGAGAGTCTGTCATTACTTCCCCAAAATGACTAAGATGTCTGATTTTCTGCACTACCTAAGTGAAGCCATTTGAAAATTTAGCTTCCTGGAAAATAAAACAGGAATTACCCAGCCCAAAGGTGGTAGGGAAATAGTTATTTTATTTTATCTTGTTTTTCTGACAAGGACCCAGATCATTAGCAAGAAGCAAAGCACCATTTCTTTGAGTAAAGGGGCAAATGGGAAGAAAGACAGAAACTCAACCCTCAAACTGGTTTAACACTTCCATAAGGTCAGATGCTATGTTGGAACAGAAAAAAAGGATGGTCCCTGTGTGTTTTATGTACCTAAAAATCCACTGAACTCAGTATAGTGCCACATTTAAACTAGAGTGCATATTTCTTCTATAAGTTTATCAGTTTGCTTTGGAAGGTTTCCTGGGTTCTTACTTAGGGCCTTTTAAGCCTGGGTATTGTGGATATGAATTCTTCGGGATCAGAGTCCTGAGGAAGAAGGACTGAGTTCTGGACTCAGACAGGTATGAAAATGAAACCTGGTGATGTCACCGCAATAAGACTGGGAGAGAAAGAGAAACCTCTCTCTGACTCCCAGAGTGACAACTTTGAAAACGGTACTAATGGCTGGAATGATAAAGTGGGTGCTGTGCCCAACCACAGCCTCCTCTGAGGAAGGTGGGACCAGCCAGGTCAGGACTCTGGGCTCAGTGGAACATCTTGTCAAGTCTGGGTGTGGAAATTCAGGAGGGTAAAATACAGTGGTTCCCAAGAGCTCTGCAAAATGGAAGGTGAACCGGAAGAATAATTTAGGCAAGAAGCTGTGAGGAGAGCAGAGCTGGGGGTGGAGGGGAGAGAAGAAAAGGGAAAGCCAGAGAGATGGCAGAAGATCATGAATGTGTCATATCCTTGCAGCCTCAAATCCTCAGTAAACTCCGTCTTGCTCACAAGTGTGTGTGTGTGTGTGCAATCTAATGTAGGGATCTCACTGTCTATGTAAAAAAAGAAGACTTTAAGGCACAAGACCCAGAGGCAAGACAGAGCATGAGGACATGGACCCCTAGGAATTGATATAAATTAGGGAGAAGGCTGTGGACCTCCACCACTTATGGGCTATGAAGTTGGGGGCTCAATTTCAGTTGAACTAACCCTCGAGGGTTAGAGGGTGCCTGCGAACATCTGATTTACATTTAATGTTTATTCAGCTCTTTCCGTGAGACAAGCAGTGTGTTCAAACATTTCCTATCTTATCTCAATACCTTATTAATTTTTCACCACTCTACGTGATACTGGTATTATTTCCCCATTTTACAGAGGAAGAAACTGAGCCTATAGGGAAGCTTTATACTGTGAAGCTATACCTGTGTCACAAGTATAGAAGAATTTGGTCTTCAAATAAGTCTGTCTGATTCCAAGCTCATGCCTCTCACTGTTTTGCTCTGCTGTCTCTCACCTGCTCAGCAAACTGAGTCTCAAGGTTTGCGCTGGGTTGCATAGGCATAAAACAGATGAAAGGTCAGTCCCTGTCCTTATTGAGAGTGAGTCTGGTCAGCGAGTCAGCCATTTGCAGTAAGGAGGCGTGTTGCATAATGAGGAACTCAGGAGAAGTGTGGACTGAGTTCTCTGGGAAGGAAAGAAGAACGAGCAGTCCGGTTTGAGCCTGAGCCAGGGAAGGCTTCACAGAAGAAACGGCATTTGAGCTTTGCTTCAAAGGACACGGAGACCCAAACATCTGTTTCCCACAACTGACTGCAAATAAGTTTACTACTGGTGCCAGACGTCAAAAACGGATGGTGACGGATTCCGCCAAAGGATGTTTCTAGTCTCAGCTTCAGAAACCATCTCTAATTCCATAAAAAGAAAAAGTAACTCTGATTCAGTAGGAGTCTGGCTAGCTATCACTCGTGCCTTCAGCAACCCTGTGTGTAGCAGATCTGTCTATGAGATGATGTTTTTGAAAATATCCTGAGCAACTACAAAGCACAACATAAATTTCAAAGTAGGACGGAGAAAAGAAAATAGGCCAGGGAAAGGAAATGTGTTTGAGATGGGACAGGGTTCCTCTCAATTAAATTTTCAAGAGAAGATAAGAAATTAAGAGAAAATGTGAAAACAAAGATGGCTCTATGGTTTATACTTTTGAATAAAAACAAGCAAAGAAGCCAAAAAACCCCACATTTTCATTGATGAGAGTTAGTTATGTATCTCTGTAGTTCAAGTTTTCTCACACAGTTAATTCAAGGGGGAAGGATTTTTACTGATGTTGAAAATAGTATTAATCTCTCTGATCTTCAATGTATTTGTTGGGAAAATAATAGGATTCGCATAGAAGGGGGATCCTCGAAGTATGGCCACAGGACCAGCAGCATGAGCATCAGTCAGGAGCTTGCTGGAAATGCAGGCTCCTGGGCCCCACCTGAGACCAACTAAAGGAGGGACTCTGGGGGTGGAGCCCCACAATCAGAATTTGAACCAGCAGATTCTAGTTCACGCGCAAGAGTGACAACTCGCAGCATAAAGAATCTTCCAAATGATCAGACAGGTACATGAATCAATAATTCGATCAAAACCAACATTATCCAGTATTAAATAAGCACTGTTTGATACTATTTTTAAAAAAGTTTATCTAGTAAATACACAGAGAGCTTTGGAGCCAGAGCATACAGATAAACCCTCCCATCTGTATGAGATTTTGCACACAATCTCTAATAGTCGATTTCCTGATCTGTAAAATGGGAATAATGATGCCTATTGTCTAGAACTGAGCTGAGAAAAAGAGAGATAGAGAGAGAGAGAGACAGAATGTGAAGCATCTATAATACAGGAAGATACCTAAAATAGTTGTACATGTAATTCTGTCTAAATAATGGACTCAACCACTGTCCTCTTTTAATAAACATGATAATCTAAGCAAATGAAATGGAGCTCTTATTGATCCACCCCACTTAATTGAGAGAATTGTTTTTCTGGAACGCTGTTTCCCAAAGGAGAATGTCTCTCTCAGAAATGCAATACGATGGATGCTAATTTCAAAAGGGCCAGTTAAATATCATTTAGTCACTCATCCTCTTGAATGAGGTAGACTTGAAACATCAATCTATGAAACTGAAAGGAAGGAGCAAGGAAGACGTCATCCTAGTCTGGACCACCATGGTCTTCTGCCTGGGCTACTCCAATAGCTTCCGCCCTGGTATCCCCAGTTTCCTCTGCCATCTATATCCACCCCAAATGGCCTCAAGATAGCAAAGAAATATCCAGTTTTATGTGTTTGTAACCCCTCTACTCAAAACCATCTCATCTAGAGTCAAAGCCAAGTTCTTACTATAACCTACAACACTCTACGTAACTAGTTCATATTATACATCATGACTGACTTTTGCTCTTACTTAAGTCTGCTCTAGCTTCACTGGCCTCCTGCCTCTTTCTTAAACTCCCAGGCATGCTCCTGCCTCAAGACATTTGCAATGTCTATACCCTCTGCCACAAGGGTCTTCCCCTATATACCCAAAGCTGTCTCCCTCATTCCCTAACTTTCTCTTGGTATCTACTCAAGTGTCATCTTTGTTAGTTGGCCTTCCAATCTAACATTTCAGTATTTCCCCACCCTGACATTTCTCTGATTTTTTTTTTGTCTTTGACATGTCTCATCATCAAAATGTATCCCACAATCATGTCATTACTTATTGTTTTCTTCTTTCTCAAGAATGCAAGTGCAGAGTAGCCCAAGAGCCTGGATAGGTGTCTGGAATATGATAAATCAATACATGGTGTGAATCAACTAATGAATCAATGAATGAATTAGTTTTCCTCATTTCTATTCCTCCACTCACCTTTTGTCATCTACCAACAAATTAATGATGAAGGAAATTATCAAGGTCAGTAGATAGTCCACTGGTTAATTGTTCGGTCAGGTATAAATATAGAAAAGAAAAGAAAGGAAGAAAATGTTGAACGCATAATAATTCAAAGGCATTTCCTTACAAGTTTTTTTTTTTTTTTTTTTTTTAAGCCCTGAGGGAAAGTTTCTCAAGGAAATCATGGAATTTAGAGTGAGGACTTGGGAACCACAGCTCAGAACTTCAGATTATAAAATCCCAGACAAGCTAATCTGCATTCTGAACTGTGAAACCGATTGCATATTGATGCACACGACTCACGGGACCAGGGTGAAGACTAAGGGAGAGGGTCCACAGACCCTTGCCACAGTGTCGAGCAGAGAATAAGAGGTCAGATATCACTGGAATTTGAGTCACTCGAATCTGTGTTTTCCAGAGAACATGGAATAGGTGCAGCATTTTAATGGCAAATCAGATCATTCCTATCCAAGCGAATTTCAGGGACTGGAGTTATTCTACACTAATTCAGCCAAACAGTGCATTGCGATGAAACCAGCTTCTGAAGATAAAATTACCACCATTTTGAAAAGATCTAGAATTTAAACATCAGTGATGGCTCCCCTCCCCTCATCCCAACTCCCCTCAAACTCTGTTGGAGTTATGGTTCACTTCACTTATTTTCTTGTTTACATAGGCTCAGCAGCAAACCAGTGATTACAAAAGTGAATAATCCTCATTCAGATCTGGGCTGTCAACAGAGACCAAGCAAATGACACCACAGAGAATGGTGTTATGAAAGCGGCCCCGAGCAGTCAAACACTGAGCCAGCCATCCCCCGTCCACCCCATCTCTGTCAGGCTTAGCCTTTAATGGACCCCAGAGAGGCAGGCTTCAGCGTTTTTCGCAAAGGAACTGCCTTGAGGAAAGTAAGTTGTGTCAGTCAAAACCATTTATGAGAAGGGGTCTAAATTTTGTTTTCCAATGCACCTGGGAAGATGTCTCAGATCATGTTTTTTCTCTCTTCATATTAATGAAAGATTGCATTATCATTTGAGTCTAGAAACATACACCCAACTTGGCAATAAACTCCTTCATGGTAATTAACTATTGTGTTGGGACTTTGTGTGTGTGTGTGTGTCTGTGTGTGTATGCTAAAGATGTGATTGTGATTTGAAAGTATTCTCCTTCAGTAACCAGAGGAGGTAAATTTTCCTAAGATTTTGAATTAAAGGATATCTTAGGTCAGCACTATGCCCCTAAAACACCAGCCATCTTAAGCTACTGACGTCAAGGACACTAAATACAGTGCTGACCCTGGACAGACCACATTTCAAAATGATTTTAAATTATATCATAAATTGAAAATTAAGGACTTCTGACTCATTAAAAATGAACAACAAACAAAACACCAATGCTAGGACCAGGATGTTCTGAATAATAGAACAGAGGTGGTGTTTCCAACCAAATCTTTCAATGTCTACGATTCATTTAGAACCACTATTAATGAGGATGACCCTAAAAACTTCTGTAATTTTTGCCAGGTTTCTTAAGTGCCCCTGTAGGAATTATTTTAAAGAGATTGAACCTATCACAAACATATTTTAAGAACAAAAAGCAAAACAAAACAGAACAAAAAGCAAAACAAGCAAAGCACACAGAAGTCTAGCCCTCTTGTCTGAGACGGGGGACCAATGAGGCTGCTCCTGGTGAGGATGTGAGAGTGGGTCGTGATGAATGTACATTGCTTCCGAAAACCTCTGCACCCTGAGACAAGTCCTGAACATCCAGGAGGAAAAGAAAGTGGACACACACATAACTGGAGACTCCCCTTAGTCCTTGTCCTTCACATTTGGAAGACAGTGTTCAGTGCTCTCCTTGGAAAATGGACATCTCAAGGCCTGAGGCTGTTGGTTGGAGTGGCCTAGCTCAGTGTGGGAGGGACAGTGAGCCCTGAGGGGTCTCCTGCCTGGGGCTAAGGGACTTCACAATGGCCTTTTAGGATGTGTGTGTGCAGCAGAAGATAGGGAACTGGAAGGAAACGAGATTTGAAGAAGTTGGAAGAATGAAAGGGGGCCATGGTCTTTGGTTCTCTTCTTTTGACTAAATCTTTAAGTGGAGACAGCAAGACATTCATCCAAAATCCAATAGGGAAGTGGGTCTTCCTGAAATAATGGAATCTTTCCTCCACCCCCTGGGTTTTCCTGGGGCACATGGCTACTTGGCTAGAAACCACTTTCCCGCCTCCCTCGCAACCAAGTGTGGTTATACGACTCAGCTCTGGTCAATGGAGAATAGAGAGAAGTGAGAGGAAGATTTGCAGTAAATGTCCTTCAGAAAAACAAAGAAGCTTCCTCTCCTTTTCCTCCTTGTCCCCTTCTAGGAGGCTGGATATGGTGCAGGACATAGGGAAGAGGATAGCACCCTAGAGGAAGTCAGAACAGGTCTGCCTAGTGACCTAGTACTTAGGGTTGCAGAGCTACCGTATCTTGCTGAAGGTAGCATGAGAGAAGGCCATCTGTAGCCCTGATCTTTTCCGAACATGGGTCCTGAATTACATTGTGGAGTCACCTGTCTTTCTTGACTGGTTTATGAGGAAGAAGTACATTTCTATTTTGTCTAAGCCTCTGCTTTTGAAGCATCTTTATTGTAGCTACTAGCCAATCCCCTAACTAATTTGGATGCCCAAGTCTGAGTTGACACTACATGTTGTTATTTCAGAGTTCTTCCCAACCCACATCCTTTTGAGCCTAAAGAGCTTTTTCCAGCTTTCCGTCTGCCTCTCTTTCTCCTTCCCCATTTGCGTCCCTGCCGTCTATAAGAGTGGCTGCAGGAGGACACCAGCGTCCACTGGGACAGGGATAGGGGCCAGCTCATCCGTGAGCAGGCTCTCTTGCCAGACTCAGTACTCCATGGTAACATTCCTTAACCCACGCACATCTCCTCACCAAGCCTGCATTTCCCCCTCACTCACACAGATCGTGTTTCTAGACGGCATTTATTGAGTATCTACTTGGGCACGGCTCATTCAGTTGTCTTGATTCTCCTACCTCTTCCCTTATCAAGAAGATAAAGAAGTATAGTAGTTACAAGTAGCAAATCTACTTGGAATTTCCCCCAAAACAAATCGAACGAGAATATAAAAGAAGTGGCAGAGAGATATCATAAATATGTAAGTTCCTGTTTATATGGAATTATTTAGGAGATGGAGCATGCCTAT
>CM052803.1:45127849-45153474 GCA_028533885.1 Nasua narica | reverse complement strand
AAAAAAAAAAAGCGTGCAGAATGAGAAAGACATGGCTCAAGTCATGTTTTGTTCTTAAGACATAAATGGTGGGGAGTGAATGTACCTAGGGACACGAGACGCATACAGAAGTGATGGATAAGAAAAGATGTAATTACGACTAACGTTCACTGAGCTCTTACTATGCGATAGATGCTTGGTGACATCCTCTATGGACCAGAGCTTTTCAACAATACTATTGATATTTGGGGCTGGGTAATACTTTGTTGGGGGTGGATGCCTTGTGCACAGTAGGATGTTTAACAGCACCTCTGACCTTTACACACCAGATGTCAGTAGCAATCCCTAGTTATGAAAACCAAAAATGTCATCAGATATTGTCAAATGCATGATCACCCCCAGGTTAGAACCAGTGATAAATAGTTTTATCCCGTCTGCTTTTTATGAGAATCCTAAGGCAACATCACAAGCCTCAACTCATTGAGGAGGAAGGAACTACATATAAAGGTTAAAATATGTCCATATATGCAATGAAATATTACACAGCCATCAGAAAGGATGAATACCCAACTTTTGTATCAATATAGACGGGACTGAAGGGAAATTATCCTTAGTGAAATAAGTCAAGCAGAGAAAGTCAATTATCATATGGTTTCACTTACTTGTGGAATATAAGGAATAACATGGAGGACATTAGGAGAAGGAAAGGAAAAGTGAATTGGGGGAAATCGGAGGGGGAGACGAACCAGGAGAGACTGTGGACTCTGAGAAACAAACTGAGGGTTTTGGAAGGGAGGGGGTGGGGGGATGGGTGAGCCTGGTGATGGGTATTGAGGAGGGCACGTATTTTATGGAGCACTGGGTGTGGTGCATAAACAATGAATCTTGGAACACTGCAAAAAATAAAATTAAATTAAAATATAAAAATAAAATAAAATAAAATACGTGCTGGAGGACACACTACTGGAAAGAGAGTCTTGTCCTTTGGGATGTTTGGTACAAATATATATTTTTTCAATACATTATTTGCCTCCTTCATACTTATAGAGCTTTTCTTTACAGCACAGAAAAATTAGAATTTTATGTAGCCAACTATATCAATTTTCCAGCTTATAGTTCTGATTTTTGGTGACACACGTAAAGTCTGCCTAACCACTAGATTATAAAAAATTCACCTCTGATCGATATCTTCTAGTTTTTTATGGTTTCCTTAAACATGTATCTTGGTACCATTACAGATTTATTTTTGATGGAAGGATATCTATCTATCTATCTATCTGTATGTATGTATGTATGTATGTATGTGTATATATATGCATATGTGTATTTGTATACATATATTCTATATCTGTATATAATATTTGTTCCTTCTTAAAAAAAACAAAGAGAAGAGGGTTAGAAAAACTGGTATTATCCTAAATCCTATTACTTGGATATAGGGATACAACATTTTTGGTAAACATCCTTCGAGTCACCCTTAGGTAGTATATGCACTAAGAGTCGAGCCATAGGAGTTGGGGAGTGACGAGGGAGAAAAGAAAAGAGCCAAATCCCAACAACTTTGGGGGGATATTTGCAATGAGAACGTAGAAAGAGAAAAGAGAAAGAGAAAATTTAACTAATTTAAAAATTAGTTAAAAAGTATACAGTTAAAAAAAGAAAGTATACAGTTAAATAAGGAGGCAAGTCAAAAGAATATAATGGAAACCAAGAAAAGAGATACTGAGATATTTTCAAGATAGTTATACTCTTCAAGCATCAAATGCAGTAGTGAACTTACTGCTGATGGAAAGAATGTGCATTTTGGTATCTGAAGAGTCTTTGGGAGAATGAAGAGAAGAGTTCCAGTGTGCAAATAGATTAAGTTAACTAGTCATGTAAATAGGAAAGAATGGAGAGGCACAGAGTAGAGTCTTCTTATCTAAGAAAAGCTTTGCATGTTTAACAAATGCACTACTTCAAGTTCTGCAAGCATCCTTAGCTGGCATGATTGCCCTGATGAGAGTTACAGCTAGTAGTTAGTCTCTTTCTACTCTTCACCTTTCACAATGAGCCTAAAAATTACAGCGAATATTGTAGTGATGTGAAAGAAATTTATTTTAAAAGCCTCATAGACTAATGGGCAAGAACTGGACTTTTATGGTACGTAAGTTGGAACTAAAATCCTACTTTTTATACATATTAGCTATGTTAATTGTGGAGAAGTCTCTTGAGGCTCAGTATTTTCATCTGTAAAATGGGGATAAGAACAACTTTGGCTCAGGCGTATTTTGAGGATAAATGAGATTATGTTAGAGAAGAAACTGGGATGGGATTAAGGGGAAGTGAGCAGGCCAAGTTGTGTAAGTGCAAAGCTTGCACTTGTCTTTATTTAAAGTGTTTATATTTTCTTTATTCTGGATTTTTGCATTAATCTTTATCTTTATAAAATATTGCATTAAAATATTATTTATTCTGACACTGAGTGCTTTGGTACCCCTTCTTAAATTTTGTGCCCAAAGAGAGTACCTCATTTGCTTCACCTTAGCCCTGGCCCCTAAAACCAACAATTACTGAACAATTACAATGGGTCAAGAACTGCATCAAGCACTTTCATCATATATGTTTAACATTTAAACAGTAAATGCTTAGCATGTAGAATAAGGCGTCATCTAGAATACTCTAGAATAAGGCGTCATCATTACCACCATCATCAACATCAGCATCACCATCATCACTCCCACCATCACTATCACCATCATCACCACCATCCCCATCATCACCACCAGTGTCACCATCATCATCACCATCACCACCATCTTCACCACCATCACTGTCATCACTATCACCACCATCTTTACCATCATCACTATCACCATCATCACCATCACCATCAATGTCACCACCATCATCACTATCACTATCATCACCCCCACCACCACTATCACCACCATCCCCATCATCACCTCCATCATCACTATCACCATCATCACCACCATCCCCATAATCACCACCAGTGTCACCATCATCATCACCATCACCACCATCTTCACCACCATCACTGTCATCACTATCACCACCATCTTTACCATCATCACTATCACCATCATCACCATCACCATCATCATCACCAATGTCACCACCATCATCACTATCACCATCATCACCCCCACCATCACTATCACCACCATCATTACCATCATCACTATCACCATCATCACCATCATCACCACCAATGTCACACCATCATCACTATCACCATCATCACCATCATCACCACCATCTTCACCACCATCACTATCATCGCTATCACCATCATCACCATCGCCCTCATCACTATTATCACCATCATCACCGTCAGCGTTAGCATCATCACCAACCACCATCACCATTATAATCACTTATTAAATGTATCCACAATTAACACTGGGCGTTATATACAACTAATAAATTGCTGAACCCTATATCAAAAACTAATGATATGTTGGCTAACCAAACATAATAAAAAAAAATCATGTTTAGCTAAAAAACAAACAAAAAAAGAAACTAACACAATCTCCTTAAAAGGTATAAAAATTAAACAGGATTGCTCTTGCTCTTGCTATCATTTATGTTATTTTTGATTCCAACGTATGACTTGGCTCTCCACAGAAAAGCCAGTGAATCCTCCCTAAGAAATCAAACAACTGTTATGGACATGGGGACCAGTCAGGCAGAGCAATAGGGCAGGGCCTCTCTGAGTCTTGGGTTGACTTTTGTAAGCCTGCCTACGATTTTCACACAAAGAAGCGCACGCTGTTCTCAGAGCTGACATTCCCGCACTCATAAAGCTCAGTGTTGTTCCAGTTCAGGAAGCTGATGAGTCACTGGCCAGAGGCAGTGGGAAGAGAAAGGACTTCACTCCGGGGTATGGGTGGGGGAGCGGGGAGGTATGCTTGCAGTTTTGATTATTTCGCAAGTATTTTTAGATATACAACAGGAAAGGAATATAATAACTTGCCAGTCACTACCCTGCCCACAAAACCTCAAGTCACTAATTGCCTTTTTCCTAAAATGGAAGAGTTATCCCATCTGACCAAAGGTTTCATTTTCCTTTGTGATGCTTTGCTCTGTAAGCTTTTTCATCTCGTAAGGTATAGCCATAAAAACAAACAGGGGAGAAAACAGGAAGATGAAAACTCTGCAGGTTCATCCAATTTTGAATCCCACTTAACAAACACAGAGGTACACGGTTTTGATAAAGGCTGTAAGGATTGTGATTTGACCTTCCTCTTGCCTCCATGTGAAATGTAAACACAATATGCTTTCTCATAATTAAAAGATATTGATTTCCCAGCAGCCCATGAGGGGGCTGGGTAATCCTTCTTCTGAATGGATGCAGCATGATCCCTGTTGTCATCTAGTTACACGCAATCAGAAGTGAGCCGTGATAGGCTGGTGTGGCTCGGCACCTCAGGAAGTCATATAGCTGGGGGAAAACATCACTTCTACTTTAAAAATAATCATTTGGCATGACTTTAGGACACACTATGGTACTGTCATAAGAGACCATAGACTCAGTGGCTTAAAGCAACAAAGTGGTGTCTTTCTCCTTCATGGAGTAGTTTGGGCTGGTGGTTAGATTTAGGAGGGGGTGGCTTGATGGGGCTGGGAATCCATCCCCTAACAGTGTCCTCTCCAGCTGCTGCCCTCTTGACTGAAGATGACTCACTACAATGTCTGCATTCCAGCTGCAGGGGAAAGGAAACTATGAAAGGAGAAACATAATTTCTCTCCCTTAAAGGACAAGACTTGAAATGCATACATCATGACCCCCCACATCTCCTTGGCCATCACCTAGTGATATGGCCACATCTAGCAAAGGTGGCTGGAAAAAGTCATCTTTGGCTGGGTGACCGCGTGTCCAGCTAAACTTGCTTTTGCTACTAGAGAGAAGGTTAGTGGGAATCACTAGGAACCCTGGCCACAGGTGACTGGGAATGAATACATGCCCGAATGGAAAGGGGTTCCTGACGTGGGGTCCCCATTCCTGAGGCTCTTGGGCTGTGATGATTGGTGGTGATGATAGAAGGGATGCAAATGAAGATAGCTGCAGTGAACATTTGCTGATTCTGTGCTTTACGATTCTCTATGCTAAGTGCTTTGTAAATATTAAGCCATTTTATTGTCATGATTATCCTACAGCATCGGTAGTATAATTATCCCAAATTTACCCTTAAAGAAGATGGGATATGTTAAGTTCAGAAACTTGCCCAAGGTCAGGCAGCTAGTATATAGCCAAGTGGACTCTAAACCAATGTGCTTCTTTGTCTAAAGTTATTCTCTTAGCCACTTTGCTGAGATGCTAATGGTGCTCTGCAATGCCTCGATATTTCAAAAAGCCGAATTAAACTGCGAACTTCTCCATAACCGATCATCCGAACTAGCTAAAATATGTTTGTAGGGGCTTGAATATACTCAATTTAGACTGGTCCTTCCATTTATCAAAGACTAGTAAGAGCTGGGGCCGATCCATAGGCCTTGATTAATCTTGAAAAAGTAGGAAAATTAATGAATGACTGTTTATTAAATGCAATTTGTTTGGCATAGAAGCTCTTTTTAGTCATGGCTTCTGGAGTGAGGGGGAAATAACCAGAGGGTCATCTGTTGAGGACAGGCTGTAGACAAGCATCCAAAGACTACTCACTTGGAGGCCTCTTCGCTGGCGGTGACAGAGGATGTACGCCAGAACACGGCAGCAAGATCCCTGACCATCCCCAAGGGAGGGACCTCAGGCACCCCGGTGAGCGAGCAACACGTGACCTGGGCCAGTCCAGTTCAAGGCTGTGCACAGAGACAAGGTAGACGGAGACAGAGATTCTGGTATAGTCAGTGTCAGGCAGCCGGGACCAAGAACCGAATGGAAGAGCAAGGCCAGTCAGTGCAACGCGCAAAAAGTGGGCTTCGGGATGCGGCTGCTGCCGCCTTCATGCTCCAGCGCATGCGAACGTTAGGAAGGGACGGGAGATAGAGCATTCCTCCCCCCCCCCCACAAACAGATGGGTAATTAGACGGAGGGTGGGAACCAGCTGCTGTACTTCCCCTGAGACCAGCACCGCGGGGAATGGGCTCGCTCTGCAGAACGCACTTCTGCTCCTGGAAGGAGATATCACACCGGAAAGAGAACTGGGGCTTCAGGGTGTCTTGGAGGGAGGGCTAGCAGTGCTGGGGGGGGTGCCTCTTCCCTCCATGTTCCTCCTCTGCCACTCCCTTCTCCAGGCACAAACCAGCAAGGTGCTAGGTGAGGGCTGGTCTTAGGGATCCCACCTGACCATAACCCTGTCAAAGGCCATTTCAGAGAACGGCCTTGCTAGTTCCTGCCAACGTTCGCTCCTACGGTGTTTTTTCAGAAACCCCTTTTCCGTGTCTTAGAGGGCAATGATACAGACGTTTCCCCTGACACGAGAAGAAGCACTCCACCAAATCCTAGCTGAGCAGCAGCACCCTCTGAACTATGAGCCGCAGTCTAACCGAACATGTGTTTGACGGTGATCGGCTGCGATTGTTTGCTGGTAATGCAAAGTAACTTCTTGGGGGAAAGTCCTCCAACGCCACCCCAGAGACTGCCTGGCAATGATGACAGATATCGGCTTGGAAGCGATGCTGGAAAGGAAGTCGAAGGTCAATTTCTAGGGTCTGCACAGGTTCAGTTTACATACCTCACTCTCCCTGGCCTTCTATTATGATTTTTTTCCAGCTGAGTCAAATCCCAGCATTGGCTTAAACCCCGTAACAATTTAAATCAGTAGTGACAGAGTCGTAAGCAAGCATTTGTAAGGTGTAAAGTGCCCTGCAGATCCAAGG
Source organism: Nasua narica (assembly GCA_028533885.1). Taxonomy (NCBI): domain Eukaryota; kingdom Metazoa; phylum Chordata; class Mammalia; order Carnivora; family Procyonidae; genus Nasua; species Nasua narica. The sequence continues at coordinate 45,146,673 of CM052803.1, read as the reverse complement.
ACCAGCAGGATAGGCAGTGCCAGTACACTCTGGTGAGAGACACTGAAGGTTCTAGAACGCCACCAAACTCTGGTCCCCTAGAGTGGGAAAACATCACTGAGGTTCTGCACCCTACTCCACACTGTCCCACCAGTAGCCCTAGGACAGTCTTTCTCCAAGTACAGAACAAAGTCCCACTTATCTGAGAAGCTAACCTGAAATTTTGTTTCACACACTCATATCCTTAGCCCTGCTGTATACATCAGAATCGCCATTGGACAGAGACCAGAGAGTTAGTATTTTTCACAAGCATCCCAGGCGATGCTGATGCATGGGAAAGTTTGAGAACTACTGATTCGAAGCCAAGCTCCTCATTTCACAAAAAAGGACATGGAAATTGGGACGGGGGATATATCCACACTTGCTAATCTGTGACAATACGGGCAAGAATGCACTTCTACACTCCGTGAAAACCTGAGTGAAACCAGCCTGATATAATTCTGAATTTTACCACTTCCTATCGCAGCACAAAGGAGTGATGTCCTTAAAGAGGCTAATCAGTGGGGTTCTGCCTCCACAAAACACCTTATAAACTCCATGCCCCTCTCAGTGGGAATGGAGTTTATGTGATCTGCCAGAATGGTTTCCTCATCTCTCTCCACTGCTGCACAGCTCATTCGCTGTACTCTTTTTGATCGGTATAACATTCTCTAGTAAATGTGTCCAGACCTCCACTTGCATCCTAGATAATGATATAAAGAGGGTTTGTTCCATGGGTGGAATGGAAATTTTAAGGTCTTCCTCCCTTCTTCCTCTACTGCATTCAAGGCTGAGATCAGCTGCATTTAAACTTCTGTAATTCTCCCACTCGTAGACATAATCATGTTTATTGTCCCAGTCAGTAGTCCTTTCAATCACATTGTGCCTTGTGTTATAGACACGTCAGCAGGTGAATGAGATCACCACGCCCCCAGATTATGCTTTTTCCCTTGATAAAGTTCATCTCATTTCAGCCACCCATATACCAGAGGAGAAAAGTTTTATAAATTATAACCTGGAGACAGCTGTGGAATGAGGTATTGGAGTGGACTGGTGGTTTCCTACGTACTAACTGGGACTCGAGAGGGGCAAGAAAGTAATGAAGCTGGACTGCGGGATAGTCTTACGGGAGGTGGTATTGGAAGTCAATAAGTCGAAATCTGAATTGAAGGTGAATCAACATAACGTTGCCCAACCTAGACCAAAAGTGCATCTTCCCCTTACAAGGGCTGCATAAAGACAACCATCTACGAAAATCTAGATTTTGAAAATGTTTGATTTTTGCAAAATTTTGCCTTAAATTTGTCTTTCAGTAGGAAAAAATGAAATTACTGCAAGCATGATCTATGCAATACCTAGCAAGAGTGTGACCAGTTTTTCAGATGAACGAGCTGTTGCAATGAATTATTGATGAGTGTGCTGCTGTTCATTAAAAAAAGGTTTTCAAGGCCATCGAAGTTGTCACTCCTGCGTAGAGAATGAAGGAGGAGAGAAGGAATAATGGTATCATGGAGATATCTAGAACAATTAAAATTCTCAAAAAAAAAAAAATACATGACCTATGTTGAAACCTTCTATGAAGATATAAAAAGAGGCATGTTTTGAAATGGAATGTTCGTTACCACTTGGAGACCTCCAGAAGGCCTGGGTGCAAGATGGGGCAATCCCCCAGAGGAAGAATCAGGTGCTACTTTGGGATTTTATCAAACCAAGGAAGGCACGTACATGGTAGAAAGGCTGCCAGTGCTTCCTCATGTTCTATTTATAGTACGTATGACTACCTGCCCATTTCTCAACGAGATCATCATGCTTTCAGAATTATTCTCAAAGCAGGGCCATTGATTGCTGCTGACGGATGAAATGAAAACTTCCTTTCATTTTTGAGCCAACAGATGTATGGGCCTTGGGGTTGAAACCTGATGGGAAAGTCATAAATTAAAAAAAGATATGGAGACTTCTTGGTTTCCTTTGTTAGATGGTCATACGAGTGACTTGAAATTCTGCAAGAGTGCAGGAGGGACCCAGGTGAATCCTCATGTAACAGGGCTGTACGAAGACAGAGGGAGACTGATGGGCAAAGGAAAGTGGGAACGGCACACACGCATTCCTGCTTCCTCACTGCTGACTCATTCTGATAGAAGCAGGAAGAATATGCCATCCTCCTTGAAATGAAGTTTGCATACTTCTCTGGAATCCTAGAACAAAATGCTATTCATTGCAAAGGCGAACTTGGGAAATGCTGAATTCAACAGTGATTGGCAGTTTTCTCCTTGACTTCCAGCTACAAGGGATTGGGGAAGGAGAGAAAGAGAAATTGCTTAAGAGGAGGAGGAAGTGGATGCAGAGAAGAGAAGAAAAATCATGACGTGACACAATGTACATTCACCAGGAAAGAGGGCAGTAATGATATTTCACTAGGTGAGCCGAAATTAGGGCCCTGCTTGACAAGAGAAGGATCTGGACTTCAGAACCCTGGGGTCAGAAATTGGCCACTGAGGGGAGGGGGTCAAGAAAGATGAGGGATGAAGAAGACAACTTTGCTAAACAGCTCTTGGCTGGAGAGCACTTCTGTAATAAAATCCCAGGCTGTTTAACAAGGGTGGTTTCAAGCTGACCCCAAGGGATGAAACTAAAGTCTAAATGTAAATCTCAATACTTGGTTAAAGAGAAAACTGGCCAGCAGGGGGATAGGATCAAATCTGTTCTAGACAGATGGGTTAAGCTAGGATAACTAGGCTAAGTACAGAAGCGGGCATGACCCTGTATCCTGAATATAACGTGAAAGCTGAGGTTTTTTCAGACCCTGCATTAATAGAGAAAAAGTCTCTGTAACGTGACTGGATGCCAGAGCTTATTTTTCTTGGGACCTTTCTCCTTTTCAACTGCTCATGCTGCCATGTTCCAAGTATAGGTGGAATGTTCATTCATTCACTCGTTCATTCATTCTTCATTTTCTTTCTTCCTCTCTCTCATCTTTAGAGATTTTTGAAAGTCAATCTTTTCTGTGTAAGTGCAAAGCTCTCCTTAGATTTCAATTCCAAATTAATTAATTAGTAAGTCGATCTGTTGTCTAATGTCCTCACAGCTCACTTGGGGACTGCTCAGTCTTTTGCGTTGAAGATATAAAGAGGAACGCGACAGTTGAGGCCTCCGGGAGCTTACAGTTTAACCTATACTGCCCTCATCTGATGTCATTTCTGTCTTCACCTCTCACCCACAGAGCCCCTCTCGTCTTGTGAGACACCGCAATGTACTGATTGAGCATCCAGTTGTAATCCTGAGTTTGCCCTTGATTATTTGCTCTCTTTCTACACCTTTCCAGCTTCGCTAGAAGCTTCCATGTTCTTCCAGCTCTGGCTCCATAGTTTCAGCCTCCAATTTCTCTACCTGAGATCAGAGGTCAACACTCCAAATCCTCACATTCTCCATGGACCAGTCAAGAAAAACCCCATTCCATCTACTCTCCTCACCATGGAGGCCTCTAATATGTTCCTTTTTCTAAAACGAGTTCCTTACATTAAAAAGAAAACACACACACACACACACACACACACACACACACACACACAGAGTACTTTCATTGCTTCAGTTTGGGCTCAGCTGCCTTGGGTCCCCATCAATCTTAAAGAAGAGGGTTGTTGCTACATGATACCAAAAACACAAACAAAACCAAGAAAAATAGCTCTCTTTCGGCAGACAGGGCAGTGCGATGTCCTGGAAAGGAGTGCTTTGCTGGGAGGAATGGGGTTCCAACCGGCCAGTGGTAGAAAATGGTGAGATGAGAGGCTACTGGTTCATCAGATCATGATGGATACTTCAGAGAGAGAAAGACCTCTCTGTGCTGGAGAGAGGGTCTCTTCAAGCTACAGGACAGAGGTATCCTCACAAAGAGAGGGATGCAACAAGTCAACACAAAGTCCTCGAGTCTGTGTGTGACAGTGGAATCCCACAGACCCCCACTGGGAAATGCAGCCACAGGGAATTTCTTGCATGTTCCTGACCACTGTTTGTGATTGAACCAGAGAAGGACAACTTTAAGAGGAGCCATTATCTCTTGGCTTATTTGCACCAACAAAGGGCAGCAAGATCTCTGGCCATGAGATTGAAAGATGGCTAATTAATTCAACAGAATCCTTCTTCTTGGGGAATTTAAGGGGAAAAGGCAAAGCAGAAAAGAAACCAAGGAAGAACCAAGAAAGAGAAGCTGAACTATGTATGTGGTGATGATCAGAGTGGAAAGATCAATGGAGGCAACTTCTGGGAAAATGCCAAGTCATCACAGACGCACATGGGTTACTCATTTGTTCTTTCAATAAACATTTACTGAGTAGCCATTTTGTACCAGACATTTTGCTGGATGTTGCTGATTCCTGAAAATCAAATTACTCTTAATTTTATCAAGTTGAGGTGGAGTCTAGTATTTCCTTACATGGTCTAGGTGATCTTCTGTTAGACTTAAGTCACTTGAACCACCTGGGTCTGCCTTATATAACTCACAAGTACTAATAAAAACCGTGAAAGAACTAGGGGCCTTGGAGTCCCAGCTATGGTAGATTGACACAGGGTCCTAATTCTTCACTGTCTTGTGGTACTTGTACATATTCATCCCTTTGCCATGGTCTTATCATTGGGCTTAGCCTTGTAACTTTCTTTGACCAATGGGTGCTATTGGACGTGATACAAGGAGAGGCTCGAGATGTGTTCCCGAGGTTGGGCTTGCGTATTGCACTTCTGCTGTTACTCAGGTAACAGACCCAAGCTCCACCCGTGGCCTAGAGCTAACCTTAGCAGTTTAGATCAACTAAATTCCAGACGCTCCTCGGAGCAAGAAAAAAGTGCTTGCTGTGATAAAGCACTAAAAGGCCCAGGTATTTCGGGCTTGGAGGGCAATGGAAATCTGAATTGGCTGGCAAGCTGCAGTCTGATGGAGGCTCTTGTGACCATGGACTGCATTCATGGTGGGGATGGTAGATACTAGAAAATGAAAATGAAAGCTGGAATGGGTGTTTCCAATGGAGCATTCCCATTCTCACTGCATCAAATGTCAAATGTTTGTCATAAGTGCAATGGAAGGCCATGCTGGGAGTCACTCTCACTCCCCGGCGTTGAGGAGGCTCAGATGTACCAACGTGATAACTCACACTGTGCTGCGAACATCATGAACATCTGCACAGTGCTTGGCTGGGTCCTAACCCGGGCACAGATGGTACTGATACATGGTCGCATTTGTCCCACAACAACTCTTAAATGTGTGTAAGGACGCGCCAACGCTTCAGAAAAGAGGAGACTGAGGTTCGGAGAAGGGGAGGGCATCACCCATGATCCCACATATGGGAAGTGGCCAAAGCAGTCTTCAACCCCGTTCTGACCACCTCTAAAACCCGCACACTCATCTCCGGAGGGCCTGGGTGAGACTTCTCTGTAAGGGAAATGAGGGGGCGAAGCTGAGAAAATGTCTAATAAATAGAACAGTCATCAAACCACCATTTATAATCCTCAATGGAGCCATCAGATCCTAAATTTGATGGTACTTTTTTTTCCCTCCAAAACTACCAAGTCTTACTTATTTCAAGATCTCTGAGTTCTGCTTTTCCTACAGAATAGGATGAATCATCCCCTAATTTCTCTTTGCTATAATAGAGATGCCTTTCAACTCTCCTTCCTTTATACTCCAAAAAAGTTCTCCGAAAGTCTCAGAGATACTGACACTAGCATTCCCTAGATGCCGGCATGTCCTACAGCAAAGAATATTAGGATTAAAGGACTCACATTTTCCTTCTGTAAAGACTCTTCAACACTTAGGAGAAATAGAGCAAACAATACTACTTATTCACCTTACTCAACAGGAGCAGGTTTTAAATTTGATGTTCCCAGTCTCAGTAAGTCAATGCCTCAGTGTGGGCTGCGTTTTCTATTACCCAGAGAGGGCTGAGCACACAAAGGAGGCGACAGGAAGATACGGGTGCCCTGGCTTCACAAGAAACTACTGGGAATATTGCCGATGCTAAAGACTTGTGATACCTGCACTCTAAGCACTGGGGTAAAAGCGGTGATTATAATATTAGCTAATAGTTATTAAGCAAATAGCATGTTCTATTCCGGGTAAAGATTTTTATACACTTGGCTGCCTGGGTGGCTCAGTTGGCTAAGCGACTGCCTTCAGCTCAGGTCATGATCCTGGAGTCCCGGGATGGAGTCCTGCATCGGGCTCCTAGCTCCACGGGGAGTTTGCTTCTCCCTCTGACCTTCTCCCCTCTCATGCTCTCTCTCACTCTCTCTCTCTCAAATAAATAAAAAAAAATCTTAAAAAAAAAAAAGATTTTTATACACTCAGAGTAGAGCAGAGCCCTTAAAAAATATTCCAGGTACCGGGGTGCCTGGGTAGCTCAGTGGGTTAAAGCCTCTGTCTTTGGCTCAAGTCATGATCTCAGGGTCCTGGGATGGAGCCCCGCATCAGACTCTCTGCTTGGAGGGGAGCTTACTTCCCTCTCTCTCTCTGCCTGCCTCTCTGCCTACTTGTGATCTCTCTCTGTCAAATAAATAAATAAAATCTTTAAAAAAAAATATTCTGGGTACATACCTATATGTAAATCTCATCCCTATTTCTTATTAATTGTGCAACCTTTCAAGAGTTATTTAACTTCCTGGTTCCCCAGTTTTTTTTCATCTGTAAAATGGAATTCACAGCTGAACCTAGAACGCAGAGAGTTTTTAGGAATAAATGGGCTGATAGATGTGTACTTGATGCACGCAGAAAGTTGAATCTGAGTGTTAGCTATTAGCATTATCCTATTCAATCATTTCAGCAAACCTAGGGTGGAGAAACATTATCATCCTTATTTACAGCTAAAAAAAAAAAAACAAATAAAAAACTGAGGCTCCGAGAAGCTGAATATCTTCCTCAAGATCACTCGAGAGATAAGTGGCAGAGCCATAATTTAAATGCATCCTGCTAGACTCTGAGGTACATGTTCTTAAGCACATTGAAACAAACAAATGAACTTCCGATAGCAGAAAATGTTTCTGATATAAAGACACGGATGAACTACTGTGTATCTAAAATCTGGGGCAGTTTCATAGTGTAGTTTCCAAACTGGGGGGCCAACAGAATTGCAAGGGAAAGAATTTGTTACAGCTTAATCCAGTTTCTTAGCTGTCTCTCTTGAGCTCTTGATTTAGAACATTGGGGATTTTTTTTTTTAATGGTTGCCCAGGTAATTCAGATAATCTACCCTGACTGGAAATCTGCTGGAAGAGGGCACTCCGATGACTGTTGAATCCGTGAAATCTCTGATATGGAAGGCCTGACGGGCTGCTCAGTCCAACCTCCCACCCACAGCCGAAAGCCCTTGTGTCTCTGGCGGATGTGCCTCCAGCCCTGAGGTGTCTAGGGGAAAAGTCCTCTTCACAGGAACCTGGGTCTGCTTCCCGGCAGCTCCCACCCATTGGACCCACTGCTGGAAAACTCAGTGAATAATCCATTCTCCCTCGGTCAGTGCCTGGGGCTGGAGAGGGGCAGGGGATGATGACTAACGAAGCGGACGAGGGCACAGGAATTTCGGGAGACGTGCTCTGAAGTGAGCACATGTCTGTCTCCACTGTTCAGGGTACGCACATTCCCTCTCCCATATACACACCCCTGCTGAGCTGTTCCCAAATCTCTAGTCAATTAGCTGTCAATTTCCGTCAAGCATTTGACAGCTCACAGGAGTCCCGTCTCACGGATCCAGATCCCTCTGTTGTTTCTAAAACATCTCATTTTCCTCCCACTTTCTCTTCCCGGCACCGGAGAGTTTGCATTGTCTGAGAGCTCCCTTATTGGCAATCATAAATTCTCAGTGTCTGCCTGGAACCCACGGAATCCAAGGAGGTGGGCTTCACCATCAGGGCTTGACCCTTCAACGCTTTAGTGTATGTAGATCCATGAGAAGCAAACACAACATGGGATTAAAAAACAATGATTTTAGGGGCGCTTGGCTGGCTCAGTTGGAAGGATCAGTAACTGTCGATCTTGGGGTTGTAAGTTTGAGCCCCACATTGGGTGTAGAGATTATTTACATAAATAAACTTCAAAAATTAAAAAAAATTAAAAATAAAAACCGGTGATTTTATTAAGGAGACACCTGGTGAGAACAAATGGGGAGGAAGCTGGGAGGACCTGGGGGGACCATCAGACTGAGATACAAGTCTGACCTGGAGTGAAGGAGAGAGGGAAGGAAGGCTAGAGAGAAGTGTCCTACTAGTCTAAGGAAGGTTCTGCAAGGCTCTAGGTCCTAAGGCCCCGGTGAGCTGTGAGACGTGTTCCAAGACTCTTCTGGGAATGTGTCTGCCTCAGCATCCCTGCCTTGCTGAGTCATTGGTGAGAACAACTAGTAAGAAGTGGGGCCTCAGCCCAACGCTGCACTGGACGTCCAGCCTCCGCAGCTGGAGCCACCGGTCAGTGACGCTCCCTGAGTTCAGAGGTCTGGGAGGCATATCCTCATAGCTTCCACACTTAGCAAGTGTCATAGTTACTATTTAAAGGAGCATCCCATCCACTCAGGGGGATGGAGATCTCCACCAAACCATCTTTACTTACTTCTGCTCACCCGAAATAGACAGAAAGATTCCTCATTCTTCGATAACTACTGAGAAATCGGGGCCACTTGTAGAAGGAAGGTCATCAGGAGAAGAAAGTGAATTGGTTATGATGAGTTTATTTGTGTTCGTGTGGAATGCGGCCAGGAGAAGATGTCTTACATCTAGCTGGGGTACAAGACCAGCATTAACATAGACTAGGATGAAATCAGAAAGAGACATTTTCTGTGGAGAATTCATCGTGGAAACCATAAAAATTCAGATGATTGTCCAAAGAAACAACGGAAAGACAAAATACATCTTAGAGTAGCAAGCTAGCAGTAACAGGATAATGTTCTCTCCAAACAATGTCTATCTTAATGCCTATCCTAATCCCTGAAAACCCATGCCACTGTTGGGTTATATGGCAAAGAAATTAAAGTTACAGGTAGAATTAAGGGTGACAATCAATTGGCCTTGAAATGGGAAGATTACTGTAGATTCTTTGGGTTGGTTCAATGTAATCATAAGGGCTCTTCTGAGACAGAGGCAAGGCAGTAAAAGTCAGTGAAAGATTTAAAGATACTATGCTGCTGGCTTTGAAGATGGAAAAAGGAGAGATGAGCCAAAGAATGAGAGTATCTTCTAGAAGCTAGAAAAGGCAAGAAAACAGATTTTCCCCTAGAGCCTCCAGAAGCACCTAGATGACACCTTGACGCTAGCCCAGTGAAAGCTATTCAGGATTTCTGACCTCTTGACCTGTAAGATAAAAAGGCATGAAAAAGTTGTGGCAATTTGTTATACCAGCAATAGGAAACTAATACAGCTCTGATGTCAGAATCTTGAAATATATTAATAACATAAATTTTATCTTCCAGGGATTGTTTTATTTTTTTAATATTTTATGTATTTATTTGTCAGAGAGAGAGAGAGAGACAGGATAAGCAGGGGGAGCACCAGGCAGAGGGAGAAGCAGGCACCCCTCTGAGCAAGGAGCCCAACTCAGGACTCGATCCCGGGACCCTGAGATCATGACCTGAGCTGAAGGCAGACACTTAACTGACTGAGCCAACCAGGTGTCTCTGACTTTTCTAAATGTTTTAAACGAATTTTAAATTCCTACTCCATGGAGTAGGCAGCATTACCCCCATGTTACAGATACATAGCCAAGATCAAACATTTCGGATAACTTGCCTAAGATCACACAGCTATTAAGCACTAAGGCTGGAAGCTGGATCAAAGAAACGGGGCTTCATATTTCACGTCCTTAAACGGAATGTGATACGTCCCTTCCAGAATGGAAGGATGGCAAGGAACAACCTTCAGACAGCAAGGCAGGAGGAGCGACAGGGTATTGAGCTACAGAAGCCCTGCGAGGAACAGGTCTAAGGCTGGGGCCAGGAGGGGGGACCGCAGCGTTGACGCTGCAGACACTGAGGGGTGTGGGCTGTGGAGTGACTGCTAGGGAGCCACCAGCCACCTTGGAGAGGCTTAGAGTAGCGGAAGAAGTGGGCTGAGCATTTAAAAAAGCAGATGCAGTGCTGCAGTAAGCGCTGACTGTGTGCACGCAATGTGGGGAGACGTATCAAGACATGAGAGCCTCCTTGCAAGAAGGGTGGAATGTGGGATCAAGCAAAAGTTTCATTTTCTGGGTGTGCGTTCTGTGTGAGGTGGTTTGCTATTTGTTTTTGACAAAAAGAAGGAAAACGCCTAAAGGTGATGGAGAGAAAGGAACCAGAGGCGAGAACAGGCTTCCCGTGGACCAGGGTGGAAAGACTAGAAGAGGGGTCTAGTCTTAAAAAGAAAAGACATTCTCTCCTCCGAGGGGGGAAGCGGAAGGGACACAAGCAGGGGAGGAGAGCAGGCCAGGGCCCCTGGCAAAGCAGATCCGGTGTATCACACCATCGTGCAGGCGTGGGAGCAGGGGCAGGGCCTCGCGCGAGCTGGGGCAGTGAGAAAGGATGCATAAAGCACTCTTGGGGGAACGCATTTATCAGGACACAAACTTTATTCGCAAATGTTGAGAATTAATTTCGTTTTGAGATATGCTGGTGAAAGGCAAAATGGAAGTTTATTATTTCCTTCCCTTTGAATCATTTTTAAATGACTAAGTGAGAGTCAGCAACCAGCTCAATGGAAAACATCCCCATTGAAATGGAGTCCCTTTTGAAAACTGCCTTCGGCTGCTACTTGTCTGTATGTAAGCCAATCGCGAGAGGCTGGGCCCTCCGACGACGCAGCTTCTGAGACTCTCAGGCTTCCTTTGTGCTGAAATGACAGCATTTGGGGAGGAAACAGAACAGCAGTCGTGTTTCGTCCTGAATCGCTTACTGCAAAGCACCACAAGGGTCTCAATGCGCTCAATGCTTAGTGAGGGGAGCGGCCAGCAGGGACTTCCTGATGCGGGGACGTGGGCAAGCTGTTGTTTCCCTTCTACTTTCTGGAATGCCTCGCTGGGAAACACACAAACACACATTTTCCCCACCGTCCTGAAGTCATGAGCACTGAAAGGTGAGGTCCAGAGGAAACAAGAAGGTTCCTGGAGACAAAGGTACCCCGAAAGGATACATTTTTGTCCGGTCCAGAGGGCTGTGGTTGTGCGAACGGGCCCTGGCTTGACCAGGCGTCTGCTGCCACCTCCACACCCCGGGGACACTGTCACCTACTTTCCTGGATTCTTGGGAGGATGAAGGGATGTTTTACTTGAGTTCAGCACAGTGTAACTGTGGAATGGGCCATCAAACATCGCATTTACTGTGGATTTAAAGTACATTGTTCAGTCTTCTTAAATTTACAGTTCTGCGTCTTATTATTCACGTTCAATGGGCCGTCCTGTGTCCGGCACTTTCATGACTTCGCTTTGTCCCCTTCTGACCTTGCTCTGCTCTCCACCCTTCTCTCTTCTCCATCCTGGAGACTGGCCTTCAGGGGCTCATCAGATGGCCCCCCGACTGTCGGACTTTGACCCACTGGGGAGAGAAGACCAGGGGTAATACCCTCTGCTCCCTCCCCGCTGTGTCACTGAGGATGTGTGACTCTCAGCGGAAGGTCTCGGCACCTGTCAGGTGGCCCTCTGCACGTGGGCCTCGCTCTCGCCAGGAGTTCTGGAGGGCTCGCTCCTCCTGTCCCCCAGGCCAGGGCTGGCAACTGCTCCCTGCCTGTACCAGCCCCGGGAGCTCTGCCGCCCTCTGCACTCCGCCCACATTTATACGTGGTGCCTTCGCTACGCCACACTTCCGATACTGTCAGCCACGGTGTGCTCAGATCTCACTGCCCTCCTCGAGCAGGAAAGCAGAGCAGGAAAGCGCTGACCATATTCTCCTTTTTGGTCTGGGAGTCACTTACTGCTACCAGGAAAATGACTCGTCAGCTCCTACTGAAGAACCGGGCTCTCTCCCTCCCAGGGGGTGGGTCGGCTCCTTTACTCACCCAGGTTCCAGCCAACCCTGCAGCCCACAGAGGACGCGGGGCCCACGGCTGGAACTCTCACTTTAGCAACTGAGAGAAAATTCAAAATGGAACTCCATCTTGGGAACTGACGAACCTGATCGGGGCCGAAGCCTTTAAGAAATTCGAAGGACAGGTTTTTAAAATGTATTCCAGGGGTAGTTTTATTTGTTCTAAAAATTCTGTTAAGAGGAGACGTAAAACTTCTCCTCTTCACTTCTTATCACCGTCCTTTAGGAGTGCCGGGACTGCCCAGAGGCCGACCGAGGAACCACGGGTTTCACGCCCGCTTTCTAGAATAAGCCACCGGCCTGGCCTTGGCAACTGGAAAGCTTGCCCCCATCCACTCGTGGGAGGCCTGAGGCCGGAAGTCCTGATTCCTGGTGCCGTGCCACCAGCCAGCTGAGTTTCAGGCACTGTAATTTGCTCACAGATCAAGTATTTGCTGAGTGCACTCTCTGCGCCCGGCCTCGTCCTTGGGTTTGCTGCTAGCGGAGCCTCCACAGCCCCACTCAGGGGCCAGAATGCCTGAGTGCAACTCCCACCTTCACCATCTACCACGTGTGTGTCTCAAAAAGTCCCCATCTCCACCTGCCTCAGTTTCAACAGTTGTCCAACAGGGCCTCCGAGGTCGTCGCGAGGCGTATTTGACAGAATGCGTGCAAAGCGCTTATTAGCACGGGGTCCGAGCCAACAGCCAATAATTATTGCTGCGATTCACCAGGAGAACAACTAGAAAAATGTCTCGAATGCAGTCTTCCCTGGAACTCCACCGGAGTGAAGGAGAGAGACATACAAATCCACGATTATAGCTGAGAGTCATCTGGTCTCTGACAGAGGCAAGAAGAGAGAGTCGCGGGAGCCTGAGGAACAAGCAACTGCCTCCACACGGGCAAGTGAGAGAAGGCTCCAGAGGACCCAGGACGTGGGGCTCTGGTTTGTTAGCGGCTTCAGAGCCCGGCCCTTCAAAAGCCAGGTCCCCGCGGGTGTGCTTCTTCCAGGGTTCCTACCTAATGAAGACAGGGCCCGTTTTCTGAGGCATACTCCTTTTCAGCTCTTGGCAAATCTTGTGTCTAAAAACGCCTTTCTTTCCTGCCTTGTCAGTGCCTTTGCATTTCTCGTTCACTCTGGGACTGGCCTCCTGACCAGGTGCTTTCATCTCTCCACAACACAGAATCCTTACAGCGCTGCTTTCTGCCGTTTATACGATCCCTGTTATCCTCTCCTCTCGTGCATTATTTAGTCCCGAAAACAGTTGGTGGGGGGAGGGCTCGTGGGATAGATGTCAGGAAACGAGTTGCGTCTAATTGCATTATGCTGTCGACAACCCGAAAAGGAGACGGCTAGATTTCGAGGGACGGGGGCGGGGAGGGGGGTGTGAGGGGGGCGGTGGGGAAGGGAGATACATTTCCTTGAAAATGAGGTATAAAACTATTTGCATTCAAATATGTGAAAATCTATTGCAACACATTACTCTCGAGAAAGGAGAGCAAGATCTCAGTGGATGCTGCAAATTAGGAAGGACTGATGTGAGAAACGTAGTTATCATTATAATTACTGTAACGATGAAAATATTATTTTTATCAACTGGTCGCTGACTACGTGCCGTTCATCATGTCAGGGCTTTACGTCGATGATCTCACGGGACCGTCACAGCAGTCCCATGCAGCCGGCAGTGTTATTATCCCCGGCCAGGACGCCAAGGATGAGGGAGGCTAGGAACTTACCCAAAGGCACACAGCAGCTGTAGAACTAGGAGAGACACCAAGCCCTGCGTCAGGCTGCGAAGCCACACTCCCTCCCCACTGTCTGGGGCTCTCTCTTCCGCGGAGTCCTCACGCCCTGTGTCCTCACGGGCACTGCCTTTGTCTCCACCGATTCTCCCTGCGGGCCCCTCGGGAGCCCCACCCCGGGTACACGAGTAACTCACCCCCAACGGACCCCCACAGTGCAGCTACAACAGCCAGAGGCTCGAGGACATCTCTATCCTGTGCCCCCACTCTCAATTTTGGTGTGAGAATTCTGATTCTCTCAGCTGTACTTATTTTTGCTTTATGCCCGTACAAGTAACAGAAATCAGAAAGTCGGATTAGGCCACACGAGACCAGGGCTGTGGCACCAGGGGCACCTCATACACACAGTTATAGGGGGTGTAGACCAGGGGAGCCGTTCTCGAGAGCATTCTGGCACGACTTCGGTCAAAATGGGGCTTAGGCATAACTCCGGTGTTAATTTTCCTCTTGCTGCTGTGACAAATTACATTAACTTAGGGGCTTCGAACACCACCTGGCTAAAATCAAGGTGCTGGCAGGGTGACATCCCTTTTGGAGGCCCAAGGGGACAACCATTTCCTCACCTCTTCTAGCTTCTAGAGGACATCGGATGCCTTGGCTCATGGCCCCTTCCTCCACCTTCAAAGGCAGCAGTGTAGAACTTGTAAATCTCTCTCTTACTCATATCCTTCTTCTGTCTTTTACGAGGATCCTCGTAATAACATTGCGCCCACTTGGATAATCGAGGATCATCTTCCCATCTCGAGATCTTTCTTTTTTTTTTTTTTTAAAGATTTATCTATTCGTTTGAGAGAGAGAGAATGAGTGGGGAGAAGGGTGGAGAGAGAGAGAATTCAAGTGGATCCCCTGCTGAGGGTGGAGCCCCAGGCTGGGCTCCATCACCCCATCCATGAAAACACGACCTGAGCCAAAACCAAGAGTTGGACTCTTAACCACCTGAGCCATCCAGGCACCCCCATCTCAAGATTCTTAAGTTAGCCACATATGCAAAGTTCCTTCAGCCACTGGAGGTCACATATTTTCAAGGTCTGGGAATTGGAAAATAGACATCCATGGGGACCAGGATTCTACCTGCCATACCTACGACCCAGTGACCATATTTTGGGCATATATGATCCACAGGTGTGCCACTGCACAGTTATTTGGAATGTAGGGAACCACAAAGGATGCTCCAGATTGAGACAAGAGAAAAGTGGAGCATGGAGGACACGTAGGCTGGAGGGAGGGGCCGCAATTAGAACAGCCCAGATATTCCCACTCCAGCGTAAATGATCTTAAAAAGAGTGCTAAGTGAAGGAAGGTAAAAAATAGAATAAGGTATGTAACACAGGATCATTTATGCCAATTTAAAAACTATGTGTACATAAAATGGGGACAAGCATTTTGCTTGAACACTACCCAAGCAACAACAACAAAATGTTTGTACCATTTCTGGTGGCTGCCGATGGGGCTAGAGAGGGGGATGGAGTACGGTGGTGGAACAAAGCAAACAAAGGAAAATAAAAATGAGAGACTTTGCTCCAAACCTAGCCCCTCAGTGAAGCCACTCTGACTCTCTCATCCCCCAGGCAGAGGTCCTCTGCTCAGCGGTAAGGTCTTCAGCCGAATTCTCGGGCACGGTCTTCAACGTGTCTGTCTGCATGTTTCACTCAACCATGCCCTTCTTGAGAGCCCGGACTACATTTTGTTTCCTTCGTATCTTTGAAGCGTAGCACAATGCCTGCCTCGCGGTGGGCACCTAATACGTGTTTTGTTCGACTGAAGAGTGAACAGTGGGAAAACAAGACATCTGGTGTGGGTGTCTCATACGAGCTGACGCACAGAAAAATTTCTAAGGACACCCAAATGGGCTTTAAAGCTATGTTTGGAACAGAAAGTTGAATCATAAAGCCTATTTCTTTTAGGTGAGCAAAGGAGAGGGATGGCAAAGAGAATGGAGATCTTCTAAGCATCTGTTTTGCCTCTAATTCCTTAAGACAGAATGCCAGGAAAAATGAGCATCCGGATGAAAATGCAACACTAACACGGGTGGAAGGGAAAAGAACCCCCAAGTTGGGCTGCACCAGAGCACAGGAGCCTATGACTCTAAGCACAAGAATGGCCACGTGCTCAGAGAGCGGACAGAAAGGTTATCTCCAAATATTTCAAAAGGTGGCAGTAGATTTCTGAGATTCTTTAATGAGACTGACATTGTTCTGGGTCAAGACTCCAGAATGGGTCGTTAAAGGATGGTTTTGAACACGTACAAAGAAAATAAAGGGGTGATTTTTAGAAGCCCGTAGGGGGTCATTAAAATCAAGTTGTGCCTGAGTGACCTAGTTTCCGTCATGGACATGAAATGCAAAACAACACAGGCTTGTGATAGATCTTTTATAGGGATTTCAGCGAAGAATTTGATAAGCTCCTCGTGGTGGTTTTAAGGTCAAGGTGGATGCTTGCCTTGGTAACTCCTTCAATAAGCAAACCCAAATGCTGTTGATTCTTGGAATGGTACCTATCTTGATGGCTATTTCTGGAATAATGCTACCATCCCCAATATTAAAATGGCTGACACGTGTAGAATGCTTTCCACGTGATCGCCATTATTGTTGGCAGTTCGCATGGAGTTAGTGCTTTTATGCCCCCAGCAACTCTGTGGGGAAGGCGCTGTATTATCCCACTTCGGCTATGGATGGGAGGGAGGCACAGACAGGTGCAATAGCTTCCCCAGGCCCCATGGATAGCAGCAACTAGAGACTCAGGCTCTGGTAAACCAGCTAGCCAAGCATGCTATTCTCCTAAAGAATTTTTACAATAGAAGCTGGGCGGTTGCCACCTTAGAAAATTCCACTCGGCAATTCAACAGCCCCTGCAGAAACGGAATACGCATTTCCCTTGTCTTACTCTTCAACTACTCCCTGGTTCTCACCGCCAACACAGCTCTCACACTCAGACTCGGTCCTCTGGATCCGCCTCTCTGCAGCAGCTCTCTGTGAAGAAGTCTGTTCGGCAACTGTTTTCCTCTCTTGTGTTGGTCTATTTCCCACAGGGCTTTCTAACTGGGTCTTGCCCTGTGCCTCATCAGTGCCCCTGAATTTCAGCTTTGGGATCCGACCTCACTCCATGCTGCCCTTGATCAAGACAGACCTTCTGTTTCAAATCCATCTGTGCAAGTTGCTGTGAATCATGAATAAGCTTGTAGCTGGACCGGGCGCTACGCGAGTTCCTGGGCTAGAGAGTTAATGCTTTAAAACCTAAAGAGGCTCCCCTCCCAGGCAGACCTCCTCGGAACAGAGCAATCACTGCAAACATCTAATGGCCTTACGGATATGCAGGCATTAGCCAGGGAAAATTAAGCATCTCCGGAGAAAGGTGATTCAAACGTTGAGTAACTTGAAGTAAGACAGATCATGAGTCAACACACTATGGCCCTAGGGCAAAATCCAACCAAATGCCTACTTATGTAAAAAAGTGTCACTGAAACACAGCCACGTTCCTTCTTCTAGGTATTGTTGATAGGGGTTTTCACTCTATGGTGGCAGAAGTGAGTGGCTCCAAGAGAGGCTCTGTGACCTGCAATGCCTACCTGGTTCTTAGCAAACATGTTTGCTGGTCTCCGGTCTATATAATGGCTTGGAAACTTGGAAGTAGAGTCTGATGCATGTGAAGCCATTAAAATATTTATTATTACTCAATGCAGGTATGTGTAGGAATCTTCTCGTGAAAAGCTCACAGCCCATTGAGAGGAACAAAATGGCAAAAATAACCCACAAAACTATAATGCCATGTGATGGATTCTGTAATAAAAGGTTATACCAAGAGTTTATTGAGCTGCCAAGAAGAGAATAATTAGTTCGGCCTAGGGAACGGAGATGGCTTCACAGAGCCAGAGATGCATCTTGGAGTTTAAGCCCATTTCTGGATTAATGTAGGAAGTTAGAGTTAGTCCGGGCAGAGGGGAGAAGATGTTCAAAAGTACAAAGAAATGAGAAAACAAAAAGCATCCTGGAAAGACGGTAGTTTTAGCTTCTCTGTGCTGCCGAGCAGCATGGAGGGCCATAAGTGTGGCCTCCCGGGAGAAGTGCCACTTAACACCTTTTGCTTCCACCATGAGCTTTTTAAAAAATTTTATTTCAAGAGCTGGTTAGCAAGAACAGACAGTAACTGGATCACTGCGTCTGAGGACTTCTCAGAAAAATAACCAATTCTGCTCTGCAGGTAATAGATCTGAGACAAGAAAGTAGAAGGTAGCAGATAAGCAAAAAAAGAAGGGTTGAAGTGTTAAGATCCTTGGGTATAAAAACTGCATATTAATTTCCCACAGGCCCTACTGGTGACAGTTGGAACATGAGAATAAATAATGATAGTAACAGACGATAACCCCACGCGATCAAGTAGGAATCCGTGAGACCATACTGATACAGCTCTTGAAAGTGAAAATAAGTTAACAAACGGGACAGAAGGGAAAGCCCTTCCTTAAAACTGAATGCCACTCATCAATGTAGAAGGAATCGTGTAATTAGAAAACCAGCATTTGGCAATTATGACGGTAATAACTGCTTTGGGCAAAAATTATCAGTGAAGGCCAGAACTCGTGAGTGAAAGCATAAAAAGAAACAGGATATTTGTGTAGTCTGAAAAGACATCCTTATAAGATAATTATTAATTTAAAAAAACATTAAGTTTCCATAGGAGGAACTTGGCAGAAGCCACCCTGAGAGATCAAAGTTCCGGTCACCAGTCGAGACACAAGTAGGCACCATGTGCTTCTTGAAGAGACACACTAGGACACCATGATGCTTTGGGGTGAGTACTAGGGTACTCTTGCCCCAAGTGCATAAAATGTAGGTAATTATGGGAAACATCCCACAACCCTAATGATGGGACAGTCTACAGAATAAGTGGCCTAATCAGAGAAATACAAATCAAAACCACAGTGAGATACCACCTTACACCAGTCAGAATGGCTAAAATTAGCAAGTCAGGGAACGACAGATGTTGGCGAGGATGCGGAGAAAGGGGAACCCTCCT
>CM052803.1:44934036-45127749 GCA_028533885.1 Nasua narica | reverse complement strand
CAAGATGGGATGGGGAAGGAGACAAACCATAAGAGACTCCTAAACTCACGAAACAAAGTAAGGGTTGCTGGGAGGTGGGGGGTTAGGGATATGGACATTGGGGAGGGTATGTGCTATGGCAAATGCTGTGAAATGTGTAAGCCTGATGATTCACAGACATGTACCCTGGGGTAAAGAATACATTATATGTTAATAAAAAATTAAAAAAAAAGAGTAAGTGGCCTATAATCTTTTTTTAAAGGTTTATTTATTTATTTATTTGACAGAGAGAGCTCACAAGTAGACAGAGAGGCAGGCAGAGGGAGAGGGGGAAGCAGGCTCCCTGCTGAGCAGAGAGTCCGATGCGGGGCTCAATCTCAGGACCCTGAGATCATGACCTGAGCCGAAGGCAGAGGCTTTAACCCACTGAGCCACCCAGGCGCCCCAAGTGGCCTATAATCTTAAAATAGGTCAAGATTGTGAAAGACGAACAAGGCTGAAGATATTTTCTAGATGAAAGGAGGCTAAAGAGGCATGAGGTCTAAACACCAAAACCAGTGTCAGATCCTCGTACAGATGCTAGACTGGAATTTTTTTTTTCTCTTGTGCTATAAAGAATGTCAGTGCCATAAAGCTGGCTACATTTGAATAAATCTGTAGACTAGATAACATGCTTTCAACAGCATTAATGTTCTGATTTGGTCATTGTTCTGTGGTTCTAGAAGATTAAAAAAAAATCTTTAGTTGTAGGAAATACTTCTCTGCAAATCAGAGGTAAAGGGGGATAAGGGCCACAGTTTACTCTCAAATGGTTGAGGGGGGAGGAAAAATTAAGCAAACGTGGTAAAAGGTTAACGTTTGGGAAACCAGGGTGACAAGCATAAAGGAATTATCTGTGTTCTTTTTGAAATTTTCCTGTAGGTCTCAATTCTTTTCAAAATAAAAACTAAGCAGGAAAGCCTTTATGTTTTCAAAGACAGACTTCCATAACGAGGGCTCTAGAGTGAGTCCCTCACCGTGTGTAATGTGCCTCCCAAGGCACCTCAGGGCTTGGCCGAGGCGCTGAGCCAGCCTGGCGGTCGGGTGGGTCCCCGGCACTTCGTTCAAGCCCTGCCCCCTTCAGGCTTCACGGTGCACTTGGCTCTGTTGGACCCTTGAGCTACCAGGTTCCACCTCGCTCTTTAAAATAACCCTCCATGGAAAAGTAAATAAATAAGCACAGAGGCAAACCAAAAGTCGAACACTTTTTGTCTTTCCCATCGTGGCTTCTTCTCTTCCTCAGGCTAAGAGGGGCATTCTCGTTTGCTGACCTGGTTTGCAGACCTTCGGTTCCTGGCAAGAGAACGCGGGAAGGGGAAGAGAGTGAGGGTGAAGATACCAGGGGCAGAGAAGTGGGGAGGATGAGAGGGTGGGGGTGGGGGGAGAGCGGGAGATGGCAGGACAAACTGCAGAGGTGAGGAAGGCCGCCTGTGAGAGACAGAGGGTCAGCCCTAACGCTGAAGGCCAAGGGAGTCTTTTCATTGACTTTAACTGTTAGACTGTTACATCACTCGGCGTTTCCACTTTCCTTTCTTAGCTCCTGGTGAGGGGATGCTCTTGGGACATGATCAAGAAGGACTTTTCCTCCCTGCCAGATCCCCCTTGCCCTCCTTTAATGCCCTCAAAGTGCATGTATCTATAACTGAATCCTAACTGAACCAGGAAGGCAATAAAGAAGAATTTATCTATCTATTATCAGGCATTTGGGCAGAAACAGATTAGGCAAAAATTGGGTGGGAAGTGGTATTTTAACTGTTGGATCAACTGTAGGTTGTTATGTTTTACTTTTTTAAATGCATGGATTTAAAATTATGCTACCCCTCACCTCCATTAACCCCTCGATGCTTCACATACACTTTTTTTTTCTCTCTATGAAGTGTAAGTTGATAATCGCCTCCTATTTCAAATGGGGAGTGTGATGTTGATAGAAGTCACTTACTTAATTCACATGGCAGATGGAAAAAAGGCAGGGCCCTTGTTAATACAGATAGCCCACGTGACTCCTCCGCAACGTGGGCAATTATCTTCTCTCCCTCTCTTCCCTGAAGGTTTAGCAGGATAAGCCACTATCTGCTTTTTAAGATGTCTACCTGCTGTCACAGAGTCCCCCGTCCTTATCACAAAAGTACATTGGTGGTGTTTCTGAGATTGCCATATACTTGATATTTTCCTTTTCAGCTTAGTAAGCCCTTTGGGATCTCTCAAGATAAAACCATTTCATAAATGTAGCTGTATTATGGAATAAAATACTTTATAGGGGACTTCAAGAAAATTACATTAGTCCAGGCCTCTTTTTTCCATGGGGCACAACCACTTAGATTATTTCGTAAGTATAGAGCAGGCCCACTGTGGGTTTATTAGATCCCGGCCATCTCTGTTCCTTTTTCTCTTCGGCGTGTATTTCCTTTCTAACGTTTTCAGCATCACACTGTACAATCCGAGAGGCAGAGCCCCGTGTTGCACACAAAGCACTCGGGAAGTCTCGAAAGCCTGAAGCTCCACCAGGCACTGGCTGAGCCCTGCGGGAACGGCGGAGCGTGGGACTCCCACAAAGGAGCCGTGGATGTCGCATTGCTGTGTCCAACTGTGAAAACAAGCTGTGTCTCTCTGTTCTTCCATGTGGGTTTCCAGTGGGCTTGCCATCACTCCCGTAGAAGCAGGACGACAAGGGCTGCAGAAGCGAGGCAGGAAAAGGCCGCTCCGGCGGGCTCCTCACCTCCAGGAGAAAGGGGCATTCTTGCATTTTGCCAGCGCTCGCGGAGCATTCGGCTGACTCTACGGGCTGCTTACCGCACGGGACTGTCCTGGGCGTTGAGGACTTGGTGGGCAAATACGAATCAGATAAAGGCTTTGTCCCAGGGGAGCTCACATTCTAATGGCCAATGTCGGGCTTTAAATCAAGCATCATAGATTGTCATCTAATCAGCACTGTGATTAGAGATACCAGAGAAGGTGGACTGTGGGAGAACATAAAAGGGAGCAGGCTCACCGAATATGTGAGTTAGAGGTGAGTTCGTGAGGCTGTGAAGGGGTGAAACCACATGGGTGGGCTGGGGTTATAGAGCAAGCGCTGAGATAGAAGTTCCCTGCAAAAGGGACAGAGGGGATGGAGGTGTGAAGAGGAGACACGCTGAACCCCCGGGGGCGCAGGGCTGAGGTCTGTGGGGCGGCGGGCCTGGCCAGAGACCCTGCTCGGAGCTTGGAGGGCTCTGAGAGCTGTGCTCGGCGCTACATTTTTAACACCCTCCCGCCAGGCTGGCTCCTCTGGGGGAAAGGAGTGGAGCGGATATTGATATCATAGGAGACGAGTCCAGTTATTCAACATAAGGGGAGGATCACCTTGATTTACCTGGTGACAGAGAGGAAGACAAGTTGGCTGAGTCTAAGAGGTTTGTGGGGCACAGTGCTGGTGCCTCAGGGACACAGCCCGATGGGCTGCCCAGTCCCACAGGGAGAGAGGCGGCAAACACCTCTCTCCGCACGGAGTGCTAGGAGGGACGCAGGCAGAACCGGCAACTTTACCGGAGGGCCCGGAGTGTGGCTGGACCCAAAGTCAGGCTTCCCACAGGTTTTAGTACTTGAGCTAACTAACACTTGGAATTCTGACATTTTGTATTAACACGTTTATATTTCACATAAAGCCGCGTGCTTGCTTGCTTCCTTCCATTCTAACTTTTGCCCGTTGCATACTTTCTGTCCAGTTATTTCTCTAACTTCCTGCCTCATCATATATGTTATCCTATAGGATATAGGATATCCTATTTATAGGAAAGTTATAGGATTTACAGGAAATCCTATTTAGTTTTCCCCTGGATTAGTATTTTGCTTATATATACTTTCCCTGATTTAACCCTTTGAAAATATTTTTCCTGGATTCCATGTCACTAGTAACCATCAGTAATGAGAATTATTAAAACATTAAAAATTATTTAAAAATTATTACATCTTTTTTGTATTTTATAGGTCTTGTATTTTATAGGAAACCAAGTTCAGCACTGTTATAAATATTAACACCTTGATATTCTTTTTAAAAAGACTTTAATGAGATCAACCCACTTTCAAAAATGAAGTTCAGAGAGAAGGGTAATTCTCAGATGTAACTTGGCTAGATGTTCAGAGTTTTACACACACATTGAGAGTTTAAATTCTAAACCTTCCACGTCACTACGCCTCACCTCCCCCTCTCTTAGAAATTTCATGCATCCCTCCTCTGCTAACTTTCTTTGTTTGATCTTACAAAGTAACATAGGCCTCTGTGTTTGTTTTCTACTGTTCCTGTAATAAATTACCACAAACTGGGGGGGGGGGGGTCCTAAGACAACAGAAACATATTCCCTGCGGTTCCAGAGTTCAGAAGTATAAAATCAAGGTGTGGACAGGACCTCACTCCTCCCGAGGCTGGAGGGGACAATTGTCCTGAGGGCCTCAATGGGCCTTGCCTTGTGGCTGCGTCCCTCCAGTCTCTGTCTCCCCCTCCCCTGTGCCTCTGTGCTCCTCTGTGTCTCTTACAAAGGCATTTGTAACAGGATTTAGGGTCCGCTTCCATAATCGAGGGTTATCTCAAAATCTTTAAATTAATCACACCTGCAAAGTCACTTTTCCCAAATAAACTAACATTCACTGGTCCCTGCGATTTGACATGGATGTCTTTCGGTGGGTCATTTTTTGGCCTACCACTGCCTGGATACTATTTTGCCCTGGGTTTATGTCCAAGACCGGTTGAGGGTCTAATTTAGTTCGTCTGGCATGAGGCTCAGGCACCAGGTTCTTATTTTGTTGTGTAAGTCCCCCCATGGACAAAACAAAAAAACAAAAACAAAAACAAAGAAAAAAACCCTGAATCACAGATGTAGACAGGAAATCCATAACAGTTTGCTGAATTGCAAGGAGCTCATTTCAACTCTTTCTTATTAGGGCCTGAACCTAATACATTATGTATCCAAAAGATTTAGCCTGGAGGAGGAAACCTAAAGAAACAAGAGAATGTAACTTTCATGTCGGTGTCCTCAGAAGTCTGGGTTAGAAGCTGTTTGTTTTCCAAGGGTGGGAGGAGAGAATGGGGGGGGGGGGAGAGGATGGTGGTGGGGGGAGGATGGTGGCCTTAGTCTCCTTGCAGGAAGGTGAGCTGAGATGAAGCTGGTTTTGTTAGGGAGGCAGAGGCACAATCATACGCTAACACCCCTATGGAACCATAGAATGGGAACATCACAAAAGTCATTGCCAAGTCTGCCCCAGAGCCCGAGAATCCAACTGGGAAACTTCTGGCAACAAAACAACAATCCGTATTTTGTATTATCCTTTTTAACCCTACAAAGCATAAAACAGAAACACCTATACTAAAAGTGATTTGTATTGAGTTCTAACCATAATTACAAATCACAATGGACTTGTTTGTATTAACAGTTCTCATTTCAAAAAGAGAAAACGCACTGCAACCTTGTTATAGACAAATGAAAAAGCAAACTTTCTCGCGGGCTTGCTTACACGAAGCAGTTCCCTAGGGGATATCAGAAATTAACCAGATGGAAACGTGTGTCCATCCCTGTGTCTGTGACCGGCACGTTCTTGTCCCTGAGCGTGCTGGCTGTGTTGAAGCCGGAGCCCAAGGTGCGATTTCCCAGGAGATGTGTGAAGCCCAGGAGATGACAACACTTGGTTTTTGAGATCCAAATTGACTGGGCAGCTCTTGCCTGTGACTATGCCGTGTTTTGCGTTGGGCATATTCGCATATACGTTGTTCTTTTTTTCTGTATCTCCAGCCTCCCAATCCTCCCTGGGGCTCCAGACTCCTATTTCTAAGCACCCACTCGATGTTTCTACTTGAAATCTGACAGGCGCTTTAAATTAAACGTGGGCCTCACCTCCTCCCTGTGCTCACTCCTGTCCAAGTCCTCCTACTCTCGGGACAGACAGAAGCACTATTCACCTACGGGCTGGAGCCCAAAGCATAGTAGTCCTCCTCGGACTCTCTCTCTGAGTCCCCATGAGCAATCCTGAGGCAACCGGCAACTGTCCATCGTATCTTCAATGTATCCCTCATCGCTGATGGCTTCTTGTCACCTTGACCTCATCTAGCCCGTGCCGACACCCTGGCGTCTCACCTGGACCACTGCTAGTGTCCCCTCCTGGCTCCTCTGCCTCTACCTTTGCCTTCCCTGACCAAGAGGCCAGAGAATGTTTTTAAAACACACAGGATCACATCACTTCACTGCTTGAAATCTGTCCAACAGAATGTAAAATGCTAAGGCCCTTGTTTTCTAGAACATGGTTTGGCCGTTATTTCTGTGTTTGTGTGTTTATTTATTGACTTAGGTGAGAGAGAGAGAGAGAGAGAGAGAGAGAGAGAGAGCATCTCAGGCAGACTCTGTATTGTGCTCGGAGCCTGCCGCAGGGCTTGATTTCGTGACCCTGAGATCATGACTGAGCCGAAATCAAGAGTCAGATGCCTAAGTGACAGAGCCACCCAGCGCCCCAGCAGTTTTTTATAAAAACAAAACATGAAAACCATATAACCCAGCCATTGCACTTCGAGGTGTTCGTCTCAGAGAATGGAAACTTCCAAACCCACAAAAACCTGCCCACAAAAGTTCATAGCTACTGTATTCATAATTGCTGAAAGAACTGTGGTACATCCATACCGTGAAATACTAGTCAGCAACATGAAAGAATATGTAAACTTATGTAGAAAAAGAGATTTTGCTGGAGGAAGTAAGTTTGCTCGTCAGTTGATTCTGAAGGAGAGATTGTCTGGATAATTCAGGGGGGCTCAATGTAATCACAGAGTCCTTAAAAGTAGAGAGTCAGAGCAATAGAACCGTACAAAACAATTGTCAGAGGGATGAAAACTTGCTGGCTTGGAAGATGGAGGAAGGGGCCACGGGCCTCTAGAAGCTAGAAAAGGGAAGAAAATAGGTGTACTAAAATCTCTAGAAAGGAAAGCAGCCCTCCAGACCTTGATTTTAAGGTCACTGAGACCATGTTGTACTTGTGACCTCAAGAACAATGAGAGAGTAAGTCCAGGCTATTTTAAGCAACTAAGTTTGTGATACTTTGTTGAAGTGGCAACAAGAAATTACTATAGGCGACAGAACATCACCACCCCCGACCAAATGTCATTCTGACTTCAGTGAAATGAATATTGTTTAATTATTCTGCCTCACCAACATTTTCTTCTATGTGTGTTTCTTTTTAAACGAAACATGAATTTGAGATGTAGGAAAGATACAGGGAGATAAACATCAATTGTGAAATAGAGGCTTTCCAAATAATGGGGAATTTTCTTGTTTTATAGATGCCGTTACTGTGAAAGATAATTATTTATATCTGAAAGGGAAATGTCAGGTATTGGTTACAGCTGTCAGACCATGAACACTGCTGGCAGAGCCTCGTTCCTTGCCAAAATACCATACAGTGTAGATTTCAGTGCCGCCATGGAAGTCTAAACACATTTCAGTTTGGTCTTTAATCTTCTCTTTTCATACAACGCAGTTCCTGGGGTAGTTTTCACTCATTTCAGGCACTTCCATTTTGGCCTGGAAAGAAGGTCACACTCAGCCCTCAGGCTGAATACTCCTAAAATTTGTTTGCTCGCCCACATGAAAACATCTGAAGGCCTTGGGGCAAAGCATGTCCTGCCTTGGTGGCCCCACGGTACCCATACTTCTCCTACGTTACCCCTGACTGCTCCTGGTCCCTGAAGACAACTGAGCGTGCGATCTGTGCCTGGTGATTCCTGAGCCGAATGACTCCGCAGTGGATGTCTTGGGCTTAGACGTCCATACAGACTTGGCACCGAACTATCCGATGCTTGTTTGACATCTCTGTGCATGAATCCTTGGACCACTTAAAACCTACCGTGTCTACAGTTGCTCTCATTGTCTTCCTGTCATACTTGCTTCCTCCCCTGTATTTCCCCTCTTGGTAAGCTACTCGATCAAATAATCGATTTTCTTACAATAAATTTGCAAGATTTCTTTGTCTCTGCCATACCCTTGGCAGGAGACCATCACCAGATCCTTTCGGTTCTACCTTCTAAGTTTCTCTGCATCCCCTCCTTTCCATCCCTACTGCCTCTGCTGCAATCCATGCTTAGTGGGGGACCTTGCGTCCATTCACATGGATGGAGTACAAGCAATGTGCTAGATACTGTTTTTGAGCACTTATGTGTGAATGACCTCAGCGATTCCTCCCAGCAGCATTATGAGGTAGATAATTCCTAGTCTCGTTTTTAGAAACAGAGATTGATGGTAAGAGAAGTCAGGTGTCTTTTCCAAGGCCAGACAACAAGGAAACTGGGATTCTAATTTAAGCCTGTCTCACTAAAGAGTTTGAGTACTTTGTTACTAATCTGTGGATTTCCTGAGAGAGGAATGGAGTAGAGGTCGCTCAATCCATCTTCCTCATCCCTTCGACAAATGTGGGTGCGCTGGGTCAGACAGATTAGGAAAAAGTGAAAGCCTTTGTTACAGGCCTTCTTTTGTATTGCCTCATGCAGAAATGGGTGCATGCAAAGGAATGAATACTCATTCTCCAGCAGCTATGTCTCCAGCAGTAGCGATAACTGACAACAATAAGGACAAAAGCTTGAGAAATGTTTACTGTAGTAACTAATATGAGGCACCTTTTATTAAGTGTTCATCATTGGCCAGACATTTTCCTAAACACGCGCCATACATTATCCCACTTATTGTGTACCCTTATGAAGAAATGAAGCTGAGAAAAGTTAAGGAACTTGGTCCATATCAAATGTCAATATCAAATCAATATGTCAATAATGACACATTTAGACATCTCTGAGTCCAGCGCTGATTTCTTAACACAATCATTCAGCAAGGATATGGACTCAGAAGACAGCAGGTGGCATGTACAAATTGTGTGTACTTGGGCAAGTACTTAACATCTCTTAGCTTGTAAAATGGGGTGCTACTACCAACCTTCTGGTGGCCTTCAAGTCTCTCGAAGTTCCAATATCTGACACTATTGGCTTGGAAATCTGTTCAGTTGGCAAGAAAAGAGTGGCAGGACTCTAGTGCCCTCAACTCCACCAAGATTGTACATTACTGGAAGAAAAATTTACTTCTATCTCCAGATTAGTTTTACACAAAAGAATGTACCCAAAAAAATGCTACCTGCCTCCTAAAGAAAGACCAATATTCCCTGATCTTCCTTGTAGCAAGTTCTGGTTATATGAACAATTTCCAATGAGATATGAGCAAGAGTAGTGCCACTTCTCAAATGCCTATTTTAAGAGAAGGGATATGTACTTCCTGTCCCTCCTTCCCACTGAGTGGAATGAGAGGTGGTGGTAAGCCATTTGGAACCATGAGGACAGAGACGACATTCCACAGAAGCCAGAAAACAAGAGAGAAGCCAGATCTTAAAGATTCCGTCTTGCACTTATCACTCCTACAGATTTTCTTCTCTCCATCTGTCTCCACAAGATCTCCAAGTGACAGAGTGGAGGCCCCACATCAGTCCAGGAATGCTTATGCCCAGACTATCACTTGAGAGAGAAATGCACATCTATCTTATTGACATCACCGCCATTTGGGATTTTGCAGTGGCATCTGAATCCATATTGTAACTAATGTGAAGAGAGGATGAAAATCCACTGAGCCATATGCTATTGAAAAAGTACTTTTTAAGGTTCAGCTTATGCAAAGACTCCAATGCAAAAGAAACTGGCACGCTGCAGGGATAGCAAAAGGTTTGGTTCTGATCAATTTGGAGCATCTGGCAAGGGACCTGGTGAAAATAAAGCTGGTGCTGGGTCACGAAGAATGTGTTCACCTACGTTAAAGAATATGAACTTGTATATACAATGGAATACTACTCAGTCATCAAAGAAAATGAAATCTTGCTATTTGCGACAATGTGGTTGGAACTAGAGTGTATTATGCTAAGCGAAATAGATCAATCAGAGAAAGACAATTATCATATGATCTCATTTATATGTGGAATTCAGGAAACAAAACAGAGGATCATAGGGGAAGAGAGGCAAAAATAAAACAAGACTAAATCAGAGAGGGAGAAACCCCATAAGAGACTCTTAGTTGTAGGAAACAAACTGAAGGCTGCTGGAGGGGAGGGGCATGGAGGAATGGGGTAACTGGGGGATGGACATTAAAGAGGGCACATGACATAATGAGCACTGGGTATTATGTAAGACCAATGAATCACTGACCTCTACCTCAGAAATCAATAATGCATTATTTGTTAATTAATTGAATTTGAATTAAAAAATGAAAAAAAATAAAGGAAACAAAGTTAATTATCGAAAAGGTAAATCCAATCTATAGTGACAAGTTATCAGTGGTTGACTAAAGCCGAAGGTAGGAGTTTGATTGAAAAAATACATGAGACATGTTATAATGAGCACTGGGTTTATATGTAAGTGATGAAGCACTAAATTCTCCCGAAACCAGTGTTACACTACATGTTAACTAACTAGAATTCAAATAAAAATTAAATAAAGAATATGGACCTGAACCTGAGGCAATGGCTAACCGAAGGAGTTCCAAGAGGGAGTGACGTATGTCTGAGATTTGGAATGGCCCGCCAGCTGCTCTTTGCAGCAAAAGTTGTAGAGTTGTAGACTTAGGAGAAGAGTTAGCAAGCAAGAGATGATGGTGGCCTTAACATAGGGTGCAGACAGGATGGAGAGAAGTGAATCTGTGTGGGAGATATGTGGGAGGCTCTCTTGGTAAGACTCGATGACTGACTGTGGGTGGATGGGGAAGACACAGGCAAGAACAGGAGTTCTGGCCAAGTTTGTGGCTTGGGGAGTAGCATGGTAAGTGGCACCCTTAAGATGCTAAGGTAGGAACCATGCACAGGAGAAAAAAAAATAGGTTTGGGGCTGGGTTGAAGGTGGAATTTTGAGTAGATTGTGAGTTTAACTCTGTACTTACAGAGTGTGACATGCTAGTGGGATATCGAAGAGCAATGTCGAAAAGACAGAGTTAAAAAATAATAAAAGCCATGACAATGATAGTGATGGCATAAACCGCTTATTTAAAAACTTTGATTTAGCATTCTCATAACTATAAGAACCACCAAGATTTTTTTGTTGTTGTTCCAAGTTAAGTCATACTCAGAATACTGTGAGAGCAAACAACCCCCTTCAGCCATCGCTGTCCTCATAAGTACTAACAGAATTTGTTTATTTTAATTTTTCCAGGTGGAAGCAACTCCAGAAAGCATTCTCTCTCTTTATTTAAATTGCAAGCCCCTGTTGGGGAAGAGGTTTTCCATTTCTTTCTTGTGTGGCTTATAATTAACCACACAATGGCATTAACTGATGATGTAGCATTTTTGAGCGAAGTTTGCCTCAGATTCAGAAGGAATTATCGGGATATAGGAGCTGCTTGCTATATCGTTGAGGACTCCAACGATGACTCAGCGGTGCACCTGCTGGTATAGTTCCTCTTAGGTTTTTTTTTTTTTTCTCTAGCTAAATTGCATTCATTTCTGTCTTTCCACTCTATTCCCAGCACCTAACACGGTGCCTGACTCACAGCAGGTGCCAAGTGAAAACAACAAATGAATGTTTAATAAACTGCCATCCACATATGCTTTAAATTCTAGCTATTTGGAAACTGCAGGCCAAAAATACTCTTCATGAAAACATACATCACTACACCCAGTGGGGTTAAACAGACAACCCGTAATCATAAACTAAATGGATAATGATGCAGTTAAAGTATTAATCTTCTATAAGTAAAAAGCAAGAAGGGCATGCATTGAGATCTAGTACCAACTTAAGTCAACTCTGATAATGCACACAACATTCTTCTTGAATACGCTAAGGATTCTCAAAATCTAGGTTTGCAAAAGCATGGTTGTGATTTTTCCCCTTTGCCAAACAGTGCAAGGCAGGCATCCCGCTCATTTGAACAGCAGATTAAAATCATCAATAAACTCCAGGACCACTTTGGAGAAGAGACTGGCAGCTCTGCAAAAGGTTAAAAATAGAGTTGCCATATAACCTAACAATTCTACTTCTAGGTAGATACCCAAAGGAAATGAAAACATATGTCTATATAAAAGTTTTTAAACAAATCTCCTTGGCAACATTATTCATAATAGCCACAAGTGGGAATAACTCAAATGTCCATCATGTGATGAATGGATAAACAAAATATGGTATATCCATGTAATTGAACATTATTTAGCCATAAAAAGAAATGAAGTACTTATATACATTGCAATAGGGATGATCCTTTAAAATATGCTAAGTGAAGGAAGCTATGAAAGATCACATAATGTATGATTCTGCTTATACAAAATGTCCAGAAAAAGGCAAATCTATGGAGACAGAGAATAGGCTATTGGTTCCCAGGGGTTGGGGGTAGAATGGAGGAAAGGAGACATGGGCACTAATGCACATAGAATTCTTTTTGGGGTAATGAAAATGTTCTAAAATTGATTGTGATGATAGTTTGTATAACTCTGTGAATATACTAAAAACCATAGAATTGTACACTCTAAGTGAGTGAATTATATGGTATGTGACTCCTTTCTTAATCAAGCTGTTGTAAAAACAAAACAAAACAAAATCTCCAAGAATCAGAACTCATATAATAGGCTACCATATATTGGTAGGCTTAGTCCTAGGTACCAATAAACTTCTATGGATAAGGCACACCCTCACAAGTGCTCTGTGACGACAACTCATTAAGTCCTGGCTTCCTCATCTGCTGGACAGGAACGCGGCAGATGCTATGCTCACCGCAGGAACCTGCGAGTTCATGTATCCTATGCTGCCTTCCCTCCCTTCTCCATTTCCCACCGGTACTTCCTGGCATCACCTCCCAAATAAACAACGGGCACACAAACCCTCTCCTTTTGAGTCTGCCTCAAAGAAAACTCAAGACCGGAGACAGACTGCCTTCTACTTCAGACAAATGGGAAGTAGCAGTAAGATATTACACATTGAGCACTCCAGCACTGTCCCTGGCCACTTAATAACCATTAGATATCACCATTGTTATTACTGTCTGTTATTACTGTCGCAAACAAATAATTGGCTTGAATTTTTCATCAGATCTTCTAGATAAAGGGCACATCTGGAAGACCGCCTTGGCCTGCCTGCGTATATGAGAAATCCCAAGCCACTTCTGGGCTTATTATTCCACCACCGAGCATCTAGTTTATTTTTCCCCCCCAACTGACTCTGGGTTTTCAAAGACTTTATCTAGCAAACTGCACAGATTAAGTAATAATTCATTTGCTCTCCCATGTTTTATTAATCAAAGGCATATATAAGTGCCAATCAGAGCTTCTGATCAGCATGAAATTACGAGGGTCACCACACAGAGTGAATATCATTTCAGTCAAAAGCAAAGAATCTTGATGTTTTTGTTAGTCTGTGAAGCTCGGTCACTTGTAAAAAGTATGAGTATATTAGATTTTCTGAAATATTTAAAAGAACTTGCATACCTCCATCGCTACCATCATGGTCTCTTGGGACCCAGGAACCCCATGTTGGCAATTGGTAATCTAATAAACCAAAATTCATTAAGAAATACACTTGTTTTTGTTAGAAAAATTGCAGCAATAGAAACCTTTACTGCCCTATTTGGCAGTAACCTTTCCTTAAATGATGAGAAAATAAAGAACAAATGGATTTTTAGTAATGATTTTTTTTTATCTTGACCGTGTTACAATGAAATATTCCTAAATCTAAGAGTGGCTGGATTACTATAAGATGTTAAGCCTTTTCAAGTTCCCCACCACAATATTTAGAGTCACAGTCTACGAAGAAGACTAGTAGGAAAGATGAGGAGAGAGGAGAGAATGAGCAGTTTAGAAGAGTAGAGAAAAGGTAGTATCTCATTCTCTATGGCTTAAGGCAAAAATCACTTACTAGGGTTGTGTTCACAGGCAGATGTGCTGTATACATTTGCTTGGCTATCTGAATTCACTCTCCCTTCCCTACCCTGCTGTGTCTTGTGGTAGAGCATCTGGAAGACGAGTCCTTAGACTCCCAGCTGGGTTTAATAAGTGAAGAACACCAGCAAGAGGTTAGAGATGGAGGAAGAGCAAGACAGAGGGTCAATTCTTCTGTTTTCCCTCCTAACGGTCATGAAGACTGGCTGTACCCCTCACCTGAAGACTGCACTCTTGTGTCTGGCAGCCCTTTCCACCACATGTCATTCTCTGATTCAGGCTCTGGAAACTACTTTCACCCTTTACCCCATAAGCTTTGCAGTGATGATGCTGCTCCCCCATTTCGAGGTCCAGGAGGCCGAACAACTCCTTCTGATTCCCCTACGCGTTGTCCACCATCTTTGTCAATATTAACTTTACTACGTTCACTTCAGTTTAACTACTAATTGTGTCATCTGTTCTCTACCAGGACTCTCACTGGTTTGCCCAGAGAACCTAACCCAAAACCAGAGGGAAAGAGATGTGGGTTGATGTGTTCGATACAGGCCAATGTCTTGTGGCACAGGGAGAATAAAAAATGGTGACTGTGTTTCTGGAGGTGCCGACAGTCTGTATCTAGTCCTCTAGGGTCCCCAACATGGAACATAGATATATAAAATTCATTGGCTTGGTATGATAACAATATGATTCACAGAAAGCACTTATTATACTGTATAACACAGTAAATAATTAATAGGCATTAGCTACTATTATTATATTCAAGCATCTGTAGAAAAATCCTGTTTCTTCCTGCTTTGAGAAAAACAAAAAGTGCTTTTATCCATATGCTTGTGATTTGAACTCACGTTAGTTTCATCATTGCAGTTAGGGGAACAAATTACCTGCCTGAATGCTAACCAACACTCATTGAGAGCTTACTCTTTGCCAGAGACGGTGCTAATTACTTTCCAAGTGCTATCTTATTTAACACAACAGTACTATTAGGGAAGTAATCTAAAATCAACCACTGACAGATGAGAAAACTAAGTAGGCTAGTAGGATTAAGAGAGCTTCCCAAGCTCACATGGTACAAAATTGTAGAAGGGACATTTGAACTCAGACCTGTGGAGCCACGGTCAACCTCCAGGATTCCCCATTTACAAGCGACAGATTCTTCAGAGCAAATACGGAGCAACTTGAAGGGCACGGAATCAGGCTGACAGAGTGCAGAAAAATGTCTACGCATTTATCATTGTCAAAACTCCTTTCAAGAAAATATGCTGTAATTACATTTAATTCAGCCCAACACAACACAGTGTTCCACTGACGCGTACAGCAAAACGACATGTGTTGAGATTGTGACCCTGTTGGGAGGGAGTCTTGTTAAAACTTGCACTAAAGAAAAATGACAAACAAACAGATGCAGTGGTTTATTGGCCTCATCTCTTTGTGGCAACTCTGTGGCTCCTGGGAAGGAAATGGAACACTTAGGAAAACAGGCTGAGCCCCTCACGTCTGGTGGGCATATGATAGCTGCACTAATGAGAGAATTTATGTCCTTTATGTTTTTGAATATTCACCAAGCTTCCCCCTGGGGAGACAGTCATGAACACTGGGAAGAGCGTGGGTCAGTGATGAACCGATCTCCTCTCTGAAGTTCTCTGGGCCTCCTTCTACTCAAGCCAAGCCTGCAATTGTCTAGGAAAGCACTCGAGTCCTGCAGATGCTGTATATGAGGGAACTGGGCATCTTGACACAATGAAGTTAGATAGCCATGGACTGGGCTCGTGCAGTGGTCTAGTTTGGGAAACTGAATGTGGTCACTGTTGGTGCTGCTTGTCAGGGTACCCCAACACCTTCATGCTGAGCTCTGCCCTGGGCTTGGGAGGACATGAAAAAATATGTCCTACCTCCATCTTGCCACTACAAATGACTGGTTATCAGCCTCCACTGCTTATGTCTATACCTTCATCACCAAGTGGGACGCATCTTAGAAGGTCAATTTATAATAGGTGGATCAATGAAAAGTCATCCTTTCTTTGGGAGCATGGATGGCCTTTTCTCTTAAGAGATTTGGAAGGGGTAGGGGAAGTAGAGTATTGAGATTCCCTTTTGCCAGTACGTAGTCTCACAATGACTTCCTGTACCCTCACCTCCTGGCCGCAGATGATTGGTCCAAGGAAAGGTACCTGAATCAAAGTGGATCACTTAAGTTCTCCTCAGGGATTTGAAATTTAGGACATAGAAAACATGGAAATGCGTGACATCTGGGTATGTTGGTACGAGAGTTCTAGAAGGTTCACAAATTTTAGCACCCAGACATGTTTTTGTTTCTTTCCCTTTATGAGTCAGTCCTTCCTTTGATTCCATGCATATATCACTGTCCCACTCCTGCAGGCTGAGTTGTGCCCTCCTCAAAAATGTGTTGGAGTCCTAACTCCAGAGGACTGGAGTACCTCAGAGTATGACCTTATTTGGAGATGGGGTCTTCATCAAGTTAAATGATGTCACTAGAGTAGACCTTAATTCCATATGTCCATATAAAACGAGAAAGTTTGGACACAGATGCAGACACACACACAGGGAGAATGCCACGTGAAGTCCAAGATTGGGGTCATATTCCTATAAGTCAGGAATGCTGAAAATTTCCAACAAACCTCCAATAGCTAAAACGAAGGCATGGATCAGATTCTCCTTCATAGCACTCTGAGGGAACCAACCCTATCTGTACATTGATCTTCGACTTTAGTTTCCAGAACCGTTGAACAAGAAACGTCTATTGTTTAAGCCACTAGTCTGTTGTGCTGTGTTATAGCAGCCCTAGCAAACTAATACACACACCAGTGATATTCTTCTTTGTTCTTTTTCTTCTTCTGCCTAATATTAGTCAGAGTGGATTCCTGTTGCTTGCTCCTAAGAGAAACTTAACTAACATTCCAAATAAACCATACTGAAGACTGAGTCTGGCTTCAGATGAAATCTTCATATAAGGGGTGTGGTTCCCATCAAGTAATGAAAGCAAAATTGAGTTAAGAAAGCAAAGTAACTCATAATTAACAAAAGATGCTGTATCACAGAAACCAAGGAGATACACTTAGACCAAAGAGGAAATGACTACACAACAGTCTTTCTCACGTGAAAGAGGAGAAAACAATTTGCTGTAGAGAAAGCTTTATTTCTCCAACTACTCCTGGCACAAATAGCAGAAAATGAAAAAACTCTTAACAGCAAATAAATTTCTTTTTGTCTCAGATCCCACCTATCATAGAAAAGGCAATTATAAAAATAAATGCATGCATTAAAATATTAACCCTATTAAAAACTGTTAGGACATCTCCGATTAAGAGTTGAACTGTATCCCCTAAAAGATATGTTGAAGACCTAATTCTCAGCACTTTCAAATATGTGCTTATTTGGAAATAGAGTCTTTGGAAATGTAACAAAGTTGAGATGAAGTCATTTGGGTTGGCCTTAATCCAATGTGACTGATGTCCTTGTAAGAAAAGGACAATGCATTGTGAAGACACAGACACACAGGGAGAACACCATGTGACAACAGAAGCAGAGATTAGAGGGATTCAGCAACAAGCCAAGGAACATCTGGGACTACAAGAACCTGGAAGAGGCAAAGAAGGATCCACCCCTAGAGGATTTGATGGGAGCATGACCTTGCCCTGCTTTAATTTCAAACTTCTGGACTCTAGAACTTTGAGAGAGTACTTTTCCATCGTTTTAAGTCATCCGATTTGTGGTACTTTGTTACAGCAGCCCTAGGGAACTCATATACCCTCTCTCCCAAAATTTTGCCCTGGGCCACAGAAGAGGGAGACTTGTGGTAATTTGATCATGATTTTCTCACAATGTAGAGTTGGAAGATATTCACATTAACTGAATCCTTTACAGTAATATTGAAAGTGATATTAATTGCTTAAAAAGTCTAGGTAGGATATATGCAATGATAAGTAACTTCTTTTCCCCTTCTTTCTAGTGTTCATTAAAATATTTTCAGTAAATTAATTTTTTAAAATTTATTTATTTTAGAGAGGAAGAGAGAACAAGCAGAGGGGAGCAGGGGAAGCAGGCTCTCTGCTAAGCAGGGAGCCTGACTCGAGGCTCAATCCCAAGTCCCTGCGATCATGACCCAAGCTGAAGGCAGACACCCAACTGACTGAGCCACCCAGGTGCCCCCAGTAAATTAATGTTAAAATAAGCAATAGTCTACAATCATAGTTGAGCACTGGTTTCATTCAACCCGGAAGGATTAGCTATTTGGTTACTTTTGGTAAATTTTCAATGAAAGTTCTGCTTTTGAGTGGAGTAAACAAGACCAGTGAAAAAATTCAAGGGAGGGAAAAGCAACCCTAAGCCACATACTTGAAAGTGACTGAGAGCAAACTCTGTCTTATGCTGTGTCCCTAAACTCTGTTCTTAGAAGAAAAAGAAAAGAATGCCACCATGGTTGGTGAAGAACTCTTTCTTCACTTTTCAGCAAAGATCCTCAAAACTCTGAAGTTTCGATTGTTCCCAAATAATGATCTGTTTGGTCTAAAAATAGTTTTTCTGCAAGGATAAAACAGAAATTTATTTTCCAGGACCATGTTAAAGGGAGCACACTGAACTCTAAAGGAGGAGAAAAGATAAATCTATGGAAGGCTTGCCATGTGTTAAATTTACTGCTGATGTTCCAAGAAAATCTTTCTTAATATTTTTAGATCGAGATTGATGTATTTGCAGAAAATTTCAGAATATAAAGGAGCCTAAACTGAACATCTGCTTTATTGTCTTGGTCCTAGAGTCAACCTTCTGGCTTAAAAATTTAGGAAGCATATTTGGGGGAGTAAATACATATTTTTGGCTTATCCACATAATTTACTTGGGGAATCAAAATGGTTTTCCATTTCTTTGTTTTGACAGAAGATTAACTTTAGAGGTACTGGCTTTATTAAGCATTGTATGACAATGTCTTTCAATGTCCATTAAATAATGCTTAGAAGAGTAAATGTTAAATTACCATGTTATGTCTCCATAAATACATGTGAAGTCCATATGAATGCCAAATGAATTCAATACGGTCATTTCTATTACAATAAATGCCAAATGAATTCAGAGTGATGAGGCACTTAAAATGTCATACACTTTCAACTCGTCCCATCATGAATTCATTACTGCTGTGACACCCAGCCTTGTCAGGGTTCTCATTTTAAATAGTATTTTCAGCAGTTTGCAATAAAACTCCATTTGAGGAATTGATTTCTATTGAAAATCTAAGAAGATAAACTCTAAGTCTGGGAAAGTCGTGCCAAAAATAACTTTTGGTACATTGCAAAAGTCTCCACACCCCTCACCTTCATGTTTAGTACTTGAATAAAACACATATAGACCATCTGATTATGGTTTTTGATATTTTACATGCAAGGAAATTTTTCACTTGATAAATTGCCTCTCTGAACAAAGAGTTCTTTCAAGGTGTATCTTTGTAATAATTTACTTGGTTTTGTCTTATTCTTATCAGTTGATGCTGATGTGTCAGAATTTCACCTAAGACACAAATGGGGAAACTGAGACACCAGAAAGTAACAATTTGAATCAAGACACAAGGATGGATAACATCTGATTTCATGATCCAATATTTCCAGTTTTTCCAGGATTATCCAAAAATATCAGCTCTGCAACTAATCTTGATCACCCTTCTATAAGCAGGAGGCACAGGCAGATAGAGTGAATATAGATAAGAGGAGGAAAAGAGAACTGGAGGGATACAAAATGCAGAGTGACATGTGACATCGAAATGGGTGGTCCAAGAACTAACTGCCAGGTCAATGCAAGGAGCCAAAGATCGTGCAAGTTCCTACAAAGGATAAAGTTACAAGGCACACGCCGGCATTGGCGGTATCAGCTAGACACCACTGAGAGTAATGAGAGTTAGGAAGAGAAACAGCCTTAAACTTTCTTGTACCGTTTGATATATTTTAACATATGTTTATACTTATGATGGCTTTGGCCTAGTGTTATTAGCAATGCTTTAGTGGTATTTATCCAATCTGTTATAGCATCCTTTGTAATAAGTGTATCTGCCGCCTAAATGTAGATTCCGCTTAAAACACTTTGAACTTCACTCTAGTGATTGTATGTATAAATCATTTCGACTTTCAGTAACTTTCTAGGCATATGTAGTATGTTATTGAAATAAAAATCAAGTATGTCAAGTTGAGATTTTGTTTTGTCACTGAACCAAGATTAAAATTAATTTTAGGGGCACCTGGGTGGCTCATTAGGTTAAGGCCTCTGCCTTTGGCTCAGGTCATGATCTCTGGGTCCTGGGATCGAGCCCCGCATCGGGCTCTCTGCTCAGCGGGGAGCCTGCTTCCCCCGTCTCTCTGCCTGCCTCTCCGCCTACTTGTGATCTCTCTCCTCTCTGTCAAATGAATAAATAAAATCTTTAAAAAAAATTTAAAAAAGAAAAAAATGATTAATTTTATATGAGGGGATAGGACAATTTCAGTCAGAGTCCCAACGAGTAAGATATTTTGCAATACTGCTACTTATGTTTGAACTTAGATTTTTGAGAGACTGCTGATGTCCCTCGTTCTGTTTTCCTACCTCTCCATCTACCCATCTCTTCCCCCCTCTAGCCACTCATCCATCTCTCCGTGCATCCCTCCACCCGTGCACCTATCCACTTACTCATTCATTTACTCAACGAATAACTATGGGTATCTACTTTGTACTAGATGTTGCAATAGACACAGAGGCGAGAGTATAAAATCAAGAAGATACATATTTTTCCTTCAAGGAGTTCAAGTGATTATGGGAAAAAGAAGATGCAAGATAGCGAGAAAAGTGCTACACAAGTCGGAAGCACAAAGCCTTAGGGAATGCCAAAAGAGAAGACTATTTATTTCCTTCAAGAGGCCATGGAAACCTTCACAGAGGAAGTGACAGCCAAGCTGAGGCCATCAAAGGAATGGAGCCCATCCCCGGGAAAGGACTCAGAGGCCAAACTTGAAGATAACTATTTTAGCATGAACACTTAGAACTGTGCCCTCCGTCTGCCTGAATCTTTTGAAATACTCTTGAGGGTAAAAATACTTTTGCCTTATCATAATGCCTCCCCTCCATAACTTTTAAACATTGAGGAAGATGGAGAGAGCAAAGTGAAGTTTTCTTTCCTTGCAAGTGAGACTGAGTATCAGAGAGGAGCGATTTTAAGACACTGGGGTATTTCCACACCAAACAAGGAGTGGTCTGGCTCAAAGCAAAACTAAATGAAAACAGACGAAACAACACAAAATCCTTGATATATATTACAGTAAAAAGTCTGAAGTGGTTTTTTGTTGCTGTTGCCAATGGTGCAGAAAGTTGTGCTTACCTCCCATAGGGTTTAGCTCTCAGCTTACACCCAGTAGTCTAGAAAACATCATCTTAAAACCCATTTCTCACTTTACTTAGGGACTTTGCTAAGATCTACACTAAGGATCTGCACACTATGGCCTAAGGGTCAAATCTGGCCCATAGCCCGTTTTTGTAAATAAAGCTTTATTAGAACACAGTCATACCATTGGTTTACCTATCATCTGTGACCACTTTAGGGCTACAGTGGTACCACTGAGTGGTCAGAACAGAAGTCTTATGGTCCCAAAAGCTGAAAATGGTTGCTCTCTTGCTCTTCCCATAAAAAGCAACTGCTGCCCATGATCTATGTTAAGTTCCAAGTGAGAAATGCCTTTGAACTACTACTTTGAACCTATAAAGTGTACTTTATAGGTTACACTTGTCAGATGACCAGTGTCATATAACTTGCACAGTTGATACTACCCACGTTAGTTGATATTTGCCCCGTGTATTTTTAAAATTTCTCTTGTTTAAATGTATTTTTTAACTACCTTATTGAATGTAGTTTGTATAAACCGCTTTACATAATACTTCATGAAATGAAGCGGGGAATGGATAAATAGGTAAGTAGGCAGATTAGATAGACAACAGATGATAGGTAGGGTCTTAGACCCATCCATCTCTATCTTGGTAATCAGGTAAAAACAAATAAATCCACAGGGCCATATAACATGATATATATATATAATGTTAAATATATGTTATATATAAAACTATATATATATATATGTATATATATATATAATTTTAGAAGTGGGCTGCAATGGGCAGGTACTCAGGGCTTCTCAAAAAATGTTGACATTTTGGGGCAGAATATCTGGGGGTTGTAGTGTACAATGCAGGTCGTTGGTTCCCTGGTCCCTGACTATGAGGTGCCAATTGCATACTCCTTCTCCACTGTGACAACAATTATTATCTCCAGACGCTGCCAAATGTCCCCAGGGAAGAATTTGCCCATGCCCACCCCAATCTATAGAAAGCAGCTCCCTTGCGCATTTACCTCTTGATCCACACTTTTCTGTCCATTTGCTCTGGTCTGTTAAGAGATCAGCAATCTGAGGGAGTCTACGAAAGCTCCCTGAGACACAAAGTATTGGCAAATGCTTTGGGCAGCAAGTGTCTATCAGGTTATTCAGCAGAAGCTTGGCACTGGTGAATGTAATAAAATCAAAATCAAATCCCATAAATGGAATCTCAAATGAGGACCCTCCCACAGCCTGTTCATTGCACTGGATAAAGAGAGGTGAGGTCCGTCAGGTACTCCCAGCCCTGGGAAGATGCTTTTCCTGATCTCTAATGACAGTAATGAATGAAATAATGGCTAAGTAATGAATTGGTGTATTTCCTAAGGCTGGAGATGAAGAGAAATTAAATACTCAATCTCGAGGGATCTGAGTTGATAAAGGGCTATTTAAAGTGTCTTCACAGTAGTGGAAGCAGGACCTGAATAAGATGTGGAGACTGACAATATTGCCTGAACCCTATTTCTCAATAGATCGTGGAATCATTTGATGCTGATAATTATAGAGGATGTAGGAAAATGGGAGATTACTTCAATGATGCAGGAAGTCAAATCACATGACAAAGGAAACTAGGTTCATTATCAGCACATTTTGTCTTGTTTACACCAAGCATCCAGAGACAGAATTTAGAGACATCTGTGTAATTGATTGCAGCAGTTTAAATTGTATCTCAATTGATATATCCTTAAGGGCAAGGGCAGGCTTATATTTCTTTGTTCCCCAAAGTGTCTTGGACATAATAAGTGCTCAATAAATATTTGATCGACTTGATAGAAGCTGGTGGTTTTATCCACAGGTACTGTGTCAAGCATACATTTTCTGATAACAGCTGAGCCATCAGTCAGAGCCTCGAATAGAAGGAAGGAGCTGCCTATCTTACCCAGAAAGGATTTTCAAAGCCTTATGCTAATGACACTTTTTTTCGTGAATTCTTCTTCCATTTAAGTCATACAAACTTTCACTTCTGGATAGTTTGTTTTATACACTAAAAGACAAAATCTTTCATGGACATTTCAATCATTACAACTAAATTATCCTTTAGGAGATCCATCTTGCAAAGAGTACATTATGAGGACTGATCTGTTCTATGCCATGATATCCGACTTTAAGCCACTAAAGCGATATATAATATATACATATAGAAAGAAGAAATCATGCCTACATTTCTTTTCTAAGCATAAGAAAAGAGTCTGTAACAAAGACAGAATGTAAGAACTGAAGATCAGTAAGTAGGGAATGGCAATAATTCTAAATGCTAAACTATCAAATCAAATATGTAATTAAATGTACATAATTCAAAAGCGTAGTCATGCGCCATAAGATTTTTTGATACATATTGATAGTGTTAGAGCAGAGTTACTATATTAAAATGAGAATCAATTAGCTTATTCTTTTTGAGGCACACAAATAATTCAACTTTCCTAGGGAGGCAATCAAGGATACTGGATAAAGCATAGTCCTTGAGTGAAACAGAACTGAGGGCAAACCTAGAGATGGCCACATTCCAGCCCAGGGACCTTGGGCATCTGTAACCAGAGGTCATGCAATACCATGATCTGCTGGAACCCACTGGCACACCCGAGTCCCAAACGAGATATCAGAACTCACCAGCTCGGTGACTTGGACAAACTACATATTCTTTCCAATCTTCAGTGTCACATCTTTATAGTGAAGCTATTACAACTCTACTTAGTATCTTCTTTGTTTTATTGGTGTTATTATTCCAGGCCAGTATATATACAATGTGGTTTACATCAAGCAAATCAGTGCACCCATCAAAAAGTGAGGGAACAGCCTAGTGGGCCTATCCTGGAGTGCACACCTGTACAGTGCTCCTCAGCCTAAGTGACATCTACCGAGAAAGGCATTTCTGACCCCTCTCGGTTAGGTCCTCTGGCATGTGTTATAGCCTGGGTCTCTACTCAGAGCGATTATCACAGGATATTTTAAATGCATATATGAAAAGGAAAATGATGAAAAATCGCCATCCTTGTATTGGCACGAGGCTGAACAGAAAAGCCAAGGAAACAGAACAGAGTACGGAAAGGGAGGACGCGTATGTGGTTATTCAATTTATGACAGAGAGGTCGTTACGACTCAGTGGGGGGAAGGACTGTCTTCTCAAAAAATGGTGCTGGAGCAGTTAGAAAAAATAATAATTCCTGATCCCTCATACCATACACAAAATCAATTTGAGATGAAAATTAATAATGGAAACTAAAGAAATCAAGTTTTTAGAAGACAGTAGAGAATGCTCGTGACCTCAGGGCATACAAATATTTCTTAACAAGACACAAAAAGCAGTAGGTATCATAGAAAAAAATGAATAATTGTTTTTCATTAAAATATAGAATATCTGTTTAGAATATCAAAAGACATAAATAAGAAAGTAAAAGACCAGCAGAGTTTTGGAATACACATATTTATCAAAGACTTAAATTCAGAATATATAAAGAACTCCTTCAATTACCCCTAAGGGAAGTTCTTTTTAAATGAAACAAGGTGTTTGATTCCGGAGAGCGTCTTGGGTCTGGATGTAAGTATTTGGGACAAGAGCTCCTTTCTTAAGGAGCAGGAACAGAGAACAGACTTGTAATATGGAGGAGTCCCAGCACAGAGGGTAGTAAATTAAAGGAAAGAGATGGGAAGGGAGGCAAGAGAAGAAAACTGTGAGATGTGAGAAATGAGAACTGGGTGTAGACAGCCAAAGAAAATGTGCCGGGTGCCAGAAGAACATTTAAGAAGAGTCTAGCTTAATATTCCACTGGGAGTTGATACAACCTCCAAGTACAACTTCCTAGAATTTCAATGAAGTGTGCTACCCACACAATGCTTTATGTGATTTTTTTGTGAAAGAAAAGGGAGGGGCCATCTACGTGTGGACTGTGGAATATGAAGAGGACAATACAGCAAAAACAACAAAATAAGAAGAAGCATGGTTTTGGAGCCAGAGTGACCATTGCTATGTGAGCTCCATGGAATCCGAAGAAGTTCACAGATATCACTGGACATTCATTCACAAGGCACAGACTAGAAGTTTGGGCCAATGTTATTTAGATTTCATAAGATGGGAGATCACAGGTGACATCAGGTACATATTTTCATTGCTTCTCTCCCATTAAGCTCTTTGAGAGCAAAGTTTAGGATAGGGGCTCAAAAGTAGTGGATGGAGAATGAATGAATGAATGAATGAATGAATGAATGAATGAACAAACATGATCAGGAATAAAATTTAGGCATTTGGTTCATGCTGTTCAGTTTTCAGAGGGTTGAACGCTTTTTTACCTCTTGCTATGCTGTGTCTTTTCATTTGTCCATTTTTCCAATCATTTGCCAGAAGCTCCCCATCACATGCTCGCCATATTGTCCATCTACAAAGCAACATTCCAGCCCAAATGTGCACCTTCTCCATTTGGGAGATGAGTTGCACTACAGCATACAGTGATTCAAATGCATTTGCAAAATAATTACTCCTCTTTCATACCCAAGGCTTGTTATCTGAATAAATGTTTCCCTAATAAAGCTTGCAGCTGGGTTGAGTTTGAGAACTACAACAATTAGGAGTCATGGGACAAGAGCTCAAAAAAGGGTTCCCTTTAAACACCAGCGTTTGCTTCCTACATCCCTGATTAGGAGGAATGGGGCCTGTATGTGGCTGCCAACACAGCGCTGATTGCTAATCAAGTGGCCATGGTATGTGCGAGCAAAAGAAAATTGGAAAACAAACATAGATGC
This sequence comes from Nasua narica, assembly GCA_028533885.1. Lineage (NCBI taxonomy): Eukaryota > Metazoa > Chordata > Mammalia > Carnivora > Procyonidae > Nasua > Nasua narica. The sequence continues at coordinate 45,101,713 of CM052803.1, read as the reverse complement.
TGATTAGTTTTCTACAAACATCTTGAAAGATGTGTGAAGCAAGAGCCAGCTAAGGTGAAGCAAGCAAGAAGGATCCGGCGATCACTGCTCTGCCAACCTCACCTGAGCTGAATCTGGAATTTTAAAAGAAACTACAGAACTGCGCACTAAACTGATTGCAAAACCCACATGAATCTACAGGGTAAACAGAAATAACAGTAACAGCCACAAAGAGAGATGTTAAGATTTGTACCCTGCTTTACCAATGACCACGAACAATGATGTTCAGCAGCTCATTCTAGTTTCATAATTAGTCCATGAGTTGGTTGTTAATGTTACCTCCTTCAGTTTACGGGGGTAATTTGTTCAAGCAACATTTATAACTGAACTAGGATTTTTGCTGAGATCTTCATTTCCAAATTTTAGGCTTAGCATACAAGCCAAGGGCTCGCACATGTTATTGGCACTACCAGTGAGAAACGACTGGAGAAACGGGTAAACTAAGTTCAGACACTCAGGGACCTGGGGCTAAGCACTGTAGCTCACGGGAACCAGCGGGAAGGAGGTGCTTCTCAACAACAGCCATTCTGGGGGAAACCAGAAGCAACAGCCGTAACGGAGGAGGCTGGTAACGTTTCGTGTCTACCTTCCTTTAGGGTGAACTCATCAATTCTGTACTCAAAAGTATGTAGCCAGGTTCCCACCTGAATGTTGGTTTAAAGACGTGAGTGATTATTTCTGTTGTGGCAGTTGTCTCTCCTATAACTCACCTATGTCCCAAATTTTTGAACTACGTGGAAGAAAACGCAATTTCTGCCCTTCGTTTTACCAATGAGGTGATTTGTGAATGGCACACGAGCCTTGTGAGATGGACCAGATTTGGGTGGCCCTGGGAATGTGCTGGAGCTAATTCCAGCTTGTGAGAACCAACTGTGCGTCTTCAGTGGCGTCCCATCAGTAGCTGTCTCTGACTTGAATCATAGTGGGAGTATTTACACCCCAGACACAGGCAAACACTACAAACTACAGATTTTTTTTTTTTCCCTAGAGAGCTGGTTTTCAAACATATACCAGTACACCACAAGATATATTTTTAATGTCATTAATTTTTTTCTGCACATTGACTTTTCTTTTTTACTTACATATATTCACTTAAAGAGGAAATCATATCACTACTGTAGATAGAAAAGCAATATGGTCTTACATAAATAGAAGGTACCCTTAAGGAGAAATCCCAGTGGAAACAAAGCAGTGTTAGGGCATTCCTAACGAGATAATTGCGCTTGCAAAAAATAATGATCTTGAGTGTACTTTCCCTTCTGTTAAAAAAAAAAAGTGATTAGCAAGCACAGAGAGGTGTTAAAAATACACACAGACTATGGTGAGTCTTTCTACTTGAGGTGAAGAGGACTGATAGAGGAGAATGGCTGATCATCTCACAGAAAACTGAAGGACTCTGGGGAGTTAATACTGCGGCCACTGGTTTCTGAAGGCATCAGAGAAGCTGCCAGGGTCCTGCCCAAATCTCTCGGACCCCACTCCACTGAGCTCCAGACAACTTCTGACCGCTGGGTCCGCAACTCTGTATCTCAGGGCTTTTCCCAGAAGCACAGGAGATGGCTCAGCCTGTGTGTCTGGCAGTCCTGAAGACTGGTGGGAAGTTCCCTGGAATTAACCTCCTTTTCAGGCGAGCAGGCCTCAACCGGGTAGCAGTCAATACAGTCAGCTAAATATCCCTCTTCCCTCTTTCTTCAGCTGGGATAACTCTGAGGCAAGCCTTCTACATCATTTCCAGAGTTTTCTTATGGGATTAATCTTTAGTTGCCTACCATGTCTTAGTACGGCAAGCTACAATGACTCTTTGCCCTTTTCTTGACTTCTACCCTTCCGTTGTTCCCTGCACCTCCTTAAGAAAGTACTTGTGCTCACAACTCTGTTCCCGACAGCCCCAATGAACTCACACACAAAGTCATGTCATTTCATGCGTCCCCACTGGCCCAGGGACTGAGGCCTTCGGCAGCCAAGTCCTCAGAGAAGGCCAGCACTGACTCAGGTCCTGCGATGTAGGCCATGAGTTTTACCTTCCTAAAGCCACAGACTTCCCATACTTGAGGCACTCCTTGGAAAGCTCAATATTGAAATTACCGCATTATCTCCTCCAAGGCTGGTGGCCATCATTGATTATTCGAGAGGGCTAACCTAAAAGAGACATTGATCATTTAATCCTCTCAGTTCACTGAGTGCTATTCCTGAATCAAGTCCGATCACCAGGAAGCTTAGCTCTCTGTGGGAATGCATTCACCTTATCATGATTCCTTTTCATGTCTTTACTGAGGTAAGATATACAAAGTAACCAGGCGAAGAAAGTTTTTATTCCTCTGGCAAAATAGCTGTTGAAAAGCTATTCCTTGTGCAACTCAGAGCTCTTTTCCGTAAAGGCTCTTAAGATACATTCCCACAGAAATACTTGCATCACTTGGCATGCTGCTGCTTCGCCTCTCTTTTTTAAAAATCAAACAATGAGAACTATTTAAGTCAACGCATTTCCATTTCTTTCCATGGTATGTGTAAACTCAAAGTAAATTGGGTACTAAATTTTAATAATTATATCCCTCTATTGTTTTGCTGTATTATATTTTATGAGTTTCAGAAACATTTACCTTTGCGTAATTGTACTTTATTAAACTATTTAAAAACTTTAAAAACTAAATGTGGTAGATATGAGCCATGAATATACAACATTAAGCCTACAAACAATCAAAATACGGTCTCCGCTACAAAATAGTTTTAGAAGGGAACAAGCAGATGTTAGCAAGGCTTAACTCAGATCTTCACAGTGAAAGAAAGGTCATGTGTGTGCAGAGTGAACAACTGAAGGATCAACAAGTAACCTCCGGGATCACTGGTTTGCAGGGATGCCTACGTTTCTTCATTCAGTCAGTCACAGATTTTGTGTGGCTACGACACGTGAGGTGCTGTGTTAGGGTCAGGGATAGCTCTCCGAGAAAACGCGTGTTGGCTCTGCTCTCACAGAATTTATAATTCAATTACGGGGTGTGTGTGTGTGTGTGTGTGTGTGTGTGAATAGCCTCAATTAAAGACTGCTTCACCTGACCTCCAATGAAAAGTAAAACAGTAACAAAGGGAAATAAGGAGACAGCTTTAGAAACATGATTGTGAATATTTATGCAAATAGTTTTGATATCTCTGAGGCTGGCACATTGCATGAATCATGGCTTGTGGTACAGCTGCTCCGGGAAAAACCACACACACACACACACACACACACACCAATGTAACAGTGAGACTGGCCACCCTATCAGCATGGAACAGGCACTTATGGATTTAGTTTAATGCCAGGTATTACTTTCACTATCTTAACAAGACACAACTGGGAACCCTGTGGGTGTCATCTGCTCAATGGCACGTGAGGCTCTGACCGGAAGGTCAACACCACTGTGCGGAAGCATTTTGGTTACGGTGACGCCATCCTGAGGTCACGGTACAGAGGCCCCGATGCAGAAGCGTCTCTGTCCGTGGCCCTCTCTTGCATGGACTTCAGAGGTGAACTGTCAGAGGGACGAGTGAAGATCCACAGAACTTGATACCCAAGGGGCTAATGGAAGGACCAAGCCTTCCCGCCCCCTCTATCCTTGCCCTAAGCCCTCACAAGTTGGACTCCTGGGGGTAATACACACAAGTAGAGTCAATACCAGCTACTCTCAGAGTGTAGGTCCCAATACTTGTCTGGTCACAGACTTTCACAGTAAGGGCAGGAACTTTTTAATATGAACCCTGTGGCTTATCGTAGTGGTTCTCAAAGGGAGGTCCTGGACCAGCAGCATCACCAATGTTATTTCTGATCTTTTGAGTCAAAAACCCTGAGACTGGGACTCACTGTGTAAATGGAGCATGTAGGTGATTCTCATACAACCTTAGGCTTGGGGGCCCCTGGCTCAAGACCCAATGTTTTCTGAATTGTTTCCCATGTAGGGCCTTTTAACTTTCTTAACCAGCCAGTGACAGGAAAGCGTGTTGGGAAGCGGTTGTGTTTCATTTATCTAAACAGCACACGAGCCTCGACACCAACAGGACTTTACATAAATAGTTGTGAGCTCTTTTACTGCACACTGAAAACGTGCTTCCGGAATGATCTGGTTCAGCCACGCTAGCAGTTCATAAAACATCCTCAGTCAGAGGTCGTCATTTAAAGAGAGAGAGAGAAGAAAAGAAAATCAGTAAGACAACATAGGGGTCCGACAAGCAAATTTAAATGATAATTCCTGCCTTCATTTAGGATTCTAAGTCATGGATCCTCACATATGTAACTAGTGCAGTTCATTGTTTGAACTTAGCTTAGTTCAATCTTAGCTTTGTTCCTATTATTTTAATTGCTAATAACTCAGGGGTGCCTGGGTGGCTCAGTGGGTTAAAGCCTCTGCCTTCGCCTTGGGTCATGATCTCAGGGTCCTGGGATCGAGCCCCGCATCAGGCTCTCTGCTAGGCCCCCCATTTCAGCCTATCAAATTATTTTTGATTCCTGGATCTGTTATCCAAAGTATTAACAAGGGATTCCTGGTTAAGCGTCTGCCTTTGGCTCAGGTCACGATCCCAGGGTCCTGGGATTGAGCCCCAAAGAGGGCTACCTGCTCAGCAGGCGCCTGCTTCTCTTTCTCCCTCTGCCATTCCCACACCTCCGCCCCCCGCCCCACACCCATCCCTTGTGCTTGCTCGCTCTGTCAAATAAATAAATAAATAAAACCCTTTAAAAAAAAGTATCAACTAGAACAACATGCCATCAATACATCAAATATTTCTGTTCATCATATCTTCACCGATACCAGTTATAAAATGTAAAGGTCTAGGCTAAGGGACAAATGCAGGGCTTGCCAACAGAAACCTTCCTCAAACTGACACTTTTCCATGTAAAATTATATTTTAGTAAAGGTTACGCACAGAGTCTTGACCAGCATCTGGGTGAGTTTTCACTCTGCCCATAGGTACTGTCTTGAGAAGCCCACCAGTTCTTAGCAACTGGATCATACTCTATTTTAAGGGAGAAGACTATGGAAAAAGTTATGATTTTCCCTTATGAATCAGCTAGAAACAGCTAAACTCAGATGACTCTTGAAAAATAATCCCTGCACATCGTTAGGAATTATTGCCTGAAAACTAAACATTATAAAAATGGGGTGAGCAGGAGTGATTAGGGTTGTTAAAAAAAAAACAAGGTGCTCACTTAAATCTGAATTTCAGATAAATAATTTTTTGATTTGTCCCAAATATTGCATGAGACATTCTCATGACCAAAAATATACTAAAAAGAACTTTAACATTGTTTGCCTTATTTATATGACCTATGTTCTTGACCGCTAATCTAGAATGCCTTCCTCCCTTCAACTGGGGGTTGAACACGGGATGAACACACATGTCTATCCTCATGCAAAGCACCTGCATCCTTTTCACTAACTGAAATGATTTTCTTCCCTACAAGTTAGCACTGAATGCAGCAGCGGGCTGGACCACAGCCCCTTCTTTTTCGGTAGATATTTTCTGAACATCCACCCATAGCCAAACTCCACACTTGACATAAAGCGGGTGGAGGAGTGCTTGTGTCCCATAGAACTCATACAACCTCCTTAACTCCCACAGCCACAGACACCCTTGAATACGGTTCTCGCTCCCACGGTGCTGACAAGACTGCCTGACTTCTGCTCATGCCCAGAGCATCGAGGCTTGAATGGCTGAAGCAACTTGCAAACAGATGTGTGGCTTTAGCCCTGGCAAGTAGAATTCTCCACATTGACCAGTGACTATCACCACATTTTTTTCACGTTTGTTTGTTATCAGACACAGTTTCAGAACAGAAATTAGTATCATTTTCTAGTTTCCTTCAACTACTTGATGAGAAGATGCTAGACGGGGAGTCGGATGAACGAGGGCAGGTACACCTTCCAGTGCAGGAGGCGAGGGTAACCTAAGTATACGTGAGCTTGAAACAGGTTTCAAGCAGAGTCCCATGTGTAATTACCTAATCGCAAGAATCGCTAGGAGATTACTCCCCAGGGGACCTTTGCTGGGAGGAGATGGGGCCTTCTTTGTTTGGAATTTGCTTTTTTTTTTTTTTTTAGCAGCGCACTCAGCCTCTTCCATAATAGAAACAGAACTGTTTTGTCAGAACCAGCAACACTTGTCCCCGTGGGGACATGATAAAGCCAGAGGCTGAATATTACCACCTTCAGGTAAAGGCAAGCTTTAAAGCTCAGAATTTTAATCTAATTTGGGAACAGGAGTGATTTATATCCTCCCTGATAGGTCATCGTTTCCCAAAAAGGAAATGGACAGAGGAGGTGTTCGGGTCTCAGTGCCCTTCTCACCTAGGGTGAATTTGGACGCTGATTTATTCAGGCTTCTCCAAAGCTCCATGGCATTAATTTTAAGTGCTCGACTTAAAATATGTTTAATGGCATCACAGTTCAGAATCCTAAGAACATTATAACATGTTTACTAAAGGCTAATTACAAACTTCGACTGCAAGGACAGCAGTTGGGGAGCTCTTTGTGAAATTATGGCCCTGAAGAGGTTCCTAATTTTAATGAATTATTTATTAAAAAGTATAAACATTGGACACGTGAAAAGGAAATCTATATTTCTGACCTCTCTATACCAGCTATAAAGTTATTTTGAAATGTGAAACACCCCCCCCAAAAAAGAAATGTGAAACACCCAAATGGGATTCATATATTAAATACCTGTGTTTAACATCATGCATCTAATGTGCTTAGAAAAGGGTGCGTCATGAGTCATGAGTGTGTGTTATGAGTGTGTGTTAAAAGTGGGAGATAAACTCAATCTATTAGAGTATTTAAAAAGATATGGAGGCAGCCAGATACAAAAGAGAGCACGCCATGTGATTGCATTGACATCAAGTACACAGCAGGTCAACTAACGCATACTACTGCAAGTCAGAGCATTGTTGCCCTTGTGCAACAGGGCACAGAGGGCTTCTAGGGGCTGGCCGTGCTATTTCTCTGGGCGCTGGTTCCATGTGTGTGCTCAGTCTGTAAAAATTCATTAAGCTGTGGATCTGTGACTTCTGTGCTTTATGTATACTTCGGTGAAATGGTGAAAAACCCAGTGTCAACCTGATTCAAATGATCACATAAACATTTCTTGAAGGGGATCCAATAATTATAAAAATACACATAAGTGGCTCCAAAAATGGATAATGAAAAGCATCTGTACCACCAAAACTCAGAAATCTCTCAGAGAGCAAGTGCCTCGTGAGCACCGAACAAATATGATGCTGTCTATGTTAGTGGTATTCAACCGAGACCCGTATTGAGAGAGAACTCTTCCCATTCCAATGTCAGAAAAATAGAGGCTTGATCAATAAATAGAAGAGTGGACACATGAGAAGGAGAGGACAAGGGGTTTCAGTTAAGCTGAGTAACATTGTGTTCATCCCAATCACCAACCTTTCCAGTGATTTCTCATTAAATGTCAGATATAATAAAAAGTGTAAGCTCTTTATAAATCTTCCATTACTTGAGGATTTAGAAAACAATAAAGAAGTTCAACCATTCAAATCTGTGAATTACTAAAACCTGAGAAGTTTTTAAAGGACTTATAAAACTCTCCTCTTGGATGATTTTTATTTATGTAGGAAGAATCTAATTCTCAAGAAAAGGTCTTAAGATGAATACGAATGAAAATAACAGTATTCCCTGTTGATAGTATCCAGAGCTGGTGAGGCTGTGGGGACAAGAACACTTTCAAATGCTCTTGATGGCACGATGAATTGGTAAGACCTTCAGGAAGGCAACTTGGTAGTATCTGTCACACTTTTAAATGGGCCTATCTTCAATGTGGTGATGCCATTTCTAGAATTTTATCCTACATTCGATGGATCTCTGTGAAGACAGGTCATTTTTGCAATGCTTTGTAAGAGTGAAAAACTAGAGACAACCTAGATGCCCACCAATTAGGGAAGTGGTCACTCATCAAAACATCAAAAACCTTAGGTAGATCTGTCTCTCTCTCACACACACACACAACTGTATGTGTGTGTGTATAATTGAATGGAAAAATGGCAGAATAGTACTAATAGTAAGATCACATTTAAAAATGTATTTTTAAAAGATTACTTATTTATTTGACAGAGAGAAAGAGAGCACAAGCAAGAGGAGGGGGCAAAAGCAGGCCCCCTGCTGAGCAGGGAGCCCGACAAGTGGTTCCATCCCAGGACCCCAGGGTCATGACCTGAGCAGAAGGCAGATGCTTAACCTACTGAGCCACCTGGGTACCCCTAAAAAATATTTTTGTATCTAGCTTAATAAACATCTGGAAGGAAACACACTGAATTATTAACAGTCATTACTCCTTTTATGGTACATTGGAAGTGGCAGAGTGGAAATTTTCACTTTTTTAAACTTCCTTACTGTTATATTTTTTCAATGAACATATACAGTAATTACAGAATCTAAAACAGCTAGAAAGAGACAAAATGAAAGAATAATTGTTGTTTGAAAAAAAAAGAAAGAAAGAAAATCTATGTCGTTCTGGCAAATACCTTTGTGGGAAAAGCACTGGATGGCCCTGTCCTTATGAGGGGTGAACTAAGTAGAAAAGCAACAAAACTTTAGCATGAAGGGTAGAGTTTAGAAACATCTCCCTTGTCTCCATGGGGACTACCAACAGCCCCTTGCTTCCTTCACTTTCTGATTCATGTCAACCCTTCCTTGTCCTTTTTTGGCTTTCTTTGGGAGCGACTGCCACACCTATAGTTATGTGTGACTCCTGTGAGCACCTGAGAAGAGTTACCCCCTTCATAGCTTCACAACATGTCTGCATTTTTCCCAGGCCTCTGTTCTCTTGGATTCTATCAGCTTCTCTGGCTCCATGCCCCCGGGCTCCTGGTGTCTCTTTGAGTTCCAAGGATATACTAATCCAGCAGCCTATACCTTCTTGTTCTTTCCCAGAAAGCTTCTTTGCTGCATCGATGAGCTGCCTGGTGTTACTATAGATTTCCCATATTCCTGTCTTCTTTTCCAGAAAATTCTTTGAGGGCCATTCTAGCAGAGCTGGCCATTCCCTAGCCTTTTGCTGCAGAGATTCCCATAACCACACCCGTAAATAAAACTAATCATTCTCTCCTCTGTACTTCTGCTTTTCTCCATGCCACCTCTGTCATTTTACCTTGAGCACTCACTTCATCGTCTATGCTGTGGGAGAAATCCATTGTCGACACGTGGATTGAATCTTGACTGCACCATTTACTAACTGTGGTCTCATTTCCTCATCTAAAAAATGGGGTCAATTTTAGGACTAACCTCAAAGGATTGTTGCAAGGATTAAATTAATGATACAATAAAATCACTTAGTGCCCCTGCATGCAGTAAGGACTAATAAATATAAATGATTATTAGAACCACATGTCTGCCTAACTAGACTGTCAGCTTATCAGCAACTGTATCTTATAGTTTCAGTACCTAATACAATGACCACTATTTTGAAAAGGCTCAAACATTGTTTATGAGGAATCAATTAGTTCTCTTGATGTTCAATGACTCATTGTTGCATACCAAGATGTAGAGAACTCCATTAACACTGATCACTCGTTCATTGATCATCTGCTGTGTGCTAGAGAATGTGTTATGCTGAGAAGAGAATGGTGAGCAACCCAGGCATGGTCTCTTACCCACCAACACTCACAGTCCAGACAGGACCCAGAGAAATAACCAGGCAGTGGCAGTCCAGTATGGTAAGGGATATGATGGGGAAAATATCAGGCCTAGGAGGGAAGACACAAAAGAATAACGTCTAAACTGAAATTTAAAATTTTGGGGTGCCTGAGTGGCTCAGTGGATTAAAGCCTCTGCCTTCGGCTTAGGTCATGGTCTCAGAGTCCTGGGATCGAGCCCCGCATTCGGCTCTCTGCTCAGCGGGGAGCCTGCTTCCCCCTCTCTCTCTGCCTGCCTCTCTGCCTACTTGTGATCTCTCACTCTGTCAAATAAATATATAAAATCTTTTAAAAATAAAAATAAATAAAATTTAAATGGTGGGGGGAGACACCTACATGGCTCAGTTGGTTAAGCGTCTGACTCTTGGTTTCAGCTCTTGGTGTCTTGGGATCAAGCTATGTGTTGGGCTCTGCACCCAGGGAGAGTCTGTTTGAGATTTTCTCTCTCCCTCTGCCTCTCCCTGTCACTTGCATGCTCTCTTTCTCTCTAAAATAAACAAATCTTCAAAAAATAATAAAATATAAATGGGAATTTCCCAGGGAAAAAGGAAGGAAAAGCTATTGGAAAAATGAACAGCACATCTGAAGACTTTTCACCTGTTTTGGGTCATCTGAATACCAGAATCTTGACTTTGAGTCAGACAGTCTCTACCCACATGAGGTATTCTTATATAATTTCACCTAAGTGGTTTTTTGAACATGGTAGAACATTGGCTGAAAATAGCTCAAATTATATTCTCTGTGGAAGACTGAATTTCCCCCAAATTGCTGTCAACACACATCACATCTCTAATGCTCTTCATGCGACATGATAGTTATAGTGACATACCTCTCATCTAGTAGGAGAGTCTGTGTTCCATCTCCTCCAACCTCAGTGGAATGTTTCATTGCCTTAACCACTAGAAAATGTGGTATTTCTAGGTACCTTGTTCCTGAGATGCTCACTCTTGGCACCAGCCAGCAAACTATGAGGAAGCCCATGCAGTGTCACGTGGGTGTTCTGGCCAAGGGCCAACATCAACCTCCAGACACATTAGTGAACAAATTTTAAATGATTCTAGCTTCTAGTTGTTGAGTTACCCCAGCCTACAGGCTACCCCAGCTTAGATGGTGAAAAACAGAGGTAAGCAGTCCCCATCACCCCTCCCACATTGCAGATTCATGAGTAAAATAAATGATTGCTGTTGCTTTAAGCTACTAAATTTATAATGGTTTGCTATGCAAGTGTACCTAGACACTGGAAAAAGGCAAGCAGAGTACAACATTTTAGTCACTAATGGCCTGGTGGCAACCCTTCACCAATAAAGCTGAGATGAGAACTCTGGTTTGGTTAGAGTTCTCCTGTCCACACCTCAGATTTCAAGAGGCTGAGTAAATTGACCCTAGCTACAAATATGAAGAACAGCAGAGTCAGGATTCCTACCTAGCTTCGTCTCCAAAGCCTGTGTACCTAAGGAGCTAAGAGATTTTGCCTCCATCTAGTGATCTAGTGGTCATTGTCTTCACGACTGACCTAGTAAAGACTTCTGGAGAAAGAGTCAAGCCCAAAGCCAAGGATGAGGTATATTTATAACACAGGTAAGAAAGTGGGGACGTGATTTCTAAGAATATTGTTGAGATCTGAAGTGCAAGTCAGGACAGGCTGAAAGTGGCTGGAGACAAGTTTTATTATCCAAATTGGCGTCCCCAGGCAGAACCTCTAAAATTTCGCGAAAGTAGGAAGTGGAGTGTGAAGATAGTTTAATACATTTAAAGGCATCCTGAAAGGGTCAGCAAACAATGGTCCACTAGCCGAATCTGACCCACGGCCTTTCTTTAAAAAATAAAGTTTTATTGGCACACGGCCTCACCCATTCATTTCCATATTGTCCATGGACTCTTTTGTAATACAATGGCATGGAGTTGAATGATTGCACCACAAACCATATGGCCCTCAGAGCCTCTATTACTTACTATCTGACCCTTTACAGAAAAAGTTAGCAACTCTATCCTAGTGAAAAGTATCCATTTATCCAAGATAAACTTGCATAGTCTAATTAAAATGTTTTTTTGTTTTATTTATTTATTTTTTTCGCTGTTGTCTGGAATTATACCAACTCTCCCGCTGGTTATCCTGTGTCGATCAGAGGCTCTGGTTGGCAGTTTTGCAAGTCTTTGTTGAATTTTTTAAAATGAGAAAACTCATTATTATCTAACAAAAGGAGTTTGTAGACAGAATGTTCCAACAGATGGATTCCAGGGAGAAAACGGGTAAAAAAAAAAAAAGTAAGACATGTCCTTGGTGGTAAAAAGCTTAGAGCCACTGAATCAGGAAATTATAGGATTGAATTGACAGGCAGAGAGATACCAAGGACAGACACTGGTTTGTCTCATGTAAAGGTTATAAACTCAAGGTCTGTGGCCCATATCTGGGTCTTCGACATGTTTTGTTTCCTTTAATATAGAGACAGTGTTTAAATATAATGTATACATTTTGGCAGGCAGTCCAGGCTAGCTGGCCCAATATCCACTCCTAACTCCCTTTTCCCTGAGCTGGCTTCCACCTGATGGCTGAGTGGGTAAATACCTTCCCAGCCTCCTGTGCAGATGGGGTGACCACGTGACCTGTTCTAGCCAATGAGATTTAGGCAGAAGTCTATCAAGCATCCCAGGGCAAGTGGCTTTCATGATAGAAGGGTTGGCACTGCCTTTTTCCCTTCTCCCTTTCTTGACTACAGATACCATGTATGGCTTATTTCTAGCTTTTCCAGATAAATGGGTGGATAGGCCAACACTGAGTCTACACTCCCATCTGGTAGTTATTTGCAGGAACCGTGAGCGACTGCTCCCCTTGAAGCACCGGTGGTGGGTGCTCTGGGTCCCCCAGTTACTCTGGGCCATTTCTTTAATTCTATGTTCACTCTTCTCTCTTGGAGAAGGAGCTCAGGAGCTGTTGGGTGTTTCCGAGAGCAAACAGAAGCAGCCACCCAGAGGATCAGGGTCGCTGGTGAGCTCTGTCCTCTCTCCCCCACTCAACAAGCGGAATCATATACCACTCAGTCTGCACTTCATGGTGAGGAAAGCTAGGATCTCTTAAGATGATTAAAGGAGGAAAAATAGAGACTGCAAAATCCACCCACTTGAGCAATCAGTATTATTCTTACACGGTTCTAAAGTCTCATGGGAACTTTTTTTTTGAAAAGAAAGGAATATCTATTTTTTTCAGACATGTATCAATGAGTGTCTCTGAAGTGCTTTAAAAATAAAAATTACCAGCTTTAAGAAGGGGGTAATAACAGCACTAAGAACATCTGAGACAGTTTGTCCCTAGTAAAATTCTAAATCTTAGCTGGTTCCATTACTCAAAGCTTTCACTCCGCACACATTATTTATTATATCATTAGGCATTCTGAGATGCTCTGGCCCCGGAGACTTAGAAGAGGTGGGGCTACGGTACAGGAAACCTCACATTCCATACTGATGGGTAACTCACCCGCGTTCCTAGTGCTCTCCGGGTTTATCTTTAAAGCTATAAGAGGAGGCAGATGGCGGCTTTTCTCAAGGTGCTGGAATCACCTCAAGACCCAGCTGACAACACAAGCTAGGATATAATGGCTGCAACTATTGAAATGGTATAGCAGAAACAAAAACCCCAAATGCAAAGCAGCTGAGAAAAAGCCCCCACACCACCCCAACAATCTGAGTAAATATTCTGCTTTGATTTTTCCTCCTGAAGCCACTCAACTGCTAGATGGGTTCTGTCCTAATTCTAAGTTTGTTTTTGGTGTGTGTGTGTGTGTGTGTCTGTGTGTTTTAGGATTTTATTTTATTTTATTTTATTTTATTTATTTTATTTTATTTGATAGAGCACGAGCGAACACACAAGGGAGCACAAGTGGGAGGGCAGAGGGAGAGGGAGAAAGAATCTCCAGCAGACTCTGCTGAGCAGAGCCCTTAGGGCGTGAAGCGGGCTCGATCTCCTGACCCTGAGATCGTGACCTAAGCAGAAACCAAGAGTCTGACCCTTAACCGACTGGACCCAGAACCCCCTAAATTTGTTTTTGTTGTTAAATGATGTTGACTCTCATTAACTGGGTGGAGGGGGTGGTGCAGGGTTTTACATTGTTTCTGAACGAAGGGGGCAGCTACTCTGCATTTTGTTATAAAGCAATCACATAGAAGGCAAATCCTCAATCATCTTCTGTTTCGCTAAACTTGGGTTTCTAAATTCGCATGGACCACCTTCTTAGAGAAAAATGGTATATACCTGTTTCCCTAGGAAATAGCTTATTTAATCCTCTACCACCTTCGGTCGAATAGAAGAATCTCGGATTCATGATTGTTTGCCTATTAACAGTTCTTAGATGTTCTAAGAAGTCAGTTGCTAGATACCTGCATGCCGAGAGTCCAAGGAACAGGAAACACTGCCTTTGGGGCGCACATTAAAGAACTCTGTGATCATTTGCAGACAGGTGTGGTTGGAACTGTAGAGCTACACCCCCAATCTCCAACCCAGGAATCTTCTCTTTCTCTTTAGTTGTAACAAATCATTTCAAATGTAATTTATAAAGAGCCTAGTCTGTATCATAGAAGCAATGAAGAAGCAACAAAGAAGCCAAGAAGGGGAGGAACCACAAATATTTATTAAGCACCTACACTGTCCACGCTCCAGGCTTTTTCCCAGTTTCATACATTTATGCCAATGAACTGCCATGGCTAGTGCGCTAAGTAGGTCTTTAAAACTGTGGAAACTGAGGCTCAAAGTTATAAAGGAGCAAGTGAAACTCTGGTTTGTGTGACGCCCCATAGCTCCCTTCGCCCCGAGGGACGTCCCAGGGCAGGACTGCACACCCCGACAGGGCTGAGAGTTGGTCTGTGCCTGAAACCTTCCAGAAAGAGACTTCACTCTTCAAACTGTACCTTGAAATGTTCTTGTCCAGGTTCATTCCTTTATAAAGCCTTAATAAAAACAGCAGCAGCAACTACTGTCAGGCAATGAACCCTCACTATAAATCAAACAGGATTCTAAGTGTGTTACCTACACCAGTCCTTACACCTGCTTCTAAATCCACTGATTCACTCATTCACATAACAAACGTGTATTAAACTCCCACCTGGTGCTGGACATGGAGGGGCACAGGAGATGCTCAGGGGACAGACGTTATTATCTTCTTTTTACATGTAAGGAAACAAAAGCTCAAAAAGTCAAACTCCAAATTACAGAGTGTGGCACAGACTGACGAGTGATTCAACAAGAAGATTTTCTTACCCCCTTGGGCGCCTGGCTGGACAGATTTTCCCGCCTCTGCTAGGTCCGGTCGGTCTGCAGAGTGGTGGTGTTCACGGCTCCCAGGCCTGAACCCTAAAACCCTCCACGGAAGGTTGTCTTGAGAGCAGGAAATAAACTTCCACTTGGTAAACTGCTGGATTTTGGAGGCTTCCCTGTGCCTAATACAATGAGCTAGCAGAGAGTGAGGTCAGGCATGTGACCCAAACCTGTATGATTCTGGGGCTTGAGTTCTGGGATGGGCGGTGACACTGCTCCCCTTCGCCTCTCTGTAATTTGTGCACCCTGCTCTAAGTTCTACTTCTGGAGGGTGAGATGCTTTTCCCATTCCCTCCTCTGGAATGTAATCCTTCAGAGACCTGAATTCCATTTCTGTGTGCCTTCCTTCCTGTCCCAGTTCCTGATATGACAGAGTTGTGTAGCCAGATAAAATTTAGTTTACTCATGGCCTCTTTCAAGCAAGGGGTGGAAAAACAATAGGGAAAATCAATGATACTAAAAACGGGTACTTTGAAAAGATCTAGATAGACAAATTTTCAGCTAGACTGGCCAAGGAAAAAAGAGGCTGGTGGGGGGGAAGGAGAAGTCACAGATCACCAAATATATGAATGCAGAAAAAAGCATTTGATAAAATCCAGACATTAATTCATGATAAAAACTCAATAAACGTGGAACAGAGAAGCAACTTCCTCAACAAGATAAGATACAGATACAAAAAGCCCTGCATTGAACGTCACATTTAATGGTATGAATGCTTTCCCTCTCAGACCTGGGCAGAGATATCCACTTGTGCCATTTTTACTCACTACTGTGTTGGAGTTTTGAAGCAAATTGGGGGGGGAGGGAGAGAAAGGAAGCAAAGAAAAAGGAAAAACAAGAAAGTATAAAATAGAAAACAGATCCTAACACTCTGGAGGCTTCTGACCCGGCCCAGTGCCCAGAGGCCCTGCAGCAGAAGCGTGGCTGTGCCTGCCCGGCCTCCTATCCCTCTCGACCCCCAGAGACTCACAGTCCAGCTGGGTGACAAACTGACTCCATCCCTGGTGCGGGAGGGGATGTTTGACCTTGACCCAGGCCAGGACCATCAGTTTATCTGGGCTTTTCTAGCCATGTAGCTGATTCATGGGGTGCATATGACCCATGCTGATAAAAGGGAACTTTATTCTGGCAGGGGATAGATCCTCTCTCCACTGCAGGGGCTATGAAGATCGAGTTTGAACCTGGAGCTACAGGAAGCTATCCTGACCGTCAATACAAAACAAAAATAAAACAAAGCAAAAAACACAAACCAACCCCCCCCCCAAAAGTTAGAGAGAATGGAACCGACATAGAAGAAAGCCAAGCAGAAAGATGGAGAAAAAGTCCTAGTGGTAGGTAGTATCTGAACTTAAATGCCTACCCAGTCCTGAAGCCAGGATTATTCATGGACTTCTCACCTACAAGGACCATGAAATAGCCTTTTGCTTTGGCCAGTTTTAATTGTTTCTCACATTTGCAATGGAAAAAAGTCCTCACAGAGGGATTGTGACCCAAACCGGCCCCTATCCCACCTTGATTTTGACAATAGCCTTGGCAGGATCTCACCATTACCCTCTTAGAATTAATAGTCATTATCACCACCATCTAAGTCCTAGTAGAACCAGGATTATCTATATTTTGTTTTCTAGCATATCCCCAGTGCCTAGCACACAGTAGGTAGGTAGTCAGTCAATATTTGCTGAATGAATACTAATTTATGGCTGGAGGATGGACAGATGGATGAATGGTGACCCTAGGTAGATCTGTTCAGAATTTTACTCAAGGTTTAAGGTCAGCGTCATGGTCTTTAATTTCCAGAACTTATGCCCTTCATCTTTTTAAAATGTTGACCATGCCCTCCCCACTCACATTTCTCTTCTCCACAATGCCTCAAAAATTACAGAAACTGTGGCTGAGATCGTAATCACCATGTTCTCCGTGTCCTCTGTGAGAGAGGATTCATCTGATCCTATAGATGTGAACTCGCTTAAATCAATAGGATGGACTTTTATCATCTTCTCAACTATCCTGAACTCCAATTTCCTCCTATTTATATTTTTTCAGCCCTTTTACAAGGTGATAATAATTCTCTTTGATCATGAAAATGGAGGTGACCTGAGCCCGCGTGGGTCTGCATTTGCTCTGCCGTCGTGAGGTGACCTGCCCCCTCCCCATCTGCCAGATGGCAGGTCTGGGCCCAAGGGCCTCAGAAAACATCTTTCCAGGGTCTCTGGCTTGTCTCAGACTTGCTGCTATCAAGAAGCTTTAGGCGCCTATACGGTGATGATGGGTCATGCCCCTCTTATATGCCTCAGTTGGTTTTATATGCTATCTTTCAAACCAACGTTATTAAGAAGTCCCTATTTTGTCACAACATATTTCTCTGGATATACGTTCTCTCCTTTCTCAACTGTCTTGCAGGGTTTTGCAGTCATATCATCAGAATTTTCCATTTAAGAACCTTTATTTCTTCGGTTACTATGCTCTGTGTTAGTGCATCTGGTTTTTAAAAATGTCTACATTTTTCTCTGAACTTGAGCTGAAATGGTCTTTCCTCCAAACCAGGGCACCTGTCCAGCTTCATTCTGTATGCCCTTCTGTTGGACTCACCAACATGAGACCAGCTCGGGCATGTTTTTGCGCGGCCCCAATGACCCCAGGGTCTACACCGGCCCCTCTGTGCAGCTGATGTGGCCTGCTCCTCCCTCTCATTTGTGAGTAACTCCTTTTTCTTTACCTTCTCTGATGATAGCAGTGACATTCAGCCTTCCTTCCTCACTGACCCTGCTCCCTCTAAGTTATGATTAAGTTGTCTGGTTTGGAGACAAAGACCCTTCACTTTTATTTGCACCCCCCCTCCCTTATATTTCTCGGTTTTACAGTGAGAGGCTCTGTGATGTTGGATGTACGAGTTTTCTCGCTTTCAGGTGTTCAAATATTTCCACATATTTCAGTTTGCTACATATTAATCAGAACTATGGAAAACTCAATTTCCTCTAAGAAAAACCCACATCTGTCACATAAGAATGCAGAAATGAAAATTCTATATATTTTGCAACCATCTTCCAATGGGGAAGATTCTCTCGGTATCCTTTCTTAATTCATAACTAAAATGAAGAAATACGACAATCGAATATTTCAACAAATGTTAAAATGCCGACAACATCCCTAAGTATGCTCACAGCTTCTGTGTGTGTGTATCTATCACGGTGTTTTCAGAATCTTCCTTTCATTCGAATCATTTATACATGAATCTCTTACCTACCATTCTGAGCCCCCTGGAGCCCATGGATTAATTCATTTCTACATTCCCTAATGCACCCTGAATGTGCTAACACGTATATGGACGGTGATGAATAAATACTTCTCCCATGGAACTGACCTTTGGACTCGATATCGAATCGATGGGATAAAAAGAATGTGTCGTCTGGAAGCAATTAAACATTGCCATCTACACAGAAACATCTGATATATTAAATATGAATTACTTTAAACTACTAATTAAAACAGTCAGAAAGGCTTCTGCTCAGAAATGCTATGAGCATGTCCTTTAAAGCCCAGACTGCTTCTTCTTCGTGTTATCATTCAGATGGGTCTTCCTGGTAGTTAATTGGCATTCAAGAAGCCGTGATGTATCAGTTCCCCTCTGATGATCTCCCATGCTCAAAACTGAAGAGCAGTGAAACGTGCCCACTTTTTAGAGCATGTATATCAGAAGGTACCTTAAAGGGGCTCATAAGTACTGAATGATCCAAGGGAAGAATCACCGTGACAGGGAGCTCTATCACCATGCCATCTGGGACAGACAAGCACCAAAACTCCCATGACCCCTTTCTGCAGAAGTGTCACCTTGAAGCAGGTGGCATTCCAGCACATAGCTCCTGCACCCACCTGAATAGTCCCTCCCATTTAGGAGGATATTTTAGATGCTTCCCACCCTCTGTCCCCATCATTGACCCAGCAACTCTAAGATTTTTCACCACTGACTGCGGTTCCCCCCAGGTCCCTGTATTTCAGCAGAGAATGAAACGATGCCCGTATATCACTTTGATAAGTTTGTAAAGCACTCTGCCATCCTTGGGCAGGAAAGCTGCTAAAGAAAGATACCTTCGTTACAGTTTACAAAACCATTTCCAAAATGTGCCGCTTCGGCCCTTAGAGTCAAGTTCAGAAATAGAAGCCTGTAAAACTTATCCGGAGAACCACTGTCAAAAAAGACATTCTCCCTGTAATTGGAGGACATGCTTTAGTCTGTTACATTAGACGATTCTGATATTAAATCTAGATCCTAAGACTATCTTAATTGGCCATAAAAAGGACAACTGAAAACACGGGATTTGATCACTGCGCATACAATGCTCATGCTATAACCACCAAATTAGGCCATTTTGTGGAGAACATCCAGGCCTGAGTTCTGTTTAAGCTCCCTGGGAGTTACATTCCATCATCCAGTTTCAAGGAGGCAACGGGGTATTAAGTCAGTTAGGATTCAGGACAAGTTCGGACCATTGCACATCATGCAAATTTAATGTTTGCTTCCATCCACTGTTCCTGATAAGGGAGGGAGGTAAAGACATTTTACACATTTTCTGAGGATTAAAGTCGGACTTGCCCACTGCTCACGGTGACACCTTTCGGTGTCCCTGGATTTAACGATGTTATAAATAATGAGTTAAACAAATTTGGAGAGTCTGATTAATGAACTAGGGGACCATTTTGTACTAGAGAA
This sequence comes from Nasua narica, assembly GCA_028533885.1. Lineage (NCBI taxonomy): Eukaryota > Metazoa > Chordata > Mammalia > Carnivora > Procyonidae > Nasua > Nasua narica. The sequence goes on along the minus strand of CM052803.1, from coordinate 45,081,979 downwards.
CACTGATGTCTAAATGGAGCGTGTAACTTCCACATTCTCTGCTCTCACCAGTCGCGGGTTCCTGGACCGCCGAGCACCATCCTCCTCCATACACAGAGAAGTGGAAGGCACTTCTGGCCGCCCCAGTTCTGACCAAGGTGCGGGAGAGGAGGCTTGCCTTTTAAAACCGTGACAACTTCTGTTTCTTTGCTCTGTTACTTTTGGAAATGAGCACTGGTTGAGGAAGTCAGATTTGTTAACTACCAGTAGGTGCCTGGGTCCTTCTAGAGAAAACAGTACTGGCAGAAGTCATGGTTAAGATACTTGCAGGTGACAGAGCTGAAAAAAATGGGCCAATTGTGCTACTGACTAGTTGTGGAACAAGGTATCATTTGCTTAAAAACGTGTAACTTTAGACTCCTTCTCCTGCCATGGTAAAATGGGGATAATAGTAGTATTTCCCAAGAATGTTGTTGTGAGGGCTACGAGGGTTAAGATATTACATGGGGCACACAGTTAGTTCTCAATACATCTTATGCATTATTATTACTAATAAGTAGGCCGTGATACAGGGATAGTATCAACCGTACCAGGCAGAAGACTGCTCTGAAATCTAATCTGGATTCTAGCAAGAACCTGCAAAATCACAAGCACAAAGAAGGCAGTGGCTAAATTCTGACTTTGGATCTTGTAGTTCCCTTTCCTAGCATTCTATTCCTGTTCTTGTCCTGACCACATCACTACTCTTTCCTTTTTTTTTTCTTTTCTTTTCAAAGACTTAATTCTTTTAGAGCAATTTTCAGCTCATTGCAAAATTAGGAAGAAGGCACAAGATTTCCCATATGCCCTCAGTCCCAACACAAGCATAATTACCCCCAATGCCAGCTTCCCCCACCACCCGAGAGGTATGTTTGTTACAACTGACAAGCCTACATCGATACATAAAATCACCCAGACTCCACAGTTTACCTAAGGTGCATTCTTGGTGCTGTATACTGTGTGGGTTTGGACAAATATATAGTGACATATATCCACCATTATATCATACAGAATATTTTCATTGCCCTAAAAATCCCCTGTGCTCTACTCTCTCAGCTTTTTCTCCCCACCAACCCCTGGAAACCACTGATACTTTTCACTGTCTCCATAGTTTTGCCTCTTCTGGAATGTCATACAGTTGGGATTATACAGCACATAGCTTTTTCATACTGGCTTTTGTCAATTCGTAATATGCATGTAGGGACACCTGGGGGCTTAGCAGGTTGAATGTCCATCTCTTGATTTGCACTCAGGTCATGATCTTGGGGTGTGGGATTGAGCCCACATGGGGCCTTGTGCTAGGTATGGAGCCTAAGATGCTCTCTCTCCTTCTCCCTCTATCACTCCCCACCCTGCTCATGCTCTTGCGCACTCTCTCTCTCAAATTAAAAAAAAAAAAAGTAATATGCATGGAAGTTTCCTTCATGTCTTTTCATGGCTTGGTAGCTCACTTATTTTTAGTGTTAAGTAACATTCCTTTGTCCGGATGGGTCACAGTTTATCCGCTCACTTTCTGAAGGGCATCTTGGTTGCTTATAAGTTTTGGCCATTAGTAATAAAACTGCTAGAAACACCCACAGTCAGACTTTTGTGTGGGCTTCAGTTTTCATCTCTCTGGGTAAATACAAAGGAGTGTCGTTGCTGGATCACAGAGGAAGAGAATGTTTAGATGAGTCATGGCTCTTCCAACGTAGCACTGCCCTTCGCTGCCAGAGAGCTTCCTCTAACTTGTGCTTTGCCAGCTTTTAAACAAAGATTGACAGTAAGGTGAGGTATAAATAACTCAGTTGACAGTAAGGTGGGGTATAGAATAACTCGCAGTATGCTTTATGTCGTCTCCTAGCATTCCTCTTAAGGACCAGCTTCCACTGGACCTCGCTGGTTACCATCACACTGACTCGAGCTTCAGGAGCCAATTGCCTTCCCTTCCCCTTCTCAACCGCCTAATCCTCCACCTGCGGCTCCTTCATCTCCCAAACAAATAACTGCCCTTGAACCCAAATCTCAGAGTCTGCTCATGGGATGGGTGCACAAAGTGAGACAATCCTTGACGGCCCTCCCTCCCCATCCACACTCCCAGTCATCACACGAGGTTTTCATCGACTCTTGTGTCTCGGGCTTCGGTGTCCGTGCTCTGCTGGCCTGGGCAGGACGGTCACCATTAGACCTACTTTTGCCCGGACTACCTCGTGGACTTTGCCTACAGATGGTTCTAATTGTTAAGACCTAGATTTCCACCTTGTTCCCTGCGGTGGGGCTGAGGGGGTCAGACAGTAGACCGACAAGCGGGGAAGGAAAACTCTAAGTGTTGTGGGTCAAGGCGCAACGTGTGGCTGGCAGAACATGGGCCCCGTCTGCGTATCTGTGTGTGCGCCGCAATAGCCAGCAGCACACCCCTCCCCGAATACCTCAGCACTACCCGTGTCCCCCTCTCTCTTCAGGCTTACTCCCTGCCCTTTGGGAAAAAAGATTAAACTCTCATCCATTTTGTATCAGAGAACACTTTCAGACCATTTTAAGGTCTGAGTTCCATTTCTACTGAGGTTTTTTATTTATTTGGGTTATTTGTTTTTAATTAAACCAACATAGACTCAGAGGGTCTCATTCACCAACGCTGATGATGAGGTTCCCCAGCCCTACCTCCAATTTCATGTATTTTGAATTAGGACTAAATATAGATTTTACAGTGTTGAGCCAACAAACATTTGAAGAGACACGAATTTTAGGTACCACTGTCCCTACATGTAATAGAAGACGCTAATTACAGTTGATTTCTTCCTCCCAGGGGTCAACGTAGTATATCCAGCTAAGAGTATTTTAATTAAACTATTTTATATATTTCCCTGTCTTTCATATTAATCACTCATCTACTCTAAGGAATGTTTTGACCTAGCAGCGGATTTTACACAAGATTTCAAGACCCCAGTTATCTGAGAAAATGTCAGCCTGTTTGCATTTATTTGTTCAGGCATTAGTTTCATACTTGTCTAAACCCCACCTATGTGTTGCAGAAATCCACAGAGGTGTTAGCGTGGGGTACGATATTTTACCCGGTGCAAATTTAGCTTCTTTGGTGTACGACAGAGGGTTCCAGTAATGTCATTCCCCTACCCTCAATGAGTTTACTTAAAAAGTTAAGAAAACAAGATGAATGTGAAAAGCCACATATTAACACAGAGATGGGAAGGGGTAGAGGGAGTGGGCTGGAGATTTGGCAAGAAGAGTTGAGAGGAAAAGCTGCTCTCCCACGGATAACCATGGCAACTGCATGAGGGGACCCAGAGGAGAGGGCAGTAGCACCTCTGGAATGGGAGTGACGAGAGCTGGGGGCTCTGAGGGCCTTGCAATGAGAGCTGGACTGGGCTGGTCGAGTTATGAATCTCAAGTCCTTTAGGTTCAGGAGAAGCGTCTCCAAGTCCAGAATGGCTGCATGAGGCTAGAGCCCTGGACGGAGCTCAGGCTCCAGGACATTGGCTGGTCGGGGCAACTCAAAGCAGGCAGATGGTGGAGGTCTTGGGGAATTGGGTGGCAAAAATCAGGATTCCAGGACAGGAGCCTGGAGCCTGGGTGTGAGGGACCCAGGCCCTGCAGGTACTGTGCAGCAGTGAGGGAGGGGCCTTAGAGGAGGGTGACACCATCTGAATGCCCACGGTTACCGGGTGCCATCTGGATCAAGGTGCCCGAGCACAGCTCCCCCAAGAAGCCTCAGAACATCTTCCTCATCCGTTTGGGGTCAGCTTATTTAATCCTGAGGCTCATGCTGCGGGGTAAGCGCCAGTCCTCTCCCACTTCACAGATGGAACGGAGGAGCGATTTACCCAGGACGGTACAGTAAGTGAGAGGCAACGGCCAGGTGCTGATGTCCATCTCTGCAGTGCGCCTCCAGGTCCTAACAGAGGTGATGCACCATGCTTTGGACATCAGGGATCCGTTGTGGATTCATGGGGGGCCGGGGGAAGCATGATGGAAAAGAGATGGTGGACACAGGGGTCACACCTAGCTGACTGGACAAATCTTCCTAATGCTGTCATAGTCTCAGCTCTGCTCTTGTTGCAGAAGTGTATTTTTCTGCACAAACCACATTACATCTCATGCCTCAATGAGATGTATGAGTAAATGAAAGTTGCAAAGAATCTCACTGCTCAGGGAAGCTATGGGATTCGGTTAGAGAGCTCTCAAAGTTCTGCTTTGGTTCTGACCTCTTTGCTTCCCATCAACAGAGAATTTCGGGTCCTCCCCCACCCCAGGGGCCGCCGCTGGGAAGTGAGTGGGTTGGCTTTGTCCTAGTAGCCAGGCTGAGCTCTGAGTTTGCATCGACCGCAGCAGGTTTACCCCACTGCTAACTTCTGATGGAGCACATACCAGTCTCAAAGAAACCCGCATCCCATTTGCTGTCCCACTGGCCACACAGGTCAGAGCCGAACGAACCCATCAACTAGGAAGCCTGAGGCATCTCCGGCCCCTGGGGTCTGAATGAACACCCTTGCTGTGCTCTGAGGAAGAATACAGGGCTTTGGAAATCCTATTCTCTAATTTAGGACCTCCCAAACCGAAAGGTAATCCTTTTATATAGTGTGAATCATACCGGCAATGGGCAGAAAGAAATAACACTGTCACGTGACCATCAATAAGCACCACTAAACACCTGCGTGGCCTGTTTAGCGGTTTGAGACTTGGTGCCTGGGAGCCTTCTTATAGGACAGAACACATTTTGCAGCAGGGACTAGCCTTGAGATTAGAGTTTAATGAAACAATCGCTAACACTGGAGGCTTGGGCAAAGGATCCGGCAGACTCCAGGGAGCTCCTGGTTTGTCTGGGGAAGGCATTTATCTAAGAAACCCTGAATAAATAATAGAAAGGAGTCTAAAGTCAAGAGATGCAGGGGAGCCAAGGGACAAAAGGTAGGGGCTTGATGTATAAGAAGATGCTTTAAAAGCAATTTACTGTTTTGACTTTGCACTAGACATTCATTCCTGGAGAAATGCTGTCACTTGTGCACAAAGAAACACAAGGCTGCTCCTTGCTGTATCAGCCGGAATAGGCTAGGCTGTGCAGTGTAACAAAGAACTCTAAGGTCTCCGTGACTTTGAACAACAAGGATTTATTTATTGCCTACGCCCCTTGCCCACAGAGGTCAGCAGCAGGATTCCGATAATCATACATATCCATGGACCCAGGCAGCATCTTATGGGATGGAGAGAGGATGAGAGGATTATAGAGAGCACCAACAATTCTATGCTTCGGCCTAGAAGCGACACATGCCACTTGCACACACATTTCAATGGTTGGATCCAGTGATGCGGTGATGGCTAACATCAAGAAGGTAGGGGAACATAATCTCCACTGCCAGAAAGTAGAAAAAGGCCAGATATTGATGCATATCTTACATCTACCACATGGGTAATGGCAAAAGTTGGGAAGAAATGCCTGTCTCCCCATGTGTACGTGATGTGAAAATACATCCACAGGAAAGACTATAATGGGAAAGTTTAAGAGGACTTGAAAATTAAAATGCAAATTGCAGAAAACTGCATGTAGTAGCATCTTTCTTGTGCATAACTCACCCGTGTCACAAACCTCTATGTATCAATGGACATATGTATGTGTATCTAAATGTCCAGAAAAAGCTCTGGAAGGATGTCCATCAAACTAATAATGGCGGTTACCTCCAAGAGAAGAATATGGTTGCAGAGAGGAAAAGGGGACTTCTGTTTGTCTGAATTATTTAAAATGAAAAGGAACTTATATATAGCTTCTTAATTTTTAAAGAATGTTTTTTCCAATAGCATTTATCTGTTTCCCGTGGTTTTTGGTTGGGTGGCCCCTGTGCTAACCCACGGTACCAAGTTCATTGCAGAAAGGCCACTGAGAGTGCTTTTAACCTCGTGCGCTGCACCAGCCATATGGTTAGCAACCTTGTCCAGATGGGAGCAATTTTCATTACTAGCTGGTCCTATTTGGTCTTTCATCTGGAACTTTCTAGAACATTCTGGAATTTTAATAACGCAGGAAAGCGCCACTCTTTTTACATTCTATCTTCTCATCATCTTTGGTACCCACAGGACAATATCCTGGGAAATGTCAAGGTTCCAGATGTTTTCTTTTCCTTTCCTCATTTCAAAACTGATCTATCTTCTTCCAAACCCTAATTCTTCTTTCTTTAGGATTCTTCTCTACACTAATGTGGTCCAATAGAATCATGAGCACAATAAATCCAACAGATATCTCATTTCCCCCAAATAATGTATTACCTTAAATTAAGCAAAATACCCAACTTCCTAGAGGGTTTTAGAGCAAAAGTACTGGTGTATCTGAGACACAAGGACAAGCCAAGGGGACAATGGTGTGGGCTGGATTGGTGGCCTCATGCAGGAGAGACTGTGTCCATGAAGGACTCTCTAATCTGACTGTAGATCTGGATTTCAGGTACAGAGATAATAATTTTTCAGGATGAAATCATGAAAAGTAACTTGGGATACCCACACAATAGAACATTATTCAGTGATTAAAAAGAAAGGAGCAACCAGGCCAAGAAAAGACACGGAGGACACTTAAATGCATATTTCTTCATGAAAGAATCCAGTCCGAAAAGGCTACATACTGTCTGACTCCAACCATATCACCTTCTGGAAAAGAGAAAACTACAGGGGCAGTAAAAAGATCAGCGGTTGCTGGGGCTTTGAGGGAAAGAGGATGAATGTGTGGAGCGTAAGCAATGTTCAGGGCAGTGAAACTACTGTGTGTGATACTTTAATGATGGATACATGTTATGACACATTTGTCCAAACCCACAGGAAGCTATGAATGTAGCAGTAGAAGCGTATGGAAACTCTCTATTATCTGCTATATTTTCTGTAAGCCTAAAAAATAAAGGTTATTGATTAAATTTTTTTTCAAAGGAGTGACATCTTTTTAAGAGAAGAATTTGGAAGGTTTAGACCATGGTTTGGATTCAAAGACACATTTTCTCTACTTTGAGGAAAAAATACTCAAAATATTCCCCAAAAATGGGAACAGCACAGAGCCCACCCCGGTCCACGATGGCAGGAAACACTGAGAGCAGAGTCCTCGAGAGAAGGGACTCCCTCCTTTCACGCTAACCCGAAGGCGGCTGCTCCAATCTCCTTCTCTACTTGGAAAGAGAAATTCCACAGAGGCAGCACAGATGTTGCCATGGCTTTGACCTCACCATGAACTTTCTCTTATAATTTTGTAAGAAAGAAGAAAATTTGCCAGGATGTAATGTTTTGTTTTTCCTTTTCCAAAGAAAAACATACCACTGGTTCCTGCCACTCAACTCCATTAGTAACAGAGAGATGGATGGGATGTGCGTCTGGACACTTTGTGGCTAAAGCAAGGTTCGGATTCAAGTTGTCACGTATGATCCTGGAGAAAACCTTTGTATCTCTAAGCATCAGTCTTGGTCTATACAACAAAAGGATTATGATTAAAGAAAGACTCAGGCGGCCCTGGGGATGTTCAGGAAAGCTTCAGAGAGCCTAATGAAGGGCAAAGAGGACGGGGTCACAGGTGACTCTCGGCTTCCCATTCTCTGCCAAACAAACACTGGTGCTTTGCTCGGTTTTCTTTTCTGGCCTTCATCATGATGAAAATTCCTTTCAAAGAAAGATTGCCACTGAATTAGGTGATCATCACATCCCATTTCTGTGTCTAAAGTCAACATTCCAACTTAAGTGGTAGATGTCGGTGGTGGAGTGACCCACTGACCCAGAGAGACAGATCTTGAGAGGGAACTTTAGTGTAAGCTGTACTAGGTTGAACAGCATCCTCCCCCAAATCCATGCCCAACCAAAAGCTCAGAATGGGACCCTATTTGGAAATAAGATCGTTGCAGATCTAATTAAATTAAGATAAGGTCCTACTGGATTAGGGATTGGCCCTAAAGTCCGTGACTGTTATCCTTATAGAAAGAAGAGGACACAGGGCACGGAGAGACACAGAAGCCCACGTAAAGAGACACAGAGGTTGACATGCTGTCATCTGCACTGCTGGGAACCCAGAAGCTGGAAGAAGCAAAGGAAGGATTCTCTCCTAGAGCCTTCAGACCCGGTGGCCCTGCTGATACCCCCACTGCAGAGTTCTGGCCTCCATAACTGGGAGAGAATACACTTCTGTTGTCTTAAGCTGTTCAGGTTTGTGATCATTTGTTGCTGCAGCTCTGGGGCACTTCGGTTAGCACCCACATGTATGAAGCATTTGCACGCGTGTCCCTCATCCTAAATCTCGGCAGTGAGGGCCTGGTTTCATCACATTTCTCTTTTCCCAGGTCTTTAGCAGGGGAATATCCTCTTAAGCTTCTCATTTTTTTTTTTCCAGGACATGGTAAATACCAGCTCTTACAATGCCAATGGCCTTGTGATTACTTTTGAGGGGTTTCCTGCACAAATGGCCAGCACTTTGATGTAGTTACAAAAACTAACTTCTCAAAGCTGATAACTCACATCAGAAAAATGGGGACTAAGAACTGGTCCTGTGCTAAATGTATCCTCATCACTTCCACCTTGTGGGTCTGCTAAGACAAAAGCCCTATAATATGAAGCTTCTGGAAATGTGCAAACCTGAAATGGAAAAGTGGAATCGGTAAGAACATCTCTAGCTCGTTTAAGAAAACACAATGTAAGGGATTCTCTTTCTAGAAACACTGCTATGGAAAAGTGTTTGTTCTCTCCCTCTTTCTCCATGTGTGTGCATGTGCGTGTGCATGTGTATGTACATATGTATATCTGTCTAGGTGTTACATACATATATACTCACATACATATATACACATATATATGTATTTTAAAAAATCAGAGTATATCCTATTTAAATATTTTCTGAAAGAAAAATTTTGATAGAACCTGGGAAAAGAGGAAGGAGGAAAAGAAAGTGCTCTATCTTGAGCAATGAAGCAGTCACAAGCCACAAGTGCTTAGTAAGCACTAGAAACGTGGCTTGTCCAAATTGAGATAAAAGTGTAGAATAAATGAACACTGAATTTCAGAGGCTTAGTACAGAAAAGTAAAATATCTCAGTAATTTGTTAGATTGAAATGGATATGTCTATATCTATATCTATATCTATATGTGTTTTTTAAGTAGGCTCCACGCCCAGCATGGAGCCCAACATGGGGCTTGAAGTCACAACCATGAAATCAAGACCTTAGCTGAGATCAAGAGTCAGATGCTTAACCAACTGAGCCACCCAGGCACCCCCTGAAATGATAATATTTTAGATATGGTGGGTTAAAGTACATTAGTCAAATTAATTTCACCAGGCTCTTTTACATTTTTTTTAAAGGTGGCTACTAGGAAATGTAAACTTACTTATGCAGCTTACCTTCTATTTGTGTTGGACAGCACTGGCCTAAGAGATACATGATCTGTGATTATCTTTTACTTAGACACATTTTGAGCACTTTTAAGCATTTTTGTTCAGAAAGTTCTAATTTTACCATAAAAGTGATTTTTTAAAAACCTGTTCTAAGAATTCACACACACACACACACACACACACACACACACACACACACAGGATTTATTTTGTGACATTCTACATTATCTTTTTTTTTGAAGATTTTTATTATTTATTTGTCAGAGAGATAGAGAGAGAGCGAGCACAAGCAGGGGGAGTGGCAGGCAGAGAGAGAAGCAGGCTCCCCACTGAGCAAGGAGCCTGATGTGGGACTCGATCCCAGGACCCCGTGATCTTGACCTGAGCGGCCTAGCCGACTGAGCCACCCAGGCATCCCTACATTATCTTTTTTTACGGTAACTTTTCCTTAAAAATAACTGTCAAGGGGCTCCTGGGTGGCTCAGTGGGTTAAAGCTTCTGCCTTTGGTTCAGGTCATGATCTCAGGGTCCTGGGATCGAGCCCCACATCGGGCTCTCTGCACAGCTGGGAGTCTGCTTCCCCCTCTCTCTCTGCCTGCCTCTCTGCCTACTTGTGATCTCTCTCTCTCTGCCAAATAAATAAAATCTTTAAAAAAAAAACAACTGTCAGATATAAGGTAAGATTAATTAATATTCATTTTGCTCTTCTGTGTTTCTGCACTGCTGTGTGACCTTGGGCAAGTTACTGAACTTTTCCAGGCCCCACATCATCACCTGTGAATGAGGCTGGTCTAGCAATGATCCAGACAACAGAGATTCTCAACTTGTCCCTCCGTCTCAACCGATCAGCCGGTTCTGGGAAAGTGCCATCAGCAAGAAGAGTTCCCTGTGCTGACGGGGCTGCCTCTGCTCCCTCCCACTTCCCCTGGAGAATCATTGCCATTCCTTTCACGGACTCAGTAAGAAATTTCTAGGGAAGAGTCAAAGGGTAGTAATTACAGTCACAGCCTATAGAATGCTGGAGCCCTGGAGGAAACCTTAGCTCACCCTGTTCAAATGCTGTGCTCCCCTCAGGGGAAGTTATGGCCCCAGAGGAGTAATGACCTGCTAGTCCAGTCATCCTGCTGGTCAGAGGCAGAGGCCGGCTCCTGCGAACACTGACTCCTTGCCTCATGGCGCATTCCAGTCTGACAGGAAGGGATGCTTGAGGGAAAGAGACTGCAGAGCAAAGACCACCATACACGATTGGCCACCCATGTATCGCTCCCTTCCTCCCTGACACCGCCATGTCCTACTAGAAGGTCATTTTTCTCTGTCTTAGTTTACCACAAAGCACAGAAAGGACAAAGGATTCAGAGGAATGTGAATTAATGATGGTGTGTAAGAGAACACTGAACATCTCCCAGTTTAAGTCAAGAAAATCATCATTTCAATCTCTCTTCAGAGAGACTCATAGAAAGCCTGCTTTGGATGCCAAAATGTTCTAAAGCACCACAATTTCCAAAAATCATTTACATGCTTCTAAGCCTGGTAAAAACGGTAGATCAATCAGAATGTTCTGTTCTATTTAGACCTAAGCATAACAGGGGTAGCTAAAGTCACAATTGACAAAGAGTTGTATTTATTATGAAAGATGCCAAGTTATATTTAGGTGGTTTTTTTTTTTACCTTCAAATCTCACTCTAAATTGCTTGTCACCTTTTGAAATATCATAATTAACACCAGTTAATTTGTGTGCTTAAATATTTTAATGACAGGTTATAATTTTAATAGAAAAAGCAATTTAGAAGAAAATCGTAGGATCCTATGGTTTTCAGGAGAGGAGAGAGAAGAGATGCTTTGGATTAGACAGAAGCCAGAACTGGGACCCCGTTGTGACTCGCCATTTCCTACCTATAGGGTCTTAAGTGATCTACATGACCTCTCCAAACCTCAGTATTCTTGTTCATGAATCATAGATAATAAACCTATCTCGTTAAGGTGCTCTAAGGATTATTCCAGGCTTGTCACTAACAAGTCCCTAACACACGTGATACACTGTAAATGTCCATTGCCTTTTTCGTATATGCACCACCACAAAGGAGAGCGAAAGCATGTCAGAGTCTGGGTTCTAAATTTAAAGCTCTCAGGGCAACCGAACTGTGAGAAGCATTTTCCAAAGATTACCAGGGCAAAGAAGCCAAAATCAGCACAAGGATGAGGAAGGGGTTCAAGCCCCAAGGGTGAGAGGGAGGAAATGGAAGAGTGAGAGTCAGAGAGGAATGGAGTGGGTAGAAGGGCTGAAGGCACAAGTTCAGAGACCATGAAGGAGGGTTCCTGCTCATTTGTGGGAATCCACTGCGGATGGACAGAGCATTTGAAGACCCTTCGTAGGGTCAACCACCCACCAAGTCATGTCTGTCCCCAAGTGGAGCAGGCCGAGAGGAATGGCATGGTGTAGATCTCAGGTCTGGAAAACTCATGGTTCAATTGGGTGGCCGTGCAAAGTCAACCTACCCAAGGTGCGGGGTCCAACAGTCTGCACTGCGTTGTCCAACAAAGCAGCTATTGTCCACAACACCCGAGGATTAGTGTCCACCATGGATGACCCTGTTAATAACTCAGCAGACAAGGCTCCAGGGATGCTCTTACCACTTACTGCTCATGTGGTTTAAATTCTCTGAACCTCACTTTGTGTATAAAGTGAGGCCACCATTACCTTCTTTGTAGAGTTGTTCCAAGGATTAAAAGAAATCATGTATGAAAGATACAGACACAGCACCTGCACTAGAGAAAGGACTCAATAGTTGCTGGCCATGAAGATGAAGAGGAAGAGGATGATTCCATCTCTTGTAGCTCTAAGACCCTTCAATTTTGTCTAGACTTCAGACTTCTCACTCGTATATATTTCAAAACCTGATATTGATAACTCACATCAGATGAACCCTCTTCCTACTAAGCAGCCCAAGACAGACAGATGGGTTTCAAAAGAATATCTAGATGGAAATAAAGAAAGCTAACTAAGGTGGGCTTAGGTGGAATAGAGAATGAATGAATGGATGAATGAATGAATGAAGACACAATGAATAAATGCCAAGATGGTATGGTACTTTTCCAGCAGGAATGAATATGGCACTGATTAATGGGTAGGTGAAGTTGGAGGGAGCCAAGCAAAGCAGCACATGAGGGAAGGGGGAATTGGGGAGGTTAAGAAGCTAAACACATTCCAGGTGAAATGAGTAAATAAATTCCAAGGAAAGAATGAAAATGAGAATTAATCAGGAGTGTGCTGAGCTGTGGCACTGCCAGCCACAATCAGAGGGCTTCTTAATTGCTTGTCAAAGACCAATGCATCCTGGCAAAATGATCCTCAAGTAATGCTGGGACTTCTTTTTCCTAACCTGGCTTCATTTATCATGATTAGAAAACAAGTCAAAATTAATTTCTGTTTATTTTATAAACCAAATCTTCAGGGAACCCTTCTTCCAGTAGGTTTGATAATTTTTAACTTAGAAGGGGAATGCCCTCAGAACATAAAAGGGCTGTTGGTCAGTTTGGTTTAGGAGGGTGGGGCGTGGGGATGTGTAAAGTTTATGGGTGCTATGAAAAAATGACAGTCTCTTAAACTTTTACCGATCACCTCAAATCCATCAACATGAGCTTTTTAGTTCTTTCCTACTTTAAAATGGGCAAATTAGAGGCAGTTTAAGAAAGGAAAATGGCCCAAGCTTGAAAATCAGACACATTTGTGTTTGAATTCTAAGCTCTGGCACCTAAGAGCTGTGAGGCCTTGGGCAAGTCCCCAAAGGAAATCTCAAAGATCTAGCTCAAATCCCTGAGATTTGAAATGAGGTTGCAAATACCTCTCAGATTTTCCCGGAGGATTAGGGGTCATGTACATGAAAGGTATGGATCCAGAAAATCAGCTGTACAAGTGACGGCAGTGATGTCCCTCAGGTGCAGTGAAAGCACCCATTGGGTTCTAGATCCCATGAGGGCAGGAGCTGTGTGTGTCTGGTTTACTTCGCATTCTATCCCGGCAATTGGAGGAGGGCTCGGTATATAGTTGAGGTCCACTTTTTCTGTTTAACACTCACGCCCAATCTATGCAAAACACTGCACCTAACACTGCACCTAATCTATGCAAAATTCTGTGTTGTTCCTAAGATATTGTTTCATTTAACCCGATAAATACTTGTTGGCTGTATGGTTGTTATTCATTTATTCATTACGTAAAGATATTTAGGTGCTATATTCCTATGAACCTCTTTGGGGAGGAAATCCTTCTAAAGCCTACAGTACAGTGGGTAAATTCACTCATTCTTTGATCCTTTCATTCTTGTGTTCACCCGTGCATTTTGCTTGTTTATGTTTATTTATATTTATATTCAGTTTTTTGCTGCAATGTCAGCCCACCACCATCCTCCTAGATAAAACACATGGTCAGCTTGCCCTCACCCCTGCTCCCTGGCTACCCAAGAAACTCATTTGATACACACACACACACACACACACACACACCCTCAGGCAAATCCTCTATACTCCACCAATATTTTGTTCATCAGGTAAATCATATTTGAAGGACTGCAAGGAGAGTCCTGGTTTGGGGGCCCAGCATTGCTTGCAAACATGCTGTGACAAGAACAAGACAACGCTAGCAGGAGGTCAAAAAACAACCTTTTCTCCTGTACAGGCATTTTTCCTTGCCAAACAGATTCCAAAGATCACGTTCTCTTTCTGGAAGTGTAATCACAGCAAAAAAAAAAAAAATCAATGTACATTTTGGCCCATGTGAAACAGTCTTACAAGGGGGCATTGAAGTGATCTGCCAGCACCTAGAGAGTTCGCTCAGCATTCGGAGCTGCCAGACCATTCTCAGATGCGTTTTCTTGATCTGAAAAAAGCCCTATTCCTGGGATTTAGTGCGTGGGGCTTCCCTGCTCCTTTTGGTTTATGCCTAATCCTCACAATTAATTCCGCGCCTCCTGCCTGGGGAAGTTTCTGCCCTAGACTTTCCTGGCATTTACCCAGCTAGAAAGGAAGTGATTGATGCTCTCCTCTCTTCCGCACAAAAGCTGAGAGGCTGGGCAGAAATATCACCTGCCTCCGTGCTGGCCTCTCCCTGCCTCACCTCTTGACCCACACTGTTGATTTCATCCCTCACGTCTCCTGAGGGACATTGACCCATCAATTACCTTCTCTTTTTCTCCTGTCTTCAATCATGTCATCTCTACTGGCTACTTCCTGGCAGAGTACAAACGTGTTTAAGGTTTATTTATTCTGGGAAACTGAAAAAATAAAAATACTCTTTTTGATTCTACCTGCCTCTGAAGTCATTTCCCTATCTCTTAGCTTCCCGAGGTTTTCTGATAGAATTCACTCCCTGTCTTCGCTACATCAACATTCACGCGCCCCTCGAGTCTGGGGAAGGCTGCTTAGTGCTCTCCTCCATTCACTGAAACTCTCGCAGTAAAGATCATCAACATCCAAGGAAAACCCAACTCCAGAGTTTATTCAGCCTGGCCCATAATGCAGTATTTCATTCTTATTGCCATTCACTTTTTCTCTGTTTTCTATGCGGTGAGCACTCAGCTACACTTTGGACAAGGGTGGCTCTGCCCTCCTGGCTTTGACCGCCAGTAGGGACCTGACGCTGGCGAGCCGGGGGAGTGCTATGAGGGAGGGCTGTACGGAGCGAATGGCAACCTTCAGACCTGATCGGCGACTCAGAGAAGGCTTTTCCTGGTGGCACTGGCATTTAAACAGAGGAATGGATAGAAATGTGTGACCTTAGAGGGACCCAGGAAAAGCATTCCTGACAGAGGGAACAGCAGGCACAAAGGCACCAGCTGAGAAAGAACATGGGCTGTTTGAGGAAGCGAAAGTAGGTCTGTCCTTCCAGACCACAGACAGTGAGAGAGAGCAGCGTAGGACAGGGCAGGGGAGGTGGGGGATGGGGGATGGGGGGGTGCGGCTGGCCACACCGACCACATATATAGGCTTCGACCTCCTTTCTTAGGCACTGGGGACCACCGGTGACCTTTCTGCCCTTGGAATCCCTTGTACGCACCCATTACCCAGAATGCCAGTGGGAGGAAATAGTGGGACCAAGAAGAATGAATAAAAGGAAGGAGAAATCTGGCTACTTCTCAATTCTAGTTATGCTAAAAACGTAACAATTCCGTTTGTTTTTGTCAGAGGAAGAGACTGTAGGTCCACACGCTTGTTGCCAAAAGAATGCTGTGACATAATAAGAAATATATATTTGGTCTCTGCCCCGGTACCTGACACAGGAACCTGTATCCGAAAACCCTTGTAATTCCCTAAGGGATGGAGGTGCCAGGAGTGTCTTTTGTTCTAATGCTTGGTCTTGGGCCCCGATCGCTGACACAGAGCTCCGGCTCTGGGAGACAACAGCATCTTTTGATCTAACAAGGTGACTCTAGGCGGGCTAACGAAGGGCTCGGGGATGAGGGCGGGTAACCAGAAAGACCATGATTAGAAGCTTAGAAATTACCGTCCCTCCTGGGAGGAGAGAGGGACTGGACGCTGAGTTACTAATAACTGATCATACCTATGTGACGAAGCCTCCCGGAAGTCCCTACGGCACAGGGTTTAGAAAGCTTCTGGGTTGGCGAACGTGTCCTCGTGTCAGGAGGGTGGCACTGCCCCACTCCGCAGGGACAGAAGATCCTGGGCTGGAGACCCTTCCAGAGCTCACCCTACACTCTTCTCCATCTGTAGCCTTTATAATACCCTTTATAATCAACCAGTACGTGTAAGTGAAGTGTTTCCCTGAGTTCTGTGAGCTGTCCTAGCCGATTATCAAACCTGAGGCAGGGATCATGAGAGCCCTTCCTCAATTTAAAGCCAAGTCAGACAGAAATGTGTGTAACCAGGGCCCCCCTCCTGGCGAACTGGCATCTGAAATGGGGGCGTGGGCCTGAGCCCTTAGCACGTGGGGTCCGCTCTAACTCCTGGTAGTTAGTGTCACGATTGAATTAAATTATAGGACACACAATCAGTGTCCAGAGAGTCGGGAAATTGCTTGGTGTGGAAAACCCACACATTGGGTGTCCGAAGTGTTAAGAATGGAGAAACAGTATTTTTAAATGCGTTCACACCAAATGGGTCAGTTCATTTGATGTAAAAACGCTATCGGTGAACTTCCAAGGCCAAACCTGCCTACTTATTCTATGACACACACACATACATGCGCGCGCACACAAACACACACACACACACACACACACACGTACACGTGTGCCGCCCACCTGCAGCCATCGCCTCATTTGTTCCTGAGCTCCTAAATTAGAGCTTGCACTGGATCATAAAATAGACAGGATATTCGTTATCATCAAATAAATATGAAACTGAGCTTTAGATAACGTAAGGATTCCGAAAGTTAAGTGCTATTTTATGGTACCTTTCAATTTAGAAGTGCAGTGCAGATAAAACATGGCTTTGGTGTAAACCATTGATGTATTGTGTTGTTAAGATCAATGAATTATTAAAAGGATAATCTTTTAAACACCAGAAATTGTCTTCTAGTGTACTCTAGGGGCCATGGGTAAATGCATTACACATACAAATTCACCACCGCCTTGGCTGTAACTTATATAAACTCCCAAGTGCCCACGTGACACCAGAGAGACCTAGTTATCCTCCCACCCACTCACCCACCCTGCACACTGGGCATGGAGTAAGGAGGGGGTCACTTCATGAGGCTGTCCTCTGTCCTCTATCTTCCTACGAGTGGGGGGAACACAGTGACGTGCCACCTAACCTGCCCCGCAGGGACAGGCTCGCTGCCCCGGCTGGAGGGTGCGCTCTCCATGGACGGTCTACATGTCGGCTGCATCAGAGATTCCCTGCAGATCAGCTCAGAGACCTGCCTTTGGACCCTTCCCCAGGCAGCCCCTATCCAAATCCTGCTTGCAGCCAAGAGTATGCTTTCATAAACAAGAACATTAATAAATAAATAGGCTAAACTTCAGCTCAGAATCTGCTTCCCAGAGAACCGAGCCTGATGCAGAATCCCAGCCCCACAGTACTAGATGCAACTTTTGTCTTCAGTCTTCCACATTTTTGTCTATGCTGTGCCATCCACCTGGACTGCCATTCCGCAGTTATCCACTGGGAAAAATCCGACTCCTTCGTCAAGGGCCGGTTCAAATGTCCCAGTGTGTAGACAGCCCCCGCAGTCAGTGGCTCTTTGCTCTGTGCTTCCAGAGTCCTCTGCGCTACTAAAATGCTTATATTTACTGTTCAAAAGATGAGCACTGCGACAGATAATTATTATATGAGCCACATGGGCATATATAATTGTCTACCTTTAAAAAAGTAAAAAGAAACAGGTGGGATCCATTTGAAAAATACATTTTAACTTCATATAGCCCACAATGATCGTTTCAATGGGAAATCAATATAAGGAGTGTTCATGAGATTCTTCTTACCATCGTTCTCCCCACTGACCCTCTGCAACTCGGCGTGTACTTTATACTCTCAGCACGTGGCAGTTTGGTCGGAACAGTTCACGTCTCCCACAGCCCATGTCGCTCGCCGGAGTGGGCAGGGCAGACAGTGAGCTCCTCTGAGACCCGATGACTACAACGTAGTCCCCGCAAAGTCATTTGATAAATGGTTGCTGAATGTATGAGCAAATGAACAGATAACCAACGATGAGTGAAAGAACGAAGGAATGGTCTACACAGATCCATGAATGGTTACCTCAGTTACCTGGCCTCAGCGTGGGATTCACTCCGGTGTCCCTATCCCTTGCTTTTTCCAGGACCTTCCTCTACATGGCAGTGCATTTCTCTGTGCCCGTGTCCATTATACATTAGTAACACACAGCATTAACAGCTAAAGGTATAGACGTTAAGTATGAACATTATAAAACAGAGCTCGGCCACTTCCGAGCTCCTGAGCTTGGCCAAATTACATAACCTGTTTGGAGACTCATTTTCCGCATCTCTGAAATGGAGATGGACAATAATGGTACCTAGAGTTTTTATGAGCAAATGAGGCATTACAAGTAAGTTACTTTGCACAAGATAGATGCTCAATAAAGATGTAGCTCACAAAGACAAAAGTAAGGCTAAAAACCTTAGGAATTAAGGAGGCATGTATACAAATATAACATGAGGCCCTAATTCCTCCCTCTCTTCCTTTCTCCCTTCCTCCTTCTCTGCTTCTCTCCCTCCCTCCCTCCCTCCCTCCTCTTCCTCCCACTAATCTTTTTGTATATACCTCTGCAGTAGCCACGAAGATCCACTCCTCAGATTTCTAACTAAAGGGAGTGTTTCAATCAGCAACTCCTGCTGTTATACACTGAAATCCATTGCCACATTCCTTACCAAGGCCACGCTCTCACATGCTGCTCCCAGCCAGCTTCTGAGCACGAGAACACCAAGGCAGCACCATTCCTGGGCGATTCACGACCCCCTGGCTGGCCAGCTTTGGCTCGAGGACTCCCTGACCTGCTGAGCTTCCTCGGAGCAGCAGGTCAGTCCCAGGTGCTTCCAATCAGTCTGGTCCCCCCTCCCTCTCTCCTCCGCATCCGTCCGAGAGCGTCCTCCCTCGTTTCCTCTGGGTCTTTTCTTCTAAGGGCACTAATCCCATCATGAAGGCTCCACCCTCAAGACCTAAGGACCTCCCAAAGGCCATGTCTCCAAACACAATCACGCTGGGGATGAGAATTTCCACATATAAATTTTGGGGAGACACAAATATTTAATCCATAGCAGTTACCCACAGAGGAAATCGGCACTTTCTTGTAAATTAATCACACTTCTACATTACCACTTATCAGAAGCCCATGACTTGACTCGGGCCACACTCCAATTTTGTTGACATAGAGCCTCTTCACTTTGGAGCAAGGCTTTGCCATGTTCTTAATATTTATTGCTATTGCTTAGGCCCCATTAAAATTGCCTGTATCTATTTTTGCATTTCTCCTATTTTTAAGCAACATCTGTCAAAACTGCTGATGCCAATAAATCCGTATTTATGTGATTTTGTAACATGTTAAAAACTGGGAATTTTCCTTTGAATATCTAATTGGTTGTAGTGATTGTGAGGTTTATCCCTTCGAGGTTGCTGTTTGTTTTCAATCTATAATGACTACTTTACACAGAACTCGGGGATTATAGCTGTCCACAATTAGAATTACAATGACCTTGATCTCGGGTTTCACTTTGTCCCCCACTCTGGTTCACTGAGGACACATTTCTTAGACAACTGTCAAGCCAAGTATACAGTAAAGTTACTGTTCACGGCTCGCAAATTTTGCAAACTTTGTCTTGGAGGGCCAAATGTGGAAAGGTGTTTAGCAATTACTCTATTAAGTTCAGTATCTGTGAAAATTAATTATCGTATTTGACACTAGTGAAAAAATGCCAGCATTCTAAATAAAAAGAGCCGAAGGGTTACTAGATCCAAATTCCCAGAACTGCCTGAATGCTTTTAGTAATTTGGAAAACTCAGTCAACATACTGTTGCATGAAAAAAAAAAAAAAAAACCAACAACACAGAAGTTGTGGTGAGCATTTCAATTAGTTGTTTTCCTGGTTATTTTAAATTAAATGCTAAATGACAGGACAACTGGTAGTGGTTCTGTTAGACTTTCTGGACATCTCGCCCCAAACTCCCTTCTGGTGTGTAATAAAGCAAAGAGACAGTAATTTGTAAACCAAAATGACTGTTTTCCTCTTCAAAGTAGATGTCTAGTGATGTGACTCATTTACTCTAACCAGATTTATTTGCCAAAATTGTTGTGGTTTCCTCCTGTGAAAACTGTGTTGTTCCGAGGAGACAACACAAGCCCACTGAAAAGCTTTTTGAAGGAAAAATCTCTCTTCATGGAAAGTGGAGTTGATTTCTAGAAACACCAGTCTGGCTTTGAGTAAGCTGAGTGAGGCCAGGGCGGGGGTGTACCCCCACCTGTGCTGCGTATGCATGAGAAAATTCTGTGTATCATCCTAACAATTCATTCTTTTTTTTTTTTTTAAGATTTTATTTATTTATTTGACAGAAAGGCAGGCTGGGCAGGGGGTGGGGAGGAAGCAGGCTCCCTGCTGAGCAGAGAGCTCCCATGCGCTGCTCGATCCCAGGACACTGAGATCATGACTTGAGCCAAAGGCAGAGGCTTTAACCCACTGAGCCACCCAGGCGTCCCCTAACAGTTCATTCTTATCAAGTGCTTCCTGCTCCTGCCACTGTTCTGATCGTTACGTATGTGTTAACTCCTTAGCCCTCATGACTACCTTAGCAGGAAGCAATATCCTGCTAAGGATATCCATTTCATATCCATTTCCGTATGGATTCCATATCCACTTCACAGGTATGGAAACTGAAGCACAAAGAGATTAGTCAACTTGCATAAGATCACAGAGTTCTGAGTGGTGGTGACAGTGAGCAGTCAAACCTTACTGAGTGACAGCAGCGCTCTCTGAGCCTTACTCTGCAGGATGAGGATGAGTGATGATCACCTTCTGAGGTTAGAGTAATGCTTGAAGAAGCTCTCATACATGCAGGGGCTTGTTCTCTTGCTGGCCCATGATAGGGGTCTGCTATTTCTAAATCACTTCATTCTTGAATGGGTTGCGATTTTGCTGGATCGTATGGAAACCTAAAGTGTGGCCTGCTCTTCAAGTCAGGGTCACGGGACTAAGTGTAAGCCATGACCTGCTCAGTGTCATGATCACTGGTATTCACAATGACTACGCACAATTCTTAGGAACATGGATCACTCTTGGTTCTGCTAGGTTGGTATCTTCTGATCCAAAAATGATAGTAAGTGTCTGATAAGTACATGGAAAGTTAGAGCTACAAGGGGCCAGTGTACTTGACACATGGACGTATGGGGACAATGCAAGGCACACTACCAAGGAAATTTAGTATTTTCAACAATGTGCTGAGTTCCTACTATACTAAATACAAGGAAATCTAGGGTGAAATCAGAACAGTCCTTGAGTCTCAGCCTTAGAGAGGTGCCCGCAGCTCTAGAACAGAATTGTCTAAAGTATGCTCTTTATTGTCCTACTGTTTAAAGGCCTGTGAGATTAAAAAATAAAAGGTTTGGGGAAATGCGGAGTGCCACAAACCTGCTTTTTTCTTGGAGGACCTGTTTGATAGCCAGGAAACTGAGAGTCTCCAAGAGAGAGGTAGAGGACCCAAATTTTCCAAATAAGCAGGAAACTCATGTCCCTCAGAGCCTCCAGCAGGGACAGGGTTTAGTGAAAGCCACGCTCGATGCTGTTACTCTGGGGGCTGGGGCAGTAGGAAGCAAGTTCTGAGATACTGTAAGAATCAAATAATAACAACAGAAAAAAAGTATAAAAAGCCTTCCTCTGTGACTTAACATCACAGTTTTTCACTTACGTGTTCTGGGTCCCAGCTTCCTAGCTCCAAATGGAGATAAGAACCTCGGGCCTGCCAGATTTACGGTTTCTGTGCAGACGAAGTAGGGCAATGAATGCACGCATACCTTACCAACTCCACTTTAAAATACCACTTATTTGACTCGATGAAGAGGATCTCAACTATTGTTGAGTCCATGGCTGGGACCTCAGAGCCCATTGAGGCAGTAGAAGGACTGACCTCAGAGGGCCCACCTCAGTTAGGTTTTCAAGTCTAGTAAAGGAGCAATAAAGAAAAGGGGCTGGAGACGGTCATTAAGTCTTAGGCCTCTTTCTAAGAAGCTGAGGTTGGAAGTGGTGGCGAGAAATCAAACTTTTACTCCTCGCTGGAGTTTCTTTCTGGGTCCTCCACTCCTGTGCAAATGACTGTCCCAGACAGCTGCAGCTACGGGTGGCGCTAGGTCAAGATCTCCTGCCCCGAGCATCCTGCTTGGACCAGGCTGTCAGGTCATTAACTACCCGTGCTAGTCATGATCCTTCTTTGTCGGTCAATCTTCATGAAGATTCTGTGAAAGGATCCCTGGGCCTGACACCAACATCCAGTGATCAGTGTCTCAGAATCATGAAGATTTTGGTGACTTATGGGAGAGGCACTGAGATGCTGATCCTCTGTATTTGGGACCCAGCTTAACTAGATATAGCACTGGGCCTGTGGAGCGTTAAGATATTAAAAACAAAACAAAACAAAACAAAACAAAACAAAACAAAACAAAACAAAACAAAACAAAACAAAACAAAACGCACCAGGAGGCAGTATCTGAAACTGCGCTGGCATTTTAAATCCATTTCCTATGGAAATCGGTGGCCTGTACCACTTCCCAAAGAAGAGTCTTCACTTTCTTGAATGACCCTCTGGGAATACTTTCCCTACTATAAAACCCTTAAATCCATCAGACCCTTTAGATACATACATTCTAGCTGCACTCTGTCTTTTAATTTGGAAGAAAAAGACTTTTAGATTGAACTATTAAAAAAAGACACACCAGATTTTCTGTTTGTTCTGTCTAAAGTAATATTTAAACGTAATACAGACAGAGGCAACTCTATCACATGGGTCTCTCTGTCCAAACCCACAGTAGAAGAGTCTGTCAGGTCTTAATACCAAAGAAATAGCAGTGTGATTTGAACAATGCTTTTATCCTATGGATACTGTGAACCAAAGACCTAAAGAAATTTTCTTCTTTGCTTTGGCTGTTAATAAGTTTCCAAATTTACAAACCACGCCTAATGTCTGTACGTGACAGACAGAATGGGTGCCAGACTTCCCCCAACTTTACCCTAATTTTCTACTTGTGTTTTTGTCTGCACTCTGCTCCACTGAAAGTGAGTCAGCTTAATTCATTTATGAAGCCTAGAAAACCGAAAGAGAGGTGGAAAGAGAGATGGATAGACAGATCAAGCACAAGTTTCCCTAATCAAGGGTACTTTGGTTAGTGGTTAATTTCATGTATAAATCAATTCAAAATTATTCAGGATTGAAAGGATGATGGCATTTCAATACTTGAGGGGTATTTTTTTTTTTTTTTGGACTCAAAGGAAAGAAGATTTTCTGCGGGAATTATTTTCTGTGATTGAAAACAGGTTAAGGAGAATAACCACTTCAAGAGTGACTCTTGTTCATAGGAAGATGTTTCACAGAAGCAGCTTATCAAAACAGTCAGCCGCAGTAATGATTACAGCCCAGGGAAGTAAACAAGGCCAACTATTAGCTCAGGAAATCGAGGAAAGGCACAGGATCTTAAAGCATCCCTGGCAATGAGACATTAACAGACCTGGGGGGATGGAAAGTAGCCCCCATCTCCCCAGCTTAGTCAAGACAGACATTCCATAACAGATCTCAAGAGAGAAAACGAACAACCATGGCCTCTAGAACACAGAGGAGAATTGCAAAAGTCTATCCAATTGGCAGAGTTTGCATTTCAAGGGGCTTATTTACACTTGGGGCAGCTAACGGGACAAAGCATCAGCAGCAGCATGTCCACAGCAACAAATAATCCCACAGAATGTGGACGAGTTCCACATCACAAACGTCCGTGGCAAGGGGGGCTTCGGGACCGTCCCGGCCGGGTGGGCACCGCCAGCTAGGGCAGGCCCAGGAGAGGAAGGCTTCCTCTCCAGGTAACCAGGAAGAATGCAGAGACGGCGCAGGCGCAGCAGCCCCTTGGAGGCGCAGAGGACAGAAAAATGGACGGCTGCCCGCACTTGCTCCATTTTGGGTCTCGTCCAAGCCCCTCCTCTGACAGGGGAGGAAACTGAGACACACTGAAAAGGAGAGATTTGATCAGTCACATGGATCATGGATCCCCTGACTTCCAGTCTGCTTTCTTCCTAATAGTCCCTGCCATAGCCAGATTGAACGTTTTGCCTTTATTCTTCTAGATGGCGCAAAGCTTACAAGGAAGACAGGCTGTAATGAGGCACCGACTGGATTCCCCTTTCCACAACAAGGCCGTGAGAATACAGACAGGCAGGGGCGGCGAGCACACACGCTGTTTTACAGAAGGTTGTTACAGAGCTCCTGTCTCGGAAATATAATGCTTTGGGTGGGTAACCAAAGAGACAAAAATAAAAACAAACAAATCCCATCAAGATCATCCAGTGAGACACCTGACATATAGCCCTTTCAGCTAAAATCATATTTTTCTGGATTAATGTTGAGTTGAAACTGTTGAGATTCAGAAATGCATTTCAGGGGCCAGAACCCCACTGCCCCCTGTATTTTGTCTCCTGGGAGTGGGATGCTTTCATCCATGCTTTCAAGCCATGCTTTCAGCCACGATTGGCTTTAGGATGTGGTAGGTGGCTTGAGTCCCCCTGACGACACAGTTTTCCCTTTCTTTTTTCCTCTCCCCAGGTGTTTTCTGCCTGGGTCCTTCTCTCCAAGCTGGATTCTCTTAGGACCTGGGGTTAGGAAAGGCAGTCCTCCAGGGAATTCTTGACCTACTCAGCCCCATAGCCATGGTGGGGCTGAAGGCACTTTCTGGTTACGAGCTACAATATATTATTCTCTACCTACGTCATTCCCTTTACCATTCTTTTCTCTTATTTAGAAAGATAGGCAAACTATCACCCTTAGACCAGACCGGGCCTCTGATGTTTTTGTAAGTAAAACTTCATTGGAACTCAGCCAAGCATGTTCATTCCCTGTCGTCCATGGTGGCCTCTGTGCGTAGTTGCAGTACCACCCGTGTGGCCTGCAAAGCTGAGACTATGTATTCTCTGACCCTTTACAGAAAAGTCTGCCGACTTCTGCACTAGACCCTTAGTGAAGATGAGTCTTTGGGCACAAGATCTAAAGGGGTATTCTTTACACATTAAAGGGAAGTCTTTTGGTAGCTTCTTCACCATATTTAAAGGGAGGCTTCTGGGGTGAGGAACCTGCACAGATGTCATTGCATAAATACCTGTCTAACAAGCACCTACTGAAAAAGAAGTACAAAGAAAGAGGAGAATGGGACCAAGACAAGACATATAGTGGGCAGAATAAAAGGAGTGGGTAGCTATTGTTACCCACTATTTTTCTTCAGTGAGCCAAATGAACTCGAAATTTAGAAGGACCAGGAAAACATCACAGGAATGAAATGAGACCCACTAAAAGGTGGGGCGGTAAGAAGTCCAAGTCCAACAGCACTTGGCTGCCTATGGCACTGGCTGAAGGAACACTGTAAACTGTAGGCACTCACAGCAAAGGCAGGGAAGATTCAGAGCACTGCGGATAGCCATACCCGGTTTTTGTAAATTGGAAAACAGTAAATTCCAAAGGCTTCCCATGAGAAAGGCAAATTTTAAACTCTGGCACAATCATTAAGAACAAACAACTCAATGGGAAAATGCACAAATATTATTAAGTTGACACTTTTAAGAAATAAATATGGTCAAAAGACATACAGCAAAGTTAAACTTTGCTGGTAATTAAATAAAAATGAGTAATAAAGTAGCAATGAGAGCCTATGTTTTGTCTACTGGAATGGCGAATGTTTGCAGAGATAACACATAAGGCTGGCAAGAGCACAGAAAATCAGGCCGTCGTATCCATATGGAAATGCAGAGTGGTGCAGACGTCTTGGTGGGCACGATGGCAATATTGTTAAGTTTTAAAATGTGTACAACATATAACCAGTGATTTCAGTTCTAGAAATTTAGTCTAAGGAAATAACTGAACAGGGATGTTCATCACAGCATTATTTATAACCATAAACATTTGATACATTCTAAATGAATAGCTGTAGCAGTTCGGTTATGAACATGTGTATTATGGAATATTTTCAGTGATTAAAATAGCATTTAAAATGAGTTTACGGAACAGATGGGTCTAAGTAACACACACACAAAAATACACATCTGTGTATTTATTACTGCATTTATAATTACAACACCTAGACACTGAATTAAGTATTTTTTATACGTTTTCTTATCAGAGCTCGGTAACTCTATTAAATAAGCCAGAGTAATAACAATGATAAGGATAGCTAATATTTATTGAGCAGCTCCTTTATGTCAGGCACTTTGCCAATCATCTTATATGGATTATATCATTAAATCCTGGCACAATGTATGAGGAGGCACTATTATTAATGTCATTTTATAAGAGAGAAAAAGAAGCCATAAAAACTTGTCCAAGGTTACATAGAAAGTGCTTGGTACAGTCAGGATTTGAATGCACAAAGCAAGTCACTATAGAACCCGTGTTTATTACCACTATCCCATACTCTTAAGGTACTATTATTTGTTCCTGGGATGAGCGCAAATACGAAGGGGTGGGTAGATGGAAAGATGCACAGATAGATACGTGGAAAGGTGGATGGATGGATGGATAGAAGGGTTGATAGATGAATAAATGGGAAGATAGATAAATAGAAAAAAAATCCATGAAACTAGTTATTTCTTAGTGGCTCTTTTATGGTTTTATTTCCTTCTTTGTGCTTTTTCAGGAATAACCAAATTTTCTACAATGTGTTGACTCTGTAACCAAACTATGGAAATACATTTTTTATAATTTTTTTAAAAGATTTTATTTACTTATTTATTTGACAGAGAGAGAGATCACAAGTAGGCAGAGAGGCAGACAGAGAGAGAGGGGGAAGCAGGCTCCCCACTGGGCAGAGAGCCCGATGCTGGGCTCGATCCCAGGACCCTGAGATCATGACCTGAGCCGAAGGCAGAGGCTTTAACCCACTGAGCCACCCAGGCGCCCCTGGAAATACACTTTATGTTAAAATGAATTACAATGCAAAGCAAAAAATGGTTCTCAAAATCCAAGTATTTGTCTCTTGCAAAAGAGTGAGTGAGCTCTAGGTTGAGAATAAGCCGAACAACATCCCTCTTGTACTGCTATATTTAGTCCAGAAGAAAAATTCCAACACACAGCCAGAACACAAGGCAGCCTCGTGAATATCACCCAAGAATCTGTGGCTAAGCCCAGCCAACCAAGAGAAAATGTACAAATGGGATTTTCTCCTTAAAAGAGAGAGCTTTAGACTAAAGCCATAGTTGGCTCGAAAATAAAGATGTGAAGGAACTTTGGTTTTGTTTTGCTTTGTTTTTCCCATAGCTTCTGTTTTATGCTTTAAGTCAACGACTGGAGGAAAAATGGTATGGCCACTGAAGTATCCAAAGGACTTTCATCCAAAAATTGGACAGGCCTGAACAATCTGAGAAAACAAAGTGTCCTAAGTCTTGTTGGCTGAGAAAAACTTGGAGATGCCTTGTAAGTCTGAGCTCTTCTCAGTTCAGTTGCATTAACAGGTGAACTGGGGCAGTCAGAGTTTAAATTTAATGCATTTATTTCAGTGATGACATTTCCGAGCAAATATTCAATGAGTGTTAATTTCTGGTGAGTCAAATACTACAACCAGAAACATGGGAAATAGCCCCTGACTTCTCTTACTTCCCTCCTCCATCCTTCTGCTTAACCTGGGCAACATAAGGTACCTCCATGGACTTGAGAATTATAGGCACCAGGTTGCTGCTATTAACAAAATATCTTACTTTGTCTGCTGCATCAGACAACTGACGCAGCCTCATTTTGTCACTTGTCAGCTCTCCTACTCAGAAGGGCTGAATCCAGCTCTCTCTTCTAACATGGCGGCCCAGGGAGCCTCCCTTCCTCAGCCACTTGCCTCTGCTGCCTGCCAGACCCATGGAATACCTACAGATTTCCTTCCCCCAGGCACAGAGCCTCTGAAAAGTGGTCCCTGCTTTAGAAGTCTGTCAGCTACTGGCATACATTATGTTGGAAATAAAGAGGGAAAAGGAAAGCAATCAGCATGTGTACACACATGAATTTGCTCCTATTTATTTAACACTTAGATGACACTTTACAATTGGCCCAACACTGTTCGAAGAGTCTTATTTTCAGTAATTTTTAAATATACCCCCCAAAGACCCTAAGATGTGGGGATTATAATTATGCCCTGTTCTACCGAAGAGGAAACTGAGGCACCAGGGGGTTAAATAATTTGCCCAAGAGCAGACTGAAGAGTTGAGATTGAGACCCAAGCAGTTGGGCTCCGAGCAGTGAGCTCTTTGAGCAGCAGCTGTGCTCAGGGGGCCGCAACACTGTCCCAGACGCAGAGCAAGGACGGAGGCCTGTGACGACCTGGACAGTCAGCACGGTGGCCGCGCCTCCCCGTGCTCTCTGCAGACAGCACAAAGAATGTTAGAGGCCGTCCTGCCCCCGGGCATGCTCGCTCTTACATCATCCTCACAGCAGCTCTGTGAGCCGAGCGTGGATTTATGATCCCCTCACACAGATGGGAAAAGACTAGATACTGTGCCCCAGAGGTGATGGAAAAATGAACGGGTGACAAAGCACACACAGGCTTAGCGTCCGTGATTCTCAGTATAGCCCTGGTACCCCCGGTATCAGAATCAACTGAGATGTTTGACAAGGATGCAGATTTCCAGGTTCCACTCCGGTCATACTCAGTTGGAACTGAGCATGAGGCCTGGCAACATGGATTTTGCATACACATTCCCCCCAATCTGTGATTCCAACACACACTCAAGTCTCAGAACTTTACGTACATCATGCTGCCTACACTTTTCCCTGCTACTGAATATAAATGCAGGGATACGATGGTGATGGTAATAATAATTAATATGAAATTAATTATTCATAGAAGCAGTTCACATGCAGTGGCAGGGATCATGAGTGGGCATTCCCTGCTTTTAGTCCTCATAGCTTCTCAGTGGGTCATATTTGTCACGATGAAACTAGCCATGTCTTTTAAGCCCTCTCATTTCATATCCTTTCTCTACTGCTTTCTGGATTTAATGGTGTGAAACCCCATTGTCATAGCCTCAGGTGACAGCATTCTATAAAATCCTGTCTCTCCGACCCACAGAAGGTGATAATAAAACTCAGATAATTGAAATTAGTGAACTCTCTCACAGGCCAGATCTCTTTAGACCTCTACACATTAGAGGCAAAGTCTAGGACTGATTGAATCCTTCCATTAAAAACGGCAGGCTTACACATCCATCGTTCCCTTAAACGGTTTCATTTAAACAAATCAAAACATTACATTTCCTTCTAATATCCTAAGAGAGCGAGCAGGTACTATTCATACCAGAAAGAGTAAACAGAAAACAAAACGGCTTGGTAAAAATCTTACTAAGAGTATGAGCAGATTTTTACATACCAGATCTGGTATGCCTTTTTGGTTCATGTTTTCCAAAAAGGAAGAAGGAAAGAGGCGAGGAAGGAATCAAGGGAGAGAAAGAGGAGGAAGGAAGAAAGAGAAAGGAGGCTGGAAGGCAGGAAGGAGCCAAGGAAAATAGAAACCACCCTTAGTCCCCACGCACATTTTCTCCCGCATGATTAGGAAGTGAGAGAACGCTGGGGATCCTCCAACCACATCCTGCAGAGGTGACCGCTGGGGACAGCTGACTGGCTAAGCTGCAGCTGGACAGGTTTGCCTGACACGTGTGCGTGCCGGTCAGAGACAGTGTGTGGCCTTAGGACGTCAGTGACCCTGTGCCTGGTTTCCACATCTGTCAGATGGGGATGGTATTAGTACCCGCCTCAGAGCGGGCTCTGAGGGTACTACTCTCAGGGTATGGCACCTGGGCCTTGCCTGGCCCTGCTAATATTCTCCTAGTAAAGATTGGCACTTACCACGTGCTGTTCATAGGGCTGTAACACTAGGGTACCTTACTTCACACCATGGCAGTAACTTATGAAAACAGAAGTGTGAAATGAATCATAATTTACATGCTCTGGAAATTCCTGCCAGTTATATTTTAAAAGTACCTGTCTGACTCTTGTGCAAAGAAAAAAAAAAAAATTTGTGTGTGTGTGTGCGTGTGCACTTAGGTTTTTCTAAATCAAGTGTGCTGAACTTAAGGTATTTCTCTATAGCTTATTGTTAGGGGATTTTTTTTAAGTACCATCATTTTTTGTAAAATAAAAATAATATAGCTTCACTGTGAAAACGGGTAGGGGGAGAAGGTCAAAGAAAAAAGTGAATATTGCCAGTAGCAGAAATAACCTCTGCTAATACTTTGACATATTGATTTCCAGCCTTCTGTATATTTTTAATGTATATGATGTTATTTTTGTGAAGAAAATGCTACAACACCAATCTAGAATGTCTCTCCAGAAAATTCTGCAGGCTAGGACAACATTCTGGAATCTAATTTTCAATCACAAACATCAGTCACCTCTATGATAAAACACAAGTTACATAATAGTCAAATTTAATATTGAAATCCAAATAATATTGAAATCCAAATAACAAAACGTTACCTTGTTTATATTTTATAGCTATTTACTCTTGTCAAATGTTCCTCCCCAAATGGGTCACAGCTACCTCCCACTCCTCCCACGGCTGCTTTTAAGGAGAACACAAGCTAGGGGAGGCACCACACAGAAACCAACAGGGAAAAAAAACAGGAGGAAGGGAGACTTGCTCTGCGACCTTGTGTTTGCAGCTAAATGATGCCCCATGTACCGTGAGCCTCAGCTCCTCGTGGGTCTGACACCGGGGTGGAACAGGGAAGAGGCTGGGAATGTTTTTGGTCATTTTTTTCTTGCCTCTAGTTAATCCCTTCTTGTCTTCAAGGGATGGCTAATAATAACAACAGCGCTTACGGTGATCGCAGCAAACACTGGTTTCGTGCTCAGCGCGCTCCTTACTGTGCTCTGCGCTTTGCGCATTACTCCATCGAATCCACAGCAGACGAGTACAAACGCATATGATCACCATGCCCATTTTACAGATGCAAAAACTGAGGTTCAGAGAAGTTACAGGTAACTTTCCTGTGATCACGCCGTTAGCAGGAGAAGAGCATGGACTGGCCAGGAACTGTCAGCCCTGCAGCGCTCCTCCCCAAGGAACCTCCACCCGACAGGGGCTGCCAACACTGAAGAGAGACTCGGGGACAGAAAGGAGGATGAGCAAATACCCAGGCTGTGGAAGTGGGTGAAGGGTTGGCGAAGTTTTCTTTTACTTCCAAAAATAAACATTTTGTGAAGAAAATGGTTACATGATAGATCTTTCATCTACTCGTGAGGCTACAAAAAAAATATTTAACTAACATTTAATAAATAAACCTAATATTAATGTTGAAGAATTTTACACGGGAGTCTGTTCTAGCAGGCTTTTGAAAAAGAAATACAGCATTTCAGATCTAATTAGTTTTATGTTTATATTGTGTTGCATTCTGCTTTTTTCACTTAGCATTCAATCGTGACATTTTCTCTTGTCTTTAAATATTTTCAGAAACGTATTTTCAGGGCTACACAATACTCAATCATATGGGTGTATCAGAATTTATGTAACTTTTCCATGAGTTGTTTCTGAATTTTCCCTATAACGAATTATGCTCTGAGTAACATGCTTGTACATAAAAAAAATTTATATCTATTTTTTAAATTCTGGAAGTTTTAAATATAGAGTGCATCTGGAGAAAACACTATCAAATGCGGTAAAAGCAAAGCAAACCTACAGAAGAGCATGCATTGTCCTTAAGTGACTTTATAAATCAATCACCACTGACACAGACATTGATTAAATGATATTTCTTTCTTAAGGCTTTCTCAACGCAAGCATTTACTCTTCCTAGAGAGTTCAGGTTGAATATGTAATACCAGGAGCAAAGGGAAAAGCCCGAGAGGAGGGGTAGTTAGCATTGCCTAAAGCCTCCGGCCCCTCCTTTTAGGAGTGTTGAGGATCGTCAGCTCAACACTCCCTCAAACATCCCGTGCTCCAGCATGTCCACAGTTAATTTCCGCTTTCAAATTCCGGAGATAGATTGTGCCTTCGCTCTCAAGAGTTTGGAGGGATGGGTCAAGAGAATTGTTTTTATGACCTTGGCATTTTCTTTATCAGACTCCTTTAGAAAATTATAGTCTATCTTTATTCAATTTTTAAGAATCACTAAAAATGTTATGTCTGTCTTCTGCTTAGAAAAATACATTTTTACACATTAAAATGTATCTGCTTTGTAAGACTATAAAGACTTTTATTCAAGATGATAGACTGAGCTGAGAACTCACATATACCTAAATCAATACAAACGTAGATGCCTAAGACACACACACACATAAGTAATCACACAGAAAGGTTAATAATAGGATACCTAAAAGGTAAAACTCTCAAGGGATAGAAATTAGATGGGATTACAGATTAAAAAAAGGAAAGAAAGAAAAGAAACAAAACACAGCGCTGCTTCAGAAGGCGGGGGTGGATGAAGGGTGCGGCCATGCTCAGGAGGGATGGACGCTAGGAAGACGAGGCCGTAGGGGGGGCCACAAACTAGTGCACAGCTACGGTGACACAGAGGGAAGCAGTCTTCAGCCTCCTCCCTACCACTTGTTAGATTGAAACACTAGGAAGTGGGTGTCTGTCTCCAAGGGCAGCAGTAACAATTGGGAGCTAGCTCCGCGGGTACCAGATGGCTTTGTTTTCGACCAAACTGGGGTGGATGCTGCACCTGTCAGATTGCTCTTCAGCACTCAAGGATTTATTTTCCCAGCCCTTAGGGACAACCTTCAGCTCTCAGCTCCTCTATGGAATCTCCTTGGCCGAGGACCGTCTTCCCCCCTAAGGTCACATTTCTTTACTATGGCCTACACAGTATCAGAGCACCACCGAGCTCTAAAGGCCTGGCTCGCTCACCAAATTCAAGACACTCTGAAGGGTCATCCTGGCTACAGAGATCCCCAGAAATGAGATGAGCGTTTGGTGAGACTGCACCAGAGCCCTGTTTCTCCTCTACCTAGTCCTGCTCCCTTTCCCTCCCTTTCACATGTGGTGACCCCCAAAGCACTCCCTAATAAACTTCCCACACACTGATCTCCATCTCTGACTCAGCTTACTGAAGACCCCAAACAATAACACCACCCAAAGTTCAGACTTAGGCCCCCCTGCAAGACACAGAGATACGGACTGAAGCCTTTATAAACCCAGACATTTCCATACATCAGAGAGAAGCCCAGCCATTGAGTCACCCCTGGCCATGGGCCTTTTCCAAACATACTACACAACAATAAAAACAACCACCACAACAAAACACCGGATACTGCTGTTGTAGATAGTAAGGC
Organism: Nasua narica; assembly: GCA_028533885.1. Classification (NCBI taxonomy): domain Eukaryota; kingdom Metazoa; phylum Chordata; class Mammalia; order Carnivora; family Procyonidae; genus Nasua; species Nasua narica. Next base: position 45,048,678 of record CM052803.1, on the reverse strand, counting down.
AACCGCATATTCCACGTGAAAGAGTCGACATAAACACAGAGGGAAAGCCTTCCTAAAGAGGGTAATGGTTAGAGTCTTTAAAAACGCTCTCCCAGACTTCATCTCATTGGATTTTCATGGTCCCAGGAGCTGGATATTACTCAATCGGTTTTATAGATACAGAGACTGAGGTTCAGAGCGCGGACTCCAGCACTCGAGGCCTGGAGTAGTGTCTAAATCCCCTCAAGGACATGATAAAAGTAGAGTTGACCTTACTATCAAGGTTAGTATCGAAGGGCTGATCAACTTGTGAAATACAGCATCATATTGATATGTAATAGAAAAGTTATTAATTTGTAGTTAGAAGATGCTTTTCGCTGCGGTGAGCATGACGCGCTTGCTAATGGGCACCGTTGGCCATTGATTTAGGCTATTAGAATAGCAGCTGGCCTTCTTCAATCAACCAAGCAAGTGTTATCCATAACCAGGATGGACCTGGCAAAGGTCCAAAAACAAAGCAATTTGCTACTTTCCATTTCCCTAAATCCATCACCAAAATAACAGAGCAAACACTCCCATTCAAATCACTTTTATAGACGCTCAGGCCGAACTAGATGAAAGCCCTTGGCAGGCAAAACCTTCAGTATCCACTTTAATACTATCGATATACGAAGCAATCAAGCCAGGCCGGTACCACGTAAATGTAATGGCAAACATTTTAATAATAAACTAAAAACATTTGGACCCCTCAGCCAGACACCTGTGCCCAGAGCCAGTTTATGGGGTCAGTCATGGGGGGAGGAGGAGAAAGAGGATGCTTCACTGAGGAGGTTGAGCGCCTCCCGTTGCAAAGTGGAAAATACTCAGAGTGATCTTAAGAGTCTGAACACAACCTATGTGGATTGTATCTATGACACACAGAGCTCAAAGTGAGGTTTGGAAGCCCATCACTGAGTAACATTAACTGGTATCAATAACCACCATTTACTAACCAGTAGCTGTGTGTCAGCCTTAGACTGACCTTCAGCTCCTCATTGAATGCTTGCCTTTTAGAAGAAAGAGAAGCCCAGAGAAGTTAAGTTACTTCCCCTAGGTCACAGAGCTACCAAGGGTTAGAGCTGGCGTCGAAATCCAAGAGCTCGGATCCCAGAGCGTGGGTGTTTGCTTGTCATAGATGCTCTGGGGACCAGAGCTGGGCTGGTAAAAACCACATGCCCAACCTGTGCAGCTTCAGACAATGGCGGCTCCTCTCCCTAGAATGGTTCAAAGCTGGTGGGAGCTGAGGAGGTAGAACATACATTTCACTGCCTTTTTAAAATCCTCGGGAAAATCAGACCTGACCTTCTTTGAAGTGTCTCCATCCCAGATACTCAGGTGACACATAGAAGGACATAAATGCTGAAGATTGGGTCTTGGTGCTTTGGACTGATAAAGACAAAAACATCAGGCGTTTTGTGCTCAGTTCACCAATAACTTCCCAGAGGTTTGTAAATTCCCATGTCTCTGGGCTCCCTGCCAATGGCCAGTCTTGATGCCTCTGCCTCCACTCCAACCTACCTGATCCTGTAAAAAATCCTGACCAAGACAGGCAAGCTGTCTGGAGCCACCGACCCACAGGAGGGGTTCCAGAATCAGTCTCTGTTCTCAGATCCTGGGTGGTTATACAGTGGCTTCCTGCCTTTTTGTAAGCCTGGATCTGTGCCCCAAGCAAGAGGGACCATCCTATTGAAATTTACCTGTGTGCCTTTCTTTGCAGATTTTTCTAGTTGACCTCCCCTGCTCTTTTGCCAGAGGCATCTTTTGCCTGAGGGAGGATGAAGATGTTGAATCAGGAATGCAAAGAGAGTGAAAGATTTAATACTCAGCCTAAGGACTTAAGCAAAACAAGAGTCTTGAAAGCCAGACTTGACTGAGAGAGAGAGAAAGGCTTTCTACTTTGCAAACATTTTTCTGGAAGCCTTAGGTAGAGCTAAATCAGGATTTCATGGAGGAGAGGTTTCCTTCCACCCTGAGACCTTGTAACCTGCATGAAGGAGACAGGGAAGGTGCTGGAGAGGGAGACAGAGGGGAAGGTTCCCTGGGTCTTAGAGAGTCTGGCTTCTGAGCTCCACTCCACAGCCATGACACGCAGAACTTATTTTAAATGTATGCTGATTTCCAAGTATTCTACTCTACCTTATTTCCTACGAGCTCAGCAGAATGAGAAAGACCAAAAAAGAGAAATATTTCCACTATTCCCCTGCCTCGAGAAGAAAGGCAAGGTTTGGGTCTCAGAGGGGCAGATCTTCCCTTGCTCCCGGTTGAGAATGGAAAGGTAGCCAGTTTCTGGCGTGCAGAGAGGCTCTGCAGCTCAGGGAGAACAGAATGAGCTCTTTTTGGAAGGGGTTAGGTTTTCAATCTTGTCTCAGGCGCGTCCACGTTCACTATGCACTTTTCACACTTTAAAGGTCTGAGAAGGTGTTTAGTCAGCAAATAAACAAACCAAACCCCAGCATTCCCCGCTTAGCTAACTCAAAATATTTTTCCCATCGTGTATTCCTATTACCAGTCTGTAGAACTCCCTTGCAGAGACAGAAGTTCAGGAAATGCCGACTTAGAGCACACACAGATGACCAGGGACTGAGAACTGAAACCACCCACATCAATATGGCACAGGTAGGAAGACAAAAACTAAGACCACGGCGTCAACTGGATGTAATTGTTTGTTCCCAGAAAATTTTTCCGAAAAAGGATAAGATTGAACTAGTGAAAACCTTTCACAGGTTGTTTAACAGTCTGCCCTCTAGGGCATTTATCAAAAACAACTTAGAGGACTTAATTCACGACTTACCTAAAAACTTTGTCACACCAACCAATCCTCCTAAATCAGTACGTCGTGAACTTTATCAGATGCCAGTTTCCTACCTTAAATCACGACAGCCTGGACCCTCCTCGCAAATGCTGGAAGATTTTCATCCTGACTTCCACCTTCTGAAACGTTGCTAAGAGTCTATCAAGATGGCGTTCCTTAGGAAAATAAGCTTTATTAAATGTACCTGTGCTTTATTAACATCACCTGGAGATGTTTTAGGTGTTTACCTTGAGCAGTTGACCACCTGACTGAAAAGCTAATTGTGGGGGCCCAGATGATGTTCCAACACAACACGGTGGCTCATAGATGCCTTTCCCTTGGTCAAAACCCAGCACTGTCCTAGTCCCCTGCTTGTTTGGGGGATAGCTCTCAGAACTCAGTAACTATCTGAACGCCTCTGACGTTTGTTTGCGTAGAGCCCTTTCTTTAGAGAATGGGCCTCTAATTAGCGGACGTTTCTCCCAGATCTCAGAGGGGGCTCTTGACCCAGTGCTAAGTCTATCGACTGGCTTCTCTTCCAAAAATTTGCATGAAAACACCCCAAACTAGAAGGTGAGTTGCTAGCCCTATAGAGTATGCAAAAGGGGAAGAGTGTTCCACATACCAGCTCTTGCAAAGGGCCCATGACAGGATAAGCTCAGCAATTACAAGCAATTTCACAGAGTAATATTATGCCTATTTCGTCTAGTTTTAAAGTTTGCATTTTGTATGTCTTTGCTTTATTTTCATTTTTTTTAAGATTTTATTTATTTACTTGAGAGGGAACAAGCGAAAGAGAGAGCACCAAAGGAGTAGGAGAAGCAGACTCCCTGCTGAGCAGAAAGCCGAGGATGTAGGACTTGATCCTAGAGGACCCTGAGGTCATGACCTGAGCCACACGAGGACGCATAACCGACTCAGCCACCCAGGTAACCCACTTTATTTTCATTTTCAGAGCAAAAAATTTTATTATATCGTTAAAAAAAATTGTTTAAGACTTGAGAGTAAAGCAAACCCCACGTAGGGTTGGGGGCAGGGATGTTCTTTCAATGTCATCTACAGGCATTACCTACCTCCGTTCAGGGATTATTTGATTGCCTAGGAAAATGTAATTTATTCACCCTGTGAAAATTAAGAGAGAAACTTCTCGAACACAGAGTCGGGAGGTTCAATAAGGGAAGCTCTCAGACCCTACCACTTGTGGTTAATTGCAGACCCAACAGGAAGAGAGCTGTATCAAGTACACTCTAGTATCTCATCCGGGGGCAGAAAGGCTCCCCTCCCCGACCCCCAACAGCCCAGCCAATGAGAGACACCCAGACTCAGTCAGTGAAAAGCCACCATACCTCTGACTCCCAGTTTCCGCCAATGTTTTTTTGGTTTACAACAGCTTTCCCAACTCCCCGCTCCCCCCATGAAAGAGTGGCCCTCTCCTTTGTGCCGTGGACTTGCCTATGGCTGTTTCACAGCTTACTTGTCCTGGGTTCCAATTCTCTGGTATTACTGACTCTTTTTTTTTTTTCTGGTAAAATAACTAGTAGTTTAATTTTTAAAGTAAATATTCTCATTGTTCACTATTTATTGAAGGTTGCAGACTTAGTGAAATTACATGTTAATTTGTAGATCTATTTATAGTAGAGCTGCCAGTAATGTTCAGCAGAAAGGATAACTCTGAAGGTTACAGTTACTCACGTAGGACATTAACCAGCTCTGTATGTAAACTAGCAAACCAATTCTAACATTTCCTCATTATTAAATCACCTACAAATACTTAGCTCCTCAAATGTTCCTTGAGTCAGACTGACCTTATCAGTTTGCTCTTTAATTGTGAGCTTGTACCTGTATTCACTTTTTCTATATGAGTCATGTTTTTAACTTCTTGAAAACTGTATTTTGACAGTTATTTACTTATTTGTTTTATTCATTACAAAAGTATCAGCCTCTGGTGCATTGAAACAAAAATCGATCTTTTCACAATAGAAAGGGTGAAAAGCACTGTCCTAAACTCTCTTGAGTTCCCCTTGCTGAAACTCTTGGTGCTTCTTTACTCTTGTCCCTTTTGAGGCTTCCTTGTTCAGGTCTTCAGATGAACCTGTGAGCTCCACGGTTTCCTCCCATTAAATCCTTTTCTTTAAAATTCTTGGTCAGGGTTCATCAGAACTGATAACGTCACTGAATTGTAATTGTAGCTGACCAAGTGCTTCGTAATGGAGAACAATGTAGCCTCTCCTTGGGTATACAATGAGGCTGTACCCACATCACAAAAATGTGCCTGATCAAAAATGTACTTGAGAACAAAGTTTGAATTGGCCTACCCAAAACAAAGCAGGTGACTTTGGATATAAAAAATAATTTACTTACACCTTTATCTTAGGCCTTACCCACTCTAGAGCGGCCTTGACCTTGCTCCAAAATAAATAAAACACCTAGAAACTTGATCAGAGCTTGACACACCAGACTCCACGCCCTTCCCTGAAGGCTGTTGCACTTCCATTGCCTTGAGTATGGCAAGGGCCGGGTTCTAGCCCCCCTCTCTGTGCCCCTCTCGACACGGGGAATGACCACTGGGCCACATCCCCGTAGGCATTCCCCTGACAATCCCAGTTGTCCCCTACTTCAGGCCCCCTATTCTTAGTCTTGTCCCCTTCCTTGGTGCCTAGAACGTGATGCTCCCAGTCTGGTTTATCCCCACTCACCCTCGCTTTCTGTTTTTAATCCGGCAAACTTCCTTCCACTGAAAAATGCAGAGCTAACCATATTCCTCGGAGGTTTTAACTCGTATTTTGAACTGTTTTTCAAGCACTAATTATTTCTTTCATGTTATTCAGAATCAATGTTCCTTATTTGGAAATTCTCCCACCCCTGTGGATTTAATGTATACATATGAAAATTAAAACCACTTTTAGCTAAAAATAGATCCTCTGGGAGGGCTTCGGAATCAGCTGACATGCACAGTTAGGAGGAACCTGGATGGCTGACAACTGTTTTGGCTTCAAATGGGAATGAAATAGGCTGGTGCAGCGGTTGGCCACTTTTCAGGGCTGGCCTGCCAAGACATCATTTACTAAGTTGCTCACAAGTAGGAGCGGGTTGTAGGGGGTGGCTAGAACCTGGAGTCGAAGGCACTACCACACTCCGAGGCCCCCAGAAGCAGCTGGCGTGTGAAGAGGCCAGCTGAATGTGTTAGCACAATTGAGGTCTGCAACTTTTCAAGGGACTCTTCTCCTACCGAGTGCAGTCTGCAATTCTGAAATCCAAGAGGCGCAGCATACCAAAAGTGTAACTCATTTGGCACAAAACCCAACCGGAACTGATGTGGTGATCCTTATTTATCCAACTTAGGGTAAATATCCATCTGTTTTCCTGCAAAAATATCTGTTTTATTACACAGGGTTGTCCCATACACCCCTCGTGGAGTTGTGTAATATACAACATATGCACGTTATTAGCTCCCTAACTTGCAAAACATGTCCGATCTAAGGCTGGGAAGACTTTCTCAAATGCTTTTCAGGGAGCATCCTTTTTAACATTCAGCCTAAACACACCAAATCATGAGTATATGTGTGTGTGTGGGTTGGGGGGGTGAGTGGGACGGCATGTACCCCTAGAACATGAAAGTACCTACAAGGGAGACCTGGAGGAAGGAGGAAGAACTTGGGTTCTTTTTCAGAGGAGCCAGCCTTTGCCTCTGTGCCTCCTCTGGTAGACCCAGCACTGCCTGCTCCAATAGCATCATTCTGCAGACATTCCCCTCCTTGGCCTTACGCTTTCTAACGATAAAATATACCGACCTTTATGGAGAGCTTGCACGTGGCTCACAGTGTCCTAACACATTTGCTTGTGTTATCTAACCCGCAAGACATCACCACCGTTTTACAGATAAGGAAACTGAGGAGCTAGGGGTTGACTGGAAATGCCAGCATTGTACGTGATGCAAGCAAGCAGTTCAACTCGGGGGCCCACTCCATCGGCCCTGTGAGGCCCTCAGGGACAGCCCAGTCTGTTCTCAGTATAAAGAACGGGAGCACTTCTGTGGGAGGAAACCGGATATGGCTTTTCAAATGGAGAGAACTCACAGGGTCGGGAGGTCAGCGTGTGTTTTTCACCACTGGCCCGTCTTCAGAGATGTCGGATCCTTTAGTCAACCTTCATGCTCTCAGCTGTAAAATGGGATTTACAATCTGATCTTACAGAGCAGTTGATTTCATTAAATAGATAAAACGGTAGCCCCTTTCCCGGATCAGAGAATCTCAAAATGAAAGATCTGTTCTCATCTTAGGGCTCCTGCATTATGTGGTCCCTCGGCCTGAATGTTCATCAACCCAATCGTCACAGGGTGGACCCGGGCTTGTAATACAGTCCTCAGCATCTCAGAGAAAACTTCTTGGTGGCCCATTTTAGAGCAGCCATCCAGAAATCTCCGTCATATGACTTTGTCTTATTTCCTTCCTAGTATTTCCATCAGATTTTCATGTCTTGTTTTCCTCCGTTCTTAGGTATTTATACTTTTTATTATTATTATATTAGTCACCGTACAGTCCATCATTAGTTTTTGATGTAGTACTCCATGATTCATTGTTTGCACATAACACCCAATGCTCCATGCGATACGTGTCCTCCTTAATAGCCATCACTGGGCTAACACCCTCACCTCTGAAAACCTCAGTTTGTTTCTTGGAGTCCATATTCTCTCATGGTTCATCTCCCCCGCTGATTCCCCCCTCCTTCATTTTTCCCTTCCTGCTCCTAATGTCTTCCATGCTATTCCTTATGTTTCATGTATAATTGAAACCATATAATTGTCTTTCTCTGCTTGACTTATTTCACTTAGCATAATCCACTCCAGTTCCATCCATGTCAATGAAAATGGTGCGTATTCATCCTTTCTGATGGCTGAGTAATATTCTGTTGTATATATGGACCACATCTTCTTAATCCATTCATCTGTTGAAGAGTATCTCAGCTCCTTTCGCAGGAGCTGGCTATCATGGACATTGCTGCTATGAACATTGGGGTGCATATGGCCCTTCTTTTCACTACATCTGTATCTTTGGGGTAAATACCCAGTAGTGCAATTGCTGGGTCATAGGGTAGCTCTATTTTTAACTTTTTGAGGAACCTCCACACTGTTTTCCAAAGTGGCTGCACCAACTTGCATTCCCACCAACAGTGTAAGAGGGCTCCCCTTTCTCTGCATCTTCTCCAACATTTGTTGTTTCCTGCCTTGTCAATTTTTGCTATTTTAACTGGTAAAAGGTGGTATCTCAGTGTGGTTTTGATTTGAATTTCCCTGATGGCTAGCGATGTTGGAAATTTTTTCATGTGTCTGTTAGCCATTCCCATCGTTTCTGTCTCTCCACAAGAATGGAAAGTTCCAACACAGGAGGCAATTTTTTACTGTGGTTCAGTTGTAAGCTATGCACTTAGTGCAGGGTCCTTCATAAGGCATGTGACCATTCTGTATTTCTTAAGTGATTAACTAAACAGGTACTTGAGAATCCATGTATGTCACTTCCTTTCCTATATCCTATTTCTGTCTCCAGAAGGAGAATGTGAATTTGGTCAAATAAAACAATGCTTGGGGATATTTTGACTGACAGGTATTTGCGCCTCTTGCCCTTTTGCTTTCAAACCAACAAAAATTTCATGAAAATTAAGATGAAAGGGACAGAGGGCACCACAGTTATGAAAATGGGTATAGATTTGCTCTGTCACATGATAATAAGAGCTTCTGCCTTCTCAAACTATTTAAAGACATGCTTCATCTTTCCTACTGTATGTTTTGATGCCTTACTCATTAAGCAGCCCAACCCATGTGGTTCTAATATCTTAAATTAGGAGATGCTCCCATAACATCCATATGTTCCTATATTCTTACTCTCGAAGAAAAACAGAAATAAAAGAGATTTATACCAGTTACAGAACTGTGTGAGCGAAGATATACTCAACAGGTTGAAGAGTGGGGCCATATGGCATCACTTTGAATTTGACAGTCTTAATTAGGCAATCTGCTCACCGGCATCACCAGTGAGAAACCCGGTATGATGGCGGTCCTCATCCCCTGCCACCTCAGACCCATTTCCATTTGCGTGTGTGCTGGGTTCTCAAAATCCTTATGCACGGAGCACAGCCTGCAGTCAGGGAAGGCTGGAACGGAAAGGGGCGCACTCCTGTTTCTGCCGGCCCGGCATCACTCCCTTCCTTCAGGGAATTGCATCTCCACTTCCCCAGGCCTAGCCAACAGAAATACCACATCTTCTTGGACACAGTGATTGGTTAGGGGATAGGCACATGAGCCAAACCTGACCAAAAGGGTTACCCGTGGGAAGTTTGCCAGAACGCTTGGAAAAGAGATGCTCTGGGTTGTGAAGTTGGAAGAATAAAAGGCTGGGGCTGCTGGTGACCCACTTGGAGGGAGGCCCTCTGAGCGTGGGGGGTACCAGCACTCCAGAAGGCAGAACTGAGGAGTGAAAGGTGATCCTGAGGACATCATCAGAGGCTCTAGATCCTGCTGTTCCTGAAGCCAGTTCAAGCCTCAAAAACTTCAGTCATGTGAGCTGATAATTGTATATGTTTTGGCTAATGCCGGGTGGCGTTGGGTTATTTTGGATCACAACCCAAACAGCACTGGTATAATGAGACTAATACACCCTTATTATACAAATGGGGAAACAGAAGTCCAGAGTGTTAATGGGGTCATGCAAGTCAGTGAACTGGGAGAGACTCCAATGATTATGCATCTCTTTTAGAAAACTTCTAGATGTCTTCCCTAATCTAGACCCTTGGATTTCCCCGGGGGTCTGCTCTCACCTTTATTTCATATATAGGTGCCCCTCAATCACGCTGTCACCTCTCCGACTTACCTCCCAACCATCCCCATCTCAAAACTTCTCACACGACTCCATGCCCACCCCAGCCCTCCCCACTCTTCCGTCTCATCCATCTCCTATTCTGAACTTCTAGAAAGCTAGCCACACCATCTAATCACATGGCCCTTTTTTCATACATCACCTGCATTAACTACTCAAAACATTGAAAATAGATTTCAAAGTCTTAATTGACGGCAGCCAGCCCATACCCCTCCATCTCGCAGCGCCGTTCTCTGCTTCCTTGACCACCACCAACAGCTACTGTCAGTAACAGCAGTGGTTGGCTAGAAACAGCACATGTGCTTGGTCTTCTGTGGCATATCATTCGATCCACGCACCAGTCTGGGGAGCAACTGTGACTTCATGGAGTGAATTTAGATGCCTCTAAGGGGCAGGCAGAATGAATGAGGAAGCCAACTGGATGACAGGAAGACAGTAGAGATTGGAGGGCCACAGGGAAGGCCTCAGCTACTGTTACTGATACACTAACTTCTGGCAGCTAACGTTCTAGAGTTTTCTATAGACCAGCCACAATTCAGAGCCCTTTACATAGATTAACATTTAATTCTCAGAGCAACCTATTAAGGTTGCTGCCATTATAATACTCATTTTACAAATGGGGGAACTGAGAATTGAGGCACAGTGAGGTTTTTGTGTTCCTCTAACTCTCCGAAATTACTTGGTTGGTAACAGGCAAAACTTGGATTTGAACCCATGCCGCCTGCCTCTGGGGTCTATGTTCTGGGAGTCTAATCTTCCCAGAAGTTATGAATTTGTGAAAGTGAAATTCTCAATGTTGACAACAAATTCTCTTCATGAAAACTTTTTCATAAGTTTTATGAAATAACTACATAAATACTTCCACACTGAGAAGCCAGACAGGACAGATCTGTGGGGCAAATTTAGCCCAAGGTCTGACAGTGTGATTTCTCTGGTCTACTTATTTCTTCCATTCTGCTGATGAGAAAAGTTATGCCACAGGAGCCCCATCTACATTCCTCACCTTCTCAGGTCCTCTTCCTCCACTACTTTATCTGTTTCCCACTCTTTGAAGCATGACATAGCACCCAAGTCCAATGGAGGATCTCTAAGCACTTCATCATATCCCTTTGCAATATGTGTTTTTATTCTGTAGTTATTTACTATATCACCTGACATTTAGGAAATAAGGTAGTTAATATGCATTTTTGAAGATTCTAATAATATTAATTGACTGTATTATCAGATTGTTACAAATATGGTGGGGTAGAAGGGCAAACTTGTAAAAATATTACACTTCTACGAGACTCTATTTAAATATAGGAAAAAGTCTCATTAATGTAAATCGGAGTCCACATTCTGAGCTAAAGTATAATAATCACCTTCATAATGTGGAGTGAATTAAGTGACATCAGAGTAATATTCCTTGGCATATCACAACAGTTTAAGTAAATATACCACTCGAAACTCTAACCGTACTCAGATCTATGCAGACTGCAGTACAGGTGATGTTAAATCACTTCATTAATCATTTAATCAATCTCCCAACTTGAGGGCAAATACAAGTTAGTAGTGTGAAGTACAATCAGAAAATGGAAAATAAGTTATCATTGTTATTTTTTTAAAAACACTAAAATGGAAAACAAAAATAAAAGAACTTGGCAAGTGTTCAAGAATAGAGAATATAGACAGATAAAAACCCAAGTGAGCTTAAACTCAGGAAACAGGCATTTCTCCACCTGCTAGTTGGAAAGTTCATCCATTTATTACCATCCAAATGAAATCTTTTCAGTGGGGTCAAAAGGGCTTTTGTTTTGACATTTAATTCACTGGCGATGTATTTCCTACGTTAGGATGCAAAACACCTCTCACACTGTTTTTTCATTAATTGCCTTCATTTTTCAAGTTCCCTGTTTGATTTATAGTCAATTAAAAACACCCTCAAAAGCCATGACTCATGTATGTTAAGTACAGATATGATTAATGCAACACCATGCACTCCATGGATGACCTGATCACTAGCCAAGGTCATTGTCAAGGTGAAGTGACCCACTAGTGTCCTGGTGAAAGAAACCCATGGGGAAGGTGGAAAGCCAGGAGTGCAGGTCATGGACAATCCTGCACTAACTGGATCTATTTGAAACAAGGAAAAAGAAGTACTTTTTCTGTATTTTTTTTAATAATACAGAGGAAGAATGAAACTTGGTCATGAAGAGAAAAAACAATGCATTAGAAATCCTCTATCTCAACCAGGTTGATGAAAGTAGATAGGAAAATGAAGTGGCACATTTCCTTGATGTGTCACCACTGATAGCAACAAAAACAATTCACTATGCTAAAGAACTCTGGATAAGAGCCAGGGGACTAGAATCCTGGGTTCAAATCTTGATGCTGCCAAATATGAGTGATACGACCTTGGGTAAATTGCTTTGCCTCGCCCAACCTTGGTATCCTCACCCGTAAAATGGGCATATGAGAGTATTTTATCCCCTATGGCCTGTTATGAGGTTCAAGGGGACCCCCCCACACACACTTAGAGAGTGCGCAGTAAATGCCAGCTATGAAGGTTATGGATGTCACACTGGTCAACACTTGTGGTGCATTTTATAAATCCCAACATCTGTTCCCAAGGTATGCATACTTATTATATTTTCCAGAAATGCTCTTTCTCTTCTTGCTGTCAGCATGAGCATATCGCCCATCATAAGGAAATCTCTTAAGATTTATCCCTGCCTCTCTAGAAAATGAACATACTCAAACTTGAGAAGAGTATCAGAAAAGTCAATAGCAGAAAAAGTAATATCAGCCTCATGCATTTGATATGTGATTTCCCACTAAAATGAGATAAATAAGAACACTTGGCACATTATTTTACAAAACAAAATTTACTCAAATTAAAGAACTGCCTTCTCTGCTGTAATTAGTCCATATTCTTGTTTCATTTGTTTTTTAGTGCCAAATGATCTTTTATATATTTTTTAATTTGTATTTTTTTTCCAAATGACCTCTTAAAAGAAAATTCTAACTAAAGTAAATGGGAGTATTCTCCCTCTATCTCATCTATTTGCTTGGTTTTTGTTTTGTTTTGTTTGTTTGGTTTGGTTTGGTTTTTATATCCAGGCTTAGAAAAATGTTTTAGTATACAATCTTATCAATCCAAGATTAAAAAAAAAAATCGATTGGCCCATGAAGTTCAAATCCTAAAATCACTCATTTCTTTATATTTTTAATGTCCACGGTTTATCTTCTATAAAGCCCAGATTAGATGGCGATTCTGTCTCAGGTCTATGGATAGCAGTACTAACAAGAGCAGCAGCAATACTGACAGTAATAGTAAGAGCAGGTTTCTTTCATTCATCACTATGCTAAGCATTTTTCCCATCTATCAGCATCAACTCTAAACGTAAGGACTGCCATTATTATTTTTAGATGAAATAATCCCAACTCGAAGGATTTGAAGAACTTGCTCAATCATAGCCACACAGCTAACATGACTGGTGAATAGAATATGAGCAGAAATTACATATGTCATTTTTGAGCTAAAGTGGTTAAACCTCTGGGGTGTCTTCCCCACACTTTTTCTTGTCCCCAACTCAGTGACATCAGAACGACTAGAAGGCCCAAGATGGCAAGACCAAGTTGGAAGTAGCCTGAGTCCTCAAGTTCCTGCATGGAGAGCAGCCACTTGGACAGGAGCCACCCAATAGAGCAGCCTGACTGGCATCCACGTGACCTGAATGAGAAATAAACTTTTATTCTGTTAGATCACTGGGGTTGATACCAAGCCTATCCTAAGGAGTGCAAATGTGTTATTAAAAGTGTAATTATATGGGTTGTACAAGTTAGAAAATGACAGATGTTGGTGAGGATGTGGAAAAGGGGAACCCTCTTACACTGTTGATGGGAATGCAGCCTGGACCAGCCATGCTGAAAAAGAGTATGGCAGTTCCTCAAAACGTTGAAAATAGAGCTACCCTATGACCCAGCAATTGCGCTACTAAAGGTTTACCCCCAAAATACAAATATAATGGTCCAAAGGGACACCTGCATCCTAATATTTATTGCAGGATGTCCACAATAGCCTAACTATGGAAAGAGTGCAGATGTCCATTGACTAATGAATGGATAAAGAAGAGATGGTATATATACAATATATACAATGGAATATTACTCCGCCATCAAAAAATTAAATCTTGCATTTGCAACAACGTGGATGGAACTAGAGGGTATTATGTTAAGTGAAATAAGTCAATCAGAGAAAGACAATTATCATATGATCTCACTCATATGTAGAATTTAAGAAACAAAACAGAATCATAGGGGAAGAGAGGAAAAAATAAAACAAGACGAAATCAAAAAGGGAGACAAACCATAAGAGACTCTTAATCATAGGAAACAAACTGAGGATTGCTGGAGGGGAAGGGAGTGTGGGAATGGGGTAACTGGGTGATGGACATTAAGGAGGGCACGTGATGTAATGAGCACTGGGTGTTATATAAGACTGATGAATCACTGAATTCTACCTCTGAAACTAGTAATACACTATATGTTAATTAATTGAATTTAAATAACACAATAAAAGTGTAATTATACAGGTTGTATTTTAGGTAAACTCAGGTGTAGCAATTTCTCTGTGTGTGTGTGTGTGTGTGTGTGTGTGTGTGTGTGTTCCACAAAGAGTAATCCAGGAATTATAAACAGTAAGAGGCAGAAAACTGCTGATCTAATAGTGCCTAGATGGCCAATGGGGTGTCCTTTCTGGACTCTTGAAGTTGGAGATTCTTCCACTAATAGAAGCTGGAGAGTCATGAGTATGGTTCCTCTTAGCTTACTCGATCAAAGATCTCTCCATAAGGCTAGGAAGATATGTTTGAGCTGATGCAGCCAGGGCAGAATAGTCTGTTCTTTAATTTTGCCAGACACAAGATAGTCAGTGGCCTATCACCTGGTCCTTTTCCACCTCAGCTGGGTGGCTGGTCAGTTTTCCAGGCCGCTTATTCTTCTGAAGCCTGGGTATCAGCTGGGAGGTTGTACCCAGAATCACTATTCAAATCTCATGGGGCCAAGATGACGTGTACCAGAATCACGTGATTTTCATGTTAGAGAATAAGCAACAGTACTAACCCATTAAGAGAATTCTGGGTGTTGGAGGCCTCTAGGGACCCAAACCCCTCAAGGATTCTTCCCTGAGTCCAAAGGCCTTGAATGATGTCTCCTGAGTTTCTGCCTTCCCCTTTCTTCTTGCACTTCTCATAAAAAAAAATGGGAATAAGCACATCTTCCTAGCTCATTTTTCAAGACTGAGATGAAGGCAGGAAACTTTTGTCCAAGTTATCATGAATTGGGGGCTTTGCATCACACTGTGAAAGATACAATGAAAGAGCTCCCCTGGTTACATTAGAAGGATAGTGGGATACCATGTTTTGATCCTAGAAGCTTGTTGAAAAATGGCCTTTTCAAGACGAAAGCAAGTCTAGTTAGTGGAAAGGAGAGTAGAATAAAGAGTTATTTGGATGTGAAGAAAATAAAAGGCTTTAGAACAACTGAAGGAAAGATGTATTAGAGTGAACAGTGAATAAAATATTAGGGAAATAAAAGGAGTGGAGGTGACCATTAGTAACAGTTAAAGTAGAAAAAGATAAGTCATTGAGAATTGAGGAGAAAGATGAAAAAGGATAAAAGGAAATATTACTGTCTGAACAAAGAGAGCAGGAAGCTGTGGACAGAATAAACATTTTCTATAGCCTGCTAAAAGCTGAACCCAAAATTGGTTGAATATAAGTCTGGGGTGTGAGCAGATAAGTTGTGTCTGTCAAAGAGACAACACTTTCAGACAACCTTAGAAAATGATGAAAAGTATAGACATCAACTGATAGATTATGCTGTGTTTACACCTTCCGCAAGACAAAACTCTACAATGATTGGAAACCAAAGCTCTTAAATATTGCTAAGATAAAGCAAAACTGGAAAGTACCAACACCGTAAGTGGAGTCCAAGAGATGACACTAGCCTGGTGTCTTTTAACCTCTTTTAGTACCTAAAACATCAGCTTGTATATATATATTGCTAAAATAATCCTAACCATTTCCCACAGCTTGACATGCAACCTCAAGTACCAAAGTATTTTAAAACTTTCTGGTTCTGTTTGACTCTTTTCCATTTTCATCCAGACATTAGCTTTGTGTCAATATGGCCTTCATTCTGAGAGCACTCACCACTCAATTGTTTCTTGGTTAATCACATTTTCAGAGATAGAAGGGTCTTGTGTTGAACCCTAGGGGAACGCATGGAAGAAACAGAAAAAGAGGGGAAGAAGGAGAGGGAGGGAGAGAGTAGGGAGAATGTTCATTGCCTGGGGGGAACTTTCATCAATACTCAATTCTCCAGGCTTTTCCTTTCCTCTGGAATAGAGCAATAAATTGCTATTTCTTCTGGAAAATCAGATTTTCCCAAACAATATTCAATAGGCATTCTCAAGTCTATGGAAACTTTCTTCTTCATTTAGGCACAATTAACCTTATTTGCAGGGTCTGACTCACAACAACCTATGTTTGTTGCTTTGAGACGAACTCAAAAGCACCAGACCAGATGTACTTTTTGTATTTTTTTTTTTTACCCTAGTAATACATATGAACCTACAGTTTCATTGAGAGGGGGCTAGTCAGATTTTGCTGATCCAACAATTTGCATACAAATTCATATCTAAAATTTTAAATATCCTCAATTCCCCTACCACTGACTTTTCCTGAACATGCTATCATTGATAATCAACCCAGTTCCATTTAGCATTTACTAGCTTACACAGAACCAACAACCATAACCCACTTAATTACTTAGGGGATTAAAAAAAAAACACAGACACACACAAAACTGTGATATTGGAATGTACAGTATGGTCTAGTTTAAATTAAAAAGATCCCCCAAAGTATGATTGTTTCCAGCTTCTCAGCAGTGAATTAAAAGCTGTTTGGTGTCGTGAAAATTACAGAAGCAATCACATTTATGGGCCTGCTTTGCATACCAACTCTATTAATTTCCATACTCAGGGTGGCTTCACATTTCCACCCATGTTAATATAGATGCCATTTGGGATAATTGCTTGCAAAAAAAAAAAAAAAAAAGAAGAAGAAGAAGAAGAAAGAGAAGAAAGGAAAGAAAGAAAGAAGAGACAGAGAAGGAGAAGAAGTGAGGAGATGAAACAAACAGAGAGGGGAGAAGAGCTAGAAAAAATGGTTCTCTTAAATTTCCCTTTAAAATGTATTGATTGTGATAAGTAGAAGAATCAAAAGACAAATCAGGGTTCCTGATGGCCTGACCCAGGAGTCACACTCAGGAATGAAATTAACATGAAATCACACATTGTAATTCACTTATTGTGCTAGTCCTGCACCTTGTCATTGCAGACTCTAATTGCCAAAATGATTCCATTGGTATAATTGCATCAACATGTTCATGGACTTCACCCTGGGTAGCTCCCTTGATGCTCGGCATTGCATCTTCATTACTGTGCTCCTTTCAACTCTTCAAATGCGTTCCAGCCTCACAGAACAATCCAATCAAGCAGGCTGGCTTTATTTTGTTTTGTTTTGTCTTGTTTTCCTTTTCTTTAAACACACCAGCCATAGAGCACAGGAACGAAGGAGCATCGTTAGCGTGGAAGACAAGCCTGAGACTGTAAGGGCAAATGCACAATTATCTTCCCTAAAGGGACCTCGGAGGATCTGACCAAATTAAACCACTGTTTACATATTATGCATTCCCAAATGTTAAAGAATGGTGCTCAAGAGCTTATCATTAAACGGTTATTTGTCTATCATCAATTTTAGATTCTGTTGTGCTAAAACTATGCTTGCTATGCATTTAGCAATGCACTCCATGCCCTTAAAGATAAAACAATATGATACTGGCATTAAAAATAGGAAGAGATTAAAACCACAGATCTGAGGGAGCATATTTTAATTGGAATTTGGGGGAATGTGAATTTACTCCACAAAATAGCCAGTAGAGGTTTTGAATCTTCTGAAGACCCTCTTATTAGCCTTCCGAATAGGAGTTTTGAATTCCTCTGACTAAAAATTCCCAGAAGCCAATATCCTGCTCTCACCATTGTTTTGATCTAACACTAGGCACAAGAAATCCCGGTAAAACAGTGAATCCTTGGGAAGGCACTGGTTTTGCTCTCAGGGGCCTACCCAGGGGAAATGGATTTAATTTCCTTTGAACAGAGTAGCACTCTCGTTGGAGGCTGGTGGTCTCCTTTTCTGGGAACAATGGGGATATGCTCACCAATGATAAAATACTCCAGAGAGCTACACAACCACTTTCTTCACCGCTCAGCCAACAAGGCTCTAATTCAAGAGCTTCCAACCTGGATCAAGCAGTAACGTAAGAAAAACGATCAGAAAACACTTCGCTTAGGGAATACCACAGCCTGAGACCCATTCTTAGACACTGGTGAGTTCAAACACGAGAACAGCCCCAAAGAATCATCAAGGGACATTGCTTACAGTTTAGAATCGCCTGGTCCTCGATGAACTCTGCTGGCTGATTGATATGGAACACTTTCTGCTGAAATCCAGGCGTGCAGTCCAAATCTCCTGCAGATGTTAGCAGCAGCACCTGAGAAAAACCAAAGCCGTCAATATTTGAAAAGCGGCTCATGTGTTTGCCCTACTAACTTCTACCAAATCTGTGACTTTTAGAAATGAGCTGAGGTTTTAATTTCATTTCCCAAATGAAAAGGTAAGTTGATACTCCTCCTGTGGCTGCCAACAATTCGCTTTGGCAATGAGACTTGGAAAACTCGCAAATAGGAACAGCTGCTGCAGTTTCCATCAAGTTGCTGTTAAAGAAGTAACTTTGTCGGATTTTTGCACCTGCTAAGAATCTCACCATGGTTTCTATGTGTGAAATTTCATTACAAAAACAGTCAATTTCGTATGATGCCCAAGCTAAAACCAACTTCACTGTCACAGATGCAAAGGAGCAGTGCCATCTATAAGGAGGAGGAAAGTAGAATATCCCATTGGAAATTATTTCCCGAAGGAATTCAGGGCCCACTAGACCTTCACAATCCAATACAGTGGCCATGAGCCACACGCAGCCACCGAGCACGTGAAATGAAGCTGGGCTGAAATTGTCAGTATAAAATATATGTTGGATTTTGAAGACTGAGTACCAAGAAGAAAAATGATGTAAAATACCCAATTTAATAATTCGCATATGGATTACATGTTGAAACAATCATATTTTACAGACCGGACTAAATAGATATGTTACTAAAGTCAATTTCACCACTTGCTTTTTACTTTTTTAAGTTTGGCTACTAGAAAAATCTAAAATTTAAAATTGCTTCCAAAAGCTCAGTTTTTTTCTTTGCAAATCCTTGGGGTGCTTCATCTCAGAGTCAAAAATTTAGGCTGTATGTTTTGGAATATAAAAAGTATGTGACACACTCTTGGACAAGGAGTGATTTAGTAAGGTAAGAAATGGTCATGGGTTTAGTAGGCAAACACTACAAGCCCTGTGAAGATAGGAGTTACCTCTTTTTCCCCAACTTTGATACCAAGCACCTACTGCATATACCCGCCCAGACTTCTCTATATGCTCCATAATACGTAACATATAAACTGCTAACATTTTTCCACCGTTACTATATGGCGAGCACTATGCTAAGTCTGTTATATGCAACATCTCCTTTAATCTCTACCACAGCCTATGATGTATTTAATATTTTATAGGATCCAGTTTATTGACAAGGGGCCTCACATTCTAGAGACGCTGACAGTTTGCCCAGGATGGTGCGGTTAGGATGACTGGGGGCAGGATCCGAAGCCAGGCTTAAGTGTCTTCTGATTCGGATCATGGTCAGAGCTTCTCCCGTGCCGCTTTCCATGTCCTGGGACGGGATTTTATTTATTTATTTATTTTGCCTGAGTTGTTTCTCTGAAACCTGGGGAAGGCCGATTTACCAGAGCACGTTGCCAGCAGAGAGTGTTTGGAAATTCACATTCTCAGCAGCAGCCCTTGACCCTAACTGATGAGAATCGGTGCCCAAATACCCCGGCTCTCTCACCGCTCAGGAGAAGTATCTCGAAGGCAGTGCTGTATCTCCCTATTTCCACGTGTGTTTCAACTCCAGCTGCCCACAATGGCATCTGGCGTGATAACCCACCTTCCATTCACTGCCTTTCCCTCCCTGGCTTATTTCCTCATGAAACGGCAATTCAATGATTTCCAGTATTCTCTGACACCACCCTCCAAATAAAACTACTTGCACTCAAATCTTTGCTTAGTGCCTGCTTCTTGGGAAACCAAATTTTGATACTGCGTTGCAAACTCTTAACCACTGTACACAAGCTGTTGAGGAAAACTCATTATTATTCCCACCAGCAAATTCAAAAGAGTGCACAAAAGGTTGGAAGCCGTGGAACCAGGGCTTCTCTCTAAATACCATCCCACTGAAATGCACTGAACCCCAAGGAACGAGAGCGAGAATTAATCTTCGGAAGTTCATGGTATGGCTGGACTGAGGAACATCAGAGAAATTGAAATGGGCGAGTCATCACCCTGACCGACATCATCTTTCAAAAATCAAAGGGGTTAGGATATTATAGTTCCATATCGGAGCAGTTCTGCTTGTGAAACTTCCCCTTGCCTCCAGAGCAGGCTCTGGTGAGATTGCTTCCAAGGCAATCATAATGCTAACATCCCAAGTGGCACACACACAGAATGCAGATTCAGGACTCAGAATAATTTGCGGGCAATTTTGCAAGCAGAAAATCTATAACTGGCCAACGCTAATTCGGTTAAACAGCAAACGGTCAAAGGTGGCCTCCAGGCACCCTGTGCCTACAATTATACCTTAACCTTCTAATCAGCTAATTCTGCCCTCAACCCCAGACCCAGTAAACCAGTCATCCCCTAGGAACTAAGGAGATGCCATTGCTCTAGCGATCCTGAGCATAAGAATCCAGAGCGGGTTGAGAGATTGGTTCGGGGGAGCTCCTGTTCTTATCTCTCCATAGCTCCATCTCTGTCCTGACACCTCAGCAGCCTCTATTCAGGATTCCTCCGGAGTCGTAAAGGAAAAGTAAACCTTTTCCATGAGCTGACCATCAGGGAGGGTGGGAGTGGTGAGAGAGCTCTCAGAGGCTTAGCGTTTATTTGCAAATCCGTGGGTCCCTCCACCCACCAAGCTCATGAGAGAAAAGCGTGCAGCCCTCTCCTGGGCAATGTGTGACTTCGTGAAGTAAGAGATAGTCCTTCCTCCCTGCATTCATTCAGTTACTTAGTCCCCCAAACTTACTAACCTCCTGGGATTCAACAAGCACTTGGCTACGTGCTGCTCCGGAGCTTATATGGAAGCATAATAAGGCAGTAATTAGAAACACAAACTCCAGAGGTTCAAATCTTGGCCCTGTCCTTACTGACTGCTAGCAATGGAAATATGGAGACTAAGATGTGCGTTGGGAGGAGCTATATGAATTCAGCGGATGGTGCATGTAAAGCAACAACAATAGGGTCGCCTGGGTGGCTCAGTCGGTTAGGTGTCCAACCCTCCCACTAGATCACTCAAGCGCTCCCTCTTGCTTTCTAAAAAAAAAATTTTTTTTAAATTAGAAAAAACATAACAACTAGAATAGTGTCCCACAGGGTAAGCGGCCAGCAAGTGGTTACTGTTCACGTGGACTAGAAAAGGTGACAGGCATTAATAAATCATAATTTAATTAACGAACTAGAATTTTCACTTGAGAGGAAATTGTAGGTGTCTTTGAGAGCACATAAAAGCCAGGGACAGGGAGTTTAACTTCATCCAGGGGGACCAAGGAAAGCAAACCCACAGAAGGGACATTTCAGCTTTGATCTCCAAGATGGGTCATAATTAGCTGGATAAATGGAAAGGAACATAGACTTGTCTTTTTTGCCAGCGCACTCTTGGCTTTCACATAAGTTCCTTTGTGTCTGTCTGGGTTTGATGTAACACATCTCTGAAATTAGAAAATTGCATTTAAAAAAGAACCTAGACTAGTTTAGGGCTTCCCAAAAGCTGACGTCTGACTGGGTCGTAGGGGTAGAAAATACTACTGACTGCTAGTGCCCCGGACTTTCTAGCAGAACTGAAGGAGTATCTGTGCATGAACTGGTCACGGATACCTACTCTCCAATTTCAATCCTACTGAGTTTGGTGGAAGATCATGAAGATCCTCCCTCAGTGGTTTAAAAGTGAGTATTTGTACATTACTCCAAAACTAGGTTAAGCCCCTTCTCCAACACCATCAGGTGTCACTCTTATAAATATGCTACCTGGACATGCTTTTCTCCAAACCCTCTTTAACATTTCCAGAATATATGCTACGAACCTTCTGGATTTATTTTTAATGCCTTAGAAATAATGGTCTTCCTATATGGTTTTTTGGTTCATTTATGCATTAGCTTGCACCTCATAAACAACAGGCAACCAATACACCTTTGAAAGCTCAGCAGTGATCAAATTTTATGATCACCGAAGGATTTCTATTATCTGAAAATTACAATCAGCCTGCTTATGAAAGCAGATTCATGTTCAGACAAACTATAAGCACAGGGCATAGCCACATTGGTTCTGTATGAATCCCAGTTTCTTAGCTGCCATTTACCAGCTGTGACCTTGAGCAAGTAACCTTCTGTGTCTCAGCTTCCTCAGATGCAAATTGGAACAATAATAGAATCTTAAAGTTATTAGGACTAAATGGGTTCATTGTAAAGAGCCTTATGTCGTACCAGGCATAGTAGTTGCTCAATAAATGTTTGCTATTATTATTATTACCATTGTTTCTATATATTATGTTAAAACCAATAGACATGATTCACTGGTATTATATTTCCCAGGGTAGACATTGGCAAATATCATCCACATATTACTTTTCTTGCTACTGTAAAACTGGTCAGTGTTAGACTGTGCTCAGATATATTCAAAGGGAAACAGCAGGGGCCCGAGTCAGGTAGAAGCAGGGGGGGGGGGGGGGAGGGGGGGAGTTGCATCTTGGGGTCAAGCACACAATGGCAAACATCAGTGCCTGTTGTGAGCTGAGTTGTGTTGCCTTTGCAGGACACCCAGCATCCTTTAAAATGGTAGCTCCGAGTTCCATCCTTCACATAAGAGTCACTGCCCTAAACGTACACACGGATTGCAAAGCCTTACATCACACTCTTCATACCTGCTTCCTTTTTTAGCTTCCATTTCTTTGCTGCTGTTCTGAGCTTTCTTTTTTTAAAAAGGGTTTATGTTTATCCTGACAGGTAGTGATTCACGAACATTGCCAACTTTGGAATTTGCTTCCAGAAAAAATGTTTTTTTCTGTGCCAGACTGCAAGTGCCAACTGGCAGCAGATGGGATGGACGTGGCCAGCAGATTTGGTTAGTTTCGCCATAGCAGTCAATCATAAAAGTTAAATTATCGTATTATAAAGAGTGCACCTCTCTTGGCTGTCCTTCTCTGCACCATTCCCTGTATTATCGCTCCTGCTCTCTTGAGTCAGTTACACACTTGTCTGGCCCCCGAGGCATTTGAATTTGCAATCCCTAGTCTAGACTTTGGAGATAGGCTTTTCAAGCAAAGAACTCTCCTTGGGATGAGTCTCTACTTACTTGTCATAATAGTATCCCTAACTGAGTGCTCCTCACCCTGTTTTTTTTGCCATGTGACTAAGCTCTGGCCAACAGAAGGAGAGTTGGGCCACCTCAACCTGGCCCCTGAAATGTCCTCTCTTCTCCATATATGAAAACAGAAAGGAAGGACTTCCAAGATGGTGGAGACATCCAATAGGAAGGGACAAGTGTGCAGACCCTTAAGGTCTGGGGTTGTGTGTGGGAGCCCGCAGCTCCCCTGGCTGACGACGACAATATGCTGAATGTGGAAGGGACAAGGACACAGAGGGGCTTCTATACCATGGCATCACAAACATGTCCCAGAGGTCAGACAGAAACATCAGGACTGAAGAAAAGCTTAACATAACTGTATTCGAAGTGGCCATAGCTAAAAAGAGAGAAACTTCTTGCCACAAAGAATTCTCTCAACGGGCAGTGAACAACCTCAGCTCTCATCCTCTCTTAAGCCAGCTCCAAAATGGTATTTTCCAAGTGAACTCACTAGTGTCTCCTGGTCCCTCGTTGTTTTCCTCTCACCGACTCACTGCTTTTTGCTATTAGCGTGGATGGACAGTTACTTTACCCTTGCCCCAAAACACCTCTGGTTTACTCTTGTCAAAGTCGGCCTACGGGAATCTGTTTGGAAGAGCTTAGATTGGTGGGGAAGAAAGGCTACTGCTCTGACTTGCAGGATATAAAAATGTTATAGCCGTGAATTTTGATTGATTCTTTATCCTGCCAGAGTCCTCAAAGGGTTTATAAAGGCACCCTGCCTACAGGGAAAGCACGGAAAAAAGAGGTGCTTTAGAGACACACACAGACACAGCCATGTACACACACAAACATACATGCACACAGGCATGGGCACATGTGAATACGTCATGAGAATGTCAGCTCGTGTCAGCCACACTACCCTCGAATCTGACCTTCTGACCATCTTCCCGCGGTTTCATAGCCCCAGAAACACAGAACACCTGCCACTTTCTTGGCCATTCATGTAAATGACACTTAGAAATGATTTTGTGATTCTTGAGAAGAGAGAGAGAGAGAGAATACTTCCAGTGTGGTGAGCTTTTCCTACCCGATTTGTTGGGTGTTGTTGGCTTCATCCACAGTTTGGGACCAACATCCTAGACCTTACCGCCAACTGAAAGCTACTCGGTATCTTTTCTTCAAATTGTTAAAAGGGAAGCCACGGAATTACAGTCCCCCAAGGATGTCCTCAGCCCAAGCCCTAGAAATTGTGAACATGTTAGATTAAATGGTAATGGGGAATTAAAGTTGAAAAATCAACTGACTTTAAAAGAGAATGATTATCCTGGATTATCTAGGTATAAGCACAAGGAGCCTTGAAAATGGAAGAGAGAAAGCTGAAGAGCTCGAGAAAGGGATGTGACACTGAGAGCCAGGCCGCAGTGACGTGGTGTGAGAAAGCCTCAACCTGCCCTTGCCTGCTTTGGAGGTGGATGAAGGGACCGCCAGCCAAAAGTGCAAGAGGCCTCCCGAAGTTGGAAAAGGAAAAACACAGATTTCCCCAAAACATCTGGAAGGAAGAGAGCCCTGCTGATACCTTGATTTTAGCCCAATGAGGCCCATTTTGGACTGCTGATCTTCAAAACTATATGATAATCCATGTGTGTTATTCTAGTTCATTTTGGTTAATTTAATTTTTTAAATTTAGTTGATTTCAGTCAATGCTAACCACACGGAAATTTGTTACAGCAGCTGGAGGAAACTCATACAGTCTAGCATGGCGTTGCCCCACAGTAGACCCTCCGAAAATATCGCTTCCCTTTACTTTGTTTTTTAAGATATAAATATAATCTGGGCAAACCAACAGAGAGAGAGAGGAACAGAGGAAGGAGGGAAGACGGAGAAGTGGAGGGAAAGGGAGGGAGAGAAGAAGAGAAGGAAGATGAAAACAAGCTCATGGCTTTGGAACCCTGGACAAGACTGCCAGACGGTCACAATGTGGAGACTGCCGTCTGAGTGCTCCATTCCTGAACACAAATAGGCGCAGCTTCTTCTCTGTTGTCCTAGCGCCTGTCCGGTCAAGTGGTAGGGCACTTTGTTCTGCTGCCATAACAGAGCCGGTAGGTTCATGTTTTTTATTAATTTCCTTAGTCAAAGTTTAAAATTTCTATTATCTGCCAGCCATTTAGATAGATTCTGGAGATGGATAAATGAACATAGTCCTTGATAAAATTATTATCCAGAAGAAAATGCAGACACGGGGCAAATTTATATTATATTATATTATATTATATTATATTATATTATATTATATTATATTATATTTTCTATATATTATGAATTAGGAAGTGGCTCAAAACAAAGAAGCCTGAGCTAGATTCCCTGGGTTCAAATCCTAATTTTACCCCTTAGTTGCTGTATGACCCTGGGCAAGGTACTTAACTTCTCTGTGCCTTAGTTCTCTCATTTGTACACTATAGCCAGTAAGGTTATCTACCCTCATCAGTTTGTGAGGACCAATGAGTTAACATAAATCAAAAGGTTCAGGACAGGAACTGGCTCATAACAGGTGCTACATGCTAATGAGAATGGGGACCAGGTCACAGATAAGGCCATATTGGAAAACTGACTGACATTTCTCAGTAGCAAAGTATAGTAAAGAACGTTCCAGGCAGTGGTTTGGTAAGTGCAAACACCAAGGCATGCCAGCTGAAGAAACAGGAAGCAATTTGGCAAGGGTAACGAGCTCCGGGTTGTTTTCAAGATTATTTGGAAGTGTTTTGTCTTAAAGTAGGATTGAGTTGACCAGGCATGTCCTCCTTGAGTCTGGCTAAAACAGAGCCCAAAATAATTCACTCAATGAAATCACAGTTTCTGTCTAAATGGAATTAACTATTCCAGGATGAATCAACTAGACTCAACTAGTAAATTTTAAAAGAAAAATAGTTGTGTAAGAATTTTAGTTAATATAATTAGGAAGACTTAGTTCACTGGCCCTTAGTAGAAACTAGAGGCTGTACCTGCTCTAGAGTTGGTGGTATTTATATCTATTTAAGAAATCTTGGTAATTAAATTAGGGGTTTCAAAGGCCAGGTAAGACCTGCTTCCCTTAAATCAAATAAAGAAGGGAGTCCCTATATGAAATACTCGTGGGTGAGACCAACTGTGTGCCAGGCACTGGAAGAGTTATTGGTCTGCACGGAAAACCCCAACCCCATGGAGACAACAGATAGAACGCAACTAGATGGACAGATCTGGGGGTTGAGGATTTAGTCCAACAGAAGACAATGCCCCAGTGCATCACCTGAGCCAGCCTCCCGTCTCAGCCACTGCTGCTGTGAACAGTTGCCGAAGAGCTCAGCCTTGTCCCCTCGAATGTCCTCAGTCTCTTCACATTCTGCTGTGGGGCTTGCTCCTGTGCCGCAGGAACCTGGTCAATGTGAGGTTGAGCAGAGCTGGGAAAGGTGGAGGATCTGAAGCCCCAGGGGTAGCCCTCAGTGGCGCCCTCAATGCTGGGAAATGGCAGCGGGTTACATGTCCTAATTGCCTTCGTCTAGATGCGCTCTTTGGAGAAACATCTCATGTGCCTTTCAGAGGTCTTGCTGGTTTCACCCTTGCTGCCCCCAGCGGTGACTTCAGTGAGACTTCATTATATTGGCTCTCTTTCTCCTCCCCTGCCTCATCCTCTTGCCCCTCATTCCTGTTTCCTGGGTCATCTCCCAAAGAAAACCACTTTTATCTAGCCCTTTGTCTCCAGCTCTGATTCGGGGGAACCCAAAGTAAGACATGCCCCATATACTAGTTTCATATTGCTGCTGTATCAAATTACCTCCATCTTAGTGGCTTGAGAAGTATTTTATTATCTTACAGTTCTGGGCGTCAGAGGTCTAAAATGGGCCGACAGGGCTGTGTCCCTTCAGGAGGCTTCAAGGGACAATCTGTTTCCCTTGGCTCTCCAGCTCTCATAGGCCAACTCTATCCCTCGGCACGGCATCCTTCCTCTATCTTCAAAGCGAGCAGCATAGCATCTCCTTATCTCTCTCTTATCATCATACGGCCCTCTGTTTCTGACTCCTGCATCCTCTTTATAAGGAAGATTGTGATTCTATCAGGCCCACATGGGTAATCCAGGTAATAGTCATGTGTTCTAGAAGTTAGGATGTGGACATGTTCAGGCAACCATTTCTAAGTGTTCTATAACTATACCATGAACAACTTCTATAAGGGAAGGAGAATGTTCTATAAATATGTTTCAGTCCAAAATGTCCAAGAAGTATAGAAACGACATATGTGTCCATCAATGGAAGACTGGATGGAGAATATGTAAGATATATATTATATATATTCCATATGTAATATGTTCCATAGATCATATCATATATTTCAATTATGGAATATTCATGTAAGTAATCTATGTAGAAAGAGAATTTTATTTAGCCATGAGAAAGAAGGACATCCTGCCATTGGTGACAACATGGATAGGCTTCGAGGGCATTATGGCAGGGGAAATAAACCAAACAGAGAAAGACAAATACTACATAATATCACTTATATGTGTAATCTAAAAAAAGAAATCAAATTCATAGAAACAGAGAATAGGAAAGAGGTTGCCAGGGGCTTGGAGTTAGGGGAGACAAGGATAGGTTGGGAAGAGGGTACAAATTTTTAGCTATAAGATAAATAAAATTTGAAGATGTTATGTAAAACATAACAGCTATGGTTGGTAATGTGTGGTATGGCTGATGTTGGCTGGGAGGGTGGAAATCAGATGTTCTCACCAAAAAAATAAAAACTTCAGAAAGGAAGGAATAGATATGTGAGATGGTAAGGGTGTTGATTAACTAGATACCTAGATGGGGGCAATCCTCCCACAAGGAACTCACATGTATGCAGGTTGCCATGATGTACACTTTATGTATATTAAAATTTTGCCAGTTATACCTCAATAAATCTGAAATTAAAAAGCGAATAAACAAACAAAAAAAAAACCTCCCAAAATGTCCAAGAGGGAATCATCCCATAATCACCCACAATCCTGTCAATATTTACCTTTGAAACCAGGAAAATCTAAAGGGAAGACCCCACTGATGGTCAATAGTCACATATCCAAGCCTGGTGTTGTGTCGATTTTAACAACTAGACTATGACCTTTTCTCGCCTAGAAATAATTATCAGACCCTGCCTGGCCTTGCTGTGAAGTGGAACATTTTCTTCTAACTGTGCAACTCTCGACACTTTCTTCTCTGCCAGACATTAGACAAGATGTTAGATTTGCCATCACACCGGAAGGTTTTTATTAATTATCTTTCAGAGGCAAAGTCCTTTTTGTAATTTATTTTTTCACACCAGGAAAATTCTTCTATTGAACTAAATGTCTATCTTGTTAAACTGTTTTTTCTGCTAAAGGTTCTCGCTTTGAAAAGTTCCAGAAGAAAAGAAATAAACCCAGCAAAAGTTGGTGTTGGAGTCAAGGAATTGATTAAGTAGAATGCTACATAACCTGTCTTGGGATAGAGAGTGATATGCATCTTTTCTTTAAAATCTAACTGCCTAGGGGCGCCTAGGTGACGCGGTTGGTTATAGTGACCGACACTTGGTTTCGGCTCAGGTCATGATCTCAGGTCATGAGATCGATCCCCACGTTGGTCTCCACACTCTGCATGAAGTCGCTTGAGATTCTCTCCCTCTGCCCCCCCCCCCCCCCACTGAGCTCGCACATACTCTCTCTCTAAAATACATAAATAGATCTTTGAAATCTAACTGCCTAATGTGTAGTTAAGGTAAAAATTTGTCCAAATGCTTGCTTGTCTGAATCAGAAAGGAATTGCAATGATGCTCTACTTGCCAATTAATCATATTTTTAAGGATTCATTCATCGACATAAGTAACATTTACTGAGTGCCCGTTAGTGCCAAGATACAAAACAAGTAACACAAACTCATTCACACAAAAACGAGTAAGACAAGTCTCCCACCCCTTAGGAACACAAAGCACAACAGGAAAGAGTGGTATGTAGATACAAACTTTTAATGCACAATTAGAAGTATAGAAACGGAGCACATAACCTTGTAGAAATAATAAAAAAGAGAACACAGTTAGCCCAATGTTAGAGCAATGGGAGTAAGGTCTTAGGCACATCAATTTAATTGATTTTGCTTGTATTCCCTTACAGGTTAAACAGAAGAAGATGTACAGTGAGAAGAACTATGAATGATCGTGATCTCTGAACTGCTTCTTCATGTTGCTACGACTTACTACTCAGAAGGATTCAGGTGTCTCAAGACGGAGCTACCCTGCTGTTAAAAAAAAGTTCCAAAGTGTTTGATCACTTTGTTTTTAAAAGGCAAGAATTCTTGAGAATATAGGAACTAGAAAATAATTTAACTTTTCTTCTGCTTCATACTTCTAGAGTAGGAAGCAAGATAGTAATAATAATGTCTTTGTGGAACACGAGGTGGCCTGAGGTTTCCAGGAGGAAATACAGGGAGGTCTTCCAACAGTGAGGAACACCCAGGGGAGTCCTCATAAATGTTTAATAATTGGCTCTCTAATAAAGAAACGCCTTGATTCCTAACTTTTGCTAATTTCCATGGTACAGATACTCCCATCGTGGCCAATTTTGAACTGCCAACGCGGTCACTGTGTACAGAATTGGGAAGAGAAACTCACAGCTGGCTCCCATGAGCTAAGCAGCCCCAACACAGAACTGAGTATGCCAGGTCCTAATTCTGGGTTGTGGGCTAAGAACCTGCTAGCATTTTTGCAGGCTCTTTATAAATATGAACCACCAGGACAGCAGAGAGAGCTTCCTTCTTTCCCGTGATGACACTTTGTAATCAAGGATGGGGTTATACTACATATGAGTTAAAACAGCCTGGAAAATCCTTGCGAATGGAGCAAAATGGCCCACCATAATGCGGTGTTTTAGTAAGAGAAAATGCAATGAATCCCCGATTCATGACCATGCGCTATTTAAATATTGCTTTTGATGTTTTATCCAGAATCCTAGCTTGAATGATCAGAGATAATCCTGCCTTCTGACATAATTAGGGAGCTGCTGCTTTGCTAAGCTGGAGGATAATCAATTTGACCTTGAAAGTTTGTCTATCGTCCTACTAATGTTCAGAACACAGATGTGGCAGCCACACGAGAGCCCCCCCTCGATAGTCAAACATCAGTTACAGACTTTGTTCCAAGCACAAACATGCTCTACCAGCGAAGGTGCAGAGTCTGATGGTGAGCAGATCCCATAAGGCCACTGTATCTCTGGGATGGCCTTTAGTTTATGGATTAATTGCTAGCATTTAAATATCAAGGATTTTCACTAAGTACCTGGGTTTGAGGCAGTGCTGGGATTGCAGTCAAACATTCTCCAGATGACCAGAATCCATGCCCCTCCCTCTTTATCCCCCAGCAGCCATTTGCCTTCTATTTTCTCAGCTGTGCTGTCGGTTTCCTAAATTAAACTTAAAAGTGATGTTTGGTTTGCCTTCATGTCTTTATATGGATTTTTCAGATACCAAGACCTCTTCGTTCTTTTATGTTACCTTCCTGGCCTTCCCTAGCACTTGAGCTTCCATTCTTCATTTACTAATATTCCTAGGAAAAGAGTCTCCCTTCATTGTGTTGCAGAGAAGTTGTCTTTTACAGCGAAGCCACCACCACAAAAAAGTCTACAGTATTCTCCTGAAACTGCTTTCATATTTACTGTCTCTGGATGCTGGGGAGCTGAGTCAGGCTGCACCATTACTCAAGTTCATTTTTTCCAAGCATCAGGCCCTTCCTCTTAGCTCGTTTGCTCAAAGGCACAAACTTTTTACGGCGATAAAAATGGCTTATTGCTGGTCTCCAAAGACAGAGGCTATCCCCTCCCTCGGCTTTACCGCAGGGTCAAATGAACACCCTCCTCTCTAATCTCTACAATAGGCGGGAAGCCTCTTCAGTTCGATCCTCACTAAAAGCAAACAAGAAAGGTATATGTAGATACAAATATGGGAACTCACGAGCCCCCTCCCTTTATCATCGCTGCATTGTATTTAGGTGTGGATAAGCCAGTCTGTTTTCTCCATCAAGGAAACCTTTGTCAGGTTTTGAGCTGAGAAGAAAGAAAACGTCTGAGCCAAAATAGTTCAAGAACGACATTATATATATTTTTTCCCCTCATGTCTATTTGAGTCCACAAGTTCAATTACCTGAAATTTCATGAGTCAGACCTTGGGATATTTCCATCTCAAGCTGGCTTAATATAATAGTGAAAGTTTCTGCTAATCCTACTGCTCTTTCAAAGTAAGTTTGATTCTTCTTGGGGAAAAAAAATAGCATTATCTCCCCCGGAGTACAATTTACAGAAGAGATTTTCTCCAAAAATTATAGAGTACTAAGTACGGTCATGTGAAGGGCCTCTATACTAGGCTGGGAGGCTACACTGGAGTCTCTCTAGGTAGATGTCAGCTGTAGACTTTGTTCTAGAGGCAAATAAGCTCAAGCAGAGAGGAGCACATTGTGAGGACTATGAGTCCCATTGGGCCCCTGTCTCTGTCACATGGCCAGCAAGGTAAGCCTCCAAATGGAAGATGCTGGGGGTGGGACTAAGGGAATGGAAAAGAGACTGGGGAGGAGGGAGAGCCAGGTCCCAGCTCCAGTTACCAATCATATCAGGCTTTCTGACACTATCTGGGTTTAGCCCTGAAAATCCCATATCCCAGGACACTCAGTCCCAGGAACCCCAGCCCCAGAAGGAAATTGAGCCATTGGAGGAAAAAGGGATATAGGAACTAGCAATGTCTGGGCAAGGTTGGGGAGAAGGGGCACAGGCCCAAGACAGCATCCCAGTAACAGTGGGGCACCTTTATCTCACCAAAGCTTCAAGGTCCCAGAGGGGAGATGGTTTCCAGACCCAGCATTCACTGAGAGGAGCTGTGACCCCCAATAGACAGAGCCGGCTGTGGAAACTTACTCTCCTTCCATCTGAGTTCTGTCCTAGTCCACCACTGGCTCAAGCCTTCATTGGTAAATCACAGCCCACAGGCCCAGTCCCGCCTACTGCCTGCTTTTGTAAATAAAGTTTTATTAGAACATAGCCATGCTCATTGATTTACATATTGTCTTTGTTTTCACACTAAAGTGACAGAGTTGAGTCTTTTGTAACAGAGACCTTATGGCCTGCAAAGCCTAAAATATATATTATCTGGTGCTTTAGGAAAAAATTTGCAGACCCCTGCACTACAGGGCAAGATAGAAAAGGATAGGGAGTTGGCCAGGAAGGGCCAAAGAAGCTTCTCAGCCACTCCTTGCCTGTGATGCCAGTCAAAAAGATCGAGAACTATTGGGAGAATCTAGGCCAACATGTTGAAAATAGACATGCCCCACAATTGCCTTGAGTATAAACAAAACCATGAGCTTCTTAAGCAGCCTCCCGTGAAACAGCCCTTTTTGAATTAGGCTCCTGCAGAGAAGGTGCAATTGTGGAAAGATGGGATTTAAAAAGCCCAGAAGCACTCAGCCTCTTCATGATATTTTTTGGGTCAATTTTCTGTAAGTTCAATATTGACAATATATACACATATATTTTTTTAACCTCCAAAGAAAATACCTCAATAAACAGGAAGGATGCGGACATTTTGTTTTTTGGGATAAAGGAGAACAAAATATCTCATAGTAATTAACAATGCCGATGTGTTAATATTAAATGAGCACCTACTATCTGCCAGCTCTGCGCTAGACCCAGGAGACGACATAATAAGCAAAACATACATTTTTCTGCCCTCAGGGAACTTAATTCCAGTAGAGGGGGTACCAATGAACAAATAAAAAAATAAGTAGGGAGGATCATTTCAGAAGGACACATGCTATAGAGAAATGAAAACCGAACGATGGGGTAGGGGGAAGGGCATTCAACGGCGGACAGGAAAGTGCCTTTGGTGAGGAGAATGCTGAGGAGTCGGTCACTCCAGGGCCAAGCACGAGTTTCTGACAGGAGGAGGCAGAGGGAGCAGGAAGCACAGAGGCAAAGCTTCGCTATGGGGATATGCCTGGCACTGGGAGGAGGGCAGCATGGCCGGTGAGGCCAGAGATAAGAGAGGCCTTCCGGCCTATATGTCTCCCGTAATAAATCTTAGCCATAAATACAACTATATCCTGAGTCTTATAGGTTCTCTTAGCAAATCACTGAGCCTGGAGGT
The DNA here is from genome assembly GCA_028533885.1 of Nasua narica. Lineage (NCBI taxonomy): Eukaryota > Metazoa > Chordata > Mammalia > Carnivora > Procyonidae > Nasua > Nasua narica. The sequence goes on along the minus strand of CM052803.1, from coordinate 45,015,237 downwards.
GGTCTTGGGGACCCCTGACACAAATAGCAGATCCGTATTTCATTTATTTTCTCAGTGCCAAAACCAAGGGGAAGCACTTTACATGGACTTTTCCATATAACTCTGGCCACAACGCTCTGAGATTGGTGACGCTCCTTCCATCATAATCGCCACCATATTACAGACGAATTCATTAAGATCCAGAGTTTCCTTACCTCACTCAAGGTTACCTAGTTGAGCCTGATGGAAAATCCAAGTAGACTGATTCCCAAGCCCCTGATCTGCCCTCTGGGCTCAGCCACAGCAAACACACAGCCTGCAGGAAACTCAGGGATGGCTCTGCATATTTGACTGCCGCCACAATGGGTTGCCCATTTTAAGGCTTTAATCTCTTTTCTCCTGAGATGCTCCACCAAAGTTCATTCAAGCTCCACCTCCTAAGCTTGATAGTGAATTTGAGCCTTTGTTATAAGAAGGACTATTAAGATTTGGCAACAAGATTTTTCAAGGGTGATAAATATCCCTTTAAAGGCACTGCGCATCCATGGACTGAATACCTCTGTCCTAAAAATGAAAGTCACGCTTGGAGAATAGAAGGGTGGGTTATGAAAATGCAAATTGGAATGCCTTTATTGGCCGAGCTGAATTCAGCTCATCTCATCACAAAGAAACATGAGTTGGGGAGCCCCCCCCCCCACTCAGCCAAGTCTGAGGCATTATGGAATGCAGGGACTTGGCATCGGTGCCCTCGTAATGGAGTGTGATGTCTGCTGTTCAAAGTCAGCAGCAGAAAATGCCAAAATGCTATCATTTCCATTATCCTGGACTTTATTTGTATTATTTTGAAAAAAAAAAAAAATCTCTTCAGGCCTGAATTCATTTGTCATCGATATTCCTCAAAGTGGGTTACATATACCACTGTGGTATGAGATATTTTAGGTGGTATACTCAGAGGACAGATGAACATTTTTTGGTATTTTAATAATCATATCTTTATTTTAATGCTTATCTCCTATTGATAGTAAGCAATATTGATTTTCTACTTAGGGTAATGATAGAAAATTTCTAAATACATGGGAGCCAAATAGTAAACTGATCTAAATAAAAGTAAACACTAAAGAGAATGTGGTTCCATTAAAAAAAAATTATATAAAGATTTAAGGGGTGCCTGGATGGCTCAGTGGTCATGATCTCAGGGTCCTGGGATTGGATCAAGCCCCACATCGGGCTCTCTGCTCAGCGGGGAGCTTGGTTCCCCCTCTCTCTCTGCCTGCCTCTCTGCCTACTTGTGACCTCTCTCTCTCTCTCTCTGTGTCAAATAAATAAATAAAATCTTAAAAAAAAAGATTTGAGTCGGAGAAAACCCTGAGCTGAGTAACTTGTCTGGGAAGGCATATAGACAGAGAATTTCAACCAGAGGTAGAGAGAGTGATATGAGGGTAGACATAGGTCAGAAACATAAGGAAATAAAGCCATACTATCTTTTAGATGTATGGTTCTCAAAGTATGGTCTCTGACCCAGCACCTTTTGTGTGGCCCAGGAGCTTGTTAGAAATGCAGGTTCTCGGGCCCCACTCAGACCCTCTGAGTTGGGAGCTCTGGAGGTGGGACCCAGCAATCTGTGTTGCACGAGCCCTCTGGGTAATGCCAGTGCCCAGTCAAGTTTGAGAACCACAGCGTGAAATGATTTGCTGTTCAACCGCTCATTTATTCAATAAACGCCAGCGAAGCATCTTCCACGGCCAAAGCTCGTATTTGTACTCAAAGCCCCGGAAAGGCGCAGAGGAAAGAAACGTTTCCAACATTTTATTAAAGACGCATGACATATGCCATGAGTGAATCATAGCAATTGCTGATGAGCGGGGCCCTGAGCGAATGAGGCTCTGCTCAGGCCTTCGAGCGTGGTCTCCTGGAGGGTCTGCAGGGGGGACTTCCTGGTGTGACCAGGACATATATTCATTTTATTATCATGGACTGATAGAGCTGATGAAGCTCTGGCCAAGAATTAAATGTTCCCTGTTTGCTGGAGGCAAGCATGCATATAGATTGATCACCACAGCAAAGCAGTTCTGGCCTCCTCCTGTGTGTGAGCTAAGACCTTCCAAGCCGGGGGGGAAAATTCTATCTGGAGACCAGGGGTGAGGAGGCCACCGGTCGGCTCTGCCGTGACACAGCATTTGCCCACAATCTGGGATGCTAGGGTTATACGCAGCTACTGCCCCTTGGGGATCAGCCAGCCATTCAGTAATGAACCCACTCAATCATTCCATCTGATTGAGGGATAAGGTGACTAGATTCACTATCCCTGGAAAATCTGCCGGAGCTTTGGATGCACCCCCTGCATCTCAAGGTGGGGCAGCTCTGGATTTTAAATCCAGGTGCCATGTGACCTTGTAAAGAGAGAAGAAACTGAAATTTACACAGTGCGGCGCTTTCTCTATGAATGTCGAGAGGAGCATAAATCGGTTCAAAGTCCCCAGAGTTTGCCGCCGTCCCATACAGAAGCCTCGCAGGCCTGTAGGATGTGCTGTAAGTACACAGTGCGCCCTGGCTCTCAGAGACTTAGTATGAAAAACTAATGTGAAATATTTTATTTGTAAGTTTTATATTGTTCACAGGTTAAAGTGGTGCTACTGTGGATATATCAGCTTAAAGAAAATGTGTTGCCACTAATGCTACCTGTTTCTTTTTACTTCTATTCATGTGGCTACCAGAAAATTTTAAAGGATGTATGTGACTCGGATTAGATTTCTATCGCAGGTGCTGCTCCAGACCGGGAGTCTGTTAACTTTTTCTTAAAAGGCCAGGTAATAAGTATTTTAGGTTTTGTAGACCAACAGTCAAAATTGAGGACATTATGTAGGTACTTATAAGTGCATTTAAAACGGGCCCGTTTAAAAATGTAAAGACTACTCTCAGCCTGTGGGGGTACACAGACACGTGGCAGGCTGGATGGGAACCCCAGGATCCCTGCCGAGCTCTGCTCCAGAGGGTGATGAGCCTAAAACATCTAATGATCAGCCCGGTGGCCCCAGTAGTCCACTTCTGTGGAGCCGACTGTGTGAGTCCACGTCTACAGGGGGAGCGGCAGCCGTGAGACCCAAGGTTGGTCAGGCGCAAAGAGGCAAGGTGGGACTTGAAACCAGGGGGCTCCAAAGTGCACGTACTTAATCGCCATGCTTTACTGATGCAAGGTGCCCTTTGATTTTCTTTTCTCGGTGTTTTGGGGAGGCTTTCTCATGTCTTTTAAAGAGTGTCAGATAGCTCTGACACGGTGCGTGGCCCCAAACAGGGGCTCTTTGGATGGAGAAACGAAAGGAATGCCTGAGTGGCTGGGGCCTCACGGTGGTTTTGAAATCGCTCTCTTGGCTCTCTCCTTGGGCACTGCAGAGGCAGGACAAACTAACCGTCCTCAGGCATCTGGAGCAGGCCTCTGCTTTTCATGCACCACGTTCTGCCTCTTAAATTCATTTGAAAGCTAAGTGCAGCCTTCCGGGTTGGGGTGGGTGGGGGGGGTGGGCACAAATAAGGCGTCCAAGGATCTAGTGGCAAGAATTGTATTCAGGGCATCGAGAGTTAAGCCTCTGATACCAAGGGTTATTAGTATAGGCAGTCATATCCTGCCTTCTGAAAGCAGACGAGCTGGCTAGCACCGAATTGAAAAAAATTATTATTTATTAAAAATGAGATAGTCACAGGCCAGTGACTAATCCTGATTGGGTTCAGAGACAATTCCCCACCCGCGATGCGAGGAATACATTTCTTGAGAAAGGTGGTCTGTTAAATACAAAACGGCAATAGCGTTGTTAGTCATCTGGTCTAGGTTCCAATGTAGTATTTTTCACGTTATAATGGCATCAAGCGCACATCATGGTCACACCCATTTTATCTCCTAAGTAGCCCCTGTGCGGTCTGCTTACTTGGAGCTGGGGCTACCTTGAAGCCTTGCTTCTGGCTCAGGTGTTCCCCTGACAGTGAGCCTGGGGTGGATGGAAGATAGGTTCTATCACGGAGCTGGCGTGCTGTTAGGCTTTTCCCCGGACACAGCGAAGGAGCGAATGGAGTCACTTCCTATCTCCCTTGATTGCAGAAGCAACACAAGTCCCTTGAGTGCTTAAAAGAAGGCCACTATGTAACCGTTTTCTTATTTTTACTTTTATGTGATGGTAGTAGTTGAAAGAGTATTAGATTCGTATGTTTCACTGTGAATCTTGCACATAACTTACAAATCTAATTATAACTGTGAGTAGTGACAGCAGACTTCACACAGCCTATAGATATATTTAGTAGACCGCATTTTGTGCTTTTCATCTGGATTTCTGTAACCATGTTGAAAGAGCAATGACAAGAAGGAGGAGGAGGAAGAGGAGGTGGAAAGTGACACCTAAGTACCTGTTTGCTCTAAACACTTAAAACTATAAGAACGACAGTGCATTAATCAGGGTCTAAAATCATGCTCTAGATATTGCAAAACCTGTTTTCTAACCGGTTTCATGTTCGTAATTAATGGCTAAAATTCTGCCATTTATAAGGAATTAAAATAAACAGTAGTTTAATGAGATTTAACTAGACCATTTGCAAGCACTCAATCAAATCTTATTTTCAATATGTGAAAAATGTCTCCTTGACTTTTAATGCATTTAGGGTCAACATTAACATCTTCATACATAAAAGATTCCATTCTGCTTTTAAAGAAGAGGTAATTATAAGATAAGGGTCACACAGAAGGTCTAGGTTTTGTGTAACTTCGATTCTAATTAATTTATCATATGTGGGATTTTGCTTTGGCTTCCAAGTGTTGATCTTTTATAGCTACCACGTTCCATGTGATAATGGGTTTTATTCCTTCAAAAGGTCATCCTTGATATAATTTCACTGTTAACAGAGAGAACCTAGGAGCATGAGTGTTCCTGTATGTCTCTGCGTCGTGAAAAGTCATTCAGCAAAGTTCTGGGTCTTTTTTGCCCTTAGCTGTTATTTTAAAACCAAGGGTCCAAGGCATTTGAACAAAAGGTGAGAAATTCAATTAATCGTTGGAAGATTGTCTTCACAAGGCCAGCCCCACGGAAGCATATGGACCAACAGAAATATGTGTATCTGAGGATGTGTTTCCTCTTTTCCCCTTTTGTTTCAAAAGTGAGATGACCTGGATCTGATTAGTATGTTATCTCGTATTTATTTTGTGGCTCATTTTTCTTGGGGAATTTTGACCCACAGCTGGAGTCCTCAGCCTTTTCATCATCGGGAAACCTTTGTGTTGTTGTTCGGGTTGTTTCCTTTTGATGCCTCTTGTTCTTTAAAAAATTTTGGCCTTCCAAGCAAACTGTACTTATGCAGTAATAATCACTTCATCTCCTAGGGCCTCCCCACCTTGCCACTTTAAAAAAAAAAAATCAAAGACATACATAATTGTCAAATAGAAGTGTCTTAGATAACCAAGCTGAGGTGCAAGAATTCTGACTCAAAGCAGAGAAACTTGAGGTTGACCTAGCCCAGGATAAATATGTGATTTCAGGAGACTTCTGAAACACCGACAATTTGCAAATCACAGCCGCTGTCTGCAATGAAGTCCCTAGATGGGGCTGCTCCAAACCACTGTACATGCAAATCACTGGGGACCTTGTTAAAATGCAGATTCTGATTTGGTGGGTCTGAGGAGGACCTGAGATTCTGCTTTTCTGACAAGTTCCCAGGTGATGCTGATGCTGCTGGTGCATGGACTTTGAGAAGCAAAACACTATGCTAAGCAGTAGGGATAGAGTGCTAAAGGAGACTGACTTGGTCCCTGGTCTCGGGGAGTGTTGAGCTAGGAAGCCACTGAACGGCTAAGAGCACAAAGAAATGGGGATTATGCGATGGTGAGTGTTAGGAAAGGAGGGAGCACACACTCTCATCTCCTCGGGCTCCCGCCCCTCACTCATGCACAAGAAACTCTGCTGCTTGCATTTGTTCGAGAACGTTCACTGTCCCAGGCACTGTGCCTCAGGCAAGCCAGGGGGACAGCCGAGGACAGCAGGAGAGAAAAGAGGCTGACTTCCATCATTACCACTCGGGATTCTGTGGGACGCGCAACCTCACAGAGCCCGGCAGAGTCTCACGGAGCTGGCCTTCCAGTAAACGCTTCCGAGTGAGCACATGGCTGGAGGAGTCAACAAGCAGGAAGGCCAAGAGCATTCTCCCTGGTGAACCAGAAAAGGTCCAGCACGGAGGCTCTTGCTAGCGTGATGTGTAGACGGAGTGCGGCCTGCGCTCGGCCCTGCCACCATCTGGCTCTCAGAACCTTCCTTCTCTTCTCGGGGGAGAAATGTTAATAATAAAAATTCCCTAGTGGGATTGTTGTGGGGATGAAATGAGATGATATCTCTGAGACGCTTACTCTAGGGCCTGGTGAATGGTAGGTATTCAGTACATGATAATGTTGGTTACTCCTGACATTGTCTTCATTGTTATCTTTCTAACGATTACTACTACGCAAGAGGCGTGTGATTCGCCCTCGACCGAGGTGAAGCATTTTGACACATGGTGATGGTCAGAAAAGTTTGGCAGAGGAAACAAGTCTTTAAGAACCAGATTATTGCTTTACACATTCACTAAATATGCCACTGGTTATTTGTGCTTGCCAGGGAATTAGGTGAAGATTAATTAATATTTATAAAGTATTTTGATATCCATGTAATATCTAGTAAGCAATTAGTTCTGTAACACAAAGCCAAATCCTTTTACATACTAAACAATGTAAAACAAACCGAATACAGCTGTGTAAGAAGGGACAGAATTTCATTAAGTCCTGTTGTAGGAAATAAGCAGCCAGTTGGATTTTTTTTTTCCCCCTTTGAGTAATTTTCTTGCTGATTTTCTCTGGCTTCCTATTGCATTTTCCTGCCTTACCCCCTGCAGCCCCAAATCAAATTATTTCCTCTCAGGTAGCAGTGGAAACAGAAGTGGGAGGCAGGCAAATGCAGCGCCGGCCCCTCCTGCCTGGGAGGGGTTCTGAGCCCAGGAGTGTAAATGGTTTAACGGGGAGGCACACAGCGTTCCCAAAGTGCTTATTTCCATATCCATCATCCCAGTCAGGTGCTGTTAAAGGCTCTGTGTTTCCTTGCACTAGATCTGCCCTGAGAAGAACTTTGGGGTAGGGGGCGGGGGTAGCAGGGAGGGGGCAGCTAAGAGGAAAGTTAAGTGGTAAGAAAAGGCTGGCTCCTCGTTGATGGGTCGGCGGCACTGTCTCAGGCCGGGCCCAGGCCACAGGGGCACGTAACTTGCCAAGCCCCTGATGGACTTGGCTGGACTCTTCCAACCATTTTCCATGTGCGGTCTTACTTGGGGACAATGTGTTGCCACGTATCCATAAATCCCTCATCCCCACTTTTCTCTAAAGTTTCCAGCGATGGTTCGGAGAGGATACTGAGAGTGTATTCCTGGTGAAAATCTTTCCAATCAGTTACACGTGAGCTAGCCGACCAGCCTAAACCCATCCAGAAAACACATCCTCTCTAGCGTCTCGAGTTAGGATGACCCACTGTCTGTCTGAGACAAGGAAGTTCCAGGGACTCGGCACCTCTCATGCTAGAAATGGGACACACTGGGATGGTGGCCATCCCCTCCTGTCCTACTTCCTGAGGTAGAGTCTTCCACCGCCGTCAGGGTGACAACTCTGATCGTGAACGAGCGGGAAGCTCTGGCTCCATGCCCTACACATACTGCACGTGACTATCCCTACCCCACAAATTCTCACAGTTATTTTCCCTTTCCTCGTTATTGTGCTGTTCAAATTATCCAACCAAAATCTGGCCTAGTCTCTTCAAGCTGAGGCTCTTGGGAAAGCAGATTTTAGACGTGGTCTTCCCCGAGGTTCCAGTCCTACCTCGGTTTCCCTACCTACAGTGGGGGCTGTTTCGTGAAGCCAAAGACAAGAGTTCACAAACGGCCCAGAAGGAAGCTTGCCTAGCTCTGTCTACCGATTGCCCGATCCTGCAGGGCGGGCACTGCTAAGAAGAGTGGGACCTACTTCCCGGCCCACCCTCACTTCTAGCTCGGGATTTACATCACCACCTCATCATGAAAATCATCACGCCGCCCCTTCTCAACCATCTGCTAAGGTTTATTGCTTGGAAACCCTGGCTCCGTCTCCCTCCCTCTGGCTTGCAGACCCTCGATGACCCCTTTGTATCCTTGGAGACTGCAGCTGTCTCTGGAGCCAGGAACCATAGCCCTCTTGGGACTAAACAACAAATTCTTATCCAGAACAGTAAAGATGAAGATATCTCATCAGAAGGGATCAAGGCACTATCTGCTTGGAAAATGACAAACTTTCCCTGCCCCATCCTAAAAGCCCAAAAAGCATATTTTCCTAAATTAACATTATTATTTTTTAAAAAGAAATTAGCACCAGCAGAGCAAGGCTGAGTCTGTGTTGCCTGGTTGAGATATGAGCCAAATGTGTCCATGGACAGAAATAACCCCTACTTTATCATCAGGCAGAGGGTAAGCAGAACATGCCAGGGGCTTGATGAATCATTCCGAAGCCAGCCATGTGGCATTTTTCTGTAATTAGCTCAATTTCGCATTCTTAGTACCTTTCCCAAGTCCCCTGAGAATTAACTATCGTCGCTCTCAGCCACTCCAGCTGTTGAAATTGAAACCCACCTCAATTTCCTGTGGTCAGTATTTGCTAATGCCACATTTTCATCCCATTTAGATGTGTATGCTCAATCTGAAATGATCTAGGGTACCTGCCAAAGTGTTTCACCAGCAAATCCACTAAGTTACTTAAAAATCAAAAAAGCTTATGGAACAAATTGCCACATTCAGTAATTTACAGGCACTTTTCATTGTATGAAGCCATTTAAAATTACTGGAGCACTTCACCTTTTTTTTTTTTTTTCATAAGTGCTTCAATCTGGAAGTTATTGGGATTCTATTCCTGAGACGGGAGAGGTAATTTAACTTTTCTGGAGGACTTTTTATACATATTACATATAATAGAAGCACCTATTTTAAAAGAGATTGGGGTTCTGATCACGTGCAGCATAGAACAATTTAAAATTACTAAAATGTTTAAAATTTTATCAATGCTTTACGTTTGGGATTGAATTTGAGATTGTATGTAGAAAATAAAAACCACACGACCATTTTATATCTTTGTCCCCATTCATTATTAAAATCAGAATTTCAATGTGAATGGTCTTAGCCTCCTGCCACATAGAAGACAATGCAGTTCTAACGTAAGTCTGACTTTATGCAAAAGCAACCCTCTGATTTCAGGTTTTCATTTGGCTCTAGTGTGCCTATTTATAGCAAAGTAATTCAGAATCAGAATCACCTCTCCCTTAGCAGACAATGCATCTTGAAAATATTTGCTAAAATTGTTTAGATCCAGGAGAAATAGGCCAAAGGGATTTTAGCTCTCACTACTCACTAAATACAAAATCGGATCAAAGACACTTCTCAGTTAATGAGAAGTTTTTCCATCATTTTGTTTTTCGAAGCAAGAAAAAAAATGAGTGGTTTTGTTCCTAGAAAGTGAGACATTATTTAAGGATGGCACAACACAAAGTATGCTCCCAGCATTTTCCTGCTAAATTCCGGTGGTGAAAACAGAATCACACAGGGGAGCTGGAGAGCTGGGTGCCCTTTCACTGCTCGTCAGGCTTCGGTGAGACACATCTGGGCTGTCTGATCATTTTCTGATATTTACTGACTAAAACTGTAGATGAGAAGCCCTTTGGAAAGAAGAAAGTCCTTTATCCCTGACAATTTTTTTTTCCTGTATTTTTATACTGACAATTTCAAAGAAACACCAAAGTGGAGATCATCATGTGATAAACCTCTGTGTATCCATCACTGGCTCTTAATACTACACTCATGGCTACCCTGACTTCAAAACACTCATCCACCTCCCAGGTTGTCTTAAAGAAAGTTCCAGATATCATACCATTCATCTGTAAACATTTATAAGGTACATGTAAAAGATGGAAACCTTTATCCCCTAACACAAGCACGATACATTACTGTATCTGAATAAAAATTACAAGAATCTCTAAAGGTCACCAAATATCCAGTCTGTGTTTATATTTCCTTAACTACCTTATAATTTTCATGGCTTATTTTTTAATCAGGATCCAAATTAAAATAAAAAATGATTAAAAAAACATTATGATGAATTGCGATATCTCTCATGTGTTTTTTAATTCATAGAGCTCCCATTTATATAAATACATATATAAAACATATAAGCATAGATTAAAATATATATATATATGTATTTGTCTTTGTAACTTTTCATTGAAGCATCTGGGTTGTTTTCACAGTATCAGTTTGGCTGATTGCAACACAGGGGCATCACTGAACATGTTCACCTGTCGACTGTGTTTCCTCTAAGTAGGAGTTATGTCCTGGAGGCATGATCAGATGCAGGTTTGATATTTTTGGCTCAAAACAACTTGATAGGAACTCATGTGGATTTCCTTCAGGAAATACAAATGTCTCGTGGTCTCCCTTTTTATGATAGTAGCAACCATTGACAGCCATTGCCTAGATCCATTCATTAAGTAAGGGTTGCAAATCCATGATATTCTTTTTTTTTCTGTAAAGATTTTATTTATTTATTTGAGAGACGGAGAACGTGAGAGAGAGCATGAGAGGAGAGAAGGTTAGAGGAAGAAGCAGACACCCTGCAGAGCTGGGAGCCCGATGCGGGACTCGATCCCGGAACTCAAGGATCATGACCTGAGCCGAAGGCAGTTGCCCAACCAACTGAGCCACCCAGGCGCCCACAAATCTATGACATTCTAATCCTATCATTCCTTTATCATTTCTAACCGTAAAGAGAAACTCCTTTCATCAACTATGCAATTTTCTTGACCTGGAATTCTAAAAGGAAAGGCAAGATACGTGTTTGGTTCTTTGCCTTCATTTACCAGTTTCCAAAATAATGAGTTGGTCTTTATCATCTGTGAAAAGTGACCAATAAGTAATTTTGTTTCCCCTATCACTATGAACTTGTGGATTTGAACCTAACTCATGTGTTTCAACCCAGTGAAATTACTAATTTTGATTTAGTGCTCAGATTATCTCATCTTTGGCCTATTGGTGCTTGTGTCTCTAACCCAATTAGCATCCAATAACTTCCTTGTGTTTTGATATGACATGATTTTACAGATTTATTTGGTACAATTCCTGCCTCAGACATGAAATCAACCATTTTCCCAAGGAGGTTTGGTTGCTTTTCCAGAAAAATGGTAACTAAAGACCATAATCTGTTTGCTAAGGAAGCTCAGTATTATTGGGTTGGTCACTGTTTCTAGGCCTTTTTAATGAACAGAGACTATATGAATTTTTAAGATAAAATACATAATAAATTCATATTGATAATGCTACTTCCCATTCTGGGCCATAACATATTTAATTAATCCCACTGATCTTACATTTGTATCTTCTTTCTCCCATACCTTCAAATTCCAATTCTCCTCAAAACTAACATAATTACTCATTTGTTTTACCTCTCAATATACACAACAATATCAATGCTACTTCCAATAATAGTCTTACTGGAAACGGGATTTTCCCTTTCCTTTCTTTCTTTTTTTTTTAATCACAGTTAAAGTGTATCCCACTAATGGATGCAGTCAAATTACTGTGTTTTAAATTCTTTGGGGATAGTTTCTCTCTGGGGGTTATGCTATTTCCCGAGTCCACATTTAGGTTCAATTATTTCTCTGACTTTTGAATTTTATAATTGCCTTTTTATTTAGTTTCATTTTCTAACCTGTGAAATAAGGTTGATTCAAAAAAGTCTACTTTTTGCCTTGTATTTTTTGTTTCCTTGTACTTTTTCCATACTTCTCAGTTTGGGTAACTGTGTCACATTATTTTTTCAAGAACTGGCTATAGCAGTATTTGCAGTTGTCTATGCTCTTCTAGACCTTAGCACATCCTTACTAGGTGGTGAGGTCTGTTCCTCTCTGACCTCCCTCGAACCTGGGTGGGCCTTATACCTGTCTCAAAAAGCGAATGTGGCAAAAGTGGCACTGTGGGACTTGTGAGACTAATTATAAAAGGTAATACAGCTTGACCTGCCTCACTCTTAGGAAAGGCACCTTTAAGGCTCTGAGTAAGGATGTAAAAAAGCCAGCTACCTGGAAGTCTGTAGGCTGGAGAGACACAGGGAGAAAGATGCCCAGGGAGCTCTGGCTCGTGCGGCTTCAATCTTCCCACTCCAGACCAGGACATGAGGAGCAAGCTTTTGGATGATCCAGATGATTCAGCCTCAGCTACTTACCGCAAACACGGGCACGACCCGCCTAACCGAGCCTAGTCAACCCCGGATCGTGAGAGAGAATAGTCAAATATTGCTGCCACTTAAAGCCACTAACTTTGTTAAACAGAAATAGGTAACCGGAATAGTAACCTTTTTTAATATTATGGTTCAGCCTACCTTAAGCAAATAAAAGTACATTTGTATATAAATATGTATCCCCCTCCTTCTGTAGATAGGCAGTCCCACACTGTACACTTTTCTCTAACTTATTTTTCCCCCTGAACGTTGTCTCTGGAGATTATTCCAAAATCGTCTCTAGCCATACTCCTCATTCCTTTTCAGAGATGCGGAGCACTCATTTGGGCAGGCATTCCGTTGCTCATTCAACCAGTGCCCTTTTGAGAGACATTAGGGGTTGCTTCAAGTTTTGTTTGTTTACAAATACTGCTGTAATGAATAACCAGAGTTCTCTTTTGATCATTGGCAATGCCACTTTTTCTAATCGGGCGAGGCTAATGTAATCTAGAAGGTCAAATGAGTTCATTCATATAAAGCCCTTGGATCAGTGCCTGTTGCATAGTAGACACTCAATACACATTAGCTATAGATATCACCAAGGAAAACCCCTTTCATTCTGTGGGTGGGAACCAAGTCAGTGGGCAGCGTGGTTCTCACATCAGTGGAGCTGCGAACTCCAGGATCACGAAGCACAGATGGTTTGAAGGGAAAACACACTCACCGTTAGGAAACCTTGTTCTTCCCTCTTCCTTAAATAATTTCCTCCCACCTGGCTCCTTGCCTCTCTAGACCCTATTCTTCATTCAGCCTTCAGGGCAAGTATTTCTTCTTTAGGGAAGCCATCCACGACCATCCCTAACCCCTAAGCAGGGTCACATCCCTCTGTTATTCAAGGCTACAGAATATCGTTCTCCCGCATTCAGGGCACTTATTTATGTTTGTAGTTCAGATATCTAGGAATGGAATTACTTGGTGAGCATCTCCCTTCCCTCCTAGACAGCAAGCTCTGTGACTTTCTCTGTTCACTGTCATAAGCTCAGGATCCAACCCCATGCCTGGCACATCGAGTCACTCGAGAATCAGGTCTAGAAAGAAGGAATGCAGGGAGGACAGGCTTTCCCCTGCGCCGGGAACCAGCCTTGCAAGGCCATACAGACCTGACCCCAGACCAAATTCACAGAGGCTGCATAGGCCAACTCCAACCCTGGGAAATTTAGTAATCTACCTTGTGTTGCCTCCTCATTATATAAATTTTTAGAAGAGTCTTATGCCAACACCATAAAGGTAATTTCCTCTTGGAAAGGACACTTACTCATTTGCTTTAAACAGTCATTAATGTTCCAAATTTCCCTTCAGAATTTCATGTCAATGATCCTATGGGGAATTTGAAAGTAAAGCCAGATAAGTAATGATGTGGGGGAAAATGTCAGACGAGAATGTGAATGCATGACAGACGTTCAACTAATATTGCCACTGTCAAAGTTCAAGGATTAAATAGTCATCAGTTTGCAACCTTCCACAGGAGCCCATTCCTCCCTGACTGCAGCCGATCTCCAGCTTGCCAATAATGATTGTTTCTGCTGTAATTGATGGCTTGATCTAATGAGGAGATCATAGTCTAAAAGTCACAAGGGTTGTCCCTCATTGGTAGAGGTAGGTGCCACCAACTCAGTGGGAAGAACTCTGCAAGAGAAGGGCAGCCTTCTTTGTAAGAATGAAGATAATCTCTCATACGCTTGCAGCCAAACGTTAATGCTTATGGTCCAATAAAGGGGTGGAGCATTTCCATTCAGAGTCACACCCCGAAAATCGGGGGCAGAAGTATATCTACCTTATTAAAGATCGTCTTTTCAGATAAATCTCTCAGATAAAGTCCGAGTCTCACATTTACTCACACATTTTGGGGAGGGGACCCTTTCTTTTTTAAGATTTATTTTTTTACTTATTTATTTTAGAGAGAAAGAGAGCATGAGGGGCAGAGGGAAGGGATCTCAAGCAGACTCTGAGCTGACCATGGAATCAACTAGGGGCCTGATCCCAGAAACAGGAGATCACAACCTGAACCAAAATCAAGAGTTGACTGCTTAACCCACTGAGCCACCCAGGTGCCCCAGGAGGGGACCCATTCCATCTTGTTCACCTCTGCATCCTCAATGCCTATCACGCACCTGTCATATAGTAGACAATCAATAAATATTTGTTGAATGAGTGAATGGATGGTTTATTTCCATATCCTGGGACCCCGGGAATAACTGCAGTACAGTGCCAGAAGTAGGAGGCCTGGGTTCACGTCTTGCCTCCTCCATTAACTAGTCATAAGACCCTGGAGAAATCCCTTAACTTCTCTGTGCTTCAGTTTCCTTATCTATAAAATGGGCATAAAATAGCTCCTACCTCATAGGGTTGTAAGGATTAAGTGTACTAACATCCTAGAAGCATTTGGAATAGTGCCTTCTGCACTATGACAGTGCAACAAGCGAGCTCCTGTTGCTGGGGTTTTGTTTTGTTTTGTTTTGTTTTATGATTACAGGTGTGTACATGTACTAAACACCCAACATGGACCAGGCCCTGTGCTTGGGGCTTTACAGACATTATTAACTGTTTCAAATCTGTGGTGTTATTGTTATTATTGTCATTTTAATGAGGAGTGGTATAAATAAACCAATGATATTTCCAACAATACCTTATGTAATCCTCCCCATGTTCCTGCATGGTAGATACAAACATCCCTGTTTTAAAAATTAAGAAACAGAAGCCGGTGCTGTATTCCCATAAATGATACATACAGGGCTCAGCGACGATGGGCCTCTGGCTCATCCGACTGCCTTGTGCTCTCTGAGATCTTCCACAGACCATTTTTAACACTAGCAAGTTTCTCTGCTTGTTGGCCCCGCACTCCCTTGCCCTTACTCTGCTCTACTATTGCTATTCCCATGGTACTTGTCAGATTCTGAAATACTACGTGATTGACTTATCATTTGTATTACTTGCCCCTCCTACGAGAATGTCAGCTACAAGCATAGGATCTCTGCCTTTTTTGTACCGTGCTGTGTTCCAAGTGCCTAAAATGTGCCTAGGGCATCAAGGGCACTCCATAACTACTGAGGAAGAAAGAACAGAATAAGAGAAGAGAGGAGGAAGGAGGATACAAAACTCCTCTACTACCCCCTTGGGTGCTTTCTGGTCCTCGCTCAGTGGCATCTCCTTCTGGATAATTCTGCCATCATTAACGTACCATTTTCCTCTGTCTCCCGGGGCCACCATCCATCCAATACAGTGTAGCTAGAGATAGAGAGATTGAAGAGGCAGCCAAAGAGGCAAGGTGGTCTCATCCCCAGACAGTAACAACTCTTACAGAGGAGAAGGGGGAACAGTAGAATGCAGACAGTTTGAAGCTTTTAGCAGAATGAAAGAGGTAAGACTTCATAAGACCTTAGTACATTGCTCCTCATATATTAACTCCAAAATATGCTGATTTAGAAGTCTCAAGCATGTCAGACTTGAATCTGTATCATTATCCCTGGCTGGTGGCTATAAAGGTTCAATGCTTCTTTTCTGGAAATTTACCTGAAATCTACCTTCATGCTTAGCAGGATAAAATATGTTATCCGATTAATGTAGATCAATTAATTGATTGTTTTTGTAATTATGGGATTACTCACCTAGCAATCAGAAGATTACTTTGAGGCAATAAAAACATCCTCACAATGAAACCCAAGCACTCTCTGTGCGGAATGTACTTTCGTCCCCCCCACCCCCCAAAAGTCAATCTTGTATTTCTCAGTATTCAATAAATAGAAGCAATCACACATGGCCAATGGTTTTGCAGAAAGAATGTCCACATGATCTTCAAAAGCACCTCCTGGCAAAGCAGCTGTTTGTGATCACCCGCCCCCAAAAGGTGCTCAGAGGGGCATCCTGCTCTGACATTGAAGATGCTTTATAAAGGCCTAACTTGTGTTACTTGCCACCATGTTTTCTCCGTTATTCCAAGTGGTGACACCACTAACAGCAGACCCGGTGCTTGTGGGCACACGAAGATGCAAATGTCACGGCAGAGGGAGAGTGTCATTTTTGGAGACTTGCCCTCACTCGCATGCAGCCGTGGCTGAGGCCAAGTTTGAAGTGCCGCCTCTGCCTTTATTTGTAAAATGCCCCCACTTCTGTGGCTGTTAGGCTGAAGGAATTTAAAACCTATTCGGCACATCTAAACAGCCATTGTTGGCTATCTTGTAATGATACCTACAACTTTAAATGACATGCAAAATCATTAACTCCCCCACGCCTTTCTGGCAAACTCCTACTCATCCTCCAAGAGCTAACTCAAATACCGTTCTCTCTTCTATGCTCTCATACCACTTCCCCGCCCCACTTCCATGGAAAGTATCACATTATGTACTAGTCATTTCTCTATGTGTATTTTCTATGAGCAGCTCAAGAATTAGATCAACACTTTATTCTCTTTTTCTCATTTGTTTTTGCTCCTTCTACTAACACCATGGAAGCACTGGAATGGAAGGTTTTTCTTATCTTCTAGCTCATGGTTTGAATATCAGCTTCAGAACGTACTAGCTGTGTGAACTAGGGCAAGAATCTTTAACCTCTAGAGCCTCAAATTCCTGATCTATGTAACGGGAATAGTGATAGCATATGCATAGCAAGGTTGTGGTGTACACAGAAAAGAAACCAGGTGTAAAGATGCTGCCACAATTAGGCATTCCAGAAAATATACATACACAATGCATACACTCACACCATCCATCCAAGTGTATATATATGCATTCACATATAAACATGAGCGTGCACCTGTGTCTTCATAGATGTTTATACACACACATTTATGTATATGCGTATACACATGCATTTATATGTAAGAGTAGGTGTGTTGTGTATATAGTCATGTATGAATGCGTGCGTACGTTTGTATTCAACTGTACGTGTGTATATGCTCACATATTGAAGCACATGCGTGTGTGAATGTTTTGTCACTGCTCTATTCACGATCCCTTCTCCTTGGAGGTCACTGGAGCTCAGGGGGCAGATTTCACTGGGCTACAGGCACAGAGTCATGGGTTTAGGAGAAATACGTCCCTGAAGAGAGGGCACATGGCTGAGCTGGGAAGAGTTCCTTGTCAACGGGCTGAACCAGGAGGCCTGGACCCGCGCCACGGACAGCAGGGCAGCAGCATAGCTTATGAGGGGCACCTCCTCTAGGTCTGGAGAGTGGTCAGCAAAAGGAACGGTGCTCACCGGAGAGTTGGTGCAGAGTGCGTAGAGAGAGTTGAAAGAAGAGGCAGGCCAGGCTAAGGAATGGGATTTCGGGGCTGGCTTAGCAGCAAAACCTAGCCTCATGCTGACGACTTCACTTGGCTGATGTCTTTTGGCCTCACAAGGGCTTAGGTATCTCATCTTCTAAGAAATTTTCCTTCTCCTCTCTCATTTAGGCTGTGTTTTCTGTCCACCTTAGAAATCCCTTAAAATCAGGGCGCCTGGGTGGCTCAGTGGGTTAAAGCCTCTGCCTTCGGCTCAGGTCATGATCTCAGGGTCCTGGGATCGAGCCCCGCGTCGAGCTCTCTGCTCACCGGGGAGGCTGCTTTCTCCTCTCTCTCTGCCTGCCTCTCTGCCTACTGTGATCTCTCTCTGTCTCTCTCTCAGTCAAATAAGTAAAATCTTTAATAAAATAAATAAATAAATAACCTTTAAAAAAAAAAAAAAGAAATCCCTTAAAATCTGTGCTCGCCCCATTGGTAGTGAAGATCATGTTGTCCTTTAACTGTCTCCTTTACAGAGTCTGGGTTTCTGGAGTGCAGGGATTATGACCTGTTCCCTGCTAAGTCTCAGCAGGTATGGGGTAGGGGGAGGGTTGTGAGGGACAGTGGGACGGTATTGATGATGATAAATAACCAAAATACACTCTTTCCCTCCTATAATTTTTGAACCTCATCTTCTGTTATCTCCCTCTCCTTCCACAATGGTCTTCCTGTGCCTCCTCAGACAGCCAGGCGCCCCCCACCTCAGGACTTGTTTCCTGCGTGTGCAGCATCCCTGTTCCCCTAGCTCTTTCAAGTCTTAGCCCATATATTGCCTTCTCGGTGAGGCCTTCCCTGACCATTTTGCATAAAATCGCAGCCATCCTCCCCACCAATGGTGCCTCACCTTTACTTTTCTCCATAGGCTTCACTAACTTTATGCACAAACACAAGCCCACATATTACTGGTTTTCTCTTTCTTCTCCTCTGTAATAGAAACCCCTTGAAAGGAGAGACTTTTGTTTATTGTGCCCACACCTGTATGACTAGGGCCCAGAACAGTGTCTGGCACAGAGTAGATACTCAGCAAATATTCACTGAATGAATGAAATCAGATGGCAATGAATAATTATTACTATAAACAGCAGAAAGAACAGGGATGTTCCTGTTTAGACAGCTGATGTGAGTGTCTGCAAGAGAAAGGCTAGCTCTAAGGCCCCTGTGGGAATTGGCCTTTGGACCCCTAACTTGCATGCAAGGCTGATCCCATGCATACCCTCCCCTTAACCAGAATCAAGCCTGTTTCTGGCAATAATGCCCCAGACCAAGCATCCCAACATCAACTAACTGCCTTATTTTGTAATACATTTCTTTTTATTGTGAAACTAAACACCAATAATGTATTTTATCAGTCCTAAACATGTGTCTTGTATCCAGAAAGAATAGCATTTTCCTTTTTCCCAACAGTTGTCTGTGGTGTTAAACTGCATATAATTAAATTAAAAACATCCTTGAACTCTCTGGAATATAATGCTTTGAACAAACCTCAAATTATTGTAATTAAAGCTGTTGAGACCCCACAGCATAATGGATGGTCAACAAATAGTACCATAAAGTGATATGCTACTATTAGGGACAATACTCTTCACAGCAGGAGATCTGCATATGAGAGTCAGGAATGGAAAAGGAAAGAGAGGACTAATGGAACCACATGTGAAAGGGCTGTGGCTTGGTGCAGGATTTCAACCAGTCACCATTCCCACCCGATTTCCATTTGAGATTTGTGGGCAGTAATGAGAGCAGCTTGATTCTGAAAGTGGAAATAATACTTATCATTTATCTAGCACTTTCCAAGTTCCAGGCATTGTTCTAAGCAATTGGCATATACGTCCTCGTTTAATTTTTCCAACAACCCTCAGATGTATATATGGTTATTGTCTCTGGTGTGTAAGTGAGGAAATGGAGGCCCCGAGAAGGAGGCACGTACACTGTCTCTCTGGGCCTGTGGCTCATCAGAGGTGGTGCTGTGACATGAATGCCCACATTGTGTCCTCAGTAGGGATTTGACCTTCACCCTATTACACTTCCATGTTCTCTCTGTATCCCTGCTTTTACTCCCTACAGAGCTGTCTGCTAACCACACAATGCCTTCCAGTATCCCACTGTGCATTATATGGGGCAGCAAGTAGCTTTTTCAGCTGAACATGGTGCATGAAGGAGAAAAAGAAAGAAAGAAAGAAAGAAAGAAAGAAAGAAAGAAAGAAAGAAAGAAAGAAAGAAAGAAAGAAAGAAAGAAAGAAGGAAAGAAGGAAAGGAAGGAAGGAAGGAAGGAAGGAAAGGAAGGAAGGAAAGGAAGGAAGGAAGGAAGGAAGGAGGGAAGGAAGGAAAGAAAGAAAGAAAGAGAAAGAAAGAAAGATAAAGAAAGAAAGACAGACAAAGAAAGAAAGAAATGAATGAGACACAGCTTAGATGTGTTCCCTGGGCCTGGCACTTTGGCATACCCACTCTAGCAAGGGAGGTGCCTGACGGAGGGGATCATGCTTGTTTTGTGCCGTTCGTCCCCAGCGCCCAGCATGGCCAGTATTTGAACAGACGCTCAAGGATGTGGTAAATAGATAGGGATCTACAGTGGTCCTACAAGGTAGGCAAGAGTAGCCCTATTGCATAGATGATAAGATTTCAGAGAGGGCAAGCGACTTGTTGAGGACTCCACAGTCAATGTGGGGAAGAGCTGACATTTAAATCCAAATCTAATGGAACCTCAAGGTCTATGTTTTCCAAAATGGCACAGGTGGCAGAGGTCACAGGCAGCAACAGGCAGGCTCAGAAGTTTTGTTCCAGTTTGTTTTCGTGGTGAAGGCTTAGAAATCTGGGGCTCACAGCATCCAAGGTGACAGAGAGAGATGTGCATAGGTTGGTCCTGGCAGTGTGGGGTCAGCACGGCCAAAGCAGCAACGTGAATGGCTATATGCAGCCTCCAGGAAGCTGCTGCCTTTTGAAGCCTTTTATCTTAACCCTTCGGTAGTCTGGCACACTATCTACAGAGACGCACTTTCTGCACTTGAAAAGAGCCCGCCAGCTATTACCATTACTGAGCCCTTTGATGCACAGAAGAGTCCACATCAGTCAATAAGGCGTTAGTATCTGTGTCTTGAGAGGTTTGCAACTCTCATCTGGGTTCAGGTGTCAAAAGCAGGGCACAGAAGAGTCAGAGAGAGCGCAGCTCTGACAATGCAGGGGGATGGCACCGCTCTGAAGCCCCAGGCCCATCTGCATCACAGATCCCTTCCCCAAAGAGGGCACCCTAATTTCAACTACCCAAAGTCCTTAAATCCAATCTTTCCTGCCCAGATAATGCCTTTCTCAATCCCGATTTCAAAACTTACACAGGAAACATCAACAAAGCAGCTCCGTTTCCAATTCACTCCAGTACACATTGACCTACATGTTTTGCAGGTGTCTGAAGCCCTTCGGAACTGAATGTCCTAAAGCACCGACATGTACTCCTGAGACAGAGACATGCAACTCGTGAGACTTGCTGGAGCCTGCATTCCACCACTGCAAGACCTAGAGCAAATACTTTGCCTTCTGGAGCCACTGAAGGTCTCCTCCATCACACAAGGGACAGGACACAGCCACTGTTAAAGGCAGTTGCATCGTTCATTTCCTTGTTCCTTCACTCAACTCACTGATAGAAAAAGTGACCACATCCCCTAGGCCTTGTGGTCTGTCCCCTTTGACCCTCTCAGGAGCTTTATACCATTATTGATCCCCTTTCTCCCATGTATTTTCACCTCTGTCTCAGACAGATGTTCCTTATAGGCAAGTCTTTCCTAATGTTGCAGGGGGAGGGAGGGACGGAGGGAAAAGAGTAGGAAGGAAGGAAGGGGGGAGGGAAGGAAGGAAGGAAGCAAGCCTTATGGGCTCCATATTTACTCCCAACTACTTCACTGTCTCCTTCTTAGCAGCCAAACTTCTTAAAAGACCACCTTATACCAGTTAGAATGGCAAAAATCAATAAGGCAGGAAACAACAAATGTTGGCAAGGATGCAGAGAAAGGGGAACCCTCTTACACTGTTGGTGGGAATGCAAGCTGGTACAGCTACTTTGGAAAACAAGCATGGAGGTTCCTCAAAAAGGTAAAAATAGAGCTACCCTAGGACCCAGCAATTGCAATACTAGGTATTTACCCCAAAGATATAGATGTAGTGAAAAGAAGGGGCACACGCACCCCAATGTTCATAGTAGCACTGTCCACAATAGCCAAACTGTGGAAGGAGCCGAGATGCCCTTCAACAGATGAATGGATAAAAAAGATGTGGTTCATATACACAATGGAATATTACTCAGCCATCAGAAAGGATTAATACCCAACTTTTGCATCGACACGGATGGAACTGGAGGGTATTATGCTAAGTGAAATAAGTCAAACAGAGAAAGATAATTATTATATGGTTTCACTCATGTGTGGAACATAAGGAATAGCATGGAGGACATTAGGGGAAGGAAGGGAAAACTGAAGGGGGGTAAATCAGAGAGGGAGACAGACCATGAGAGACTGTGGACTCCAGGAAACAAACTGAGGGGAGGGGGTGGGAGGATGGAGTAGCCAGGGAATGGGTATTAAGGAGGGCACATGTTGGAATGAGCACTGGGTGTTTTATGCAACTAAAGGTTTTTTTTAATGATGTCCTACACAATGGCTAACTGAACATAATTAAAAAAAAAAAAAAGAGCTGTCTTTAACTTCTATCCCCATTTCCTCTCTTCCCAGGTATCTCCCGCCACCATCACTCCACCAATACGGCTCCCATAAAGTGAACACCCCGTTACCACTAGATCCAATGAAGAACTCTGGGGCTTTCTCAACCTTCTGTTTGTCTCCTCTCCTCTTCCTGAAGCACCCTCTCTTCTCCACAAACTCACCCGGCTTTCCCCCACCTCTGCAACTGCCCCTGCTTAGTTTCACTTGTAAGCTTATCTGTTTCTGCTAGCCATTGATTCTAGAAACCCTTAAGGTTATCGCTTGATGCTCTTCTCACTCCGTCTTTTTCCTTGGGGCAGCTTCTTACCGGATGGACACTCCAATTATTCTAAATACCCTGACGACTCCCTAGTACATATGTACTCCCCTGGACTCTCCTCTGGACTTGCAGAGCCAGCACAGTAGCTGTGTGGGAACTGGGAAAGTGCTAACTCTCTGTGGGAAAGATTCCCCCAACACGGGGCCATCTCAGAGTTGCTAAAGGCAATCTGTTGACCCGGTGATTATTTAGAGATTATTAAGAGATGAAGAAGATAGGGATGTCATATAAAAACAGTCACTGAAAGCTGAATGTCACTGGCACATTTCTCTGTACCTGGCTTCTCTACCAAGGAACAAGTCCCCCTGCCCTGGTCTTACCCTAAGACTGATGGTGGAAACTATGTCTCTAGTCCTGATGCACACATCCCACTGTCTATTTAGTATTTCCATAGGACTCCTTGAGAGGCATCTGTAACCCAACAGGTTCCAAACCAAATCAGAGCCATCTTCCTGAAACCTGGCTCTTTCTGACATCCCATTCTCAGTGCAAGCCCAAACCCTAGGAGTCAGTCCTGACACCTGCCTCATTTCTATATCGATACATGCCTAATTTTCATAGACTTCTTTAAACCAACTATCTCTAATTCCATATATACATCTCTCCATCTCCTCAGCTGGGTACAAGACAACATGACTGATCATTTGGATTACTGTCATGGTCTACCAATTGGTTTCCTTGTGCCTCTTTTTTCGAGCTTCCTGGACACTATAGTTCAGGGGTTCTTTAGATGGGAGAAAAATGCGTATTTATTTGCATTAACCTCTAACCGAAATTTAGTGTTTCCTTTAATTATGGATGTAAGCAACAAATCACAGTAGTATAAGCAGTGACTATGACTTTGTCATCAATTCTAGAAAGAAATATTACAACACATTGCAATTGTTGCTGATCTTTTGAAATACAATATATACTCATAATACTTCCAATATATACTGCAAATATATACACTATTTTTATACACAGACACAGATATATATGTATATAAGTATATATACTTATATATATAAGTATATATACACATACACATATGTGTATGTATGTGTATATATACACATACACATATGTATAAGTATATATACACATACACATATGTGTATGTATGTGTCTATATATATACACATGCATACACATGCACACAGTGCAGTGGGGTGGTAAATATTTTAACAATCAGCTCTTAGAGGGGGTCCTGATTTCTAATGTTTGCCAGTCTCCATGGTGCAAATATTCCCAACATGGTCACATTCAAGCTACCTCACATCATCACTGAACAGAGTTGGAAAGAGATACACACAATCACCTTTTATGAGCTTTTATACTGCTTCATAGATATTACTCCACCACAAATGTGTTCTTTAATATTTTTAAAGATGCCTCAACTATTATATGATATATACATATGCTCTATCATAATTCTAAATATTTTTATCTAAATATAATATTCTGAGATAAGGTGCATAGGTTTCACCAGACTGACAGGCCATAGCACAAAGAACGCTAAGAACCCTGTGATTCTCTGAATTACAGTTGCAAAGGAGAGTCTAATTAAGGCTGTCATCCCCATGTCCCAGTGGCTACACACTGGGGGAGCTGGGATCTTGGGGTTTCAGAGTTGTAGGCTGATGCCACACCTGGATGGCCATGCTATTTACACAGCCTAGAAACACACTTGTCACAATGGGCATCTCTCTCACCAGGCCACTCTGGAACTTTTTAATGAGCTCCCCATACACTTTGGGATCCTCTGAATACAAGCATTATTGAGGACATAATTAAAGTTCCCATGGACTAGAGGAAACTTTCCAGTAATTTCCCCATAGCTATATGTCTTCCTCCCTGACAGCCTCCTCTCATTACAAATCCTTCTATTTGGCAGACATTTGTTTCCTACCTGACTTTAGCAAAGAGAAAGGACAGGTTTTGCCTAATGAGCTGCTGTCCTAGGCCCTCAACCATTCTCTATCCCTGCTTATTGCAAGTTACTCTTTTGTTGAATCACTTGTGTTGTTGTGTACACATTCAAAGGGTTGTCTCTGGATAACATTTCATTTAAAAGGAAAAAATATAGGTACCATATTTTCAGTTTGAAGGGGAAAGGTTTTCCTTTTCAATCAGTGGCGAAGGGCTGTCAGCGACTAAGTAATTCCTAATCACTGTTGGCAAACACAAGACCGTGTCAAGACATAGGGCCATGGTAAGCTTCTTCTCTGAGGGATGCTATCTTTAATAGATGGGCTTATGGAGAATGAACTGGGGTGTCTTAAAAGCAAGTCTATGCATCAGTTAATCAAAAACCTGTCCCTTTTTTTCTTAACAGGAACCTTATATGTATCTTGAGAAAGCCATAAATTGTGCTAATCCACTTCTTCTACTGCTGTCCAGAAAGAATTATTTTTGTTAATGGCATGGTAAATCAGGAGACTTGTTAGTGAAACTGCTCAGAAAATGGGTCTTGAAAATGAAAGCTATAATATTTGTCAGATTTCCAAATTCCCTCTTGGGAACAAAGATGGTAACCGTAACATATTTGCTCAATTCCATTACTTTAATACATTTATGTTGCTTGAGATATGGGATGCTAAGGAAGGCATGCACATAAATCAAGGGTAAAAACATAAAACCAAATCCAAAGATAGATATTATGGCTGTAAATTCAACCTGATTTCAGGGTTAGTATTCTGATAGATTTGAGTGTCATCACTTACACGCTTAAAGGACCTGCTCAGCCTCCTTTATGACCCCCGGGCGAATTCCTAATGAGAGTGTAATCTTACCAACCCCTCCTCTCCAGGATCTCCAAGTCAAATGGCCCTGCAGCACGCTCTTCACGAAGAAATGCACTAGCGCTCTGCACAGCACATGGCAGAACTCAGTCATTCTCCCTTCATTTTTTTAGAACCTTTCTGAAGGAAAATAACTCAAGAGGTGCTCAAACTCACTCGTGATCAGAGAAACGCACTTGAAAAAAGCAATGTAATAATAACTTGGCAAACGTTTAAAGTTCGATGATACCAAGTATTGGTTTTAGTGTGAGAAAGCAGATACTTTCACACAATGTCGGTGGGGGTGTGGGTTGGTGATTTGACATAAACCCTTTGGAAGGGAAATTTGGCAGAATCTTTAAAAAATACATATACACAAAGATATAAAAATATATGCATATACACATACATATATGTATATATTTACTTCTTCACATCTACCTAGAAAAATACTTTATATGTGCACATGAAAACAGGTACAAAGATGCTCACCATAGGATCATTTTTAATAGTGAAAGCCAATAGGGAAAAGGTCAAATAATTTATGGCAGACCCACACCATGAATATGATATAGCACTTAAAAGGAATAAGGTATTTCCACATGCGTGCACATGGGAAGATGTCTGAAGTACACTGCAGAGCAAAATGGTAATGCTCTTAACATCTACGAATGAGAGGAAAAGACAATTTCAGGGGGAAGCTGAAGGCTTATCCGTGATTATTTAACTTTTTATTTGTCTTCTGGCATAAATTCTTAGCTTAAAATCTCAGTTGTAGTACTCACTTACTGAGTGAGTTCCGTGCCTCAATATTCTCATCTACAAAGTGGAAAACAAATGTCTGTGTCTAATGCATGCCCGGTATATGGTGGGTGCTCACCAAGTGTTAGAAGCATTTCCTTCGTCCTATTTCCAACATCATCTTACCAAAGATACGTAATATACCCTCAAGAATGGAGAAAGAAACTTCTTTCTGGTGCCTTTTCTCATGTTCTTATTTATGCCTTTTCAACTTGTGTGCACAAGCTCTCCCTACCTCCCTTTCTTGTCAATCCCTCTTATTTCATCTCTGGCTTGTCTGCTGAAAGGATTCCGCTCTGATAGCACTGCAGGAAAGCATAAAGCAGTCAGCGACAATTTTTGACTAAGTGTCTCCACAAAATCAAATGGTATTATTATATCTGTAATTCCCTAGAAAGTAGAGACAGAGATATCAAAGATGTTAGATCCTGTTTAACAGAAACACAGGGAGATGGAGATTCTAGAAAATGAGCTCCATTATTTCAAAGAAGAAAGTAAATCATTTAATACATGCAATAATTTAGCAGTTCTAAAAAATTAGGAAAAGCAGAGAGAAAGAAGGAGGTTTGGGAATTACTCCATCTAGCTTCATTTTGCAAACTAAGAAACATGCTAAAAGGTCATAAAGTTGGCCAAGGTTACTGAGCTAGTCAGCTGGAGACCAGAGTAAGACGCTGTGATTTTTTTTTTATTTTTTACTATACTCTTTCCTTTCCTCCTCAATTTGCTCCTTGCCTAGAGCTCAGTAAGATGTGCGTTCAAGAGATACTGTAATTGGGGAATATTCTGTTTCCAGTTAATAAGTTGACCCTGGATAATAAGCAATTCCCTTTGATCATTTTAAGGGAAAGAGAACACACAGTTTGAAAAATGACCTGAGACACAGCTGAGAACAGCATTTTAAGTTTAGAAGAGCCTAAATAGAGTTTATTAAAATCCCCAAGAATCAGTGCTATGAATCTAGTAGCCTATATTCACCTTTCAACAGTTTTTCTCCATTTACAAAATACTTCAACATGATTTTGGGGGGTAAAATCTTGACATGAATTGTTCCTTTCACCCTCTATAAGAAATCAAGAGTATCCTTTCTCTTCTTGCTAAACATACAGCCTTAGGCTTGAGGGCTATCCTTGAACCCACAAGGAGGGATCTCCAAGATAAGGTCAGTGGTTCCATCTTGCAAGAATCCTGAGCACCAAAATGAAGACACGGTGCCATTTTTACCTGGATAGGTTTACTCTTCTGTTTCTTTCTTACAGTAAAATGGTATCTCCCACTCATCTACTCCACTGGGAATCCTGAGCTCCTGACATTGACCTTGACCTCTGAACCCCCACTTGACTCACTCTATCCTTCCCAGCTACCAGACCTCTCTCCCTATCAGTCAAGCTGTCCAAACTGCTAACGAGAATAATCTTCTAAACTCAGCCAACAAACACTCAATTTACTTTTCCCTGAAAAACAACCATAAAATTTAACTCCTCTCTGTCTTTCAGGCAAAAAATAAAAAAGGCTGTTTGTTCAAAGAATTAAACAAATAAAAACATGTATAGCAGGTTACTTAACAACTTGGCCAATTGCTGCAATTTTACATAGCATTTGGAACACTGGTTGTGTGGATAAATCTGGCGGTGTCTATTGTCAGGAAAAGCAATTTAAGCCTTTTGTTTACCCTCCCCCTCCAAGAAAAGTATGGTCTCAAATGCAAAGGCATATACTTAAAAACTAGAAGTTACTTGTCATTTGGATTGAAAACTTTATCGGTCTTGCTCTCTCTAAGACAGCTCTTCCTCTCCTGCCTCTAGTTATCCTGGATTTTACCCTCATGATGATTGCTACACCCACATCTCATCAGTCCTCACTGGAATAAGCTAAGGCATAGTATTCTTTGCCAATTTCACATTATTACCTATACACTGTGTTCCTCAGTTATGCTTTGTCCTTCTTTACTATGTCAGTATGAAAGCCTTTGTCTCTGTGGACCTAAAATTTCCCTGCTGGAGAAACATAGCCATATTTCACTCATCGTTGTTCCATGTGAGTTCTAAGACAAATATGCAAACTCTCTAGCTTTCTCTGCCCGAGAGTACTTGGGACTCATCTCTGCCCAAGAAAAAAACATCATTTTTCAATCGAGGCTCCAGTCAGGCAGGCTGAAAATTTGGGCAGGAATTAAATGAGATCTTCCCCAAAGTCTCTCTCTACTCTCTACTCATGATGCCACTTGCCATCATTAATTGCCTCAGGAAAGGAATATTGTTGCTAAAAAGCAGAGAGAAGTCTAGAATAAACAAATTGAAAGTTTTAAACATCTAAGTTTTTTTGTTATGGTTTTAAGAGCCCATTTTGTATTTCAAACCCTAAATCTAAAAGGAAGCTGGCTATACATTTGGGCTTTAAATGGCAGATAAAGAAAAATGGATTATGATCCAGGGTACTGGCTCCTTTTTTTCCAGACAAAAATTCACTTATACTGAACATTATATCAAAAACCAATGATATACCTTGGCTAATTGAATTTAAATTGAAAAAAAAAATTCTCTGGGTTGGAAAGAGAAGGAGAAATGCACAGACATGGTAAAAGGGACAATGCTATGTCTTCTCTCCAAGCTGCAATTCCAAACCCACTTCAGCAAGGGCACAACAGCATGGACCCCACATGCTTTGGAAAGGGACTGAAAGTGGAGAGAGAGCTGGAAGACTTGGATCACCCGTGAGCTTGGAAGGAGAAGACCCAAGACCAGATGGATATAATAACATCTCGGGGGATGCCAGAGTGCTTCCCACCCATCGTGTGCCACGGCAGCACGCAAACGCAATTGCGAGTAGACAGAAACCTAGGGGATCATGGAGGCAATGAATGGACTTAGCTTGAGCTTCCACCAATTGGTAGAAAGTAGTAGAAGTGTATGCACAGTTTCGGAAGACAAACACAGTTATGGGTACCCCAGAGTTTGTAAACAGGAGATTCGTACCTTCTACATGCATCCTCATTTCTATCTGACATAGCATACAACATCTATGTCACTCTGGCAAAGCAATGCCTTTAAGACAGAACTTAGCCTCCCAGGACTTCCTCCAACAAAAGCACCAGTTGAAATCACCAGGCTATGAGAAAAGTTCCAAATCAGATTCTCACACTCAGTCCCCAAATCAGGTTTTTATGAAGTCTTTTTTGACTTTGATTCACAGAGTCACTTTACTGCTTGTCATACTCCTAGTTGGACATCCCTTATTGCCGTTTCCAACTATCTACCATTGGCTCTGGTCCCAGCTCCATGCAGGCCCCCTGAACCACATTCTGGTATCCTGCCCAAACACACTCCTCTGGCATTTTCCTACATTTTGGCCTCATACATCTGTTTTTCCACAGACAGCTTGAACCAGCAATGCCACTCTGCATAGCTAAGATAAGATAAGGACCAGATTTGGACAGCTGTAGGATTTAGTCATCATGAGTAGAAGGGCCAGAAAATATACAAATTCACAGGTACTTTGGTCTTGAGGGTCACCAAGCAACTTCATAATCTGATCATTTCTCTCTTTTGCCCACAGTTCCCCTTCCTCCTGGGTTACACAATCTACCTCCCCATTAAGGGCTCTCACATTGTAGCCCTACTAGAGGAAAGAATACATGGAAATAGCAGCTGAGAGTGAAGACAGAGATCCTCCCAAAAAGACAGACTCAGTGCAAGTGAAAAGAGAGACCACATTCTTTTGTGATAGCAAACTCTTAGGAATCTTAATGATGTTTTATGCTTTATGTTGATGATTTTTCCATTAAGCCTCTGGATAGGCAAAGATGGGTAAGATGACAGTACCAACTTTTGATATATTCTAAGTAAATAACTACAAGTAATTCTGTTAAAAATAAGAATTGGGGTGTGGTGCCTGAACGGCTTAGTCAGTTGAGCATCCAACTCTTGGTTTTGGCTCAGGTTATGATCTCAGGATCCTGAGATCAAGCACCGTATAGGATTCTGCACTCGCTGGGGAGTCTGCTTTCCTTCTCCTTCTCCCTCTGCCCCTCCCCTGCTTGCACTCCCTCTCACACTCTTTTTCTCTCTCTTGATCACTCTAAAATATATAAATAAATATTTTAAAAATAAAATAAAAATAAAAATATGAATTTAGGAGGGTGGGAAAAACAAATTAAAAAAACTAATGTACATTCAGTGATAAACTTGGATTTTTTTTTCTAAGTTTCTTAGTATATCTTTTAATTTAGGTACAGCTTTTTCTAATCCTAAACTGTGGTGATGGGTCATCAATTCATGGCCTTTTCTTCTCCACTGCATATCTAATTTGGGGAACTGTGTTAATTCAGACAGCTTTAGCACCTGCTATGCATCCTGGAGAGAAGGAGCTGAGAGGGTCCAATCAAATATTGAGTGTCTACCATGAGCTATGTCCTGGGCCAGGGGCTTCACAAATATGGGGTCCCCCGTCCACACAGTGACTCTATAAGGCATATATTAAATTTACTATTTTTCATGTGCGGGAACAGAGGGAAATGTGCACATAGTAGAACAGGGATCCAAACCCATGACGGTCTTGTTAATATGAATCCCAAGTATTTTTCCTTTCTCTCCTTTTTATTCTATGCCGCACCTAAAAGACTTAAGCTGAGTTCTGGAGCATTTGAGAAGTTCTTTAAATATTAATTTAAGAAAAAATGTTGAACAATTTACATTCTGTCTATACACTGGGATAAATTTTTTTTTTTTTTAAGTCTGAGCTGCTCAGAGATCCCAAATGAAAACTGTGGTTTGGGACTTGGTTGCTACAGAAGTCAGTGACATGAGAAGAGAATACCCTGCCCCTTCCTGAACTCTGAGATGAAAAAGGTCTTAATAAGCAATGGGAGATGGGTGTGCATTTTCAAGAAAACAAATAACAGTCACCCCTTCAAGGATAAAGAAGAATTATTTAAAATTGAGGTCAATTTAAATCTTTTAACTCTAAGTCTTCATGTGCTTTTCCAGGAGCAGGACCACATCCTGACAAGGGTAGAGTAGCTGAGGGGGGTCGAGATCTACTCAAGGTCAATGAGAGTAAATGACCAACAAACAGAAAAACAAACACTTTGGTACAGTCTCTGCCTTTTTAGAAAGCGGTGTGTTCTTGTGCCTTCTGAACTCCATGCTGGCATTATTTCTGCCTTAGAACAGCACAGCGGAGAGAAAAAGCAAACAGGGGTCAATAGGGCTATCCCAGGGATATCCAAATGCCTATTTGAGAGACCCTGAGACTACACAAGACCCTTGGTGGGGCTTATCTCAAAGTGAGGAGGACGGCAAAGATGAAGTTCACATATGAGAAAGATGGAGGCACCGCCATATGTTACTGTTGGGAAACACAATGGAAGCTTGTTCCTTGGCAACTTCCAAGTGCACTTTTTGGGCAGCCGAAGGAAGGAGATGAGAATGTTGCCTGAACATTCTGGTAAGGGTTACTGCTCACTTCTCCCAGTACACTCAATTTTTAAGTGGTATCCATCCAGTCATAGCCTCTCTGCCTTCACTTTTTTTCCTCCAGCTTATTGAGGTATAATTGGTAAGTAAAAATTGTATATATTTAGACTGTACAATATGATGATTTAATATATGAATACGTATGAAATGATTACAAAACTCAAGTTAATTAATATATCCTTCACATCACATAGTTACCTTTTTTAAATATGTGGTGAAAACACCTAAGATCTACTCTCTTAGCAACCTTCAAGTGTACCATATGATATTATTAATTATATACATCCTACAGTACAATAGATCCCCAGAACTTACTTTAGAACAGCTTGTACCCTTTGAACAACATCTCCCCATTTCCCCCACCCTACTCCCTTTAGTCTATTTCTCTGATTACTACTTTTTTAGATTCCACATAGAAGTAGAATCATGCAGTGTTTTACTTTCTGCATCTGGCCTATTTCACTTAGCATAATGTCATCCAGGTTCATCCATGTTGTTATAATTGAAGGATTTCATTATTTTTATAGCAAAATAATGTTCTATTGTATATCTATTGTTCTTGTGTATATACAACATATTGTATATTGTTCCGTATACAATATATCTATTGTATATTGTATACATATATATGTACACACATATATACATACATATCCAGGGTATGTGACAGAGAGAAGAAAGGTACAGCCAGAGAGAACATAGGAAAAGGAGATGAAGCCACAGAGCAAATATCCCGGAATGTGGGCACACCTGCCCATCCTGTGGACATGCTGCTATCATGTGTGGGTGTTTCCATTCTTTTGCTATGCTTTAAAGAGCTATCGCTCCCTGATACAGTACTACAAGAGAAAAAGGTCCACTGGATCTCTCAACAGATCTCTGTGCCCACCCCCCTTTCTTAGGAAACTTTAAGATCAATGCCCTCCCTAGTTAAGCCTCTGCCACCAGGTACAGAAAGGAGCATTATGAAAAGTTGAAGAGTCCACTACCTTCATGAGGGTCAAATCTCAGTTATCTGTAATGTGGGTGTAGCAGACACTATCACCATTCCACTTATATTCCCTTAGTGGTCACTGTTCTCTCAGTAACTACAGCTTCTTTCTGTGCCCCCAACCATGCTTGACCTGCTCCCTTGGTGTGTTGGAAGCACCAGGAGATAATGACCCTGGGAGAAGCCCTCAACCAATTGAGAGAGAGTTGGTAGATAGAGTCCCCAGCTTCCTTGGCCTGTGGGTGGCACAGTTCTGAAGTACCTCAAATAGAACCCCAAAAGTCACCCATGATGATAACATACCTACCCACATATAACTTTCCTTCCTTTTATTCCCTATATCACCCCCTACTCCCTTACTGGAGTTTCTTGTCACTTCACAAATAAGTGATTTTCACTAAATCCTTTTCCTGGGGTCTGTTTTGGAGAACAGAACTGAAAACACTGGGGGTTGGCATGAATGTAGATAGCAGATGTATAAAGCTGCTCTCTTCCTTGCCCCAGACTTCTATAGAGTCAACAGTTCAAGAACTACTAAAAGATTTTGAGTAATAATAATAAATTACCTGGAATCATTTTATAGCCTGTGTATAAGTTAAATGAAGAGACATAATGAGCATTTCCAAGTTCCTATCCAATTTCCTCCAGTTAACTTCTACACTTTCTTTGATTACTGATTCCAGAACATCATACTGGTTCCTATTCTTACCTTGAGTGAACACCCTTTCTCAACAGTCAAGTATCATTGACTCAAAAGTCAACAGTTGGAACCCTGCTATTCTCAACTCTGGCTATCCATCATGACTTCACATCTGTGGCCAAGGGCTGAAGTTAGTAGTTGCTGGCTTGATAGCAATACAGAGGAGAGAGAGGTCCCTGAATGATTGCACCAAGCTAGAAGGTCTTAGAGATAGGGTGGATTAGACAAAGTTCTTCCTCAAAGCTTTGGAATCTATAAGAGCTAGAGGTCTCTTGAGGAGCTTCAAGCCAGGAGGTTAGATGGACTCACAAAGGAGACAATCTCATGAATTCAGCAGCCAGGTTAATTGAAAAGAGGCTAAAAGCATGTTGGGAGATGGTATAAAGATTCAGAGATAAATCTGTGTATAACTCTTGGGAGATGATGGCCAACTTTTCAGTTCTTTGTAGGGTGAGGGTGAGGGTGAGTTTGAGCTTAGGAAGCCAAGCATGATTGGACACTCGCTGTTTCTTACAAAAGGACCCAAACACTACCATGTTTTCTAAGCATCAAGAACTCCTGAGAGGTCAAATGTAAAAATTTTAAACACTGATCTTAATCTTTGTTCATTAAGGGTCATAAACATGTAACTTTAGGCTGCTTTTGAGTTTCAAGACCCTCTTTTCTATTTTCCCCCTTCTTTGGGTACAAAATATACTCCATGGAGTTACAAGATGGAAAAAGAGAATAAGATATTTGAGAATCCACACACTCAATTTAAATAAATGAATACCAATTGTAAATGAATAAAATAACCAAACTCAACATGACTCTGGGTTTCTTATCTGAGACACCAAAATCCCAGAACAAACTTTAATTAGCATAGGATCAGTACTCCTTTGAGCTTTAGGTAAATCCTGTTATTTTTCTTTTATATAATGAGGTGTGCAGTAGCTGAATGATATGGCCAAGGACAAGTTGTAAGCAAATATAATGGTAAATATGGCCTCATATCATGTATCACTGACCAGACCCCATTATTTAGAAGAATTATGTAAGGTCAGTGGTTCTCATGAGCCCTTTTGTTAATGTGATGACATTCTGTCAAACAGTCCATACTCATAGCATTTTGCATACATTAGAAGGTTGATGAGCCCCCTAAAGTCCATCCTGTGGTCTCTGTCATGTGTATCTCAAGTTAATAAGTCTGATTTATGTTTTGGGGATCACTTGGGGATCTCTTCACTGAAGGGAAGAACTTCTAGAAGTGAATAGCCACCATTTTTTCCTCAATTTGGCTCAGAAATTCACTGAACTAGGTCTTGATATAAGAGAATCACAGAGTTTTAAAAGGAGAGCTGGGCCACTGACGAGACCCAATTTCCTCATTCAGTAGTGAAGAACTTTTGGCATAATCTCAAATTTAGTTAACCCAAAATAAACCATTAAGTAAAAAAGCAAGATCTAGATAGACTTTATCTTATTGACAAGATAGAGCAATATGCAATAGTTAATGGTCAACCAAAGAGTCAGCCCATCTCTTAATCACAATGGCACCAACCATATCTAGTAAGACAAAGCGTAACTTCATCTGTGTGCAGTAGGCAGGTCCTTGGTAAATATCTGCTTAGAAAATAGATGTTCTTTGCTTACAACAGCATATCATGATAATGCAGCGGTTTCACTGTTCCTATTTAGGAGCCAATAAATTGTCCAATTCTGACAGCTAGAAGCCTGGTAGTGGGTTGCCCTAAAGCCCAAATCCATAACATCAGGAGATAGAGATGTATGTCGAAAAGGAAAAATCTATACTCCATTCGAAAAATCATATTCAGTAGCCACTATGTTTGTGGGATTTTTTCCCAAAAAGCACAAAAATAATATTTTTCTGTTTGAAAAATGTCTCTGTTAATTATGAAAACATAAAATCCCACACTGAGCAGGAACATGGGAAAATGAACCGGACCAACTTTCTCTCAGAAGCTACTGATGGAAATAAATGGGTCTAAGTGAATTAATACTGAACAAGAGTTTTCCATTTATTTTCCCTTTATTACAAGGTGGAATTAATAATGCTAGAATAAAGACTAAAATGATATGTTTACCCTGATAGCATCCCCTTAACAGGAACCGCTTCTAGAAGCTAATGAGCTTTCATAGCAAACTGTTGATATGTCTACATATTAGGGTTAAAAACCCATCTTATGGTAAATTACTCTCGACTCTAATTTGGCAAGAGTAAATAATTTGTGGGCCAAGTGGGGATTTGGTGCCAAGCTCCTGATTTGGGTTGTATACAATATTTCAAGAACAACTTTCATTAGTATCAATTTACAGATGAATTATGTGTAAGCAACTGAATCATACAACAAAAAAGAACATGTATCAGACTTTTCTTTGATCACTGTCTAGCTTTATTCACCCACTGCTTTTTAAGATGCTGTAAGGAAGTGGGTGGTGGGGAGAAATCATTGACATATCTTTCATCTCCAAGTTCTCTCTCTTTCTCTGAGTGCAGTTGCTGGGTTTGAACAACCATAAGAGGTGTGAAATTCAGTGGGTAAGTGAGGATTCTGGTGGCAGACTGCCTGGGTTGGAATCCCACCTCTGCCAGGTTCTAAACAACTTGGCTTCCTTGGGCAAATTACATCACCTCTCTGGGCCTCAGTTTCTTCATCTGCAAAATGAGAATCCAAACCACGCCCACCTTCTAGGGTTCCTGTCGGTATAAATAGAATGATCCATTGAAGCACTTAGCACAGCGCCTGGCACAAGGAAATTATTCATTAAGCATTAGCCACGCTGCTGCTGCTTCTAACAATGAAGAGGAAGAGGAAGAAAAGGATAAATGAGGAGGGAAAAATGAAATTCCCTAAGCATGTCTCTCTTGGAAACTGTACTTGATGCTTTCAAACACATAGATCTAAGGAATAGTACAACAAAAAAATAAAGAACAACAACAAAAAACATAGAGGGAGATGCATGCCAACTGCAGGAGCACAACACATGGGAGCCACCAGAACGTTTAAAGATGCTGAGATGGAAGCCACCACCATCAGACACACAGAAGGGAAAGGACTGGCCTTTACAAGTGACCTGAGTAAATAGAGCTGTTTTAGGCACTCTGTCAACTAGTGACCTAGTTCATTTGTTTTCATCATTCTTTACAAAGATGAGATTGAAAGCTAGCCACCAGGAACTCTGATAACCAACCACCCAAAAGAAAGTAGGTCCAGTCAGTCTGGTTCCTTGCCTCATGGCCAACTTTTCCCCTCCAACAGTAAACCACAGTTAAAATGAAAAGAAAACCAAACAGAGATACATTTTTAAATACTGAACAATGTGTAAGTTGCTATATATGCAGCTCTTAGATTTTGACCAGTCTTAGAGCTTTTTCTGATTTCCCCAAGCTGTACTTTCTACTGTTCCCCTAGATCTAAAATAGGGACCCCAGTAGTCAATGGAAGAGAGAAGGACAGTGACTTTGGAAGATGCATTTCTCTGCTTGCACCTTATTAAACGGTCCCATCATTAGGTTCCCTTCCAAAGATACAATTGGAGCTGGCCATGATCTCACTGCAGGGACCTAGCAATCATCCCAAAAAAGATCCCACTCTAGCTCATGTGTTTTCTAGTACAGCCCAGCCCCTCAAGCTCACCAATGACCTCCTGCCACAGGACAGGCTGTGGTACCTATTTACAGTAACTACTGGGCCCTTGTGAATATCTGTTCCTATAACCTCTGTCCTGGAGTGGGGAAGCCACTTCTAAAAACAATGCTGGGTAATTCACACATTGCCCAGCCCACATTAGAAAGGTTGACCTGCATTTATGGCTCACCCCACCATTATCCCTTCAGCCTCACATCAAGTCCCTTTGAAATGATGGTTGGGGACTAATAACCAGAAGTATAATCACATCATCACATTTCAAGAAACCCTATATTGAAAGCAGAGCTACAAATTGAAGAAAAAGTCCAGAGGAAAATAAGAAAAGCTTTCATCTGGTGCATGAATATTTTAGGTAGTGTGGAAAGAGCTTTGAAATGAGACAGACCTGAGCTCTAATATTAGCTTTCTGATTGTGCAACTCCTACCCAAATGCTTAATCACTTTGATGCTCTTGTTTTCCAGATTTGTAAAATGGGGAGGATAATATCTACTCCACAGGGTTATTATTCACATCAAATGAAGTGGTGCTGTAACAGTCACCGGGCACCCAGTGGATAGTCAATATGTCGCCCTCTTTGTTTTCATGGTTCTAGTTCAAGATACTGAGTCTACGTTTGAGTTCACTGATACTTAAGCCATCAGACGATGTTTTCCCAACTCAGAGCTACCTGGGGGAGAAAGGGTTTGATTATCTTGCAAATCCTCAATTACATCTTAAATCTGTACCCATGAGGGAGACAGAGGTGACCACTGCATGAACATGAGCTTTGCTCTTGATAAAGCAAGCACAAACCAGCAGTAATGACATACTGCAATGCCTTCTGAGAAGACCGTGGTCTCTTTCTGTTTTTTTAGGCATCAGATCTAAAGAAATCTTACCATAGGGTAGAACACACACACACACACACACACACACACACACACACACACACCCCTATAGGAGCCCTTGTAAATCTTACTATTAGTCACTGGATTTTCACTCAAATGACAGATAATATCTTGAGCATCATGTTAAAGTACTATATGAACCTGATCTAAATAATGTTTTCTTTTTCCTAAACAGGTTAGTAATTATCAGTACCTTTTTGGGTGGGGTAGAGGAGGTCTCCACACACACACCCCTTTCTTTTTCTAAGAGCAGCCTGGATATGGGATGGCAATAGGTTTAATTTCTTGAACTAATTCAGATCCATTGGTAGTAGCTGCATGAAGTGATATGATGAGAAGTTTTCTGAGATCCTGAGGAGTGCAGTCATAGATTTGTAATGTACACTCCTGAAAAGAGTAAGGGATGGAGGCAGCATGAGTGTCACCTATTTGCTGCCTTTGGTCCAGGGCTCTGGGCTGATACAGCACGGTGGTAATGCTCCCTCTGTGGCTACTTCTGC
Organism: Nasua narica; assembly: GCA_028533885.1. Taxonomy (NCBI): domain Eukaryota; kingdom Metazoa; phylum Chordata; class Mammalia; order Carnivora; family Procyonidae; genus Nasua; species Nasua narica. The sequence continues at coordinate 44,976,881 of CM052803.1, read as the reverse complement.
CCTTGATCTAAACTTATTCTTGAGCTACCCTGCGGGTGCTCAAATGAATCACAGTTGTGGACCACATACGGCTCCAAAAGCTAGGTTCTATCACACGCTGGTACCGCACAGTATATGGCAGACCTTGCTTAACAGCGGTGAAAAAGTCACCATTCTTTTCAACAGTAAAAGTGAGATTTATAGGAAAACCTATTAAGAGATATTACGGTATAAAAACTAGAGCCTCATCTCATCTGTACTGCTCAGCTTTGAGGTCAAATTGTGAAACAATGAGAAATAACTTACACCAAGTAGATAGTCACGGATGAATCAGATCAAATGTGCACCGTGCCGGGCTCCCGTGGAGGAAGGATCCCTGCCCCCAGTGGGCATTCCATCTAGTTGGAAAGGGCAAACACCCATGTGTGGTATGAGCAGGGGTACATTTTGCTAGCACACAAAAATACAGCCATTGTAGAAACACTGGAACACTTCTGTGCCCTGAGGTAAAAAGCTGCCACTCCAACACTCACGTTTTCCTGCCTTAATGCCCTAGCTTCCTTCAGGATCCTCCAGAACCTTACTATAATTCAGCAGCTAAAGGGTTAATACTTGTGCCATGGGGGAAGCTCCAGGGACTCACAGCTCCTAGAGCCAGTGTCCTTCTGACTGAGCCCAGTGTTAAATATTTTGAATAACACCCCTGGACTCAATGCCCATAGACCAAAATATCACAAATAACAGTAAAAAGGATGAACTGAGAAGATAATTCCTGAGAAGACTCAAACGGGAAGATGTACTGTTGGAATGTAAATATGTAAATTCCCGAGGTCAGGCCTTCCCTGTGGACGTCACGGCTCCTAGAGAAGAGGTTGGTCCAGAAGCAAGCCAGTATCTGCTTATTCAATAAAATAATGAATGACTGGGGAATCGCCCTGGGGAGGTATCGAACGTGGCTCTAAAATGAAGAGATGAATGAGCAGGAACTGGAGGATTCTAGAAGACAGTACCCTCAGGTACCCATGAACTTCCTCTACAAATCTATAGGGGGCAGCAGAGACTAGTGGCAAAAAAAAAAAAAAAAGTTCTAGCAAGAGTCAGAATAATTGAATTCACCTGGTTTTGCTACTTATTAGCTGCATTATCTTGGGCCAACCGCTCCACCTTCTAAGATTTGTGTTTCCTGTTTGTAAAATGCCTCTTAGAGAACTGGTGAGATTAAATCAGACGATGTGTGTGAGGAACGTAACACAGAGGAAGCGGTCAGGAGGCTTTCAGTTCTGAGTGGGCAATAGGTTTGTCTGTTATGTTCACTGAGCCGTGCCCCAAGGCCCAGGAGCATTCTAGAAAAAAACAATAAACACCATAAATGTTTGTTCAGTGAAAAAATAAACAAACAGTGGCAAGTTGTTCCCACTGTGTTAAGTGAATAGGGACACAAGTCTGGATGCCTACAAAGTCTATATGAGATAGAGAGTCGGGAATTAGGATGCTTTCCCAGAATGGGCTAAGGAACTCATTCGGATCCAAGACAGAACCCGGAAAAGAGGGGCCAGTTCATGACCACAGCTTCCATTTCCCCTGGTAGGTGTCTACGTGGGCATCAGCAGCCCAGATATGGACCAGGGTGAGAAATGGGTCGGGAGGGTGGTCGTTAAGGGTAAAGGCTCTACAGTTAACTTGCTTGGGTACGGGGTTCTGTTCCACTATTCACTCACTGCATGACCTTGGGTGAGGTCTGAGGTCAGCTGTAAAGTGGGGATCATATACCACAGGAGTCATAGGGTGGGTTCAAGCCTTCAAAACACTGTAGGGCAAGTGGCTGGTGCATGGGAATATACTTCAGAAGGACAGCTGTCATTGTTAGACAGGGATGTCACTTGGAGGTTTCCCAATGCCTCTAGGCCCAGGCTGATGCCAACTTGTCACTTGACTGGCCTGTAAGTCTCCGTCCCCACCATCCTTCCCCTTAGTTTAGGGTGCTAAGATGGGGAAGGTAGCTAGCCTACCTGTTAATCACCTGAGGGGGGCTGCAGAGGCTGAATCTGGCATGGACCCTTCACTTCCAGTGCCCTAGGACAAGAGTTCACGAACTAGGGCTCTCAGACTGGAACCTAAAACTGCCAAGCAGAGACCTGTATGAGCTTCCTGTGGCTAAAAGGACCCCACCCCCCCCGCCCAACTGGTTGTGCCATTTGGTGGAGGGATGTGTGAGCCTGTTGGACATGAGCATGCAAAGCAACACCTGGAGACTCTGGGAAGGGAAGCCCAGGGGAGGGCCTTACCTCCATGGAGCCTAGCGTTTGTTTACCTTCATAATGGAGCAGAGAGCTAAGCAGGAGAAAGAATCAGCATAACAGTGTCTCTAGATCATCCCACAGCCATATTTTTTTCAAGTCCTGAATCTTGGAAACAAATTGCTTTTCTGCCAGCGCAGGAGGTTGGAGGGAGTTTACGTGTCTGCGAGGGAGGAATTCAGACAGAAGAATCAACTTCGAACTAACCGAAGTAGGATAAATTGGTTTAAATTATTCTACAACTTCAGAGATAAAATATCATAACAGCTTGAAATGAAAACTATAGTTTTTGAAATATTAAGGCTGAAGGTATTATATTTATAGGGTGTTTGGCTAAGGTATGACAACGTAACTATTCATTTCACTCAAAGAGAAATTAAACCGTTATGTGAGAAAATGGGATTGGATTCAGAGTCATCAAATATTTTCTAAATTAACAGAGTGTGCGAGGTGCTAAGCAGGTCAGATGTGAAGCTTTTAAACAATTATTTTATGTTTTTTTTTATCAGAAAACCCTAGTACCTTGTCTCTGAAGGACAAGACTTGAGATGATTCTCCACCCAAACCTCCAGATTTCCCTCTCAAGTGGTGCATGGTGGGGGGGGGGGGGGATGGGGACAACTTCCTAGAGGTTCCCATGATTTAGACTTGATTTACACTGTTCTCAAGAATAACAAAGAGAAGTATTTCATAGAACTGATAAGTTTGCTGGGAGGGTCTCTATCCTAGCTCCCTTCCAGGATTCTCGGAGTAGAGGCCGCCCTCACTAAAAAAGCTCTTACACGCAAGTCTGCGTGGGTTACTTCAAGACCAGCCAAAGCCTGGTGTCTCCTGATAAACTTACTTCCTTAAAGCCACTCACCACTGCCCAAGGCCATCCTTGATTTTTCTAACTTCAAGAGGCACACTGTGAGAGGCCCATCCTCTGCTTGGACTATTAGTGATGCTGCCTCTCTTGGCCCACTAATCTCTTTCCCTCTGAGGCCTTTCACAGAATTCAGTGTTTGGGGAGCACCCCTGTTGATTCCAAGCATCGTCAGAAGCACAGAAATCTGCATAACAGACCAGAGGAAGGAGGTTGTGGAGAATAAAGTGTGTGATACCAGAGTTTGCTCTGTTACTATATTGGGCATAAAAATACTTTCAGGGTTTTGACTTTTAAATGACGCAGCCCAGTAGGGGTTCGCTGAGCACAGGGCAGACTGACAGGGCAAGAAGAACAATCATTCAGGAGAATGGTCTTTGAAACTTCAGGTACGGAGCTCAATTGGATAATGAAACACTGGGAACTCCACAGGGGATTTTTTCACCTCTATAAAGAACATTCAATTAAATGCTTTTTCATTTGGACAGGAGGGGTGGAGCTATTTTTTCCCCTCTCTTTTCCACAGAAAGTATCTTCTTGGATCCTGGCCTCATTTTTTTCCTGCTTTTTGTCGCCTGTTTTTACTCCCTCTCCTGATCCACAATGCCTGTACACCCTGCCTTCTCACAGGTTGATGGAAATCCCCCATGCTGCCCTTGGAAATGCTCATTACCGAGAAGAGACACAATGGCTTCACTGGGTGATGCATTGGTGATGCTTCCTGAGGCTTCTGGTGCCTCCATTTCATGGGCCACTTGCTTAGCTACTTCTGAAATGCCTTAGTGCTATGAGGGCTGCATTTAACTTAGCCATCTGTGAATAACTCCATCAGGGGCAGATTCAAAACCAAAGTCAAGACTGCTTCCTGGCCAGAATGTCATCCTGTCCCACAAGGGCCAGCAAGAGTGATTTCCTGACATGAGTCTGATGCTGTTGTCCCTCCCTTGGGAGCCCTTGGGAATGTGCCATGGATTACATGTGAACTTTCTTACAAATCAATTAGTGCTTGGCACTTTATAGGCTGAAATGATGTCACACAGCCTGTGTGTAGTCAGGCATTGGGCCATGATTTCAAAATTAATGGTCACTGGACTAGCAGAGGTATACATGTCTTTCCTGGAGTGTGACAAGATAGAAGGAATACAAGAAATGGATAAAGGGATCCTGAGGAGGGGGTCATGCAGCTCCTTCAATTTTACCCTCCCAGAATGAAAATCTATGGGTACCAGGCTTTGTGCTTGGTACAGTGACATATAAGACACAGCTTTTGTCGCATAGGTCTTACAATCTAGTAGAGAGAGCAGGGGATTGTAACCTGGAGGCAAGGATATAGGCAGAACCTTGTGAATGGTCCTTAGGGAGTGCCAAATCTTCCAGAATTTTACATAAACTGAATTTGTATTAATGAGAGTATGCACACATACTTCACAATTTTCCAGGTAATGGATCCATGGCTTTTATGAAATTCTAAGAGGTGGATCTCTCTCTCCCTCTCCCTCTCCCTCTCTCTCTCTCTCACACACACACACACAACTACCAAGGGTATGCAGGCCAGCCCGGCTCACAGGGTGTCCTATGGTCCAGGACAGAGAGGTGAAAGAATCACCTCTTATCTGAGGTTATAAGTAGAAGAAGTCAAGTGGCTGGGGAGAGTTCAGAGTTGATGGCTCATGTAACGAAAAGTCAAACTGAGAAGGAAGAAAAATGAGTCCTCAAAGCAAGGAGGGGCCCCAGAATAGGTACTGGGTGGTCGAAGAGCATAGAGCTAAAGGATCAGGAGCAATAGGTCAAACCGCTAGGCAGGAGGGCAGGATGGGAGGATGTGGGAAATAAAGACCCAGGGAGGGGACTGAAAGAGATTCGAAGAATGTGGATAAGCCAGACTTGAGTTCCAATCCTGCCCCGACTCTTTCATTAGCTTCTCTTTGCTTAGGTTCTCCAGCTACAAAGTGCACATACCGTTCTACCTCCTCTAAGGGTTATTGAGAAAAATAAATGACAAACTCATACAAGGCCCAAAGCTACTACTCAGAATAGGACTTTGACTGAATTCTAGGGATGCCCCGAAAGGACTAAGATTAGAGTGGACACTTGCTTCCATGGTTTGATGCCACTTATGTGTTCTAAAAATCTGTTCACATTCATCCCTTCTTCCTCTCCATTCTCACTCTTCCCATGCGGCTCTTGCAGGGTACTGCCTATTACGGCACTAAATTGACTCTTTCCTTGTATTAATCAAAACCTCCCCATATGAAATTTCCCCATTTCCCTTTCAGAAGATGATTACTTTCCTGATAGAGGGTTATTAGGAAGTCTGATGAGGCAGAAGAATGCTCTCCACGGCTACCGAGTCCTGTTTACTCAGCCCCTACCCTGTGGGTTCCTGCATGTTGGCAACTCCATCGACATGCAGCTGTCCCCAGGTGTCACTGGATGAACGCAGGTGTCACATGAAGGGGCCATTCCTGAAGGGGCTACACCTTTGCACTGCTCCAGCCTGGAACACCTTCTCGCTGTTGGCCACCTACCTAAATAAAATTAGCTAGTCTATCTGTCTGCCTGTCTGTCTCCCTCCCACCTCTCTCCCTTAGCTAACTAGCATGCACTTACTGCATTTGGATTTTTATTAATATATGGCTAATTGCTGGTTTTTCTCTTCTCTCCCTGGATATTATGTCATTGATGCAGGCACCACATAGTATTCATTTCCATTTCTTCCCTGTACCTAGTTCAGTGTCTTGTGTGAAAGGTAATCAATACATAATTGATGCATCACTTACGATGACTCTAGGTCCCATAACTGATCAATGGAGTATTTCCTAAACCAGTGGTTGTCGAAGTGTGGTCTGAGAACTCCCATGAAGTCCCTGAAGCACTTTCAGCAGGTATAAAAATTCAAAACTATTTTCATGATCATTATAAGGTATTATTTGCTTTTCACTCTTCCTCTCTCACAAACTTTATGAGAAGTTCATTGATAAGAGTTTCAGATTTCACACTGCAACTGGTGTTTAAGAAACTAGTACTTCTTAAGTATCGAAGAAGAATACCCACAGTTACCTAAAGAGACAATTAAAAATGCTCATCCCTTTTTCAACTACGTATCTGTGTGAGGCAGGATTTTCTTCACTTTCTTCAACCAGAGCAATATCACAACAAAGTGAATGCTTCAAAAGAGATAAGAATCCCTTTGACTCCTATCAGGCCCTTCAGCCAAGAGATCTGAGAACCTGTAAAACAACACTACTCTCCTCACTTTTTGTTTTGTTTTATTTTGGAATATGTAGTTGCTTCTTACCAAAAAAAAAAAATGTTCTTTGTGCTAACATTTAATGGGCTTGTCATTCTTTTAAAATAGATTAGTTGGTATATATGTGTAATTTTTTTCAGTTTTAGTCTCAAATATGGTCAGTATCAATAGATAAAATCCACACAAGCAAAAGGTTTGAGTCCTCAATTATTTTCAAGAGTGTAAAATGGTCTTGAGCCCCAAACAGCCCAGAATCACTCTCCTAAATTTTTTCCACAGAGCGACACAACATTCTAAGATGTTCCTCAGTGTTTTGTTTATAAAGGGGGGGGGGAGGAGGTCATGTTCTTATTGGTATGGGAAAGGCCCTGTTAAATAAAGTTAGATAGTGAAGTATTTTTCTTTCTTTCATGCCCTCTCAAAGCTTTTATTTTGTTAATGTTCTTTGTAAATATCTAAGGGCACCATATTGGTCTTCTACTGCTGTGTTAACAGATTATTACAAATTAAGCTGCCTTAGGCAATACGCATGTATTATCTCATGGTTCAGGGGCCTTTCGGGGTCTCAGCAGGCTGCCATCCCCCTTGTCAGCTGGGGCTGTGGTTTTTGTGATGCTCACCTAGAGAAGGAGCCAGTTCCAAGCTCTCTCTGTTGGCAGAATTCATCTCCTCTGGGTGGTAGAGTGAGGTCTCTGTTTTCTTGCTGGATGTTGGCCAGGAGCTGCTTTTTGTACCCAGGGGTCCTTTCCCTCTGTACACATTCTCTCAGGACATGGCAGAATACTTCTTTAAAGCCAACACGGGAGAGTCTCCCCAGACCAGTCTGCGAAGACTGCATCTTACATAGCAAAACATTACTGCAGAAGGGACGTCTCTCTCCTTCTCCATATTCTGTTGGCCAGAAGCAAGTCACAGATCCTTCGCACACTCCAAAGGGAGAGATTAAGGGTGTGAACACGGAGGGCAGAAATCACAGGTGCCACACTGTCTACCACAGGTGCAGTCTACGCTTTGCCCTCACTTACTTGCCCAAAGGACTGTCTTTTTGTGCCTATTAATGAGTCAGGTACCCTGTTTGAGAAATGTGGATCTAAAGTATTCAGTGTAACTAGATGTACTACATTCTCCCCGTGTATTTTATAAGGGGTGTGTGTGTGTGTGTGTGTGTGTGTGTATGTACATGAGTGAAACACCATTTTTAACTCCACAGGTCGAGGGTCTAGCTGAGGAAGCAAACTTTCATGTCACAGCGAGCAGTAGCTAAGAAGGAACATACTCCTCAGGTGGAGACGAGGCCTGTTCTCAGACAGAGGGTGTCATCTAGTTAAGGCCTCACCACCCCGATTCTCCCTGGGAGCATGTCCATAATGCCTGGCCCCAGGAAGTAGACAACTCTGTGCAGACCGGTCAGAACTGGATCTGAGATTGGGACCTACTACGTGATGACTCTCAGAATCAGAAGACTGGCCTAGAGATGGCCTACAGCTCCCGGACTGGAAAGACGTTGTTTAGACCTGTGGGGTTTGCACAGCAAAACTCTATCTTTCAAATAAAATACTACATAACACGCTGTAGATTAGAACAAACAAACAAAGAGCGGACCACTCTGGTTGAAACAGGGTCCTGCCCTCTGGAACTGCCAGTTGCTTCCCGTCTTTCGGAAACCCCAAATGCCCTTTGAAATTATTTCTCTTGCTCAGCTCCCTCATGATAAATTGAAAAAAACTGAGCACCTGGGAGGTGAAGTGTCCTGTCGAAACTTTACCACCAAGTCTGGACCATCCATTGTCAGGGAGCCTTCCGAGCAATCCTCAAAGGTGACCCTCTGTCTCCTCACAGGGCACAACGGCCTCTCTACACACCGTGTATCCTCCAGCGCCACCGAAGAGGACCCTTCCTCGTGTGTTCAGTCCCTGTCATTAACTGCCAGCCTAGGAATCAGATCCGACGAGCTCTTTGTGTAATTCACCAGAGAAGCACTGACACTCTGTGACATCTCTAATTTCTGGGAACAAGCCAGCCGCTTGAGAGCTGAACAATCAGTGATTGTCTCCCAAACCCACAAGACACCCTGAGGGTGGGGTGGGATGTGAAATCCCCGAGACAAATGGGAAAAGGCGAACGGAGGGCGCATCAGGCCAAACCGTATCAACTTGAATCTAGCCGGAGCTACTTAGCTCTGCGGATGTAACGAGAAACAGTGCCAACAGCAGAGGAAACCTCCTCTGGCAAGTCCAAAAAGGAAAAGCACAGCTGCCAGGCTGGTAGGAGAGTCAACCTGGAGGCGCACCTCTACCTGTGCCCAGTCCCTGCCCGTGTTCTCGCCAACAGCCTCCTGCAAAAGTTGATCCGAAGGCTTAATGAACCAAAAGGCACTAAGAGTCGTGCATGTGAATAATGCCAAGTCTTGCTTCTTTAATTGCACGCAACTAGCATCACCTGGGCTCCACATCCCAGGACGCGCCCCGCTCTTTGTCACGCAGCACGCTAATGCGCCCGTTCTGAAGAGCCTGGCAGGAGAGGAAGACATGAGCTGTGAGGTCTGGCGGCTTCTGCCAAATTCACAAACGCTGGCAGCTCAGCCTATAGATAGAACGAGGGGTAATTTCATGCAAATGCTCTGTGCTATTCCCTGAGCTCCAAGATTAGAGATGTCAGAAAATGTAAGTGCTCCTCTGGTTAATAACACAAAGAACTAATTCAGTCTGATTCCCTAAGCTAGGAGTTAAAAAAGCAGCGATTGTGAACGTAGGGAGGGCTGGTCTCCTTAGGGTGACGCTGGCGAGGGCCAGCAATGTGCAGAGCCATGGGAGCTAATGGGGGAAACAGAGTCACCTCATGAGGGTAGCTCTGAACCACCTTAAGGCGGTGTGCAGAGGCTCACATGGTTCTCAGGGCTTGGCCACCTTCTCAGTACCTGCTGCAAGTGTGGGCAGATAGCCTGGGTAGTAATGAGTTTATGCTGCTGCTGCTTGGAGAAGGCCATTCCAGGCCAAGCCAAGACCGCGGACTCTGGGGACAAAATCTGGGAGACAAAATCCTGAAGCAAAGGACATGCTTCACTTTATTTCTTCCCTTTCTGAAAGAGACACTTGGTTCGTGGATGCATCCCTCCTAGTTTCTTGGGTACACATTTCTCCATTTTTATACGCCAAATGTTATTTGGTCACCGTCTCCAGAGGACGTGGCTTATTATTTAAACTGGGTATTTCTTGGAGATGATTTTACATCTTGCAAATGGTAGGCAGCAGTGGAAAGTTTCAGGGGAAAACAGATGACACCATTCTCCTATTGATTGCATCGTGGGTATAGCATAGGGATTACATGTCAGGCTGTGGATTTTCAGCTTTTAATTTTCAGATCAGCCTGAAATATCTATGATGGTTTTTGAGATAAAGGACACACACCTCCTTCCTCTATCTCCCTCCACACAGTCAACCGGAATACATCTGATTCCTAACTTTTTCTAAAAGAAAGAAAAGAAATTGTCAATTGGGAATCTATAGATGGCTCCATTGGTTATCAAATTTCTAGAATAGAATGTAAGATTGTAGACAAACAAATCTCAAGCCAGACAGTGTAGGTTAATAAAATCAAGAGCATGCTTAATTGATCATTTTCTCAGAGGCTGACTTAGGATTGGGTCCTGCTTTCCCTCACTGGCTGTGAGACCCTGTGGAAGCCCCTTTACTTCTCTGGGCCACATATTTCTCTAATCGATCTAGAATAAAATATTTCTTACTTCCTAGGCTAATGTTAATGAGGATTAAGTGAGGCTATGCATATGGCTAGCCTATAATAAATGATCAATAAGTAGCACCTTTCATTGACTTATGTAAATAAAGCCCAAAGCACAACTTTTTTGCACAGAGCCAGTACCCAGAGTTTCTCTATCATCATCAGGTATCTGCCCACACACAGCACCCCTCTGCGATGGCAATTTCTTCCAAATAATATAACAAATCAAATGGAACCTGTTTTCTGTTTACCCCCTAGGACATATGTTCTGCTTTTTATTTTTTTTTGTTTTTGTTTTTGACAGTGTACCACACACTAGTAGATTGGTCATACCCAACTAAATAAATGGGCAAGGTAAAGAAGTCAAATCAATTATTTAAAAAGTTTAGAGACTCAGTTTCCAGAAGAATTCCACCCATAGGTAATTACCTTATCGGGCCGGAGACCAGCCCTAGTGGAGAACGGTCTTTAGTAATAAGACCACGGGTTTGTTTTGTTTTATGAGATAAAGGAGCTCTTTACAAGTGAATTGTATTTTATTTTATGGAGCTATCTACTCCAAGTAAGTAGAGCCATGACTCACTGGAAATTATGAATCCTCACATGTTCATGCCCCCGTTGATTTACAAGTCTTTGAGGCCACACGCAAGTGAGCGATGTTTTACTGCTAAGTATTCATGACTCTTGTCCAACTACCCTTGAAAATAACAGTTTTCTGATTTGGAGGAGCACAGAGACATTGCAAGCAAGCCCTCTGATATAGACGTTTCCAGAAATGAGTTTGCACATCTTGAATGAGATACTGTCAATTCTGTCCCACAGATTATTCTAAAATACTGATGGTGGTCTTTGAAATAGATAAAAAACACACAATCCTCCCTGCATCCCCCTTTATACAATCCCGAGAATATGACTGATCCTTAACTTTTCTAAAAGAAAAGAAAGAAATCATCATAAATTAGGAATCCATGGGTGGCTTTGCTGATTATCAAATTTCTAGAATAGAATGCAAGATTATAGACAGTTGAATCTTGAGCCAGACGGTATATGTTATTAAAATCAAGAGCATGATTAATTAGTCATTTACTTGGAGTGATTTATCTTGTACCTCTCTCCACTGGTGTTGGAATTGCCTGCTGTGGACGTCAGGTGTATCGCTCTGTTATGAATACTAATCAAAGTCCACAGAAGTGCAAATTGAGGGTGAATTTTAGCTCTGCCAAACATCCATATTTTTAAAGAGCTTTTATCAAATAGGCCTACAGTCAAGAAGCCCATAGAAGTACCGAGGAAGGGGGAAAACCAGTAATGGCGAGCTGCCTCACTCTCAAATGAGCCAAGTGCCGGCCTGACCCTCAGACCTGGGGCCTTGGGGCTGCCGTCCCGGTGCACGTCTAAATGAGACAGTCCCGTCTCTTCTCCTTCCCCACATATTTCTCCAACCCATCCCGCTTCTCTCCATTTCAACTTCCAGCCCCGTAAGTCGAGCACCGCTCCCTCTCTCCTGAAAGATCACAAGAGCTTCTTCACTCGGGCGCCATTCAGTAGAAGAGACTTGTGAGACATGTAGCTGACCATACAACGCTCCTCTTTAAACCCTCCAGTGGCTCCCACCGCTGTTAGAAAGAACACGCCTTATTCTTCGGCTCAGCCCACAGAGACTGTTCAGTCCCACCCCCACCCACCTCTCCTGCTTCATTTCAAATTTCTCTCTGGCTTATTCAATGGGGTGATGGTGTTCAAACTTTCTTTCTGTCCCAGGACTTCTCACCTGTTGGTCCTTCTTTTGAAAGTGTCCTTCTGCAGTGCCTCGGCCTGGCTAACTCTGTCTCCCCATCTGTAGCTTCAATGTCACTTCTTTCCAGAAATCTCCCTTGCTTCCCCTTACCTCCCTCTGGAGATAGGGACCAGCCCTGCGGTTCTTCCTTACAACCTTAATGACAATCAAAATTGTCATTAATCATTTTTATAATTAGCCAGTGGCGCTATCTTCTTCCTTCCCTAGACTTTTACCATATGTGGGTGGTATGAGGATGCAGCTCTGAGCACAATGCAGGGTGCAGAACACACCCTCAGTAAATGAGGGGGTTGAACAACAGTGATAAAAGTTGTGGGGGGGACCACTAGCTGCCCACCCAAATCGGTGTCCCTTTCCTCCTGGGCTCATGGCTGGACTACATTTCCCAAACTCCCTTGCAGGTAGGTGGTCATGTGACTGGGTGGGTATCCTACACACCACTCCTAGGTGCAGCCCCTGATATTTCTGTGTTCTGGATGACTGGGATGTCAAAGTCTAGAGTCACTTTGAAGGCCATGTGTTGAAACTGGCAGAGCCACCCAATGGCCTGGGTTTCTAAAGGACTTCATGGAAGAAACTCTCTGTCCTCCATTGCTGGTCCAGAACGGTTGTATGAGCAGGACATAAACTTCTATGCTCTTAAACCAATGACATTTTAGGGTCAATTTGTTACTGCAACTTAGCCCACCTAAATTAATACATTAAGATGCCAATACATAGGCTTCCAGGCCTTGGAAATGAGTAAAAAAAGAAAAAAAAGGTGTTCCTGACACAAACATACACACTCACACCTCTAGGAACATGAAAGTAGATCCTTGGAGGTAGAAGAAAAAAAACTGCATCTGACAAAGTATCATATTATGAAAAAATTAGTATTTAAAATTTGTTCAATTTATCTCCATTTATTTCTCTCCTCCCACAGAATCAATCTCCAATAACTATGAGAACAGTCTGATTACTGGTGTTCCTTATATTTCTCCCGATCCTGACATGCTGCCCTAGCAATTCCAATTAAGGCCCTGGGTGTGGATGAGCCCTCACAGTCAGGAGGGGAGGCCTTCCCACAGCAATAGAAAGTCACGAAGTCTTCTCACTGAAATTAGAGGTTCATCTAGCAAGCAATTCCATTTGGTTCAATGCAGAACTTACTTTTGCCCTAGGACAGTTCAGGGAGAGGAAGAATCACTGGACGGATTTTTCAAAACAAATAAAAAGTTCTTCTCCGTGTCCTTGGGGTTCTGTCAGGTAATCTGAGGGCTGAGACCCCACCTCCTGCAGGTAACCTCTCTCTGCCCTCACAGCCCAGTGGCTAACTCAAGGTGAGCAGAAGACAGGCTCACGCAGCTTGGCGAGCCTCTGCTGAGCAAGTTAATCTAGCCGAGTTAATGGCGATGCAGCCACTTACTACCATCATGGAGAGCCTCATCAGTCAGCTGGTTGGAGTTCTGGGGCCCAGGAGCCTGGCCCTCCCTGCCTAGGCTTCCTCCGGCTTTGGAAACCTCTGTACTTATTAGGAGCACCTGCTCACAGAGCTGTGGCGCCTTTGGCCCTAAAAGGGAGGAACTGAGCACTTTCTGGCTCTGAATATGGATCTCCCATGCTCCTGGGAGCCTGTTTCTTCCACAGGAAATGTCCCTGAGTGCCAACCCTGCAATAATGGAAAGGAACATTTTCTCACATCGAGCCACACCTGTTGTCAACAAGCATTTGCTTCCAATCTATTTAAGCTCCATGGGGGAAGGAAACTGTGTGGGTCTCGGGCATTTTTTGGCAATGTTGGGCCCACAGCACCTGGGAAAGCTTCACAAAGTCTAAGCTATTGTTTAAGAAGTGGAGTTGCTCCTGGTAACGGCTGCTGTGTTTCAATAGAGACCCGAGGCCTCTGGGAACGTCACAAAAGCCTCACTCAGAGCTGAGCGCCAGCCCCTTAGAGTTGAAAAGCAGCCCGTGCCTGTTAGGATTCGTGCAGAGTCACCAAGAGGGGGAGCAAAGCAGAGAGAAGGCCAGTTTTTGGCTTGTGATAGGGGCTGGAGCTGCTTTTCTTGTTACTGGGTTTGGTTTGGGTCAAAAATGTCACTAGGAAAAGTTATGTTAAGTGTCTATAGTGATTGACTGCAAATAACCTAAGATATACTTAACCACCTACGGTTTATTTGCCCATCTGTTCTGATTTGTTTTTATTTATAAATTCATTGGTTTATTCTTTTCTCCTTTCCTTCCTTCAGAACCAGAGGCCCAACCTTTACCCTAGTTCTTTTGATTTGCTCCCTGAGACCCAACTTTGGTTCCTGTCATCTGCCTGATGCTTTAATAACCCCATACCTCTGCCCCTTGGTAGGGCTCTGCTTCAGAATACAGATATTCTACTCGGCAAAGTGACACTCTCGGAGAGAACTTGAGGGCTAAGCATTCATCCACTGCTTAATTCCCTGTTTTCATATTGCCCATCTGCAGAGGTTACACCCATATTTACTATGCGTAGCTTCAGGGTTCGCATGTGCCCAACATTCTTTGAATCATTCAGACACAGTAAGCCAGTTCTTCTAGAGAATTCCCACAGCAACATGGCATAGTTCTCTACAGTGGTACTCAGCACTCCGCTGTGTCATTTTGGGTTTATTTATAACTCCCATATAAGATTGTAAGCTCCTTAAGGGTAGAGATGCGACTTATGTCTCCCTTTATTACTAATGCCCAGAGGTTTGATCAGTGTTAGCCAAAGGACTTTTTAAAGGATGGACAGTTGTATGGATGATGAGTATGTTGATGGATGAAAGAGTAGATGAGTGGGTGGATACATGAAAGGATGGATTATAAATGGATTAACAGGTGAATAAAGAGGAGGGTAAATGGGTGGGTGGATGGATAGGGACAGAGAGATGAACATATATGCAGACGAATGGGTGGGTGTATGAGTGGGTAAATGGATGGTTGGGTGAGTCCATGGTTGAGGGGATGGATGGATGATAGATGAATCAGTGGGAGGACAGATGGATGAACAGAGGATGAATGAATGTTTGATGAGTGAGGGTGAGTGAATGGTGGCTGAGTGAGTAGACAGCTAGACGAATGAGTGAAGAATGACCTCAACCATCAAGATGCCAATGTTCACTTCAACAGTATAGCTCACTTTCAGTAAGACAATCTCCAACTGTTAATCCCTTGAATAAACTCACAAAGCCCAAAGTGTCAGCAGGTGAAAAAGTCGGCAGGCCCCTCGTGGCCTGCATGCCCCAGAGCTGAAAGAATACGAAGCATGCTAGAATTTCAGGCTATTGGCCGATAGACGAAATGTTTCCCTGTGGCAACCAACAGCATTGCTCTGGCAATAGTCAACTCTGCTTCAATATCTTTTAAAAATCATTTCCTGCATATTAAAACCACCCCTTTTATTCTTCAGAAATGATACCTCCCGCGAACCTAGAGGCAAGCTGTAGAAGATGCGCTTGAAACAGAAATGGACACTGAGGGAAATAAGGGATCAAGCCCAAAACTGCCCACCTTCCCAGGCAATCCTTGAGAAACAGTCCCTTCAGATGAGCAAGATAAGAGGACAACCCCCCCCCCCCAAACGTGACCTTGTTTCAAAGCCACGAAGCCTTCTTCATGCCAGTCTGTGGTTAGTCAGAAAATAAGAGAATGTGTAGTATTCAGCTACGGCCATATGCAGAATGAAGCATAACCCCGCTCCCGTGTGTTGGGTTATTGTGTTTTTTATTACTGCTACTGTGCTAGAGAGGTCTTTCCTTCCTCCAAGATAACAATAGAACAATGAACCAGTTTGAGAGAGAAAAGCTGTCAGTTTGGATAAAATTAGTCTGTTTTATGTTTTTATTTAAAAAAAATAGGAAGCTAATCATGCCAATTGTAATTTTAGTAAGTTATTTCTAATGTGAGTTCATTAAAGCATGAATTTTCCCTTGGGCTAAACTAATGACCACTATTAGGCATGCTACCCCATTTTAAACGATCAAAATATTCAATGAAATAAGATGAAAATTATAGATAGTGATAATTACAAAATGTCAGCATCACCTGGAATCAATTTACTAATATGTCAGCTTGGGTATGGAGAAGAAGAGTCATTTTAAAATGTGCAAAAGGCCCGTTGCATGGGCTGCTGTCATTTATCCTTTGGGGACTGTCATGACAGAATATTGATATGCCTTGCTCCCCTGCAGTTGTTTCTACCCTGCTGGCTACACCCTTTATCAGCAAGGGAAGGACTGGCAAGGAGAGAAATCTCCTCCTCCTCCTTCAATCCCCGGGTACTTTTCCTAAATTTTTGCAGGGAAGTAGAGACAGAGCTTTCAAATAAACCAATTCTATTGTGACCACCTGGGGTCTATATCTGTGGTTTTCCTCTTAAATACGAAGTATTGGCCACCCCTGACCCCCACTTCCTGCAAGTGAACAGGAGTGGGGTTCTTTGTAATTAGATACATTGCAAACGCCAGGGCTTGGTTCCAAGTCAAGGCTTCAGCTGTGCTTGTTTTGTTTAGGTAAGTCACCTGTGTACCTGAAATCATGAGCTAAATGAATTTGCTCTTGGCACAGAAGGGCAGAGACCCTGTCCCCCAAAGTGTACCTGTCAGGGAAAGGTGCAGTTAACATGATGCATGTACACAGATGTGTGTGGCGCTTGGGGGACTGATCGGTTGGCTGAGGCTGTCAAAATTACCTGTGTGCCAAGACGGGATAAGAACCACGAGCTTCCCTCTTTCCCTTTCCTACAGTTGCCCCCCCCCCATATACTTCTACCACCATCCGCCACACAAAAGCTCTCTGAGGGTATAAACGTGTGCTCACACAGAAACACACTCAAACGCTGCCCTCCTCAGTTCAAACAACTACCAGCCATTTGCTTCTGGTGGGTGACAGTGCCTGGATGAACTCCCTAAGTAGAGCTGGTCGCTTACAGGTCAATTTTGAGGTTTGTTTAGATCTTTGTTTCCAGTTCTTTTCTGCTTCGTCTTCTGCCCCCTCCCACCCTGCCCCTTGGGGCCACGCATGGTTCTTCCAGGTCCACTCCCAAACTCTCTCTTCTGCGCAGTCCATTCCAGATGCCTTTGTCCCAAAGGAGCAAGACCGCTTCCTACTGAACAGCAGGGAAGAACCCGTGCCGTGCCAGCAGCCCCATTTGACCAGGACCGCCGGACTCTGTATGGGAGTTCCTGGAGCAGCCTCTGCTCTATTCTGGGCGGACAGCGCCGGGAAGCAGCACAGCGGGGAGGAGGAGACCTTAGGATCGGAAGCCAAATTGCTGCCTATGGACTGCGTGACTTTGGCCAAGTCCCCAGTGTCTCTGTGACTTGGTTTCCTCAGGTTTTCCTCAGAAAAATCGGGAAAATTATATCTGCCTCCTAGAGATTAAATTTGCCCAGTGCTTAGAATGGTAGCGAGCACACAGTAAGTGCTTTTTTTTTTACATATTTACTAGAGTAAGAAATAATTTCTAATGAATCGATTACTCAAGCCTCAGTGTTTGATTACTCAGGCTCCCCACTTCGAGGTCCCTTTTCATCTCTGTTCCAGAGTCCAGCACCTTTCTTTGGACTGGGATCTCAATCTTTCTGAGATCCATTAATGTACCAAGCAATCATCAGAGCTGATTCCTGATCACCCTCTCGTATGTAGAAATCATACAAGTGGTTCCTACACTTGCATTTAACACTACCACAGAGCTGAAGCTGAAGACCAAGGATTCTTCAGTTCCTGAGACTCAGACAACCTAACCATTTTAAATCCACTCTTGAAATAAGGAAAGGAGGTAGTAGTCTTTGCCATGTCCTATGTTTAGAAATGATTGAATATAGGTTTCCATTACCTTGTGTGCCTAAAGCACAAAGCTCTTGTAAATAATGAGGGCTCTAGATAGGTCTGTGTTAAAACCTACTAGTTCTTAAAAGGAAATGCGTGAAATAATAAATAATAAATAAGGAAGGGGACGCTTCCCTGCCAACCATATCTAATAAAAACTTCCTGGTGATAACGTCTTAGAAAGAAAGAAGGCAGTGTGTGTGTGTGTGTGTGAGAGAGAGAGAGAGACAGAGAGAGAGAGACAGAGACAGAGAGGGGGAGAGAGAGAGAGAGAGAGACAGAGAGGGAGATTCCAAAGGCCATTCCCAAAGAGGAGTTACAACAGGGTTTTAGGCAAAGTCTGCATCATGAATGAACATAAAGCCTTCTATTCTAGGGAGACTACTTCAAAGGTCAGTACTTATTTGTGTAGAAAAGACATAGCAGCAACATGGAAATGCACCTAATACCCAAAACTTAGCAGTACTGCAGCTTTAGCATAAGGGATCAAACAGGTGGATACAAAGTTATTTAAAGAGACAACATTTTTAGACCAGCTAAACCTGATTGCTGTGCAAGGTTTTCGAGACTGAGATGCCTCTATCTCATCAAGGGTATGTAGAAAGATGTAGGGGATGCCTCACTCCTCAAGACAAGCAAGATATTCTGGAGAGACAGTGTAAGTAATCTGAAGCATTATTTTGCACTAAAGTAATCGTGGATATTGTGGTAGGCTGTGCCTGGCTCTCAGAGGTCTCTGCCTCCCTGTATGCATGCCCTTGGGTAACTTCCCCTCAAGTGTACGGAGAACCTAGACACTTGTTTCTAATGACTAGAATGTGGCAAAAGCGGCAGGATATCTCCTCCGTGATTAAGTTACCAAAGACTGTGACTTGTCTCTTACTGGCATTTTGGCTCTCTAATTCTTTTCACTTGTTTGCTCTGAAGAAACATGCTGCCATGTTGTGAGCTGCCCTAAGGAGAAGCCCATATGGCAAGGAACTGGGTATTCTCTGGCCAATGGCCAGCACAGGCGTAAGGCCCTCAGTCTAATAGCCTTCAAGGATGGAATCTTACCAGTAACCCCATGAGTGAGCTTGGAAGTGAACTTATCCCCACTTGAGGCTTCAGAGGACTGTAGCCCCAGCCCATGCCGTAACAGCAGCCTTGATTATAGCCAGGGCACCTGCTAAGCTGAGCCCACATTCCTGACCTACAGAAACTGTGCAGGAATAAATGTGATTTCGTGATGCAGCCATTGATAACTACTGCAGGCTTATTATGGACTAGGGTTTCGGCTCATGTGCACACAAGGCCCCCTGAATTCTATGCTCTAGGAGGCGCCGTGCACAGAGACTGCTCTGGAGATACATAACATTAAAGCCCTGCAACCATCTTTACATCTTCACTTTGAATCTTCTTGCTCTTTTTGAACTAGCTATCTGACCTGACCTCCTTGGTCATCAGTTTCCTAATCTGTAAAGTGGGTATAAAAATCTTGGTATCATGGATTTCCTGGGAAAGGTAAACCAGGGGTGTCTGAAAAGCCCAGTATCTGGCATACAAGAGCTTTGGTTCTGTGCAAAGTGCTAGGACTCCTAGGGCTCTGTCTTTACTCCAGCTACAAGTAGAACCTTCCATCTCTTTTCCGTAGAGGAAGGGAGAAACAAAGTCACCTCAAACTAGCTTGCTTTCCCAAGGCAGTTCCCCTCTGGTGTTTGATTATATCATTAAGTACCAAGTGTTTATATTGGAAAGAAAACCAACTCCATAGTCAACGCCACTAGGTATAATGAAAACAGAACACACATAGAACATGGATTTAACCTTCTCATTCAGCTAAAGCCTGTGTTCCCCAAGACAAATAGATTCTTATTTGAAAAGAAGGTTCCTATTTACAGGTTGTTTGTGTATCATTAAATTTGCCACTAAGTCCAGCTGGTCCCTTTGTGTGTCCCCACTGACTACAGTAATGTCTACAGATTCAGAGACTTCCACTAAGCATGGCTGCTTATTAAAAATAATAAAGGGCTCCTGCCAACTGAGCACCAACTCTCTGCTGGGCATTCTGCATGCAGATTTTGGTATTCTTGCAAACACGCAAGGCATAAATAGTGCCCTTTGCTACTGATCCCTTCGCATCTCCATCCGTTCATGAAAAAAATCCATCAGTATGTCTCCCAAACAGAGGCTAGTCTAGGAACAGGCCTAAGGGTTTTTTCCCCCCAACATGCACCCAAGCAAAGAACAAAGGTACTAACATTGCGAGGGGCTACTGTGTGTCTGACCCTGTCCTGGGAGCTTTCTGCAGGGGGTCTCAGGGAGGCTGTGAAGCATATGCCTTAAGGTCATTGACTGAGGGGCCAAACTGCCTGGGTTTTAATCCTTCCCCCACTATTTACTTACTAGAGAACCGCAGGCGTATTACTTAACCTCTCTGTGGCTCAGTTTCTTCAGCTGTGAGATGGGGTTACTAGAGTAGCATCTCAAAACATTGTCTTAAAGATCTTAACGATCAAGTAAGTCAATAGATATTAAATACTCATCTCATCTTAAAAAATGTTATCAGTTTAGCCTTTGATTATATAGCCTATCGGGTAGATGGGACTCCACTCCCATTTTACTGATGAGAAAAGTACAGTCCAGAGAAAGCAAAGTCCTTCCGCAAGCTCACAGAGCCAGTAGATGACAGAAGTGGAGTGCCAACCCACACAGGACTGAGTCCAAAGCTGTGAGTCCAAACCACTGACCTAGGAGGCTGTGCTCATTCTCTAGTAGACACTGGTGATGATAATAGTGACCACGAAGTGGCCATTTCTTGTGTGCCAGGTACCATCCTAAGAGCTTCACGTGCATTTGTCCCATTCACTCTTTATCACATCTATATGCAGTAGGTGCAAAAGTCACCATGTTACAAATAAGGAAATTGAGGTGCAGAAACTTGAAGCAGTGTGCTCAAAGTCCCACGTGGCAGAGACTCCTAATGCTCATCGTGCCCCGTCCTGCTCTCCTTCCAGGCACCTGGGAGGAGAAGGAGTCCTAGGACCGTGAGGCAGGGCCCTTGGCTCGTTCTTGCTCAAGGGCTATAGGCAGAAGTGAGCCGATTCATTTCTAAGTCAAAGCATTTCATTGCTGAGACTCTCCAATGCTCTCTCCCCAGCTGTAGCAATCGTAGGAGCATATCTGGTAAGGGAGGGACCAGCAGACCCGGCAGCGTATTTGCTCAGTCCCCTCATGGAGAAGTGTTCCCCGACTAAGTTTTCACGAGGGACAGCTAACCCTGCATCGTGTCTGTGGCCTGGGAGGTGTGCTTGTTTGGGATTTGGCTAGGTTCCCCTATGCTGGTTGCCATAGCTGGTGCATGGCATTTCCAGGGTTCAAACCCTAGAAAATGAGAACAGTGATAACTTTAAAAGAGGGTGTGGGTGAGAATTAAGTTATATCAGATAAAATCTATATGGAAAGGCATAACACAGAGCTGAGCACATGGTAAGTGCTCAATAAAAGTTTACTGAATAAAAGAAGAGAATTCTTTTTCTGAAGGTCAAGATTAAAACCTTCTCAAGAATACGCAGTAAGAGCTGACAGCATGTCGTGCTTACACTGTGCCAAACATATTTCTAAGGGCTCTGTGCATACAGACCTACTCATTTCTTACAATAACTTGTGAGAAAAATACCATGAGTATCCACAATTTATAGATGGGAAAACCAAGGCATAGCAAAATTAAGGAACAGAACTAAAGTCATAAAGCTGTAAAAGGAAAATCGGGGTGTCAAACCAAAGCAGTGTGGCCCTAGCGCCTACATTCTTGACGTTGTCAGGAAAGTGGATTTTTTTTATTTTTTTTATTTTATTTTATTTTTTTTTAAAGATTTTATTTATTTATTTATTAGGAAAGAGAGAGAGTGAGAGAGAGAAGGTCAGAGTGAGAAGCGGACTCCCCATGGAGCTGGGAGCCCGATGTGGGACTCGATCCCGGGACTCCGGGATCATGACCTGAGCCGAAGGCAGTCGCTCAACCAACTGCGCCACCCAGGGGCCCAAAAGTGGATTTTTTTTAAAGGAAACTCCATCAAGTAACTAGTTAGGTGCAAAGAAAAATTAATAATAATCATAATAATAAAGAAATATAATATTGGTACCACAAGAAAGATCTTTCAATTTGCTTCAGCAAAGTTACTTCATAATGGTAAGTGAACATACATATACACTTAATACATAGAAATACATATACGTATTTATATGTATTATAATACACGTATTATATTACATGTATTATATTATATTCATGTATTATATTACATGTATTATAATATATGTATAAATAAAAATACACTTAATACATACACATATAAATATCCATGTGGAGAAGAAAACACAAAGTGTACTGGAGATTGGTGACACTTGAAGGCAACTCTAGACTTTTTTTTTTTTTTTAAAGATTTTATTTATTTATTTATTAGGAAAGAGAGAGAGTGAGAGAGAGAAGGTCAGAGTGAGAAGCGGACTCCCCATGGAGCTGGGAGCCCGATGTGGGACTCGATCCCGGGACTCCGGGATCATGACCTGAGCCGAAGGCAGTCGCTCAACCAACTGCGCCACCCAGGGGCCCCAACTCTAGACTTTTATGGGATAAAACACAAATAAGGGGCACATGGGTGGCTCAACTGGTTAAACGTTCAACTCTTAATCTCGCCTCAGGGCTTGCTATCAGGGTTGTGAGTTCAAGCCCTGCATTGGGCCCCATGCTGGTCATGGAGCCTACTTAAACACACACACACACACACACACACACACACACACTACCCCAAACACAAAGTTGTAATGTACTAATGTTCAAAGGAAACTTCCAGATACATCTCTACTATGTCATAGGGACAAGTCCATCCATTACTTCCCCCCGCAGACTATTTATGTCAAGGGATCCCTGGGGCCCTAGAAAGGCAGAGCATGGCAGGAATAAAGCCAGAGTGGCAGCCTTCCAGACCCTTCCACACATCCTTGCTGTTCACCACTACATCAATCTAGGGATGGGCAAACCCGAGAAAGGAAAGGGGGAACTTTAACAAAGTAGCAGCTCTCAAGGCAAAGGAAACCACAAAGAGTAAGAGGGACATTTCTCTCTGCTGCCACAGGAGAATTCAGACCGCCTGACCGTAAATGTTTCTGCTGGCTCAACCCACCTCCGGGCTTTCTCGGCCTTTCCAGCCTCTGCATCCTCTGCCTCAGGCCCCAACCTTGAGCTGAGTCTGAGACAGGAGAGGAGCATACACAGAGTTCCATCATTTGCTGGCACTTGGGTGTCATCCTTCCCACACTAAGAGGCCCAACCACTAATTCTGGGCTTGTGTGCACCCTCTCCGTTTCCTTTTTTGACAATCAGACCATGTAAGACTGGGGCACTTCTGAGTCCTGTGGATCACTTTATCATCTTGTGCCCCAATTATGACTCACATCCCCTGTTAGTCCATAGAAAGTAAACCGGAGAGATGTTGTGGCTTCAGTATTAAAAGCTTTGCCTTTGGGGACCCTAGGGTGGCTCAGTTGGTTAGGCATCTATTGAATTCAGCTCATGATCTCAGTGTTGTGGGATTGAGACCAGTGTGGAGCCTGCTTGAAATTCTCTCTCTCGGGGCACCTAGGTGGCTCAGTCGGTGAAGTGTCTGCCTTCAGCTCAGGTCATGATCCCAGGCTCTTGGGATCGAGCCCCACAATGGGCCCCTTGCTCAGCGGGGAGCCTACTTCTCCCTCTCCCTGTCTGCCACTCCTCCTGCTTGTGTTCACGCGCTCTCTCTCTCTCTGTCAAATAAATAAATAAAATCTTAAAAAAAATTATCCCTCTCCCTCTTCCACAGCCCCATTTCCCCTAAAAAAAAAAAAAAAAAGCTTTGCCTTTGGAATCTGTCTTGAAGTGTTCAAAGCTCAGCTCTTCCCCTATGATGCTGGACAAGTTACTGCTCTAAAAATCTTTTATCATGTGTAAAAAAGGGTGGACAAAGTGACGACTCCAGAGATGATGACGATGAGGTCACCTCCCTCCTAGGGCGACAAGGAGGAAGAGTAGCCACAGTAAAGCATCTGGCTCAGTGCCCAGCACTGTAGGTGCTGTAGTTTAGTTAGGTATTACCTCCATTCTTGCTAGGTTTTTTCTGTTCTGAGCTTCTATCCAGGCTACCTCCAGCTCCAGAGACTCTGCCCTGAGACCCTGCAGGTTGGGCTCCTCCTCATCAGAAGCCCCCGCCGAGCCTGCATGCGGGCCAGCTGGAGCGGGCATGCGTCGTTTGTAGAGATGAATGCTACAGACACACTCACTGCCCCTTCTACATCCCATAGGTCCCTCTGCCATTTTACTGCACACCCACTCCCAGGGAGCTTTCAACCCTGATAGCCGACACTTGCAATGGTACGCTGGTAAGTGTTTAACAACCACTATGGAGCCGGGAGAGCCTTACTTTGTAATGTGAGCCAATTTCCATCGTGTAACTACTCCCAGCGTGGCTGATTTCAGCCTATCAATGTGAGGTTAACTAGTTAGCAAAAGTCCTATCAACTTAACACCCAAACCCCATGAGCCATCCCAAGCAGTGCCTATACACTGTAGGCATTTTTGTCTGTCCTTAGAAAGGCTGCATCCCTGCTGCCAGGATCTGCTTTGCCTGGACCCAAAGAGGACAGGAAGTATCTGGGCATTTACGCCCCTGCTCATCACCGCCCATCCTAGTAGCCCTTAATCAAGGATTTGTGCGTCTAGAGGTATAAATCCTTAAGACTCCTCACCAACACTGAAGTATGGCGCATGATATCTCCATGTCCCGAGGAATTCGTTCCAATTATCTATGTGGCATTCTGCCTGATACCATGACTTTGCTGCCCTTCCTCCCTCCCCAGTCTTATTTCCCCACTTCCTATTAGTGTTTCCTGAGAACCTTTTGAATATGTCACTTTCACACAACTCCTCATCCCAGAGTCGTCTTCTAGGGAACCAGACTACAGACAGCGCTTAAGAGCCTACATTCTAAAGCTCTGAGTTCAGATCATGACTCTGATACAAGCTATGTGACTTTGGGACAGTTATTTAAACTCCCTGAGTCTACATTTCTTCATCTATTAAATGGGCCCAAGAAGTCCCTCCTAATAGAATTGTTCGTTGGGAGAATGCAAAGATAAATCACCTAAGGGGCTTAGTGCCCAGCTCGAGATGTATCTTTCATATATGTTGCTGCTGTTGCTGTTTTGTTATTAAAGAGAACATCTGAACTGGCCTCCAGGTCAGAGATTCACTCGGAATTGTTGACCACTGAGCCCTCCCACCAAGTAGAGCTGAGTGATGTCCTGAGCCGTACCTAAGCTTGCACTGACATTTGCAATCAATGTTTTGGCTCCTTGGCTATCCTTTCCTGGAACAGGCCACTGTCCATCTTTCTCCACTGCAGAGGGAATGGGTTTCCTGCAGGGCCTCTGGTCCCCTTGACCTGCTCTGGGATCTCGAAACCCCAGCAGGCCTTGTTTCTGACTCCCCCGAAACCTGAACAGCCAGACAAGGCTCAGTGGAAGACAGCAAGCAATTAGGATACTCAGAAGGGATGCAGCCAGCCCCTTTGTTCATGATCCAGTTAAGGTCTTTGCCCCACTGTCTCTACCTTCTTGTGCAAGAAAATAGCAGATGTCTGCCCAAGAGAGGTGAAGTGAGCACTCATAAAATCTGGTGGCAGAATAGATTAGTAACATCCCTTCACAAAAGCTATCAGGCAGCCTCTACCTAGACTCTTGGACACACGTAACACATTCAATGGCACCAATTTCAGACATCTTTTTTAAGTGAAGAATCCTAAACCTGGAAAAGCTCTATATGTAAGAATAGCCAATTTAGCCTGTTGCTTTGTATATAATTGATACATAATACATTTTAATTAATTAATGAGTTAGGGTATTATGTTATCATTGTAAAAAATTGGAAAGCACCTTGCTCTCAACAGTTAAACACAAAACAATAAATGTTATAAAACTGACTTTTGATTAAAAAGTGGCTATTAAGGGGTCCGTGCGTGGCTCAGTTGGTTAAGTGTCTGACTCTGGGCTTCAGCTTAGGTCACGATCTGAAGGTCATGAGATGGAACCCCCATGTTGGGCTCATGCTCAGCGTAGAGTCTGCTTGAGATTCTCTCTCTCCCTCTCCATCTGCCCTCCCCCCTCCATATACACACGTGTGCTCACATGCTCTCTCTCTCTCAAATAAATAAATAAATCTTTCTTTAAAAGTGGCCATTAAAAATTACGTTTGTAAAAAATTATTTAAAATGTGAAAAGGTTTACGAAGCAAAATAAAACAAATTTCAAAGTCACAACTTAATTTTTTTAAATATACAAAGAAAAAACACTGACAGTGCGTGAGGGTTCCTTTTTCTTCACATCTTCACCAACACTTATTGTTCCTTGCGTTTTTTATTTTAGCCATTCTGACAGGTGTGAGGTGATGTGTACAGAATTGTTGAATCACTATACTGTACACCGGAGCTGATGTAACACTGTGTGTTAATTATACTGGAAATAGAATTTTTAAAAGTTTAAAAAAAGAAAAAAAAAAAACACTGCAAATGCTGCAAACAAATGTGCCACAACAGGGAAATGCTTAACTAACATATGGTCTATCTAAGCAGAGGAATATTATACAGCCATTGAAAACCAACTATCTAAGAATTATGAAATGGTATCTGTTTATGGAATGACAATATAGCTCAAAGCTTCATTATTGCTAATGTATATAAAGTATACCTACAGTTTCTGAGCAGAATATCAAATATACGATTTGCAAAGAGCCCAACTATGTAAAACTAAACCAACTTAAAAATGTATGCATAAAAGAAAAAAAAAATCTAACTACAGTAAATTGTTAAAAATAATCATATTTGGGCTGTAATCCTCAAGTGGCTTACTTTTTTTCCTCCCTTATGTTCTAAATTTTCTCCAATTAAGGAGAATTACTTTTATAATAAACGGTGTTTTTGATTGGTTGAGTAACAACAGCAAAATGTATACACAAACACACATACACGCAGATGAAGTAAGGCATGGAAAGCAATGGAGGACATTACTATCCAAACACTCTTCTCTTTTAATGGCTTCCAAGTTTGTTTTCTAAGAGGGTTAGATCACAGCCATGATCTATGGCAGGTAGCAGCCCAACCTAACCAGAGAATTGACTCAAATGATAACTTCTCAAGCCACGGTCACACTTTGGCTGTCACTTCAGCTCTGGCAGCATGAGCTGGGAGCAGCAGCTGAGCGATAAGACACGCAATTCAAGAGCAAGAGGATTCAGAACTCTATGCTCACTGAAAATCCAATTCAGTCTCCCTTGCCCATGCAGTTGCACCATGCGTGAGTGGGCTTGCCAAAGCTTACCTTGGAAATCAAATTTCCTCTCTGTTGTGTGTTATAGCATTCTGTAAGTTTAAGTCCATTGTTTCCAACTGAATTTTGCATTTTAATTGCAATGTGTTCAGGTAAGTATGTTCTGGTGGAGGCATTAGAAAAACCAGCTCAATGGAGGCCCATTGATTCACCACCTGGTATGTGTCTTTCTATGAACAATTCACCGTTTGAAAACATGAAGGAAAAGCTAGGGCATCGTGGAACAAGTCAGCACCCGCCCCCTCCAGCAACGACTATCACAAGAAAAAGGTAGCATTCCTTCTGAGTAATATCCATTCATCTACATTCTGGGTGGCATCATGAGACTTAAATGTCAAAAACCGCTAGTGTCCTTTTGAATGTTACCACTTTCCAGATGGGTTCCTCAATTTGAGGGTTCAGACTGGCATCCATAAAGACACAGGTATCTTCCTTTACTCTTCCTTCTTCCCTGATACAGAGGGCATGATGCCTTTTTAATACCTCACTTCCTACCACATGAGGATACAGTATATAAAACCTGCCATCTGGCTCTTTCTTTTTTTGATGAAGCCATTTACATTTTCTTAGTATAATTAGTATCGCACAGTAACTTGTCAATATTCTTCTGCCATGGCACCAAATAACAGTTTAAGTATACCTGCAACTTTGATGATTTATTTGTTGCAGCATGCTTTCAAGCGCTGGTGAGGGATAATTACCAGGGAGATTATTACATGGTGTTGGGTTAATTAAATATGATAAAGCCATTTGCCTGTGACATGATGGGTCTGTTTCAATCTAAATGATATAAAATGGTCAGACGCGTCAAAGGCAACATGGTGACCCCACAGAAGATTAGAACTAACCAAAATAGAATCCTGCTAATGATGTTTCTCAATCTGATGTTCCATGTCGATTTCACTAGCTGTCTTTTTAATCAGAGAGATGTCATTACAATGATCACTCGTGAACATTTGTGCCCAGCCCTCATGAGAAAGCAGGGACCTTCAAACTACCTTGATATGTTGACAAAATACAAAATATTACAAGGGTAAAAGGGAGTCTGCTGTCACTGAATTGCTTCTGATCTTCTTTGTTAGGCTAAACCGGAGCCAGTCTTAATTGAGGACAGCCTGCTGGGTTAGGGAGGTAAGAAACAAGAGGAGGTAAGAGACTGATGTCCCGTGGCTGCTGGACTATCTCCTTCCTCTAGTAGAGGTATCACTGGGCTGTAAACAGACCTAAGTGTTGGCTGAAAGTGTGATAGACACAACGTTGCAGACCATGTTTTCTATTTTAATTTTAGAGCAGCAAGAACAGAGATTAGTACTCTACCATATTTCTGAAGACAAAAAGTACTATATATTCTGAACATTAATGGCTGGATGCTGCCATGCTATGATAATAACATGGCAATAAAATGGAAATTATCTCTGTTGCTCAACTTCCATTTCCTTGGCACAGTTGACAGATACAACCGCTGCAAAGTCTACAGTGGCCGAAATGATCAATTCAGTCAAATACACATTAAGTCCATCCCCCCAAATATCAATAAAACTAATTGCTAGAATAACTGGCCAGGTGAGAGGCATCATTTGCAATCAGTAGGTATCTATTGAGGCCTCCCATGTGCAGGTCACTGTAGGAAACAAAATAAACAAACACCTTATGAAACTATTCCAGTCAATAGTAAGAGACTACCTTGCAGCTTAATTGAGAAAATAAGACATATGTTGCATGATTGGGTAGCAAATAGAAGCACTTCCAAAGGCCACAAGGAAGATCAGTCTAGTTATTTGGTATTTAGACAACCTCCATGAGAAAGCCGTTACTCCTGATAGCTTGCTTCCCTCACCTCCCTCCTGAACCATCGGCTGCAACCCATCTCACCCCCGCTACTCTGATTGAGCTGATCTCCTTGACTTCTTCTCCCTCTCTCCTCACTCCCTTTCTCTTCAGACTCTTGCAACCATCACTCTGGTTTCACTTCTTTTGGCTCTTCTAAGTGAAGAGTGCCCCACCCTGGGAACCTATGCTAAAACATGAACCCTGTGGGACAGTCTCTCTCCAACTCTTATTCCCGCTGCCCCACCCCCCTGGTCCATGATCACCAACAGCAACACCAGCAATTAGGGTGCTGGAAATTCAGTGTCTAAATGAGGAAGAGCTCAGGCAGAGACTCATGAGGGTCCGCATGGGTATCAGGGCAGTGCTGGATTGGAGCTGAGCCCTGAAGGAAAAGCAATGAATGAACAGCAGAATCCAGGGCCTGGTGGGAAGAAAGAGTATGAGCGAAAGCACTGAGATGGGAGAGCCAAGGCCCAGGCACCAGGAGATACAAGTACAGTTGGCACAAGGAACTTTAATTTGACAACAAAGCAAGGTGAGAGTAGAAAGACATTGGCTTGCAAGAATTCAAAAATTTTTGTTTGTACTTATTCAATGGGTACATTGCTACAACAATGTGTGTGAATCTCAAAAACATATTGAGGGAAGAAAGCCTTAAATAAAAGTCCTTGCTTCATGAGTCTACTCATACCAAGTTCTCTAACAGACAGAATGAATCCATGGTAGAAAACAGAGCAGTGGATGCTTTTGGAGTGATAGGGGGTCAGATTTGACTGGGAGAGATTCAGGGACCTTTCTAGGGTAATAGGAATATTCTACATCTTGACAAGGGCTTGGATTACATATAGGTATGCACTTGTTAAAACTTGCAGAACACATATTTCAGATTTATGCATTTCGCTGTGTGTAAATTTTACATCAAAAGAGAAAAAACTATACACAAATGTTGAGCTCTAGTTAATACTATGCATATTGATGTGTTTAGGGCTAAATTATACCAGTATCTGCACCTCACTCTGAAATGCATCAAGTAGAAAACAGAATAGATTAATGGATGGATAGAGGAATGGATAGAGGGAGCGAGAGGAAGAAATGCAAGTGATAAAATGTCAGCGGGTAGAATCCAGGTGGTGACTATTCAGGGGCCCACTGCAAAACTTAACTCATCTGTAGGTCTGATTTTGTTAATAAAATGTTGTTTTTAAAGATTTTATTTATTTATTTGAGAGAGAGAGTGAGCACAAGCGGGGGTGGGGGGTAGAGGGAGAGAGACAGACTCCCCGCTAAGCAGGAAGCCTGATGTGGGGCTAGATCCAGGACCCCGAGATTATGACCAAAGCCAAAGGCAGACACTTAACCAAATGCTGAGCTACCCAGATGTCTCCAAAATGTTGCCTTCTAACAAAAATTGTACGCTGGGTACAGATGAGCCTTGAAGTTAATGTAAATATTACACATTAATATCAGAAAGCATCTTTCAGTTTGCATCAAGAAATGCTGAGAAAAGCAATTCTTCAGAGATTTAGTCAGTTTTATTGGAATGTGTTGGATAATGACACGTAGTAAAGACAACAATGGTGGCTACTGCTATTATTGGCACATGTCAGCCACTCTCTTGTGTCAAGCATCAGGGAACTGCTTTTAAGAATCATCCCATTTGGGGCACCTGGGTGGCTCCGTGGGTTGAGGCCTCTGCCTTCGGCTCGGGTCACGATCTCAGGGTCCTGGGATCGAGCCCCGCATCGGGCTCTCTGCTCAGCGGGGAGCCTGCTTCCCCCTCTCTCTCTGCCTGCCTCTCTGCCTACTTGTGATTTCTCTCTCTGTCAGATAAATAAATAAAATCTTAAAAAAAAAAAAAAGAATCATCCCATTTGGGGCGCCTGGGTGGCTCAGTCGTTAAGCCTTTTGCTCGGGTCATGATCCCAGGGTCCTGGGATCAAGCCCCATATTGGGCTCCCTGCTCAGCGGGAAGTCTGCTTCTCCCTCTCCCAGTCCCCCTGCTTGTGTTCCCTCTCTTGCTTTGTCTCTTTGTCAAATAAATAAAATCTTATAAAAAAAATCATCCCATTTAATTCTATAACAACTTCAAGAAGACAGGTATTAACATCCCCACTTATTTGATGAAGAAACTAAGCCTCAGGAGATTAAGTGACTTGCCCAGAGCTAATCAGGGAGAAGGCTATAGAGCTGAGGTTCAAAGCTAAGTTTAGGCAGCATATACTGGGGACAGAGATGGCAAGTGGCAGGACAGGATTGGAATTCTGGTCTATATGATCCAGAATCCATGGAGCATCTTTGATCTTTGCTGTAACACTCTGCAGTTATCTCTGGCAGGATGGTGTGTCCTTGATTTCTCAGATAGGATCTCAATTCCTTCCAGAGTTGAAGAGAGAATCACTCCTTCCAAAATAATCTGAACTTGGTGTTATACATATCACCTTTGGGTTTATGGGTCTTGCAAATTACTCTCAGTGCATTTTGACCTAAATTCTACAAATTTCCCTTGACTTAAAAAGAGGTTACGCTAGACATCCCACATAGCACAGACATTTTAGCAGAAGCCTAAGGAAACCTCCTGCCTATGTTTTAAGAGGGATTTTAATGGTGGTCTTTCAGACAGTGAAGTATGGTGGTGAGGAAAATATTCGAGGGCAGGCAGCCCTTGGGGACGCCTCATTTCCTAAATTTAGTAAAAGGAACATCACTGTAGGATCCAGAGCCATCGTGTATTCTATAGGAATCTTGCTCTTGCATCCTGATTTTCCATAACTGCAGGGAGCTGACTTTATGACAATAAAATGTGAGAATCTGTCTTCTTTTATAAGAAGGGTAATTCCATGTAATTATTAACTCATTATAAAGAGCAACCTATGTCTGGGAACTCACAGGGCCTGGCCGCGAGCAGACACTCAGTGAAAGTTTACTTCCTTCCACTTCTCTCTTCTGGTCCGCACGAAGAAATGACACTCAGAGAGTCAGACCACGAAATACTCCTCAGAGGTATGTTTAGCACCAGGATCTGCAATTATGCCTCCCTTAGAATGCCTTTCCAATGAGAATCTCACAGTATAAAAAATTACATGCTTATAAAGGTAAATTTTCCTTTTTATGTCACATGGTTTTCTCCTAATAAATATTCACAGTGTCGATTCCCCAGTGATAACGGTATCGGCAGTGCCAGCACTGGGAAGGAGCAATCGGGGGATCAGCAGGGAGCAGTGGTAGGTTTTCGGTCAGAAACAACAGAGCCTACGATTCTGAGAGTTAAAATAGAAGGAATAGCGACTCAATCTCCGTGCCCACTTTCAGTGCTGGGCACTCAATGGAAACCTGTTGAATTGAGCTAAAGATGAGGAAGGCTTCACAAGAAGCATAATGGCAGGATCTTTACAAGGAAAGCCTGATAGTTCTGGAGAGGTTTATAGTGTCAGTAATTAGGAGCTCAACTTGAGGCATTTAGCTGACTGGATTCTGAAATTCCCTGCAGATCAAAGAACCAAAATACTAGTCTCTTTAAAAAGTGAGAAGAAAAACGACATTCAATTTGGCTTGATACATCCATGAACTACGTGGAGGAGAGGGGAATCCACGAAGAAATGAATTAGTCAAGAATTAATGAAGTATCTAGTTCAATCTCACAGGATAAAGGGACACAAATCTGTAACCAAAATCAACTCCAAAATGATCCAGGTCTTTCATTCATTATCCAACCCACATTTATGGAGCACCTGTTCCAGGTTCCATGCTATGACCTCAGACGCATCCATGAAATAAACGGATGTAGATCATACCTTATAGTATTTAACCCTGTAAAGGAGGCAAATTGGATTTCAAAATGCACCTCTCTACTCTCACATCTGCTTCCCCTGCACCCACAGATCTGCAGTCCCATTTCCAGATTTGATTTGAGCTTTACCCTTCCACTTTTCTTCCCAGTCTTGTCTTGGAGGGCCGGGAAGGGAAAGAACCTATATGGACAGAATCAAAATGTTTTCCAGCAGGTCAGAGAGAGAGGAGGGCCTCATTCCAAACATTTGTTTGTTTTAAAATGTGCATAATACAAAAAAAAATTTTACTACTACCCAGACTCCGCTTGTATACCTCCTATTGCTTTTTATGAGTGATCTCATCGAATCCCCCCTAGAAGCTGCAAAGTAGTTGTTCTTCATATTGTTATCATTATTATTGTTATTACTATTAGAGTAGTTATCCCTCATTTGTAAATGAGGAAAGAGAAAGTACATGATTGCAGCTTTTGCGTTGTCATGGGCCTCAGAATTAGGGCATCTAGAAATTGAACTTTGCTGTCAACTACTCGGTTTCCAATTCCATGGTCTTGCCACTCTACCCCTTTTATTTTCAAACCTCAGAGCTTGTTTATATATCTATTAAGTGGATGGCCAACCATTCAGGTGTTCTTATTTTTTCAGTAAATACTTATTAAATTCCAAACACACAGAGACACTGGGCATTTCCAAGATAGAGGCTGTCTTTTGACTTAAATTGTTGGCCCAGTACCTTGAATATCTTTGTATATCTTTTCATTCTTTCATTCATCCCCCAAACGGCTGCTGAAAGCTCACAATGCCCTCCTAGGTCTGGGGATGAAACAGGAACCAAAACGGGTAAAGAGACTGCGGGCATGGAGCATGCATTCTAGAGGAGGAGAGGGCAAATAAACAACTTTTAAATACTCCCTATGTCGGAATGTGATAAGAACTGTGAAGAAGTAAAGCATGGGAAGGGGTCATAGAGTGATGGGAGACAGAAGGGATGGTAGTTTATACTAGATGACTTCTGTACAAAGGGGACATTTCAGCAAATACTAATTAAAAGAAGGAACGAGCCATGAGGATATGGAGGGGGTGCATTCCAAGTGGTGAGAACAGCACGTACAAAGGCCCAGAGGTGGACTGGAGTCTGGTGTGCTCTAGGACCAACAAGGAGTCTGAGGCAGCTGAAATCCCATATTCATGTGTTTAACTGAAATCTATAAATGTCAAGGTGTTGGTTGTTTTTCACACAGTTGCACCAGGGATGTCCTGGTTTATATGTACTATCTTAGGGCAGCAGCTTGTGTACCGCCAGAGAGCACGGGGGACAATTACTTTTCCTTAAAAAGTCAGTAAGCTGCTTTCATCACTCCACAAGAGTGGCTGGATAATGAAGAGAACACTCACCCAAACCACCCAGGGCATCCCCAAGAGTGAGAGCCTACTGATTGGAAAGACGTTTATAAACAGGTGCAGAGAGAATGGAGCCCCCCCCTTTCCTCCAGCCTAACAGGTCTTTGCTTTTAGTCCCCAGGGCTTTCCAGGGAGTCTCTCCCACAAGTCCAGCCAGCCCACTGTTTGCCCAGAGGACTTGAATTGCCAGGGGACATGGAAGAAGTGACCCAGCCAGGAACATGGCCATTGCTGAAAGTCCAAGACAGAGGGAGCCACAGACAGAAGAAGCAAAGCTGAGAGTTTGGCTTCTAATTAGTGGAAAGTTAAAGTTGGTTTGAATCATTAGAATTATTGACTTAGGGGTTTATTAAATAACATCCTCTCACATATATATTCTATTAATACTCTGTGGTAGTTCAGTTCTCAAGCTTCAGTGCTTGAGAATTGTGTGCATTAAGAGATAATATTTTAGAAAAGTCGTGGGTAAATTTTGTGCCAAAAAGTGCAAGCTTGAGTAATTCCCTTTTTATGAAATGTAGATAACAATTTAGAGGTAATCAATTCTAATGGCACAGATCTCAGAAATCCCGAGAATGTGAGTATCATTGGAGCAGAAAGAGAAGCTTGGTGATCACTGGATTCAATCCCCTCATTCAGTCCTGGGAGAAAACAGAGGGACATGGATGAAGGTCAAGGTGTAGGTCACTGGGGGACAGAAGCGAACACATCACTTCTTGCATGTTCTGTTGTCAGTTGCTTCCCTTCCCGCTACTAACTTGTGGTTTCACTTTGCAACTTCCCTTAACATACTCTGTAAAAAATTCACTGAGCCTGTCAAGTGCTTAAATTGCCATTTCTCTTTGTCTTTTAGCTTTTGTGCCCTTAATTCATAGCTCACCTCACTTGTGAGAACTCAGTGTCGACAGAAGGCATTTTTACTGTATTCTAAAATTATTATATTTGGTATTTTCCTACTAGGATTTATTACATACACACACACACACACACACACACACACACACACACACGCACACATATACGTATATATAAAATAAACCGGGGCTGGAGGAACTTTAGGCATCACTCCAAATTTCATGACTTTGAAGGATTCTCATTCCCCCCCCCTCAAAAATACGTCACCTTCTGCTCCTGACAATGCCATGGAGAAATGCTAGCTTGAACAAATGGAAGTTGTTGAGACATGAAATGAGTGAGGAATAAAATATTTTTTTAAAGTTTGTGTGGCTTTTAATCATGCCTAAATCACAATCACTAACTCCCAGTTTGCTGTTACCTTCTGGTAAGCTTATCCAGCATATTCACAATGCAATGCCATGTGGTGAAAGCAACTAACCCCAGATAATTTATCAAGGAAAAGTCTCCTGCGTGGAAAGAACATGACATCATGATAAAAAATACATTTTTCCCACTTAGTCTATATTGTATAAAAGCATTAAAAAATGGTGAATCTTATACGGGATTAATTGACAGTATACCAAATGACCATGATATGACCACTTTCTAAACCCAATGTCCCTTCCCACCTCACAAAAGATAAGAATTCAACTCTCCCCCTTTTGAAAACTGGCTGGGCAGAGGGCCAAAGCTAATTGCCAACTGTCAATCCCATTATATCTAAATTTGTGTTGCTGCCAGAGTTGTCCTGCCCCCCTTCCCTTCACCCACTTACCAATGATGAGCTGTGTACTTACATTTAACACAAATGCTCCTATGCTTAGAACAGCCCTGGAATAGGTACGCTGGACAAGATTTTTGTTCCAGAAAAACCCCATGCTTGGGAGGATTGTGTAATAAAAGTGTTTTTCAGAAGATAGGATTAGAGCAGACTACTCTTTGCAAATTTGTAACCACATAATCAATGCAAATGATAATAACTGTAACTGATTTTTTTTAACTAGCATGTTTGAAAAGACATGATGGATTCTTTTTTTTATGATAAATTCTTAATTTTAAAAAAGTACAATAAATATAGGGCTTCGCCTTTAAAAATGTGCAGGTTGATGGAAAGGTGATAAGGGAAGAGTGAGACTCTGGAATTATGGAAACAGAGGCACAATGCTGCAAGGTGAAGGAAATCACCCAATAAGCACTTCCAAGGGGGTGGATTTGGCCAAGGAACGTGGGGTGGGTCGCATATAGACCATTCTGGATTCCTCTGAGGCTTGGTGGTGTTAGTATACTTTCATTCAGCTGCTGTGTCTTGGTGATGCAAGCAATCCATGTTCTGGGGAATACTGCATATAGACCAAAATAATTTTTATGCTACTGATATTCCCATATGTAATCAATTGCCTAGGAGCTCATCTGCATTAGAAGAATATTCAGTGTAGTAGATCAGATTTTATTTAGATAAGACCATAATACATGGTCCCTGCAATGATAGCTCATGATCTTCCTTGAGATGGGTATTTGTTCATTGTCTTGGTTTGGATTCCCCTAAAACCAGAACCTGAGACAAGGACTTTGGCACAGGTAATATATTTGGGAATTTGTCCCAAGAAGAACAAGTGAAGAAGTAGGAAAATGAGGCATAAAAAGGAGATATATAAAGCTCCTACAGGAGTGCCCGGGGATCTCAGTCAGTTAAGCATCTGTCTTTACCTTAAGTCATGATCCCAGGGTCCTGGGATAGAGCCCCACATCGGGCTGCTTCCCAGAGAGCCTGCTTCTCCCTCTCCCACTCCCCCTGCTTGTGCTCTCTCTCTCATTCCATCAAACAAATAAATAAAATCTTTTTTTAAATAAATAAATAAAATGAAGCTTTTACAATGATCAGGTTCATGCTGTGGGTACCTGGAGCCCAAACCCAAAGGGGACCCTTTGCAAAACCATGTAGCATATGACTCAGAATTCTCTCACAGGAGGATGGGGAAGCTGGGACATTTATCACAGACTCTCATCTGTTGAGAGTGATGCCAGAGTGTTAACCTTCCATTTCTAGAACTCACCTGCTTGCTTCTTAGCAAGCTCCCAGTGCTAAGAAGGCCCTTAGACAGATAAGAGAGACAGAGGCATCTGAGACGGTACACACTGTCAACCTCGTGTAGGTGAACTTAGGTGGGCCAATGGGCTACAAGGAAGAGAAGCACAGTGACTGCTGCACACATTAAGGAGAGACCAGCAGGATTTTCACAGGCTTATTTGAGGGTACGAAGAACTGAAAAAAATTGAGCCGTGCCAATTGGAGTTATTGTCACACCCTAGGCTACCATGCCTAAATTTCAATGATCAGTTATGCTTATTAGATAAATCATGACTACCTCTCAATAAAACAGAATTATCTCAGTGCCTGCCACACTCATAGTCCATCTATAAGAAAGTGCACAAGTCTGTCCTCGCTGTTGCTGAAAGAGCCCTATGCAGTTCTTTAAGCACAGGTGGCCACGTTCTATACCACATGATCCCTCCTCCGGACACCGCTGAGTGGCTCACAGTGGCCATGTAACCTAAGAGCAGCCCTTGGGTAGGCTGCCCGATAGTATAAAGGCTCTACCCAATCAGATTCTCCCCAGGGACTTAGGCAGAAGTGAAAAGATTGCTCTGCTGAAAGGAAACACAGACCAAAGCAAACGGAACGTTATCAACCATACTCTCAGCTAAGGTGGTAACATTAAAACCCAGTAGCATCTCTAGCTGGAAACATAACTCTCCCTCTACTTCCTCAACCAATTTCCCATCTTTGGGAAGCCTGGATGTCCAGCTATTACCAAGTTCCCCGAGATTCTCATTTCCCTTATTTCTCAGATCCCCACTACTTCAATATAATCTGAGTATGTCCCTTTTTTTCTTGCAGT
Source organism: Nasua narica (assembly GCA_028533885.1). NCBI lineage: Eukaryota > Metazoa > Chordata > Mammalia > Carnivora > Procyonidae > Nasua > Nasua narica. The sequence continues at coordinate 44,938,928 of CM052803.1, read as the reverse complement.
TCAAAGATCTAGGTTCACATGTGCCAGGAGAATATTTTCCAACTTCCTGGTTTCGTCCAGTTCTTTTCTCATTTGGTACAAGGAAAATGTCCCTTGGGGTCTGTGCACTCAGTTCTGGGGTCTCTGCACCCATCAGACCATTGCTTTGGTTATGAGTCCAGTCTTTCTTGCCTTTGCCAGGCTGGAGGGTCATCAACAAAGAAGTGCATCATCTCCAATCAGCCCCAAAGGCAAAGCCATTACCTAGGCATTCACACACCTGCCAGAGAGATTTCCAGTCCCAGAATGGATTGATAATGTCATTTTAAGAAGCTAAGGCGTTACCAAAGCTTGCATTTCCAAGCTACAATAGTCAAATTGCTTCTACCTGATCAATTACCTAGAAATTGAGCTTTAAACCAAAAGCTAAGTTATTATGGAAGCCCTCCGGGCAATGCAACTATCTCTTGCAATTAAATGTTGACATAAGTCTTTCAGAGCTACAGACTTGCTTTTGCTTCAAGGCTTCCTTCCAGGCATGTGAAAGATGCCCAATCCTCAGGTAAACATTCTTTGAAAACCTCTGAGCAAATGGCAAAGGTCTTTGGGTGTGGGGGTTTTGGGGAGAACTTCAAAGATCAAGAAAACTGTTTGGATACAAATGAAGGTGGTTGTGGTTTATTTATTCAAGTGTCTGTAAATCGCCTGCTGCAAGCCAACCTTGAGCAAAAATACAGGGGCACTGAGAGGAGTAAAAAGTGGTCCCTGTTTTAGAGGAGACTGAGTAAGTAGCGCAATAGACTGGAAAGTAGATGAACTACAACTGAACATGAAAATCCTCTGACCTCGGTATGAACTAAGAGCTGTGTGGGAATCAAGGACAGAATAACTAAGTCCCAGAGAGTTGACAAGGCTTGGGAGAAAGGGAGAGTGCCAATGTTCCATGGATCCTGATGGATGAGTAGGATGAGTTAGGGAAAGAAGGAAGAATTAAAGGTTGGTCCTTCAATGAAGATCATGTACCAAGAATTATTTCAGGTGGGGCTAGAGTAGTTAGAGAAGACCAAAATCTCTGCCCTCATAAAGCTTATGAGAACCAAATCAGATTGTGTGCAAAGCACATTAACAGTGGCAAGGGGATGGTCACACATTGGTGAGAGTTTCGACTGTCTTTCTGAACATCGGCTAATTTTCAGTTCTAATAGGAGCTTACAAGAACAGGACCTTTTGGCATTGCTGCCCTCAGGTACTGCTCGTACTAGAATGAGGGGAGGGGAAATGTTAACACTAGCTCCTACTCTAATATTCCCTGCTTGACATTGTGCTGGGCACATAATAAGCACTATCTCATTTAATGTCCCCCATATTCCTAAAATCCCCATTTGTAGAAGAGGAAACTGAAGCTAAAAGGGGGTAAGCACCTAGGAAAAGGAATTGCTGTACTATCCACACCGCCCAACTATCTCGGTTGCCAGGCAGTTTAGGGAGATAGCACATGGGAAGGACCTAACACGGTGCCTGGTTTGTGGTAAGGGATCAACAAATGGTGGCTATCATTAGTATTATTACTAGAGCATTCCAAATCCACATTACTTGTCCCCCTATCAGAAGGCTATCAGTTTTCATTTGCCCTTCTTGGGAGCATGGGCTCCCTTTCCTCTTTCCACTATTTTTTGGGGGAAGGGGGGGGGCTATATCTAATTGACAAGCAGTACTTCTACACCTAAGCAATAAGTTCTTGGGCAAACTTCCCTAGCAACAAATGAAAGTATGCAACTTTCACAAGCTGCCGCATCAAAAACCTTTCCTCAAAAGTACTTAAATATAGAACATTTTAAACTAAGTTTGTGGACATAATTAAACTTGAAACCACCACTAGCTTCTCTACCTCCAAGCCTTTAGCCAAGTGGCTTTCCCCCTGAAGAATGTTCTGAGACTTCTCATCTGTCTAAGGCAGAAGCAACCCAACTTGCAAAGTCTTCCCAGCCCATCTCTGAGCTCCATCTGTAGTCTTCCCAGCCCATCTCTGAGCTCCATCTGTAGTCTATCTAGCCCATCTCTCAGCTACGACTGCAATTTTAATGACTCCCCCTATTTTCTTCATTGTACTCATGTCACCATGATTTTGGCATGCAGTATAACGATTTTGGCATGGAGTATCTTCAACAAGGCATTTAATCAGAACCAATGCCTAAACACCCAATAAGGCCCTAGAACGCCTACACCACCTAAAGGTCAGCCCTGCCACAATGGATTCCCAGTGAGTTTTGGCTTGGGTTTGGTTTGCTTCTGTCCCCACATCTTGAAGTCAAAGATTTTTTTTCATATTAATCACCAGTAAATGTCAGGTAAATGAATGAATGAACAATGAATTGAATAAACAAATGGATGGTGCAGGAGGTGAAGGAAAAAATGGATGGTGAAGGAGAAAATAGTAATAAGAAAATAGAAGGAAAGAGGTAGAATCGAAGTTTTTAAAGATTTCAGAAAATTGGAGACCCCATCAGAAATAACCAACCTGAGAAAATATGGTTATAAGAAAAACTATTATTTGAACAAGATTACTTCCTTAGAGACTTCAAATTAATCCTTCTGCGCACTCCCTTCTCTAATCTTCCCAAACACAACTTGCTTAAGCGGTTTTCTTTGTTATTCCCTGGTCTTCTCTCAATACAATTGCTGCCATCTAACTAGAAGGTCAGAAAGAAGGCTTGTAAATGCTCTTCCCCTGAGCCATCATTTGGGGCTGAATGCACAGGCCACATCCCCTATAGGGGGAAAGACTGAGGAGGGCTGGCAGCCAATGACTAATTTTTTCTATAGTCCCCATAGGGCCAACTGGATGTGAAACAAAGAGAATGCTACGTTTGTGTTATCAAGTCTGTCCACGCCAACATATATACAGGCCTGTGTATGTAAGTGTACACACACCGCCCCATACATACACACACACAGGCCACTTCGAACAAATTTGTTTTTCATGATTATAGTAATAAGGACTTTGAAAACTACTGCATTGTTTTGAGTTTCCCCTTAAAATACAGGATTGCTCTCACAAAACATAATTTCAGTTACAGAAACCCAATAATGAACCAAAAATACCCTCCCAAGCCCTTTTGGCTCATGCAGTACCCACTGACTGTGACAAGCACTAGTAGAGGTTTGGGGCTTTTTGTATTATTAATAAAAGGACGCAAATAAAATGAGTTGGCTTTTAGAGATCATTATCGAGAGTCTAGATAACAAAGGTCTGTGGAAGCTGTTTTGCATTTTGCCGTATCAAGAAAGCATAGGGCTGCTTAAAAACCTAAATAAATTAATAAATAAGGCAAATGATAACAATATTGATCCAGCAACCCTGAATAGAGAATAGCCTACTGCTTCCTTTCGTGGAAAAGCCTTGTCTCTGCCGGATAATGCCTAGCACCAGTGAAAGTAAAATGTATGTTTCATGGCAATTCTCAAGAACCCTAAACCATACCACAAGAAACTCACCTCTTTTCCAGAAAATAGGAAGGTTAGAAAGGCCAATTCAACAACTGGCTTCTTTAATATGGCAACTGAGATTAATTCAAAAGAATACTTTTCCTTGTTGATCTTCATCCAAACATTCATTCAATAATCACTTGTTCATTATTCAGCAATGATTATCAGTAAGAGTCCAAGTATATTTGAGAACAGCAAGCAAGAAGAAACATGGAAAGTTACAATTTGTGTTTTAGAACCCTGGGGCAGAAATAGACACAAAAACATTTTTGCAGAATTCTAAATGAGAATCAAATAAGGCATTAAGGTTACTGTAACCTACATTCATTGTTGAGGAGTATCATATTCCTATTCCTGTGCAATGAACTACAGAGGACAACAGGCAGACCTACGGTCTTGAGCTGCTGTCCCATTAGCTTTGAAACCACCAGAGGCTTAACCACTACGATTCTTTGAAGAGTCATAGAACACTTAGACTAAAGGGGATCTAAGAGGTCATCTAATTCAGTAATTCACATTTCCTCATTAACGGTTTCATAAAAGAAATATTTCACGGAATTTCAACAGAGGAAAAGGATGAAAAAGGAGTGTTCCTGGGCGAAGGTCTGGTCTCCATCAGAGGTCCTCTTCTCTTGATATTTGGACAGCTTCTGAGGTGAACCCACAAAATCAAGGTCTCTATGGAATACGGCTTAGAGACCACTATTCAAAGGCAAGCCCCTTTATCAGATGGCAAAATTGAGATCAGAGAGAATCAGTCTTGCCCAAGGTAATAACACTAAGTCAGGGATATATTTGGCATTAGACTTAAAGTCTATTTCTACCATTGTAGAGCACCATCATTTGGTTAGGAAGAATGTTTTTGGAGGGAGATAAGGATTGTTTTGGATGCCCTGAATTCAAGGTGATGGTGAAATATCCGTGCGCTGGTATCTAAGAAGTAGTTAAATACACGGGTCTGTACCTTGGCATGGGAATAGCACCACATTCTCAAATGCAGGTGTTGTCGTCACAGAGAGGATAGATGATGTCCAAAGAGAGGGCAGAAAGCCCCTAATTAGGGGTAGGAAGAAGAGCCCAATAAGAGATGTTTGGAGAGGTAAAAGAAAAACAAGGACAACAACAGATCTGAATTTTTTTTGATATGGAGTGATATACTAACTTTGAACTATGTCAAAATAAAACATCTGTGAGGAGACTGAACTCAGAGCTCCCAACTATTTGTTTCTTTTTTTTTTTTTCCCCAAATTTATTTTAATTTTTCAGTGTTACAAGATTGATTGTTCATGCACCACACCCAGTGCTCCATGCAGTACGTGCCCCTCTCGATACCCACCACCAGGCTCACCCCCCCCACCCCCTCCCCTCCAAAACCCTCAGTTTGTTGCTCAGAGTCCACAGTCTCTCCTGGTTCAACACCCCCTCCG
>CM052803.1:44779958-44933936 GCA_028533885.1 Nasua narica | reverse complement strand
GGTAAGTGAGTCCAACTTTTGTATCAACATGGACAGGACTAGAAGAGATTATGCGGAGTGAAATAAGTCAAGCGGAGAGAGCCAACTATTTGTTTCTCTTCCTTCAACACGCATAGCCCCTTCTGATCTTTGCCTTCTCACAAAACCTGCTCCCCCCCACGCCCCCATCCGCATGAGGAGGAAACAATGATACATAGAAGCCAAAATATATTGTTCTCAAGAGTTCACTGTCAAACAATAAGGAATTTTGTGAACCAATTGTTATAAACATAGATGTTATTAAAAATAAATTATACGCACTATGTTTGAATAAGTTCTCTTAAAAGCAAAGACAACAAATAATCAAAGTTTATAATTCCTTAATTATTTTACCGTATTTTACTAAAATCTATGCTCTTAAGGTTACTTATGTCTGTTCTATCTATATGGAAAAATACTATATAACGCGGTGACACTACATATCTCTTTTCAGCTCTGGATTTGGTAATGCCATGTTGGTCCTTTGAAAACAGCTCTGCCGGAAGTACGCAGCATGGGAACAGGGACATGCTACAAATTGGGACAGAGACACCTCTGGAGAGAGACGACCAGTCTCCCTGGGACCCAACATTCTGCCTCCCAGTTCTGGCCCTCTGGAAGGCCTAGCTGAACTTGCCGCATGTGTCCTAGGAATTCTGTTTTTCTTAAATTTATTTGCGTAGACATTCGTTACTTTCGAATGCATAGCCAATGACTGAGATTTTGGACATTTTCAAAAGTCATTTTCACATAGGATCTTTTAGAGTCAGGGCTTGCCTCAGTTTAGACTTGCGTCAACAAATCAAGAAATACGCAAGTATCCATAGAAGACTCTGGGCTAAGTCATTTAGAAAGTGAAGGATTGCAGAGAAAATTGTTCTAGACTCAAGGGGTATGATGGGTAAGGGAGGGGTGGAGGGAAGAGGATCCTGCATGAGGCAGCAGAACAAAGCAGGAACAGAGAAAGATTTCTTTTTTACATGCTGCTTTCTATTCAGGATCCTTGAAGAGAAGTTGACAGTCCTGAGAAATCCACTATTAGCTCCATTACATTTCTACTTAATATTCTATTCATTGTTCTCTCACCTCAGGCCATCCTATTTACATAATGAGAGGAGATTTGGTGGAGAGGAGGGGCATGTATCAATTGTCACGGGCCTGCCTTGTTAGTTTATACTGTAAATAACACGCTTGTTTCCCCTGCTGCTGCTTTGGGGGACATTCTGTTAATTTCAGTCCTCATCTTGTTTTTGCCAAATTTGGCAGCAGAATTTTTAGAGGAATATTCAGATGGTTAGACATGGTCGTTATTTGATGGTGCTTCAGCTGGTATATTTCTAGAAGACAGATACAAACCACTCGGTATGCCAGTTGAGATCAGTGCTAGCCCACACAGGCCAGCTTTCTGCGCATTTAGACTGGGGGAATGATTTCCCACACCCATGAGAAAGGATCTACCTTTCTCATCTACTTGGGCACCCTCGTGCTGATCAACATAAAGGGCTATAACCAAGGAGAGCCATATGATTTGCACGGCTGGGTACAAAATGAAAATGTGGGTCTCTTGTACAAAATACAAGCAAAACATTTCCCCTCTTTTCTACACTCTCTCTGAACCTGTCATGCTCCCTTAGGCACCGGACATTCATGTGGTGAGTATCAACCCTCCCAGGTGCCTGGAGCTCTGTGCTTTGATTCTGCAAGTGAGGCACATACACCTGACTCGACCTCCCTGCCCCAGAGCTCACTGTGGCTACAGATCAGGACTTAGACACCTCGGGGAGCAGGGAGCCAAGAACACATCTGAGGGAGATGAGGAAGCAGTGGGAGGTGGGGCTGCAGGTGAAACACAGCTCTAAGCCCCAGATCGTGCTCCATTGTCTCACTGGATTTCATTTACAAAACACAGAGACAAAGAAAATAATCTATTAAGAATTTCGAGATGGTGACCACAAAGCATTAACCCCAAACATGAGGCCCCCCTCAGAGCATGGGGCTTTCTGCAATTGTACATGCCATCTACCAATAAAGCCATTCCTTACAGTGAACTTCTTTATCTGTCATGGTGACACTAGTTGGTCCACACCTGGCTTCATGGGTAAGAGCACATGCTGAAGGTCACATATGACTGAGCAGTGAATAGAGAAGATGGTCGGGATGAGGGGAAGAGAGGAAAAGTCCAGTTGAGTTGGCTGATCTCAAGTCACCAATAGTTATCTCTCATTCCATCACTGTTACGGTTTGAAGCATACACATCTAAATGAGGAATATTTGAAGACACTTGTTTTAAATGACCAACAGTAGGATTAAAAGTACTCAATAGGTATTTACCAAAAGAATGCACTCAATCCTAACAGAAAAGTGGAACTCAGAGTCTTTGCCTGTGCTTTTGGGAAAAGGAAGCCGCTTAAGCCAGTCTCTTGCAATTTTCTATGTTAAAAAGCTTCAAGTGGACTTCAAGAATTTCTTCTTACTATTCTGTCCAACCCTGATCTGCTGGAAACATTCTTTCAGACATTCCTCTACTTTTATTATTAAAAAAACCCCAGAAGTGCCATTGTGTAAGGTCTTCCTTTCCCATGGTAGGACCTTTTTAAGACAACAGTAACCAGCACCGAAGTCAGCTTTCCAGAGAAAGCTCTGACTTTCAGAGCCTTCTTTAGTCCTGTGTCAGATCAGTAGTCTAGTAAGCAGTCAGGCCTAAAGGGGATGAGCACGGGAAGAAGAATCTCTTACATGGCGCCACAAGGGAATCACCCACAGGCTCCCCAGAAAGGAGAGAGTGGGCAGTAAACCACATGACCAAGATGGAGCCTGGGTGAGACAAACACTCAGGCCCAGCTCTCTATGGTTAACAGATTAAAGACCAGACATCCTTCCTGAATGTTCAGGAAACTTCTGCTCATTTAGATCAGCACCTGGCTTGTTTCTTTATTCAGCAATAAAGATATTCTGATTTCTGGCCACACACACTCCCCCCCACCCCACCCCCACTCCACAACCATCTGCTCCCCGATTTCTGTTTACCACTGCCCCCTAGAGCATCGCTGCCTTCGGAGGTAGACTCCATTCACTCAGCTCCACCTCTGTCCTCCAGGAATCACACAGGGGTATTTAGAAAGTGTTTCCTTTTGGTGGAACACCTCCATGGACTGTTATAGTAAAAGGGTTTTGAGGGTTCTTAATCTAATCTTTGAGTCAAACCAGGGCAATCTCCTTGGAGTGCCCAAAGAGATGCTGCTAGCCTTCAATTCTGTATTTCTAGGGGCAGAGAGCCGTACTTCAGCACACACTCCTTCTTTCAATCAGTCATTAGAAAATATACCAGTGAGCACCTTCGATGGGTATGGCTGTATGTTAAGTGATGGGGAAAATTTAGGAAGAAAGGAAAGAAAGGGGGAGGGAGGAAGGGAGAAGGAAGGGATGGAAGGAAGAGATGGAAAGAGTGAGGGAGGGAGGGAAGAAAAATGATCTTGTCAGATGGACGATGCAAACAGTTAAAATATATTAAGTTTAAGGAGGTTCAGTAATAGAGGCATCTATTTACAACAATCGCATCATCCTGGGCTCTAGTCCCAGCTCTTCCACTCTGCACATGACTTTAAGCAAGCTACAAACTCATGCTGAGTTTCCTCATCTCTAACAAAGGCTTCCTACCAGCTCCTACCTCAGAGCACTGTTGTGAGGAGTGAATGAGTTACCAACATAAAGTTCTCAGCTGAGATGCAGCTATCATCATCATCACCACGGTACTGCTGATGCACTGGCGGAGTAGTAATGCTTTTCAAAGTAATCTTATAAATATTTCTTGAATAATGCGTATTCCCACATCCACTTTGCACCCCCCCTTCAACCTGTCCTCTACCAGTCACCAGAGTAATACAAACATGCCCACCTCTGTATAATCCCTCCTTCGGTTTCCCATTTTCTCTTAACTGGAAACAGAAACCCTGATGTGGCCTCCAAAGACCTGCATGGCCTGTTCCCCACCTACCTCTCCAACCCCACCTATATGAGGCTCTCCCCGGGAACGCCAAGCCAGACGCTCTGGCCTCCTTGTATCCTTCACATCACAGCAATTTTCCCTTCATCGGGACATTTCCTTGGCCCTTAACTTCCTCCTGACCCTTCAGGTCTCAGCTCAGGTGTGACCTCTTTCTCCAGGTCCCCTGACTGGCCAGTTGTCCCTCCCACAGGCTGTCACAGCCCCTGTCCTTCTCCTTTCTTTTCATCATGGTGCCAGTTCTACATTCACTTGCATGATTATAGCATTCTTTAATAATCCAGCTCACCGCCAAAACCTATAGACTCAAAGCTCCATGAGGGCTTAGATTTTGTCTTCCTTGTTCTTCCCTGGGTTCCTAATACCTATTACAGTTCTTGACACAGGCTAGGTGCTCAATAAGTATTTATGACATCATTTTTACTTGACACAGAGAGATAAAACGGGGAATATCATAACCATTTCATAAATGAGGAAATTGAGTCTTTGAAAACTTAACTGACTTGAGCAACGCTGGATAATGGCAGAATTAGGGTAGACACCTGGGTTTCATGAGGCTGAGATCTATGTGTCTGTCCCACCCTTGCTTCCACCCTTGCTCTGCCACTGCCACAATGATTGCTCTTGGTCCTGCTTCCCGGAAGGAGTGAGAACAAGTGAATGCCTTCCTCCACATTCTAAACCTGGACACATTTGAAGTGAGTTTTCCTGCTCCACCAACGTCACTATCCAGCCTCATTTCCCCAAATGAAGGTAGACTCTGTCTCTAAACAATTCCTCATACAGGGGATTTCCAGGCTTCCTAATTCAAGCCTCTTGGAATGTAATGTGAACTTGAACTTATTTAAGCAAACAGAGAATGTGTTGGTGCATGTAACCAGGCAGTCCTCAGGGTCAATTTGAGGTACTATTGGATCCAAGAATCTGAATACCTCTTCCCTTTTTCTTTCTCTCTCCATTTCTTGTCTCTGTTGGGCTCTTTATCCGATCTGTCATATCCATGTAAAGGAAAGTTGGATCCTACACTTCCAGGCTCACCTAAGCTTTGGAACTAATTATTTCTGTGGAATAAAAATAGCCAACTCTCTGCAACATCCAAATTACATCCCCCAAGGAACTCTCGAGTGCTCTACGTGTGTCATAAATGTGTCTCTAGGCCAATCACTTAGCCCAGACAATTAGAGATCTAATTGGCCAGCTCAGTGAAGGTATCTATTGGGATGAGAGAGGCACATGAACGTTCAAGAAGAATTATCTGAAAGAATCAATGGCAGGAAGGAGAAGATGCTGGGCAAACAAAAGTAGTAGCTGAAGGCTAGTATACACATCTTCCACCATCTTGGCCCTGTAGAGAGGATCATCTACTACACCTAGACTTGTAGAACTCTCCTAATTCTCTAGGTAGATTCTGATCTGCAGCAAGCATGGTGGGACTAACATGCATGCCTCACTTTCAGACAATATACAGTTATAAACAGAGTTTAGAGAGAGTAGTAGAGAGAGTAGCCTCTCTCTCTGCAGATGAATCACCTTGCTGACTCATATTGAGGTCACAGCCCAAGAAGAAGAAGGAGGAGGAGAAAGAGGAAAAAACTCTGTCACATGGAATCAAACTTCAACTCAGAGACAAATTTCCTCTCTGCTGGTGGCAGTGCCAAGAGATTACTCAAAACCCATTTTGACTGTCAAATTGCACACACAATTAAGGACACAGGTGATCATCTTGTCCTGGAAGTCAGAATAAAAGCCGATACCAAGCAAAACACACTCTGCTTAGTAAATTAACTGCCATGTGCAATTGCAGCTGAAGCCCTATTCTGGATGGGAACATGAATTCGGTTGCAGTAATGAGACCAATTTCCTGTGGGGTTTATGGATCCACTCTCTTTTCTTAGTAGTTGTACGTCACACCAGGGAGAAGCATCAAGGGCCTTAGCAAAACCCCCAGCTATGATGCTGAAAGTCAGTGAATTATATATTACAGACCAGCTGCTCTGTCACATGGGGGCCACTGGAACACAGAGAACAGAGAAAAAAGTTCTAGACCCACAAAGGACATATAGATGGATTTTTCTGCATTTGCAAAATAAAAGGAAAGTCGGGTGAACTATTTCTTCACCTTGAGCCCAAACTTTTTCAGGTACAATCAACTCTCTAAAGCCAAGCCTTAGTTTTTAAAAAAATAAAGGTTGCCTGGCATAAACACATAGCTTACTGTTGTTAATCATGGCCTTTTGTCGCTTATGGAAGAAAAAAACAAGTGGAAAAGACAGTTACAATTTTCTCTTTGGAATACTAACACTATGCTATTCCTAAATCCTGAGAGTTGGCATAAGTCACATTTGCATCATCCAGACATTTTTTTGAAAACCATCTTTGGGGACACTAATTTATAAATGGTTTCAAAGCCTCTGAGCTTTCGATTTAAACTAATTCGGGTCTAGCTAGCATCAAACAATGGTTCTCAAATGCTAAGCATCAGAATTACCTGAAGGACTTCTTAAATAGCACAGAACTCCAGAGTTCCCAATTCAGGGGGTTTGGGATAGGGCCCAAGAATCTGCATTTCTAACAAGTTCCCGGGTGATGCTGATGCCGCTGGTCCAGGAACCATACTTTGAGAACCACTACCCTTAAAAAGAATTCTCCCAATATATGAAAAAATTCAGCCCTTTCCTTTATACCTAAAGGATATATAAAAAGAAACCAAACCTGCCTGAACCAACGCTCCTCAAACTATGAAGTGCATACAAATCACCTGAGCATCTTGTTAAATGCAGATTCCTGAATTACAGGTTTCAGGAAGTGTCTGAGAGTCTGAAATTTTAACTAGCTTCCAGATGATGCTTATGTGGCTGGTGTGAGACCCAGTTTGCACTCCATAATAAAAGATCTGACCTCTTTGGGCAGAGCAGTTGTCCATGGCACAACAAATTTCACTCTGATTAAACAGTCCCACTGGAAATAAAGGCCTTGCATGGTGGGAGCATATTTTCTACTCTTTTGGGTCAATCATGTTCTCTGGGAAAATGCCTGCCATAGAGAAGAACTAAGTCAATTTAACAACGCGTACCGAGTATCTACTATTTATGTATCAATTTTCACTATCAGGGATATATAAATGCAGGAGATAGGGCTGTTCTAATCACACAACTGGTCCCTAATAATTATTTTAATATTGCAGAGTTAAACTATTGGAAGCAGTCACCAAAAATAAAGTCCATATCATACAAGACAAAACCCCAAAACAATTCAGAGTAGCTCTGACCATTGTGCTACCCTTGCAACTTCTATGCAAGTTGGACAATTTTTCAAAGTAAAAATTTTACAAAAGCAGGTTTGGAATTTTTTCTAGATCTTAGGAAAATGACATTTTACACACACATGCGCACGCGCGCGCGCACACACACACACACACACACACACACTACACACAACTTATTTAAGATGGAGATTTTTAAGTGAAAGCATTTCTTCCAGTATCTCTCTTGGCGCTGTATTTTATTATTTTAAGATTTTATTTATTTATTTGACAGAGAGAGAGAGAAACAGCAAGAGAAGTAATACAAGCAGGGAAAGTGGGAGTGGGAGAAGAAGGCTTCCTGCTGAGCAGGGAGCCTGACGCAGGGCTCGATCCCAGGACCCTGGGATCATGACCTGAGCCAAAGGCAGATGCTTAACCACTGAGCCACCCAGGCACCCCTCTCTTGGAATTTTAAGTAAAGTTTTTTTTTTGATGGGGTAACTTCACTCATCAATGAAATTAACAATTATAAATTATAAAAACAAACAAAAAAACCCTATTTCTTCTGAAGCAATAACACTATTCTTTTAAATGGAAAAAATAGCTTAGATTAACTTCTTGGTTCTTATTTTCAATGGCTGACCTGAAAAATATCCTAAATTCTAAATTGTACCTGAAGAGATCCTAAATTCTACCAGTAACAGAGATACTCTCTACTTTTGTGATGTAAGTAACTCCATATTGCCTAGACTTTGAAAAAAATACCAAAATACTATCCTATTTGAGAATAACTTAGTCTTTAAAATAAACATATATTTTTGTCTGTTAGGTTAGCAATTATGTTTAAAAGCAGTAATGGCTAATGCCACCTTAATTAAACTTATAAATGGATACATTTTCATAGTGTTATCAAATATTCTAATAGTTTTGGGAAACAGTTGGCAATTTGTATGCATTAAGCTGCAAAAATATTTGAACTTACAGTGACTTAGTAGTCTTATTTCTAGAAAATTACCTCTGGAAGTAAAATAATTGAAGACCAAATTTAATCCTTGCAGCCTCAAACTGGAGGGGAATAAAAGAGAAAGCTAAATATTTAGAAATATGGAAATGGACTCATAAATTATGCTTATTAATTCAATGATATAGTACCGTGAAAGTCAGATCTATGAAGAGGGGTGAAAACATAGGAAAATATTTATATCTGAGAAAAAGAAGATCAAAAATTGTATGTATCCTATGATGATGGCCATGCAAAAAAATTCTAAGACCAAAGAAGAGAAATGTACAAAGGATGATTATATCAAGGTGGCAGGAACTGGATAGTCTTAGCTTCTATTTTCTTTTCTAGACTTTCTGCAATATCTTTATTACTGACTTTATGGTACTTTATTAAGGGAGAAAAATCACATTAAAAAAAAATCCAAATCAGCCCTGAGTCATACGTTATATCTTTATTTAATAACACGTTAAAGCAGGAAATGCTATGAAGCTTGAAACTCTTCCCAAATCCCCATGAACCAAAGCTGTTATCTTGAAAAGGGCGTCATCCCCCTGCATGACTGCTGCATCTGATCAAACCACATCCCTTTGTTTCACAGAGCTCTGAAAAGTGTGGCAGGTCAATGTGTGGACTATAAATTAGAGAATCCAAGTTCGAATCTGAGCTCTGGCTCTTTGTTGCTTTGCCATTGGCCTGCATTTCTACCACAAATATAGTCTCTCAAGATTCATTGCTCTCTGCACAAAGAAATAATGACCATGGACACCGCCCATGATTGATGGGTCTTGGGAGAGGTAGCCCTGCATGGCGGCCACAAGCTTTGGGATTAGACCGACAAAGGTGGCTGTCACTGCCAAGCTGCCATTTTATAGGCTCTGCGCCTTGTGCAAATGATCACAATTATCTGTGCCTCAGTTTTTTATTGGTACTGCAAGGATATAAATGCACTAAGCCCATGAAATAGGGGGTGGGGCTTAAATGAGAAAATGTGTACAGAGCAGTCACTGTAAGGCCTAGCACATGCTAAGTGCTCAAAAAATCACAGGTATGACTGTTTATCCAGGAATCATAAGCAGGGGCACTCTCTGTTTCAACTATGTTATGAAGTTAAAGCTTGAAGGGTAGGGGACAAGGAGTTTGAGGAAGAAAGAACTTGATATCCTGAAGCAGCTAGTGATCTATGTCTGAAAAGAGACAGGTGTAAAGCGTAGATAGAGCAACAGGATCAACTAGGTTTGCAAAATACCCTCCTGCGTCCCAAAGACTCACGAGGAACCAGAGGAAGCTAACCCCAATTCAAGCAACAGCTACACACAGATAATGCACATTTTAGTTCCTTCAACCTACAAAAAAATGACCACAAGAGGGAGAAAATCAGAGCCCCAGATAGGCACCATTTTTCAGGGTTTAACTATAATTGTTACAAAACCCTCATCCTCCTGCTTTACCTTCTGGGATTATTCCAACAGCTTCTGAGGACGTGGCTGGAGATCCTTGAAAGAGCCTGGGAGAGGGCACCATCCTAACTCTGCTAGCTGAGCTAGAGGGAAAATGGGCTGGAGCAGTTAAGGGAGGTGAGGTAAACTCAAAATTTCCTCAGCTGAAGACTTCTCTTATCTCTCCAGGAAGAAATAGCTGGAAAAATCTTTGTGCTTCAAACATGGAATCCCTTCTCTATCATGTTCACTGTCTTCAAGTCTAGAACAGGATCTGGCATATAATAGGTGCCTGATACATGCTGGATGAAACAAGCAATCAATCAATATAACCATTTTGATTTTTCTATAAAAAATTAATTTTATGCAGTCTAAATAGCTTGATATTTTTCTAAGTATGGCATGTTTACAAAACCAACAAATATTTTTATTCTGAAAAAGAAATATGTATGGTACGATTCTTTTATGTAAAAGATGCAGAGGAGAAATTTGGAAAGCAATATGAAGATAACATTAATGATGCAGAAAGAAGCAATGCTGACATCCTCTCCACATTCACACCTGTTATGTTTACCAAGGCAAAGAATGCTGAATCTTTGGGCTTGTGTATTAAATTGTGAAAGTGAATAAAAGATTTAAAGATGCGTCCATTCTTTGGGTGAAAAACCTTTTTTTTTTTTAAGATCATATTTATTTATTTTAGAGAGAAGAAGAGACACAGTATGAGCAGGAGGGGCAGGGTGGGAAAGAATCTCAATTTCAGACTCCATGCTGGGCATGGAGCCCAATGCCGGGCTCGACCCCAGGGCCCTGAGATCACGACCTGAGCCAAAACCAAGAGTCAGACACTTAAATGACCGGGCCACCCAGGCCCCTCTAGATGAAAAAAACTTTTAATGCCTTTGCTAGAGCATTTGTTTCAAGACATTCCAAATAATGCCTTTAAAATACGTATTAGCACCAGTCTGCAATTATTAAAATGTTCACTTGTTCACAACTAGTTTGCCCAAAAGATAAGGCCAACAAGTAAGAATTCAGTATTAAGTTTCAGATTTTTAAAATCATTCCTAAAGAGAGATGATGCCAAAAAAGAAAAAGAAAAACGGTATAGGTAAGGGGTACATGGAACTTACGACGCCTGTGCAATGGTGGAAACCGGTGCAATGGTTTACATTGCACCGGTTTCAATATTTCCACAATAAAAGAATTGTAATGGTTGCTGATTATCTTACATAATTTTTTTCTAAATGTGCAATTAGTAATTTTATGCACTTAAAAATTATATTATGTTCCTTGTATTTTATTTCAGCATGTTCTGGAATTAAACCAATCAATTTATTTTTAATGGACTCGTGGAGGAATTTTCACTATATCCTCAAGACTTATGGGTTGCTAGCAGTTATACTCAGTGCATGATGGATAGTTTCCATTTTAAAATATGGCATTTGTTGTGATATAATTTAAATTACTTTTCTGCTGGAAGAATGCATTCTTCTAAGTTACAGTTATGCAAAGGGAAAATACACATCATATTCCTACTTTATCTTTTTTTATAGTCCTTATTGGTGTTACTTTCACTCAGGTACAATTACATGAGTGAAAATAGGATTTTGCATTTATAGTAAGAATTTTGTTAAGATAATTCATTTCAGTTCTTAATTATGGAAGAAAAATGGAAGCCATCCTATAAATAAACAAGTGTAAAGGCTAAAAACTAGCAGAACTCACATGTAAAGGTAAGTGCTACATATAATCAATAATTTAGAGTTCTCCCAAGTCCACTTAACAATACAAGTTACAATACAATACAATACAAGAAAAATATTTTAGATTTTTTCATTTACTATATATATTGTGTATGCTCATTAGGGGAAATTTGAGTACTTAAACAAAAGTAAAAAAAATAAATTAAGATCACCCTGTGATCACTACACCTGGTTGTCACCACCATTACTATTTTCCTTTATTTCCTTCAAATTCACTTTTTTGCTCAGATAGGATGCAAATATCAATAGCCCATTATTATATTTTATAAAATTGGCATACTCTGTGCTCTGTATGCTGTTTTATAATCTCATTTATTTACTGGAAAATACGTATTAAACAATTCTCCCATTTTATTAACCATCCCTCTTAATGGCTGCAGACTTTCTCACCCAGTGTTATATCTACAACTTTATTTAATCTATCCCATATTGTTAGACATTTACAGCATTTCTGTTTTTCCTATTATAAATGATGCTTCAATCAACAACCCTGTATAAAATTTTTCACATATCTATTTCCCTCTGATAAATCATTTGAAATCAAATTTCCAGATCAAAACATATGAATATATTTAGGTATTTTGAAATATAATGATAAAAATTGCTCAAAATTGTTGCCAAGAATCCCTTAAACAATTCCAGATATCCATATCCTTATAATATTTTAGCTTTTTAAAAACATAGTTGATGATTTGAAAAGTAAAAATGGCATCCTTTGTATTTTCATTTTTCTTATAGTTTATTAAATTATTAGTGAGATTGAACATATCTACTTATACCACAGCCATTTTTCATTCTTTTTTAAAAGTCATTTAAAAAATCTCCATCAGCCACCTTATCTGAAGTGTACCATGTCACAGGCATAGAGATAAGTAGCAAGGATAGGAAATTAGTAAGACATGGACCCCATCTTTAAGGATTTTACAGTCTAGTAGAAAATCAGACATGCGAATGACTAATTCCAATCTATTATTGTAAGTGCTATATGGAAGTAGGTATAACATGCTAGGAAACTACAGATAAGGAAGCAGAAAACTCTCCAGGGGAGAATATGCAATGAAGGATATGCAGAAGTTATACTTTCAGCTGGGCTCTGACAAATGAGTAAGAATTCACCAGGCAGGTGGGAGAGAAAAAGAGAGTGTCCCAGCAGAGACTGATGGAGGAGAAAATCAACATATTATGAAGGATATTATGAAGCCAGCCAAGGGTTTGAGCTATATCAGTGGGAAATAGGGATTCACTGATGTGATTTTGAGCAGTGAATGGACATGATAAGTTTTGGGTTTTAGAAAGTGAAAGAAAAGGAAGATCTAGAGTCACTTGGGGAATGAGAGAGAGAATCAGGTCAAGGACAACTGCAAGATACTTTTAGCTTGAGCTATTCAATATAGAGTGATAAATTTACTTTAAAATATATAGGCATGAAAAAGAGGGACCCTTGTGAATAATCATTCTTTTTTAAAAAATTCTAAATCACAATAGATGTGATAGAAAGCATTAGTTTTCCCAAATGACTTGCTCTGGCCAGTGGATAGTAATGACCACGTGCCATCTGCTGTCTGTACTCTAAGAAGTATCCTGTGTTTCTACATGCCAGTCCGGGAACTTTCAATCTCCACCAGCAAAAGGTGTCCCCCCACCCCCCCAAAAAAGAGATGTGCCCCAGGGATTCCGCTTTTCCAGAAGAATAGACACACCTGGAACAGACCTGAATAAAACCTACAATTTGGAGCCACCGCTAGGCCCAGCCTAGATTAGCAACACGTCAGCTGACCTACAGTTTGTAAGGCACTGAGTTTTAGCATGGTTTGTTATGTAGCATTATGATGGCAACAGCTAACTGATACACTGGCATATTCTGCCCCTTTAATTTCTAGACACAGCCCATCTCTGTTTAAAAACAGTCTAAAGGGGTGTCTGGGTGACTCAGTGAGTTAAGCAACTGACTCTTGATTTGCCCTCAGGACATGATCCCAGGGTCATGGGATGGAGCCCTGAGTTGGGCTCCATGTTCAATGGGGAGTCTGCTTAAGATTCTCTCCCTCTGTTCCTCCCCTACTCGCATTCTCTTTCTCTAAAATAAATAGATAAATCTTTAAAAAAATAAAAATAAACAATAAAGGCATGTCTAAAGAATGTGGACTGAGCCAATAGCCTGTGCATTATCTGGAAAATGGGATAATACAACTGGCAGTTTGTAATGATTAAAGGCAGCCCGGTCCTTCCAATTCAGAATGTTATCTCATCAACTGGAAGTCTCTGATAAATTTCCATCCAGGATGAAAGTTAAATATAAGAAATCAATTAACTATTGATCCTGCTGGGCTGACATGCATTACAATAAAATAGTAAATGGACAGACATGAGCTCAGTTCCCTGCTATAAATAAGAATTTTGGCATCTTTGTTGTCTCCTCCTGAAAATGTTATATGGAAGCAGCAATGTGTTGTGTGGCATGTAGGCTTTTAAATCAGGTAATAGGCCTCCCCATTCTGTTCCTTAAGATAAAGAAAGGTTTGCAAGGGAAATGGTCTATTAGGTGGTAATTTGCTTTTACATGCAAATTAAGGGATAATTAGTTTTGAATATCTGAAGATATATAATCTTTGTGTTTGACATATTTTTCATATGTAGCAAATACCAAAAAGTTCAAGTATTTTTCCAGAGAAAAGAAAGGTTCTTTGAAAGTTAAAACAGATTAAGCAATATTCCATTCTGAAGGCAAACTCTTTAGGTAAATATTACAGGTGGTGTATATTTAGCTCACAATTCAGAATCAACTGGGT
This sequence comes from Nasua narica, assembly GCA_028533885.1. Classification (NCBI taxonomy): domain Eukaryota; kingdom Metazoa; phylum Chordata; class Mammalia; order Carnivora; family Procyonidae; genus Nasua; species Nasua narica. The sequence goes on along the minus strand of CM052803.1, from coordinate 44,919,677 downwards.
TTTTTTTTAACTTGTTAATATTTTGAAAAGGCTGACAAGAGTCTGAATGTTTCTTCTATTACAAAGGCAAAGTGTTTTCTGAAATATGGTTGAAACAAGATTTAAATTATTTTAAATAACTATATGCACCTCCTCTTCTAACATTTTCTTAAATAAACCAAATCTTCTTTATTACTTAAACAGACATGATAAGTAAGCTTAACTGATTTCTTACCTTTGTAAACTGTTACTTCATTTCCTTTTACTCTTTATATTTAGGGAAACAAAGCACGTTTCACGATGAACTTTGAAAAGTCTGAGGCCGTGCAAGATCCATTGATTAAAAAGGTCTTGAAATTTGAGCTAAAACAAAAGTTCTTAGTAGGGAAGTCCTCCCCTTTAGAGGTGGGACCTGGCTCTTTGAGGCTAGGACACCTAGCACAGTTTTGGTAGAGAACGATTTCTTTATCTGGAAGTAGGTTGGACAGCTTGCCTAAATGCACCATGAGGGCAATTTTCGGAAAAGGACTTTTTTTCCCCTGGTATAAAAAATTACCAGAAGTATAATAGTTCAATCACATCTCGTTAGGAATAGTTAATAGTTAAATCACATCTATTGAAAAGAATACAATTGTATGCAGTTAGGGTGACACTGCAGAATGACTGTGAGTAATGATCATAGTGCACAGTTTCTAGCAAAGAGGACTCGTGAAGCTTTGTTTCCAAAAGCTGGCATAATAAACATATTTTTCTAAGTGCTTCTTCGAATACTTAATTCGTGCAACAAACTGGTCCACCAAAAAGCTCTGGAAGGTCTATGATGTGTGAGGCACAGGGGATACAAAAACTAGTAAGATGGCCACAGGTCCCCAGGGGCTGTAGGTGGATTATGGCAAATATGGTAACACATGCTCATGAATAACAAAGAAATAGGTGATAAATGAGAAATGGAAAGCACCGCCAAAATTATGGGAAATTTCAAGGCATGGAGATCTGATTCTCACAGAAAGATACAGCATTTCCTCCAAATGCAGAGAATGGGTAACATTTAAACAGGGGAAGAAAGGAGAGCATTTTAGGAAAAATAAATAGTGGATGTTGGCATGGGGTCAGGATGCGAAAGCTGTCTTCCTATTAGAGCAGGTAGTGTTGTTTAGCTACAGCAGTGGGAAAAGTAGAAAAGTAATCTGGAAATATACACTAAGGAAAGATGGGGGTGGAGGTGGGGATAAATACTTGGCTAAGGAACTTGGAAACAGCTTGTGAGCCACTAAAAGTTTTAGAGCAAAAGGATGCTGTGTTAAATGCACGCATTGGACAAGGGAATAAATTAGATGGAGAAAGGTGTAAGGTGAGGACTCCGACCAGGGGATTATTTCTGTTTGAGGTGGTTTCCCACACCTTCACTTTTTCCTGGAGTTTGATGTCAACAAAAACTGAGGGGCTCTGTGTGATGGAACTCAAGCCAGGCGAGAAGTCAGACTGTGTTTTAACATAAGGCATTGGAGATGGGGGTTTGTTTTCTCAGCAGCAAAGACTGATTATCTTGGAGGCACCAGGAAATGCCCAGCAGATTCTAGTGAGAGACTGCTACAAAGCCATGACGACTCTGAACCAACCTGAAGGACAGACTCACATGGAACCTAGTCGATGCATGTCAACAATTACATAAGACAAATATGCTCTAATATATTATACACTTAAAAAACTGTTAAGAGGGTAGACCTCATGTTAAGTGCTCTTCCTTAAAAAAGGGGAGGAGAGGCGAAAGGAAATTTTGGAGATGATGGAGGTTCATGACCTTGACTGTGGTGATGAGATTCATGGGTATATGCCTATACCCAATGCATCCAGTTTTATATACTAAACATGTGCAGTGTTTTGTATATCATTATGCTTCAATAAATTCTTTTTTTTTTTTTTTAAAGAAAAGGAAACACATAGAAGAATCTGAAGGTTGTGGAAGAAGAGAGGGAGAAGCATGTTGGGAAGATGCTCTCTCTGGAATCCAGATCAGGCCCTTTGGGTTAAACCTCTGCCTCTGGGGGCAGAGGTCAGCAACCAAATAGACTAGAATTGGGAAATCACCTTTAAATTCCTACCTCCTGTGGACCCTCTCTGCACTGGAATGTATTATTTAAGAATGAAACACAAGACTTACAGGGCATTCTCTGAAACTCTGTTTTACCCTTGATTGATTAACAGTAAGATCATTTTGAAAAAGACAGCATATCCCTAGCCCCCTTCCACAATAAGGAAACATATTTCCATGGCCAGATTTCTTTTGTCCGGTGGAAGGTAACACAAACCCTATGGTATCACACACAATGGGGTAGGGGTAGGGATGTAGCAGAAATGGCATGGAAAGGCAAGCAAAAGAAATAAAGAAATGGGTGAGTTGACAGGATATGGCCACTGAGTCAATATGGAGGGCAGTAAAGGGAGAAGAGTGGGAGGAAACTCCATCTTGACCTTTAGCTTAGTCTTCAGCCTGAAGTGACAGAGTAAGTGGCAATAACATCCACAAAATTAGTAAATCAGAATGAGTTTGGTATGAGTTTGATATACTGAGTTTGTATGCCTTTGGGATATCCAAATGCTCAGCACACAAGAAAAACTGTTCTAATATTCAGAGACAAATATAGAGATTTAGGCATTATCTCCTAAATGAAACTATGACAGGAAACTTGAAACCAATGCTAACAGAAGGGACAGAAAGTTAGGGTAGAATTTAAAAAAAAAAAAATCACTGAAGTGTTAGAAAGAAGGAAAGGAACCAAGGGAGGCAGAGAAGAAATATTCTTGGAGGAGGAAGAACAAATACTAGGCTGTACCTGTGAAGCAAGGGAAAAGGAACTAATTGATGTCGACAAAATAAAAGGGCGGAAGAGAAAGAGCATGAAAGAGGCCACTGGGGGCGCCTGGGTGGTTCAGTAGGTTAAGTGTCTGACTCTGGGTTTGGGCTCAGGTCATGATCTCAGGGTCTTTTTTTTTTTTTAAGATTTTATTTATTTATTTGACAGAGAGAGATCACAAGTAGGCAGAGAGGCAGGCAGAGAGAGAAGGGGAAGCAAGCTCCCTGCTAAGCAGAGAGCCTAATGTGGGGCTCAATCCCAGGACCCTGAGATCACGACCTGAGCCGAAGGCAGAAGCTTTAACCCACTGAGCCACCCAGGTGCCCCATGATCTCCGGGTCTTAAGATGAAGCCTCTCTTTGGGCTCTGTGCTCAGGGGGAATCTGCTCTCCCTCTGCCCCTCTTCCACTTCACACTCTTTCTCTTTCTCTCATCAATCAATCAATCAATCAATCTTGAAGGCGGCCACTGGACCAAGCATCATGGAGGTCTGGATGAATTTCAAGAGGGTTCTTCTCCTAAAGTGGTATGGGTAAATATCACATCAAATTTATTGAAGGGGCAAGTATGTCAGAAAGATGGAGATAATGACCATGTACTCTAGTTTTTCCAAAAATTCATTGGTGAAAATAGGAGAAAAATAACAATAGTAGTAAATGATTAAGTAAAGAAGACTTGAACAGAAGGCAATGAGTTAGTTGAGAGAAAAATATTATGACACATGAACTTTAGGGTTTTTTGAAGGTTTATTTATTAGAGTGTGTGAGCAGGGGAAGCGGCAGAAAGAGAGACAGAATCTTAAGCACACCACCCTCTGAGCATGGAGCCAGACATGGGGCTTGATCTCACGACCCTGAGATCATGACCTGAACTGAAATCAAGAGTCAGACACTTAAACAACTGAGGAACCCAGGAGCCTGACGCAATGAACTTTAATTCTACAAATATTTAATGGGCTCTTACTGCTACCAGGCATTGGAATATGATGCAGAGCAAGATGTGAACTTCCACACATGGCACTGTACTGTAATGTTCTGTTTATTTAGACCATTATCTCCCTGGAGCAAGAAGTGTTACTTCTTCACCAGGGTCTCCATGGAGCCTAGTGCAGAATCTGATGCATGACAGGCCCTCAGCAAACACTTAGGGAATCAGTGAATGACAAAATCTCAACCTTTAAGACATTCTTCCCCACCTTTGTTTGGTTAAATCTCCTTTGCTTTTTGGGCCTAAACTTAGACATTTGCTTCTTTCAGGAAGCTTTCTTCAACCTCTAGGACTGAGGTAGTCACCCCCTCTGTGTGCCCTGGGTGTTCTTCCATCTATCTTTCAGTCTAAAGAGAAAAAAAAAAAAGTCAACAAATGGATTTTTACCAGTCCCTAAGCAAGGAAGAAACACAGCAAAGGCACAGTGGGCCTCACTGACTGGTTTGGAAACTCAAGGGAAGTAATTTCCTGTGCACTTTAGGTTTCTCATAAATAATTCATATTGGTTCTCCTTTTACTTCTGCAAGCTTCCCAGGCTTTCCAAGCTTCTGCTAGCCTGACCAGTTCGCTTGCATTCAGATGAGCAGAGTAGCCTCTCACTCAGCCTAGGAAGTGTAGAATCTAGTTTTTCTCATATTGTCAATCTCGTGTAAATAGCCAAGCCATGCACACTGGAAGGAAAGCCTGCTAGACTCCATCAGCTGGCTGGGCATCTGCGTTAAAAATGCATCTTGCTAAACAGTCCGCCCAGCAGATAGCTTTCTTTGGCAGAACAGAGGGAATTTGATAAAGTGCTTTATTGGGTGGCAACATTTTAGTCTCGGCTTTCCTCAGATCACAGTGGGATAATGAAATTGGAATCCATTTAAACCTTCCATTTCACCCCACATGGTTCATAGACACCATGTCAAACCATATCATGCTGCAATATATGTGCTAAAATCTACCAGCTTACTCCTCCTATTACACACAGTACTCTGTCAGATTGGAGATACATTACGGAATACAATTTGTTGATTTTGCCCACTCGTGTCGGGCTCGAGCAGAATCTCAAATCCAAGGCAATACTCTATGCCATGAAGATACATAAATAACTGTATTGTTTCATGCCAGGTTTAGCAACACAATATTCTTGTTGGCCAGTCTATGAATAGTACAGTCACTGCTGGGACAGCCCTGGCCATATGACAAGGACTTGCTTGCCCTGTCTCCTGTGACAAGTTCTATCCCATGGAGATCATTGGAGCCTTGGTGATTCTATCAAATTTTGACTACACACCCTGGAAAAAGATGATTCCAGGTTAAACTGAACCAAAGACCATCCATAGATAATTACTCTTCAGAATTATTCAGAAACTTCAGAAAATATTCAGAATTGATCTACCGTTCACCTGGCTCAAGCTACTTTCATCTCTCAGATTAGTGCAGAGCCTACTTATTAGTCTTGTTTTATCTCTTGCTCCCCATATCCTCTATGCAGTGGACACTACAATGTGTCACCAAGATCTGACTTTAAATAGAGGTCCCACTGCCCCAGCTTCTAGCAAACCGTCCTCAGCTGTCAGCCCTTCAGGCACTGCCTAGATCATGCTCCTTCATTGTTATTGTCATCCCCATTAAACAATTTATGTTCAATGTGATGGACACTTAAGTATAAAGGCTGGCCAACTCGGACTGAAAAGGGACAATTTTGAAGCTCTTGTACGAGTGACTAAGGCTGTCGTTAGCTTGCATCATAGCTGGACTTCTCCCTTGGCCCACTCCTGCTTCCAGGCCCTCCTTTCCACAGCAGTTGATCCTGAGGGGTTGGAAACATCCTGCATGCTCAACTCCATCTCAGAGCTGTTCCCCCTGCCTGTGACGGCCCCTGTGTCATCAACGGCCCGAGTCATCCTGGTAACTCTAAGTATGATCAGGACTACCCATCCCCCCACCTTTCCACTGTCTTCAGAGGCCTTACAGTGACCCACGAGGCCCCACAGGATCTCCCTCCCACTCTCAGCTTCATTTCCTCCAACTCATCCCCTTGTGCTCACTCTGCTCTTAGCCACACCCACCTTCTCAAACACACGGGGCACACTCCCATCATGAGTCTTTTGCATTTGCTATTTGTTCCCTCTCCCTAGAATGCTCTTCCTCTAGATCAGAGGTAGACAACTTCTATAAAAGGCCAAATAGCATATACTTCAGGCAAGTATGCAGGCCACAAAAAATCTGTTTTAACTACTCAACTCTACCGTTTTAGCATGAAAACAGCCACAGACCAGGCATAAACTAATGGGCCCATCTTTGTTCCAATAAGCCTTATTTATAAAAACAGGTAGTAGGCAGGATTGGCCTGTAGACTGTGAGTTACTGACCTCTGCCCTAGATAGTCACATGGCTGGCTCCCTTACCTCGGTCAGGTCTTGACTCAAATGTTCCCTTCCCTGACCACTCCTGAAATTCCAACCCCCAACAATATTTGCCTCTTTCCTATCTTATTTTCACCACAGCACTCATTCACTGTACCTGACATACTATATTTTATTTATTGCTTTGTTTGTCCTCCATCTTCCCCATTAAGAGGTAAGTTCAGTCAAGGCAGGGATTTCTTCTGCTTTGAGGCCCTTAACACCAACCAGCACAAGATAACTGCTAAGTAAACATTTAATGAATGAACAAAAAAGTGAATGAACACTCAGGTAATTCAATATTTCCTCCAGTTTTTGTTTTGTGTGTGTGCATGTGTCTGTGTCTGTGTTTCCTTTCTCCTCAAATTCTAAGAGATTTCTTTTACCTTTTATATCCCAGTAAAGCGAGGTAATTAAAAATACAAGCCTTTTAGGGATGCCTGGCTGGCTCGGTCAGAAGAATATCTAACGCTTGATCTAAGGGTCATGAGTTCGAGCCCCACATGGGTGCAGAGAATATTTTAAAAATAAATAAATATAATTTAAAAAATGTACAAGCCTTTTAGAGAGATCCCCTGAGCTTTAAATCCCAGGTCAGTTACCTACTAACTTCGGGACCTTGTACATATATATAACCCCACCAAGCCTCTGTTTCCTTACCTGTAAGCCTCAGTTTCAAGTCATAACATTGAACATATCATATGATCTTGATGATACAAAACACTCACATCTGTCATCCAGAAATCTCTCAGTACATGGGGGCTATCACCAGCCAGATCACTAGCTCTTGCCCTTGGTCAATATCCTGCCAGGATAATTCAAGGATCATGTTTACAGATCGGGTCTTCATGTGCCTTTAATCAAGGCACGTGTATCATATACATGACTTTTTTATGTATAGCTAAAAGAGATTCTAATAAGAAAAACAAAAGAATTATAATGACTATTTGTTAGTGCTCACTCCGTGCCCACTGATGGTCTGATAAATTTGCATGTTTGGCCTTCATAGAAACAATGATACATTGGGGAAGACCAGTGGAATGATTCTCCACATGTCCTCTCATTGGCTGAGAGGTAAACTTCGCTGCTCCATTCTTGAAGACTTTGTCACAATTGATAGAAACAATTGCCCATGTACCACAAATATAACTATGGAATACAGCTGGTTAAATGCCGACATTTGCTTTGCATAGGGAAAGCAGAAAGAAAAGAGGAAGGTAATGCTTAGGAGAGTTTCATCACTCGGTTTCATTCCTCCCTCTAGGAACCTGAACTTAAATTTAAATTCCTTATAGGTGCTTCCTCCAGGCTCCCAACAAGAGTCTTCCTCCCTAATAGGATCCCAGACCCCTAGCTCATCCTTAGACACCTCACACCATGTAATTAGAAATCTAAAACAAGTAAACAGACTCCCAAGGTATCTGAAAATATTTGCTGTCAGTCAGAATTATAATAAGCCTTTGGAAATCAGTACTTCAATGATTGTACTCACTAGTAAATGAGTTGAAAAATGCTTTTGTTTGGGATAGTTTGGTAGCCAAAGACCACTCATTTCTTGACCAAGGTGAAGGAGGAGAAATTTCTTTTTAACAAACCTCATTCCATTCTATTCATCTTCCTGCTTCAAATCCTTTACAACAGCTTGAGAAATAGATTTGTCCTGGCTGGTACTTAAAGAGATAGTCAATAACAATATGAGAAATAATTACTATACCTTCAGAAAGTGGGCATCGATTTTAACAATGACTAGGGCCTCAAAACTGGGTTTCAAATATGTTAGAGTAGAGTGATAGCCATTTATTACTTAACTTGCTAAATCTGTACTTAAGTTGGATGGGATGGAGTTGATGCTGAAACTCTTAAATACAGAGCCCTTTTATTTTTCCTCAATTCAGCTACAAATATATTGGGTACCTACTATTTTCAAGAAACTGTGTTAGGTTCCAAAAACATCATGATAAAGAAACGGGCCATCCTTGTCAAGGGACACTCGCATTCTTTTGGTGAAAGAAGACAATAAGCCACCAAAAAGCTCAGCATTTAACTATAATTAAGACAAATATTGCAAGGAAAATTGTGCATAAGGGAATGAACTCAGTCTTGGGGGAATCAGGAAGTCTTTTTTGAAGAAGTCACATTTAAGCTGTAAACCAAAGGTTGTGTAGGAGTTAAGAAAGGCCACATGGAGAAGAACGAGAGCTATTTCCAATGGAATGTCCTAACAAAGGCCTAGAGACTGGAAAGAGCCAGACCTCTTGAAGCCATGGTATGCTGGGAAAAGTTAACAGGCCCTCCACAAAAAAAATTATGTATGCATCTATATCAAGTTTATTATACATGTTACTGACATCGAAGATAGGTAACACGTGATTTACAAACAATAACAAAATATATAACATTCTCTATTGTTAATTCCACACATAGCCAATTGATTCTCATAGAATGCTTTTGTGGATTTTTGCCAAACTCATATCTGTAGCTATCTATGATCAGAATTGATGAGCAAGTGTGGTTTCCATTTCAGTGTTGGCTGATGTTTTCATTTAAGTTGACAAGGAAGATGAAAGTGAAGGAATAAAAAGGACTTGAGTCAGAACTGCACCTGTCAATGATGGGAACAGCTTCTGTGCTGAATCCTAGAATAGTTTTCAAATGCTAGAAGAATAGGTCTTCAGGTGTTGGGGGGCTATGCATAATATGGCAGCTAAGAGACACAACATATTGTTCAATTTAATTGGCATCGTGGACAATTTTCTCCAACACTTTTGTAAATCCAGACTAGAGTTAGCAACTCGTGAGCCTGCTGCCCGTCTTGGTGAATAAAGATATGCTAAACCAGAGCCGTGTTCATTCATTGATGTTTCCTCTAGGGCTCTTTTTGCTCTATAGCTGCAGAGCTGAGAAAGTGCAACAGAGGTTTTGTTGCCCACAAAGCCTAAGACCTTTATTATCTAGCCCTTTACAGCCCTCTGTTGACAGCTTTTCTAGACCTTCAATAAAACAAGTCCCAATCTGTAGTGTTTGCCAATTCCTGCCATGTAAATACTCCCACTGATTTCCAGCCACCATGGTGACCTCGCAGAATGAGGAGCTTGGAAAAGTCATGGGGTAGCAGCACACCATCACACAGGCCCCCTACCCCATGTCCCACACACAACAGACCTGAATAGCCCCAAAACACAAATAAAGAACACTAAAATGTCGCAAAATAATTAGCAAGTGATAAGTTTCCTTGTTTTTTACTATAACTCGCTTCTTTACAAGCTTTTGCAATTTAATTTTAATGATACCTGTATTTCACAGCTGACTTGCCAAATTCCGGAAAATCTAATGATTAGCTCTCAGGGCCTGTCTGAGCCAGCTCCAGCACATTCGTGCTCTACTCAACTGAAGGGGTTACTGTGTGGCTGGGGAGCAGAGACAGATAAGTGGAATAAGGCCAAGTGGGCGAACTAAGCAAGGCTTTGTAAGCCAGATTCAAGAGATTAGGGTTTATCCTATAAGAAATGGCCACTGAAGGTTTATACCTGGGAAGTAGCTTGATCTCTCTCAGCTCCTATTATGTAGGGGTTTTAATCCCAGCGAACACTTCTGAAGTTATTTCTATGTGTCAAGCTCAATTCTATGCATTTTATAAATGATCATTCTCACAAAAACCCCGTGAGGTAAGGTATTAATATTAACTCCCACTTTTAAAGAGGAAAGAGACAGTAAACAATAAGCAACTTGCTCCAAGGACTGGATTAATGAGGGTTGAAGCTGGGATATGTGGAGAGGACTCTAACTGTTCTCTCAGCCCAGGGAATTTGAACCTGCAGAGAGAAGGCTGCCTCCAAAATATGTGTGAGGGTTTCAGGACACAGAATGATGGGTCTGGAGACATGATGGCAAAGACAGGTGTGGTGGGTCTGAGGTCCATCAGAAAACCCTCCCACAGCGACTGGATTCCTGTAGGCTGGAGCCATGTGTCTTCCGAGAGGAAGAACTTTGGAAGCAGACTGCATAGGAACATGTAGAACTTGCCAGCCACCAGTCATGGGTGATTTTTGTCCCAGTAATTTAAGCCCCTCCAAAATCTACTTGGACACTTTCTCAGATCACTTATTCTTTCATTAAGTGTACGAGCAAAGAGGGAGAGGAATAAATATACCATGCTCTAACTGGGATGGATTCTTACCATTTAAATTGTGGGTAACTTCCCCAGAAGTTAAAGTTGATCCTTAACTCTAAGTGGAGCTAATGCATCTCTAAATCACAATAGACCTGATTATTCTCCGGTAGAGAGGGAGTAAGGAGGAACGGCTGCCAGTTAGAAGCTGTTGTAGCTGCTAAGTGCATCACAGACATTTGTGATTTAAGCTGAAATTTTGCTTTTCAGGGAAAATGAAAATCGGCCAATCTTCTAATTTGGTACATTAGGGAAGAAAGAATCATGGTATGGGAGAGGATAAATGCACATCTTACAAGTATAACCTCCAACAATTTGCAAACCTGACAGGTTACCTCTGCTGCCTTCCTGCTCTATCAGCAGAATTGAGTAGCTGAAAGAGAAACCTCATGGCCCACAACGGTGAGAAGATTTACAAAAAATATCTTACATTAAAAAAGTCTGTTGATCCCTGGTCCAAACCACCACAGGATACAGGCAACCAGTTTACGGATCCCTAGGTGCCAGGATTACCCAAGGGTCAATTAGGTCAGTCCTGCTTTGCATTGCATGTAATTTACTATGTACCTCCGCGCACGCTCAGGGCATTCCCCCACATGTTCGTGGACACCTTTCCCATAAGCAAAACTAACATCTTCGGACACACTGGACGGGTCCCATGATGAACGAAATCTTTCATTGGTTCCCAAAGGAGCTGAGCCCCTTACGTCAGAAGCTGCTTAGCTGGCACAGCCACTCCCTGCTTAGCTAAGGTTTCCCACTTTCACCTGAGAGCGTCAATAATTCTCTTATCTCAGCCAAGAAAAACCCTGCCACATATCCTCAGGCTTATTACGTCCATGCACAGAAAGGCAGCTAGAGAACTGCAATAATTATCTGGGTAATGAGTTAAAAATCACTCTTGCCTAAAATAACCTGATAATGAGTGAGCCCCGCTATCATATTCATTAAAGAGGAACATTTCTTAGAGAGCCAACTGGAATGGAGATTGTGTCAAAATTGGTTTACAGATCGGGAATGCACTGCCTGGGGCACTGAGTACAATGAACCAAAGTAAAAACAGAGGAAAAACACATGAGAAAAACGCTCCGAGTAGAGTTGAAGGGACCTCTTAATTCCATAGGAAGAACAGCTAGTGTTCATGGAGTGATTACCATGTGCCAGGAACTAGGCCAGTAGCCTGTGTGGATCGTTTATTTTATCATTAAAATGCCCCATGAAAGGACTGCTATATTCATTTCCATTTTGCAGATGAACAAACTGAGGCTCTGAGGAGTCGAATGACTTGCCTGAGGGCGCACGGCTGATAAGGGAAGGAGCTAGATGGGACTTCAGCTGCAGAGCACTCTCCTCCACACTCTCTATAGATTAAGAAAAAAAAAAATGGCCAAGACAGGTGATGTGCTATGTCTGGGGTCACAAAGCTGGTTGGTGGTAGAGCTGGGACAATTCAGAGCTTGGAAATCAATACTGAAAACGAGGATAGGGACACATGCACACTGTTTGTGAAGAAGAAACGGGCAAGAGCACTTACTCTGTTGATTCCAATCCCGTATCATCACCATCACCATCAAAGAAGCTATTAATTATGGAGAATTTATGTGTCAAGTCCTGTTCCAAGTGCATTATCTCAATGAGTACTTGCAATGCCATCTTATTTAATCCTTAAAACCACGCTTTAGGTATGACCTATATTGTCCCCGTTGTATAGATGGGGAAACCGAGTCACAGAGACGAAGTGCCCTATCTTTAGACCCCCCTGGCTAGGAGGCTGCGGGTGTGCAATCCGTCCGACTCTGGAATCATCCCTGCTTCTTCTTGACTGCCCGCCCCCCTCCCCACCCGGTGGACTAGAGCCCCAGGGTTTCTCCTCACCTGGGATCATCAGGCTGTCGTCCCAGCTCTTGCAGGGCCCCTTGATTCTCTCAGCTGCGTTTGAGAACACTTTTCTGACTATATTACCGATTTACACGGCAGTCTCCTCACCAACCGCCCCATATTCACACAGTAACGTGTACACATGTGCGCACACACACACACACACACACACACACACAAACCATGTCAACTCCGGCAGGTCAACTATTCTGTGTGAACCCTCCTCCATCAGACACCACGCTGGAGAGCACCCTGATCATTAGCGGAATTAAGGACAGCACAGTGACCAAGAATCTAGGCTCTACCAAAGACATAGGTTCACACCTTCCTTCCTGACTTACCAGCGCCATAGCTTTACCCAAGTTAATATCCCAGGGGCTCAGTTCCACCCTTTGTTAAGTGATAACTATGGCACCGACCATAATGTAGGATTGCCGCATCAATATCTCAATGCAGCATCTGGCAAATGAGCATTCGACGAAAGACAACTATTATTACTAAAACTAGGTAGAAAGAATAGATGAATCGATAGATGGAAGATGCATGAATTAAGAGAGGATTGGATGGATGCTATTCTAGCTGAGTGGAAGGTCTGATTTAGAGGGCTCCTGGATGGCACAGTTAAGCGTCTGCCTCTTGATTTCAACTTGAGTCATGATTTCAGGGTCCTGAGATGGAACCCTGCGTCAGGCTCTGCGCTTGGTGGAGAGTCTGCTTCTCTCCCTTCTCCTCTGTCCCTCCCCCTACTCGCATGCTCTCTCTAAAATAAATACATAAATCTTTAAAAAAAAAAAAAAAAAGGACTGGATCAGAAACAGAGAATGAGAGAGAAGAACAAGTTTTTTTTTTTTTTAATGTAATAAAGATATTTAATCTGCACAGTTGAAGGACTACAGGATCAGGTTGTGATCCACACACAAGCAAGATGTTCATTTCCAAAACTCAACCCAGCAGTTGATTCTGCTGCACAGTCATCAGTTATCTCAGAGTTCCTCTTCCTAGCATTATTTCTATATGCGGACACAAAGGCGCTGAGCAGGTGAGAAGGACAGAGTAATAGATAAGACTAAACCCCCATCAAGGTTAGAGCTGCACCTACTTTGCTTAACACTGGGTCCCTAGCATGTAGCACAGTTTCCTGTAACTCTTTGATCAGTCAAGGTAGACTAGATTCTAAAAGCAAAAACACAGCAACAATAACAACAAAACCTTACAATTTCAACAGGTGAACACTATGAAGATTAAGCTGTCACCGCAGATACAATCTGTATAGATACTTTCATCTGGGGAGGGGAAGAAGGGATTTGACGGCTCCCTGCGGTCCCGTAAGTTTGCTCCCGTCTTGTGGCTCTACTGTCCCCCCCCCCCCCCCCGGGTCCTCTGCCTCTGGCTAGCAGACAGGACAACAGAGCGAATGTGTGTGGAGGACTAAGAGGAGGTTTTACAGAAGAAAGGCTGACCCTTGCATCTACCAGCACTCCACTGGCCAAAACCCAGACGAAGGGACACTAAAATGGAACCTAGCTGCATGCCCTGGAGAAAGAAGAAAATTATTTGGTGAATAACTAGCCAGTCTCTGCCACACAGTTCACTAAATACGTGTTCAGTGGAAAAGCAAATGCCTACAAGAAGCACAGTGGAGGATACACAGTGCTAGGGAGAAGCAGGAGATTTATTGCAGTCAGTATCTGGCTTGAACTCAGGTCTCCGACTGCTCCCTGCAGGTAGCAGCTCACGTGGAGCCCCTGCTTCCCCATCCTGTCCCCCAGGCCCACCTGTTCCATCATTATAGCTAGCTACACTGGCAGCTGCGGCCACAATTTCCAGGTGCTGGGTCATACTGACCCAGTGCTCCTGCTGGGAGTCAACCCAGTGCTCCTGCTGGACATCAACCCCATAATCAGGGGAAGAAAAACACCCAGATTTAATTCCCAGTTAAGATACCAGAAACGATTTATTGACTTTTAAAATAGAAATGTGAGGAAACATGTACCAAGCCCCAGGTGCCAATTGAATAAGCAGTCGGAGCTTTATGGTGCCGGATACGCCATCAAATCAGGGCACTTATCACAGGCGGGCTCATATTAAAGAGGCTTATGTATGCGTCTGCATCCCTGGTACCCTACAAGCATCTGGAAGGCAGGGACTGAATTATTCATCTTTGACTCCCTAGCAAGATTGCCCAGCAGAGCCTCACACATGATGGCAGGTGCTGGCAGTAGACATCTGTCCTTCTGGTCTACCCACCATCCCTTGGCTTGTCTTTGGGAAACCACCTCGCTCTCCACAGTTAGTCTATGAAATTAAGGGTGACTCTGTATCCAGCTCCAGAACTGGAAATGGGCCCTGGCTTGGTCGATCTCAGCAGTCCATCTGGCATTGTGCCTGGATTGGGGACGTTCACAGGACACAAGCTGGGGGAATCACGGGCAGCCCTCTGCAAAGACAGTCAGGGAACAACAAGGATCTTTCTGCTGGGCTGTGAAACTATGAGGCTACAGATCTGGGCCTACCATCAGCCACTTGGTACATTAGAGGGAGATCCTGCCCAAGAGTGAAGTCAGCAAGGAAAACAGAGCCAAGAGATGGACAGAAACCAATTCTGTTGGACGATATTCAAACCCCAGTATTCAGTTGTTCCCAGAGCTCAACTCCCTGGACTTTTTCAGTTGAGTAGACTGACTAGGCATTCTCCATTTGGAGTTGGGCATCGATCCCTTAAAACTGGACAAAAATGGGTATCAAAATGCTTGTTGAATCAAACTGAAATAACATTTAGAATATTTTTATTCTATATATGTTCTGTTTGGTTTCAATTCAAACCAAGAAGTCTTCCTTGAGTCCATGTCCCTGCCTCATGATGGGCCCAGTCACAGTGTGATATGTCTGAGATGGAGAAGTGGAGGAGGATAGGAGTACAGAACTCAAGCAATTGGCACACTCTCCCTGCACTACTATTCTAGGAAAGCACATCATGAATAATGGATTTCTTTCCATCCCCAGTACCATTAGCTTAGTCTAGCCCAACTGCCATTTCCCACCTGGGCTACATTCACAGCCTCCTGATGCCTCTCCCCGTGTACACTTGTCCTCTCTGCTCCATCATAGCAACAAGAGTGACCCTCACATTTAATTCATAGAATGTCTCCTGCTTAAAATCACCAATGGCTTCCCTAGAGTAAAATCTGAACTCTTTATCTTGGCCTCCAAAGATGATATAGTCTATCCATCAGGCTGCATTTTTTCCCACTCTCCCCTAAATCTACATGGTTTAGTTTTTAATTCTTCTAACTTATTAATCTATTTGTTGACTCCTGACTTTTGACCCTGCTACTTTCACCTGGAGTGCCCTTCTCCCAACCTATAAGAGCAATCCCAGAAGCTCTGGCCCTCTGCTCTAGCCTCACAGGAGGATTCACCAGTTCCATGACCTTTATATGTGCCTATGCTTATCCTGTGCCTTCTATCCCTCCCTCTTAGCTGCTTAAGAATTCCTTACTCCCCCATTCCCCAGTCATCCTAAATATAATTTTCCCAGGTGGTCTCCATTGGCCCCATGGAAGAATCAACATTCCTTTATCTATATTCCTTCAGCATATCATGTGGGTAAATATCATACCATGGCACATAGTAATGTATTCATTTATTTATATATGTGACTCCTCGACCACACTGAGTTTATCAAGGGCTGGGGAAATCCCTTAATATTTTTGGAAGAACCTTAAGTACCATCAGCACCATTGTAAGTACCCACTGAATGTTTGTTAAATAAAAGGAAGGGATGACTATTTGTTGAGTAAATTAACCAAGTGCTCTTGCCGTGAATTACTTAGCATCCCTGGCTACAACTTCACCATCTATAAAATGAATATTTTGTGCCAATAGTTCTCACTCACGGCTATATCCCATAATCATATGAAAAGAGCTAAAAAATGCAGGCTCTTAATCATACCTACAGGAAACTTCATTCATTCATTCACTCATTCATTCATTCATTTAAAGAATACTTATTGAGCACCTATTACTTGCCAGACCTTGTTTCTGGCATAGGAGACCCAGTTGTGAATAAGTCAGGCCAAGGCCTTGACCTCATGGAGCTTTGATTCCAGGACTCATATTAGCTCATATTTGTTGAGGTGCTATGACACCCTAGCATTGAAACAATGGTTTTGCCTACATTAACCTACTGAGTTCCCCCCTCAGCCCTGAGAGGTGGGACTTTTATTTATCACTGAAGGGCAAAGAGCTTCACTTGGCTAACATCTCACCTATTATAAGAGCTGACTTAGAAGCCTGACTACAAACTGGTTCTCCTACACTAGGTTGCTGTATTGCAAACACATCTGGGAGAGACAAGTGGGACCCAGGCATTGGCTTTAAGAACCACTGTTTAGGGCAAATTGATGACTTGTAGTGTTTGCCACTCACCGCAACTGACTCAACAGTTCACGAAAAACTGGCCAGTGAGAACAAAAGTCCTCACGATAAATACAGTAAGGCTTGTATTTAATTAAACGCTTAAGAACAGAGAAACGACTGGACTCTCCTCCATGTCCATTATGGCATTCCCTCCTCCGGTCACCTATGAGCTACAGATGGGGAAAGTGAGGCTTATAGAGTCCAGGGGGCCTATCCAAGAGCACTCAGAAGTCAGGGGTGAAGCTTGATCTTGAACCCAGGACTGCCTGACTCTAAGACAAATGTGGACTTTTAACGCCCAAGCTCAACGAGTTCAGAAACAGGGTCTCTCCACACCATCTGTCCCAGAAAGACTCAAGCCAAAATTACATTACCAGCTAATGACAGTAACTTAAGAGTGTCCTGCTCAGGGGGACCCCTGAGACCAGGAGCCAGGGCTCAAATCTTTCCATCTTATCAGATTTCAACATGAAACCTCCAGCAGCAAAACAGCAACAACCTTCACATTGGACTTCACAAATCGCAGACAGCTTTCCCTTGTAATATCTGATTTACTCTTCATGGCCACCCAGTGAAAGAGACATTGACCTCAGCCTGAAGGGTATTCAAAATATTTAAAAACCATTACAACATGGGCACCAAACAATCCAAATAGAAACTGGCCATATCCACCCAATATGGCCATACCAGGGCATACCTGCGGACTCTCAGGTCTGTGTGAAACACCGTCCCACCTGAATTCCTTTCATACCAGGGACTAGACCATGTCCTGCCCACCTCGGGGCTTTGGCACTTTCTGCTTCCTCCCTTAACACCTCCTCCTGCCTCTCCTCCCCATTGCTAGTTGCCTCCTACTGATACTTCAGGTGCGCCTCCAGGGAAGCCTTCCAGAAGGGAGCTGCCAGTGACGAATCCCTTCAGCACTCACCTCTACCCTACAGAGGCCGCTTACTGGAGACACCTGCAGAAGCTGCCCTCCACCAATGGCAAGTGGGGAATTGGTGACAAATATCCCAGCCACCTCGCTCACAGGTGGGGACAACTGTGACATATGCTCACAGTGTCTGCAAGAGTCTCCAGTGGAATCAGCTGCAGCTGCCCACAGGGCTTACCAGCTGGCTTCATAACAGTCCCTTTGTTGTCTGCCTTCTCTCCCCTGTCTCTTGGCCCCATTCCTCCACCAGTGTTTCCTGGGATCACCTCCCAAAGAAACACCTTGCACACAAATCCTTGTCGCAGAGTCCTGCTTCTGCAGGAATCCAGCTGAAACAGCTTCCCTGGGCACATAGGCTAAGTCAGGTCTCATTTGGTGATGGCCACAAGATGCTGTTTTTTCCTTTCAGGGAACTCATCTTGAGTTGTGATTACACATGCATTTGGGAGGATTCTCTGATGTCCAGCTGTCCCCTGCACTTATTGGTGAGTCCCTATTGTACCGGACTGAATGACAGCCCCCAAAGATATCATCCTTGGAACCTGTAAATGTTAACTTATGTGGCAATAATTTTGCAGGTATGATTAAAGGAATGTTTTTGAGATGAGGAGATTATTGTGAATTATCTGAGTGTGCACTAAATGCAATTACCAATATCCTTATAAGAAGGAGACCAAGGGAGATTTGACACAGAAGAAGAGAGGCCATGTGACCAGAGACAGAGACTGCAATGATGTGGCTACAAATCAAGGAATCTTGACAGCAGCTGGAAGCTGGAAGAGGCAAGAAATGTATTCTCCTCGAGAACCTGCCAACACCTCGACTATAGCCCACTGAAGTCAGTTTTGGCCTCCAGAACTGTAAGAGAATAAACATATGCTGTTTTAAGCCACAAAGTCAATGGTAGTTTGTTATAGCAGCCAGAGGAAACTAATACAGCCATAAAAGCTGTTTCCCTATTCCCTGATGCTTCTAGCTCCTCTCCAGTCTTCGTACCTGGGGCTGAACCAACAACATCTGTATCCACATCTGCTAAGGGTTGAATTATGTTCCCCAAAAAGATGTGTTGAAGTCTTAACCCCCAGGACCTAGGAATGTGACCTTATTTGGAAATAGGTCTTTGCAGATGTAATCAAGTTAAGATGAAGTCATGTGGGGGGGGGGGGAGGAAGGGAGAGCTAACCCATTAGGACTAGCATCCTAATAGGAAGAGAAAAGACACAGAGACACACAGAGGAAAATGCCGTGTAACGATGGAGGCAGAGGTTGCAGTGGTGTCGACAAGTCAAGGAATGCCAAGGGTGTGCGGCAAAGCCAGAGGCTAGGAGAGAGGCATGGGACAGATTCTTCCCGAGACAATTCAGAAGGAACGAGGCCTGGCTGACACCCTGATTTCAGACTTTGTTATTTCCAGAACGGTGAGAGAATACATTTCTGTTATTTTAAGCCACCTAGCTTGTGATCCTTTAATCTAGCAGCCCTAAGACACTAATACAAAGTTTCAAAGCCTCTCTGCTGTCTAAAATCCAAAGTCACCTAAAGGTCTGGCTCTGGCGGCACCGGGGACCTAGAACCCTTGCTACGTGCATTTCTGAAGTATAACAGCCATGCTCTCTCAGTTATTATTTGTCATTAACCCACTCTGTTAATGCTCTGTTAGTGAGCATCATGAAGCACTTGGATCCAGGATATGGCTTTTCTAAAGATGTCACAAGTACCACGAGAAGCTCTTCACATTGCAAAAGAGGTTCTAATTCTGGGACCCACAGGCCCAAAGTCACTTGTGGCTGCAAATGAGTTGCACAGCCAACATCAGCCCCCACCTGCACCGCTCACAACAAAGTCAGGCCTTGCCCCCTACTCTGGTTTCTGCTTGCACATTAGTAACGTGTAATGAACAGTAGGTTCTGCTTTATTGATCTGCAGACCAGAGCTACAGTGGGATGCTGCCTAAGAAAAGCCCCAAAGGATTTTATTTGATTTTTGCACAGAACAATAATCTCCCTCACCAAATTAGTTGCTGGACTGCAGGATGGGTGGGGATTTCACCTTGAAATTGTTGACAGGGTAGCAAAACAGGAATGTCTCTATTTGCTAATCCTTGTTCAAATATATACCCCGCTGCTGGCACCCTGTCAAATGAGTCCCTGGAAAGTACAAGGCCGTGCTGTGGAAGGGGGAAAATGCAGCAACAGGGAAGATTAGAACCACGAGAGGACATTGCTGTGCAGCACAAAGTGGTGATGACGGGATTCTGTCTTTGCAAAATGACAAGCTACGATCTCAGTCAGCCCATCTCCTTTCTTCTTCTGCTGTCAAAGTATTCCGGTCTAGAAATTCCTGATCCAAGAACCCTAGAAATGCCCTCTCTTCCTTAGCTCCATCCTAATTTTACCGGATGCCTTTTATGGGCTGTTTGGAGTAGCTAAGCCATATGTTGGCCGCTAGTTGGTGTTGAAAAGCAAGAGTTAGCCTCTCCCCACACTGCCAGCGGCTCAGTTCTTTGGCTCAGCCTGAAGTCAGTTAAGGCAATGGCCTTCCAGGGAAGGTCGGATTCAAGATCACAGGACAAAGAGCAGCAGGCCTGCCTGGGGGACTGCAAAATCTCTCGGAAGGTGCCTGATCTCTTGCAGTACCCCAGGAGCTTGGGGCTCCAATTTGCTCATCACCTCTCTCTCTAGCCAACGGTGGACCCCTGCCATCTCCAGGCACTGAAATCACATGCATGAAACCTACTTGGGAAAGACTCTCTTCTTAGGCTCAGGCATGTCCTTTCATTCCTGCCTTTATGGGAACTGGCTTTTCCAGACCTTGGAAGAACATCTTGTAAGAAATCGAAAGTAACAGCTCATCCCAAGCCCATTTGTCAGGGGAAAGGTGATGAGACTCCTTCCTCCATGTGACCCTTACACAGAAAGAGAGAGAGTCAAATCCAAACAGGGGCTACGACAGTTCCAGGTTCTAATGGATTCATCTTTCCTAATTGCCTGTGTAGCATGTCTGTTAAATTTAGATAAGGCTTAAATAGGGCCCAAAGAAGATCCAGGAGGGAGTCACAAAAATGATTAAAAGGTTGTAAAAGTGGGGCTTATGGATGGAGGAATTGGGGGTTATTTATCCTGGAAAAGAGAGGGCTGAGGAGGGACATATAAAGACTTCATACTAGATTAATTATGTAAATACGCAGTAACCCAGCTGGCCTAGAATCTCAACCATTTGGCAGGGAGAGTGGGCACTGGGGGGTTGGGGGGCCAGTGGTTAGTAGTAGTTTTAAAATCATTAGTTGCCTGCTCAGATTTCTGAGGGGTTCGCCGTTGCTGGGCAATACAAGTTATGGATATGCCAAGTCTGTTATAATGAGCCCAGACACTACCCACTAAAAATTATTTCCAGCTAAGCGTGTGATGAAGGCAGTTCTTCTTTGTCCCTTGCCACAAGCAGAAGGCCTGCAAGGGCTCCTTGTATGATGGCAGATTCCAGGCCTCCTCCTTGTTCACTTCCCCAACTAGGTCCAGGTGTTAGGGGGACGATCAGAGGTCCTGTCACCCAGACAGGAAGATGCTGGACAGAACGTCCCCCTGGGATGATGAGCTGAGGCTGGCCAGAGGCTAGAGAGGTACTTCTTCTCCCAGGAGTTACCTCGTGTACGCTAGAGAAGTCTGCCCCCTGGTCCTACCTCTGACCGCTCTGCAGTTCTTTCCGTTCGAGGAGACACTGACTAATCACAGAGAACCGCTGGGTCCTTCTGAGCCCTAGGCTCTGAGCCTGGACACAGAGATGAGGAAATGGTTCTAAAAATGTAAAAAAAAATAAAATAAAAAATATGATTTGAATATTAACAACACTAACCATACTTATCACAGGAACTTTTGGTGAGCATTTTTTCTGCTCCCTGACCCCCAACCTAGCACTTCAAATATATAAAGTCTCACTTCGTTCTTGAAAGAACCCTATGAAAGAGAAACTATTGTTTCCCCTCTTTTGCAGATACAGAAGTTTTAAAGAAGTTAACTAATTTGCCCCAGGTCACCAAATCAGTAAGGGTCTTGGTGAGATTTGAACCTATGCTTTCTAATACTTAACCTGTTTTTAAAATTATGTTGTTGCTTCTCTTGGCTTTTTGATGGAAACCTAGAGCAGATCATGGAATTCTACATTTAGGAGATACAGCAATCACCAGTCCATAGCAATCATCAGTACCACTCTTGATCTCTCTGCTATTCTGACTTCCAGAAATGTTCCAGTAAGTGTTGGTAGAGAGGAGGGGCAACCCAACCCTTCTTGGAGAAGGCACGAAAAGTGTCTCAGGAGGACACATGCCCCCGGATCTCAAGAACTGACAAGCCCTCTTGTTCTCCTTGTGTCACGGGGACTCTCTCAGATTCTTCAGAAGAGGCTTGATGTGAATTCTAGTTCAGAGGGGAATGATTCTTAGACATCAGGTGTAGGTCACCTGAAGAGCATGGTAAAAATGCAGACCTTTGGCTCTCACACACCACAAAGCCCTGCTTTGCTAGGCCTTGGCCAGGTTGGAGAATCTGAGTGTTTATTCAGCACCCCAAGGAGTTCTAATGTGGGTGGTGCAAGAACCCCAAACTGAGGGAAAGTCCCTTAGAGTTGCTCTTCTCCCCCCATCTCCCTTTTCTTGCCAAGCATCCTTTTTCTGCACACACACCACACACACACACACACACACACACACACAAATACACACACGGAGCCCTCCCCAGAATCTATTCACATGGTAAGTATTAACTAAGTACCCAGGTGGCAGGACTATAAAGACAGCTAACCTCATGAAGCTCAGAGCACAGCAGAGGAAATATGTGAACACTTGATCTGTGTGAAGCTGAGATGGGAGGGTAGCCCCCAAGGAGGAGCAAAGCCCTGGGGAGTTCATAAGACATACCGATGACAGTTGAGAGCTGAATCCCAGGAAGACTTCCTGGAGGGTGAGTAAACTTGGAATAAGGAGGGCTTGTTGGGGATAACTTCAGGCAAGGCTGCAGAAACAGCCAAAAATCTGAGACTAGGGAATTAATTATTTGTGGGGCCTTTAGAGGGAAGATGGGAAAAGGTGCAGAGGAATGAAACACTAATGCAAGTTTTGGGTGGATTATGGTACATGGTGTGCATTGATGTATCAGTAGTCATTAAGAAAGTCACATGGGAAGGACATAATGGGTGGAGATCAGGGCAATGAGCCCGGAAGCCATCACAGGAGGCCTGGCAAGAGATAATAAGGGTGTTTTCATAGGTTATTGGGCAGGATTAGTCAGAATGGAGAAGAACAAGCAAGGTGCTCATATTGAGCTTTCCATTCATTTACATACAAGTAGTATCAATGCTAATAACAATCACTGAAGTGAGTCTCAGAAGGGAGCATTCTTATATAATTTTTTGTTAAGGTGTGTGTTTAAAAGCAATAAAATAAAATGTATTCCATAATTTAGACTTTCTCCAAATTATACCAGCCTGCAACTAATGAGTAAAAATTAATGAAGACTGACAATTTTGCTACAGGAAGGGTTATTATCTCCATCAAGGTCATGCTACATAATGGCATACATTACAGAAGTGGAATGTTCAACAGAGGAAAGGTTGCTGGACAGTGGTACGCTGGCAAAAAATATAGTAAGTGTAGATGCAATAATCGGATAGTGTCTGTCCTCCATGAGGAGGAATGTAAGAGTCAAGAGAACCAAGTGGTTAATGCCGAGGTCTCCGGGTTCAAATTCAACATCTACTGCCTAGCAAATATCCAGCAAATGACATCCAGCAAATGTCCAGCAAATGATGTCCAGCAAATGATTAACTTCTTTGAACTTCATTTCCCCAACCAGGAAACTGGATTAATAAAAACTCCTAACTCAGAGCACTACTGTGAGGACTAAATAAGATCATGTCTCTAAGGCACTGGCCACACAGTAGGAACTCATACACATTATCGATCATCACTGTCGCCACGGGAACTTTCTGACAGCCCAAACTTGAGAGTAAGTTCCTGTGTTTCACCAACAACAAATGGTGGGAGGAGCCATGGCCAGAGACTGTAGTGCTGGATCCAAATCCAGCTTTTCCATGGATAAGGTGGCTGACCTGGAGAGAACTGCTTCGATGTCTCTGAGCCTCAGTTTCCTTATCTATACAATGAGATGGTAGGTTTGTTTATATTGGAATTCTAAACCCTTCTTTCAGACCCCTCCACTTTTTTATCAAATAGAATTTCTTCTTGAACCCTAATGTCTAAAATGTATAAAAGCAGAACTACCCTGGCTGAACTTTTCTCTTAGGGCTGGAGTCCCAACTATTTTCTTCACCCTGTTCCTCTTGTGCTTTCTCCATGTCAGGACCCAAGTCCCCCTTGCAATACTAGACCTCTGTAAAACATGGTTTAAAAACTATAGGATTAGGGACATACAAGATCATCTGGGGTCCTAGGAAGATAAGGCAGGGGCTGTCTAAAGAGCAAGACAAATGAAGTCTGTGATAAAGACTAAAAGATCTTATAAACTATGTCTTTGATGATCATAATTAGAACCTTCACATTGTAATCACCGACATGCTGCTTTTTCACATCAATTCCTGTTAAAAGACATAGAATGGGAAGTGGAAAATGCCAGGAGTGTTTAGACACAACGCAGTGCAGGTGACTCACCCAGACCTTCAGGGGCAACATGCACTAACACTGAAACTGGACGGGAAGAGGTTAGATGACTAGTTTCTTCCTCAACCTTATTTATGCATCCCCATTTTGTTTTGTTTTCTTTTGTTTTTCAATGTTGGACTAAGAAAAAAAAGTAGATGATAATTTATAAGATACATCAAATCGAATTGTTCTTTCATGCACACTTAGAATGGGATTGTCTAACTGTGAAAGGTATTTATTTATATATGTATTGGCATTTACATTTTTATTAATATATAAACAAGTATGTAAATGTAAAATATATAAATATATATTTTTAATATATTTATATCTATATATGCTTTTTTTAAGGGCAGTCTTACTCAGTCTATCCTAACCCATATGTCACCCAACTCAGAAGACAGTGTTGACTTTGGGACAACCCTTCATAGGTTGTCCAACCTCATAGACTCATCTGGAGCCCTTCTGGTGAACAAGAAATTCTATTTCTCTCAAGCCCATTCCTTTCTTGGGCAGATACATTTGTTATACCTTTCTCTGTTGACCTGCAGTCTGTCTTCCTATGATTTTTTCTCCCATTAGTTCTCCCTCTTCTCTCTCAAAAACACATAGAAAGACAACCACCCCTTGCCTTCTAGACATACTGAGGTGGGGCCCCCAGAGCCTTGCACACTAGACCCTGCCCCAGTGTCTCTGGAAGGTGGAACCTCTACCCCAGAGGTCCTAAAGGGCAGACTATCTAATCAGAGAGGATTCTTTTAAGCCATAAAGTCTAAAGGAATTTGCCTTGTTGGGTTTCGGTTTTACTTGAGACTGCGCACTCCTTCCTTCTTTCCTAGTTCTCCCTTTTAAAATGGAAATGTCTATCCTATACCTGTCCCATCATTGTATTTTAGATCCTATAATTTGATTTCACAGGTTCACAGCTGGAGAGATTTGCCTCAAGATGAATCAAACCTTGAGTGTCACCCATAACTGATTTGGATGATATTGAGGTGAGATTTTGGACTTTAGACTTTTGAGTTATGCTGGAAAAGAGTCAAAACTTTCAGGGCTATTGGAAGGGAACAAAAGTGCTCCTGTCATTCCTCTGTGTTTGGAGGATACACCTTATTCCTTGCCCTCCAGGTAGCGTGGTGACACCCATACACCATTGTCCACTGTGACTGGCCAGTGTCTATACTGTACCAGTAATTAAATATGTCAAAATCATATCCATGCCTATCTACTTCCTACAACAAAGTAAGTCAGCTGGCCCTGTATGCACACCTCATTAGAAATCACTTTTGTTCAGTTAATGGGGAAAAAAAAAAACAAGCATGGAATTGGTGTTAATTAGTTAAACTGGATATAACTAAATCAACTACTTGACTAAATTATTGGACCTCTGAGTTCACCCTTTAGGAAGCAGAGCAACTGCTTGTGACCAAAGCTATTTTCCTGCTGAACAGCAGATAGGGCACACTTTAGTCCTCCAGTCTATGGTTACTGCAATGCTCTCTGAGTTAAGTATCTTTTCCTTTCAATAAAAGAAGCCTCACTAAACATTGAACCCAATGCAAATTTTCTAACTTTGGAATGAAGGTTGAAATTAAATAGCAAAAAAACACAAGAAAATTTGATTTGGAAAATGTGATCAGCTCATGTACCTACTCTGTACCTATTCACTGAAGATCAAAGATTATCTCCAGTTCCTAATCCGGACCACCCCACACTGCATGATGTGACCCCCACGTCGTGCTCCATCTCTTCTTGCTCCTCCTCCTCCCTAACTACTGGGCACTCACAAGTTTCTTTCTGCTCCAGGACTTAGTGCTGCCTCCTTCTTAGCCTTCCATGACCACACTCTTGCCTCCAAGTTACCCCCTATCACACCGCTGTTTATTCACACCTACTGGGAATTGATCTTATCTTGTTAACTAGTTGTTCATCACCTGTCTTCCCCATCATGGCACCAGGAATTACATCTGCCTTGTTTACCAGTGTATCTCCAGTGCCTCAAATGGTGCCTCGTACATAATAGGGTTGGATAAATGTTCGTGGATGGAAGGAGGGAGAGAGAAAAAGAAGAAAAGAGGGGAAGAGAGAGAGGAAAGGAGAGAGGGAAGATAACATGAGTATGGACTCCATACCTGGTGCGTATTTAAAGCTGCAGCCAACAAAGGAAAACACCACTGAATCCATTAAATAATACACCAGATGACCAAAATCTATTGAAAAGCATCCACACCTTCCTAACACAGTCAGAATTCACGTGGCAGAGACAGGATGATACCATGCAGAATCATAAACAAAATGAAAAGCACAATCAAGTATATCTTCTCTCCAGAATTATGTAAGGTTGACATAAACAGAGCCTCTTAATCCTCTTAGACTGTGATTGATTTTTTTTAAGTCTTTAAAATCTGAAAACGTGAAGACTAAGTTTGGATGAAATGTTTGCAAGGAAGAAGCAGACACGTGTCATGAAATACGTCTCAACCAAACCAAAAAAAAAAAAAAAATTAAGGGAGAGGAAAATGTATTAATTTTTTGAATGAGTTTTGGGATCACCAGACCAGTGAAATTCCCACAGCTGAAATGAGCCTGACTCTTCACGATCACAAAGTAGCTGAGGAAAGATTCAGATGGGGACAGCGGGAAGCCGAGCTCATTTCCGGGAACCCACGTTGCTTCCCACATGTAGATTGTATGGCTCAGCTAATGAGACATTGTATCAGCATATTGAATTCTAATTGTTACATCTCTGAACATCCCCTTGCTGGAGAGAAGGAGGGAGAAAATCAGATCTAAAATAAAAACACACCAGACATCTCACTTGCTCAATGGGACCCCGAGAAGTATAGTTGCCCTCCCTGGTGCTGGTACCTACCTGATAACCCACCATGAAATAAAGGCCTGGAAGAAACCTATTTGCTTGGATCCCACTGCCTTCGTGTCCAGCAAGATTGTTACTATCCTCAGCTTTATTTTTGGATAAATTGTAGGTTTTGACACAGGAATAGGTGGGTCTCACTGGTGCCCATGAAAAGAGTAAGAAGAAACCATTTATTTACCTGTCTGGCCAGCAATCCACTGTCATTCGCTTTCCTCATGATCCAGCAAAGCATCATCTCATCCAGCAAATCTTTATCTGCCTTCCCTGTCCATACGGGGCATCTCCCAGTATCTTATGCTTGATTTCATTGTTAAAATTAATAAGCGTTTATTAAGTTGCTATTATATGCTATAAACACTGCTAAGCACAGTTCAGGAACAATCCCATTTATTTTGCACAATCTATGATGTAGATATTATTCTAACCATTTATAGCAAATCAGGAAGCGGAGGCTCAATGAGATCAAGTAAGTTCAGTCAACTTAGTACAAAGCTGAGGCTAAAGAACTAGGGCTATGTGATAGGTCTTAGGTCTTCAAAGCTGAGCCCTGCCTCCTCCTCTGGCATACCTACCTTCCTGGATCCACTGGCCAGGATGAGGAACCCAGGTATCTGACTCTGCATTGCTTGCTCCTAAACAAACACTCAGTCCGTCCCTACCCTGGGACAGCACCAGCTGTAAGGCATTTCAGTTACTGATTGGCTTGTCTGCTTCCCTAAGTTCGATTTTGAGATCTTTGGGAATAAAAAAAGGGCCTTAGCCATTGTTGTAGTCACTATCAGTGTGGAATGAATGAATGAATGAATGAATGAATGAATGAATGAGGCATCTACCCAAGATGTTGAAGCAATGCTTAGATAAAATTGAACAATGCTGTATGAAAATTAAAAGACAAGAGAGCAGTCCTGGTGGACACAGACCTAATGTTTCATTCAGTAACATCTGTAATTCAAACTTGAGCAAGACAGATGCCCCAATCCACATGTTCAAATCATGCTAGAGGCACTGTGGCCCCCACAGCCTGCTGTGGCCTGAAGGCTGCTTCCAGGAGGCTAAGAGCTCCCACTCCACCCTCATCTCCACCCTTTTATTTGTCTGTGACTTGCAGTTTTAGAGTTTAGAACACTTAGGCCATGCTGCCCGCCTTTTGCAAAGGCTTTTTTACAGCTGTGGTAGTGTGATGGGTTATTTATTCGGTGCTGTCGTGAAGGAGGAGCTGGGATGAAGGAGAAAGGAGAAAAATGAAATGTCTTGAAAGTAGAAATTGGAAACACATAAAAGCGAAGCAGAAAGCAGAGGCATCTATAACACGGATGCCTCAGGAATTTCTGAAGCCACCAGTGCTGGAGAGGATTACATTCTGAGTCGGGGTAGCACTAACGAGGCTCTCTCCACCCGGCTTCCCAAAAAAGAAAGTACACCCTGCTATATAAATGGGTCCCCACCCCCTCTGCACAGAGGCAGAGAAGAAGGGGAGGCAGGAGGCAAAATCTAACAGCTGGGATCTGGGAGGAGCAAAGGCCATTTTTCTTACTGTTTACCAACAGTCGTTACGGTTTTTCCTTGTCTCAGGCAGCAAACCTTCTGACGTTGTTGTCTAGCCCAAGTGGCGGATTTAGCAGGTGATGGCAGGAAGCGGTGAGAATGGAGGTCAGAGGTAAGACAGGGGTGAGAAAGGAGCCTATAAAGCACTATCAGTCTAACCACCACTGGGGGCATCCATCCCACTGGAGACTTGGGGAAACGTGTGGAACCCACTGCAGAGAGGGACCTCCACAGGGGCAAAGGAGCTGGGGTAGTTCTCCTCCAATTCCTACTGGTCCCTGGTTGAGGTGCTCCCGGGGCGTGAGTTCTCAGTACTCCTGGTTTGTGCTGCTTGCAGGCTAAGAATGCTCCTGCAGCAGAGCAAGGACTCAGGCAGAGTGTCTCCAGGGTCTGCAGGGAGAAGCTGCCCCACGGAACAGTGAGTGACAAGTAAAGTGAATGGGACACCGACAGGGTGTGTGGTAGCCCTGAATTATGTTCTTTATAACTAACGATATACTGCATACATACACGTAAATATAAAATATCTATAAATATCTGCATGTATAAGTGCTTATGTAAGTGGAAGGAAACAAAAAAGCGTAAGCAATGGTTACCTCTGTATGCATAACAGCATTCATTAATTGATGCCCTAGGTATTCATGGAGCACTCCCTATGTGCTAACCAGCCACTCTTCCATGAGTGGGGACACGCTGTGATGAAGCTCAACAAGGTCCCCAACAGCAGAGAGCTTATAATATAGCCCAGAGAGTCAGCAATAAATGAATTGACACAGAGGTTATGTTTTTATCAGGATAAGTGCTATAAAGAAAACTGGGAGGCAAGGGAAGTTCTCAGGGTGCAAGTGAAGTTCTTGCGGAGATGTGACTGATCAGGAACCAGGGATGTGAAGGTATAAGGGCTGGAGTCTTCCAGGCAGAGGAAGTAGCACATGCAAGGGCCTTAACCTAGAAAGAAGCCTGTTATCATCTTTATACTTTTATATCTGCCAATTATCTGCAATGTTTACATACTGTTAAAATTGGAGGGGAAATACAGTAAAATTATTTTTTAAATATTCTTTGAGTGAGAGATAGAAAAATCCACATGAAGACTTCATTGGTTCTTACAAATTTGACTGATGAAATACTCTAAAATTGGTCATGTGCTGGGAATCAGAGAACCTCCATTAACTTCTCTTAATGGATGGCAAGTCCAGAATCAATCAGTAAGTATTTGTGGTGTCCGCGCTATGTACAAAGCACCGTGTCTGGGCTCTGGAGAGCACTAAGATGAGCAAGAGAGAACCGCTCTCCTCATACTGCCCATATCTAGTAGGGGAGGAGGCGATGATAGAAAACCAATTCTAGGAGCA
The DNA here is from genome assembly GCA_028533885.1 of Nasua narica. Classification (NCBI taxonomy): domain Eukaryota; kingdom Metazoa; phylum Chordata; class Mammalia; order Carnivora; family Procyonidae; genus Nasua; species Nasua narica. The sequence goes on along the minus strand of CM052803.1, from coordinate 44,889,637 downwards.
GGCACTTCAAGGTGAGAACTGCGACAGAGAGTGCCAATAATGTGTCCCGAGGTGAGTTCAGGCAGGGGCAGGTTTAGGAAGGCTTTCTGAAGTGTAAGGCATTTGAGCAGGGTTTGGAATAAGTAGGCCTGCTGCAGCCGCGGAGGGCGTTGCAAACAAGAGAACCGCGCGGAGGAAAGCAAACAGCAGAAAAGTGCAGCTCACACCGGGGAATGAGTCGTTTACAGCGACCAGAGAGAATCCGGTTCTTAGCAATCCGAAACAGAAGACCAGGTGGGAATGGTTGCTAGAATGGGGTGACAGAACACCTGGAGTACGGTGAGCAATGATCATCTGTTGGTGTGCCAGCCACTCATCCACTTCCTTGCCTCCAATAACAGTGCTCTAATTTCCTTGGGGAGCCAAGGAAACCTCACCAACGCAATCAAAGTCAGTGTGCTTGGGTGGGACTGACCACCTACCACCTCTGGTGTCAGAAGAAGGCGCCAGACTAAAACCCGGCCAATCAGAGCATCCCATTCCCTTGTTCATAGCAACTAAGGAATAGGCACGTGACCTAATGAGAGCCAATGAAATTTAGTTCAATGATCTGCCTGGGATGTGCTGGGAAAACAAAACTCTCTGTGGGAGCTGCTGAAGGTGTGGGCTCTAAGTCTCGGACTGCTGCTGGAAGCCGCACTATTGCTATGACAAGAGAGACTGCCTCCGAATGGGCCTGACAAGGACGGAAGACTTGCCGTGACAGGAAGAATAAGACATTCTTCTAATGACAACTGTCAAGATCCAGCCATAATGGAAACTAGGTCAACCATGGGTTTTCCCCTTGTGGAAACCAATAAACCTCCTTTTTTTCCCTCCTGACCGAGTTTGAGGTAGACTGCTGTCACTTGCGACCAAAAGCCCTAATTCATATAGCACACTAAACGTATGTCCACACACACACTCCTTCGTGAATGCTCAGAGCAACTTTATCCATGAAAGCCCCAACCTGAAAACAGCCCAATGTCCATCAACAGGCGAACGGACCAACAGCACGTGGTCTATTCATAAAGACACTACTCAGTAACAAAGGAATAAACTACCGATATATTTAACAACATCGATGAGTCTCAAAAACATTATACGAATTTTTAGAAAAATGAATCTAATCCATAGAGACAGAAAGCTAATCAGTGGTTGTCTGAGGCCACAGGCTTGTGTGTGTATAGTCTGAAAAGGGACACAAGGGACTTTTAGGGTGATGAAAATATCCTGCATCTTTACTGTGGTGGTGGTTACATGGGTGAATAAACTTGTCAAAATTCATAGAAATTATATATATATAATTATATATCTAAATTAGATATACAATTTATATAAATTATATATCTATATTTATAAATGATATATTTTTATATCATTTATAAATATAGATATATATTTATAAATTATATAGATATATATCTATAATTTAGATATATATATATTCAGAGAAGGAGAGAGAGGGTGGGGAGTGGGGCAGAAGGGGAGGACGAGAGAGAGAATTCCAAGCAGGCTCCACACCCAGCATGGAGCCCAACACAGGGCTCAATCTCACAAGCCTGCGATCATGACCTGAGCTGAAATCAAGTGACACTGAACCAACAACTGAGCCACCTAGGTGCCCCCCCAGAGAAATATATCCTTAATAGGCATATTTTATTGAATGTAAATCTTAATAAATTTGATTTAAAAATGGATGCAAAGTAAAAGCATTTTCAGGCACATTATATGCACCATTTTAAAGTTTTAATATTATTTTATAGGAAAGGAAGAGCCAGTGAAGGCTTTTGACATGAGGGTTCCCCTACTCAGAGTTGTTTTTCATGAGGCCCATATGTTGTCAGAGTTCATAATATATTGAGTAATAGCTTAGGTATCTGGGCAGAACCCTCCAAATTCAAGCTGCAGATACATTCCTGTATTGGGTGTGTGACTTTGGATTTATTATATAACAAATCTGTGCTTCAGGTGTGTGCGTTTTTTTTGTTTTGTTTTATTTTTCTGTTTTTTTTTTTTTTTTTCATTTTCAAAATGTGCATTACAGTAACACCAGCCCCAGAGGGGCCACTGTAAAAACTGAATGACAACGCATGTAAAAATACTCAGGCAAGAATAATAAAAAGCATTCAGAAACATTAAGGGTCTTAGTAATAGTGATGGAAGTATCCATTGGATGGGTAACGCCAGAGGGACCACGCGGCCTGTCTCAGAAAAATAGGATGTTGAACTGGGGAAATACCCATGAGAATGAAAGGAAGGTGTGGACTTGAGAAATATTTCAGAGGTAGAGTCAACAGGATTTGGCAACTAGTAGATGGTAAGGAAGAGGAAGAAATAAAAGGTTAGTCAGAACTTTCTAACTTTGGAGGCTGAGGGGATGTTAATGCTATTAGCTGGGGTGAGAGAAAAAAAAACAGGAAGAGGAACTGAGTCATGGTAGAGATGAGTGGAGCCGGGCTGCGCACAGGACAGGATGTGGGCGATGTCCAGTACCAGTGGGAGGGATACCTGCAGCTGCACTTGGGATGCTCAGGGAGGGGGGAAAGTCTGCCACCTTCAAGAGAAGCAAACCATCCTACCTCTTATTGTAGTTTTAGAGACCAGACTAGTGTTCTGAATAGTAATCATTGTGGATAATCATTACATAGGGAGAAAACAAGGCTTGATGTATTGGGAAGTCATACCAGAAAGCAATTAAAATGTATCCTGTCAGCAACACCATCAGTGAAATCTCGCATGAGGGCAAAGAGGAGAGTAAGACTCACAATAGGATGAGAGCATCTGATGCTCTGACAGCTGCTTTCTCTAGCTGTCTGCAAAATTCTAGGACAGGACTTAATACCTCAGACTCTGAGAAACGATTTAGCTTAACCCACAATCTTAAATTCTTAATTCCTAAGGATATATACATATACTTCCCACAATTACCAGTTCTACTTTTTAATGATGATATCTTCCTTAAAGCACTAAAGTTTGAGTTGATTATTTGATTTGATTATTTGGAAGGACAGCTGAGTGTCCACTTATAGACTGTAACTCTTCGTTGGTGGGATGCTTCAGGGATTCTTGGCATCAAGTGTTGGTGACATTTCACTTGTGGTAGGGACTCTCAGGTTGTCTTATAAAAGAATACTCTCTCATGAGATGTTCTGCGAACAAGAGGGTTCCCTGATTTGGAAACCGCTGCATGCTCTAGTCCCTTCTAGGAAATTTAGGATGTGCATTTATATATTAGAGTCTCCGAGAAGTCCTGAAGGAAAAAAAATAATTTCATTTTGTTTAACCTAGGTGTCCCCCAATCTGTTCGGCCATATGTATCCTTAAAGACTCCAAAGCAGGGCAGCATCCTGAGGGACTAATATCCATAAAATATACTTTGGGTGACCCTAGGAAAGACTTTCACAGGCCGCCCTTCTAAAGTAAGCCAATTTCTAGAGTAAGCCAGTCTCGGCCAATTTGGAAAAAGTGAACAAAATTTTCTGTTTGACAACTTGCCCGCAAGTGCACAGCCAACTAATTGGCTGATTCATTTTATTTCCCTTTTCCAGAGGACTGTTAAGACATCGAGCTAGTACCACCTATAGAGGCCTGTACAAGCTGTATTATTTAGTGCTCATGAAAACTAGACCAGACATTATTTCCCAAAAGCTAACTGACACTTGGCATAGACAAGAGAATATTTTAATATTCTATTATGTTTGTTCTATGAAACTGTTTAGGGCTGTGAGTCGGAGAAAGAAAAACACGACAAGCTGTAGTTGTGGATTAAGTAAAAGAAAACAAAATGTGCATACTGATCACATTTTGGATTAAAAAAAAAAAAAACCTGCCCTAATCACTAAGAAGACTTGTTTTAAACCCATCATTTGTAAGAGATTCTGAGCCTGGAGGAGGCCTCTCCGGAAGGCAGAGTTAAGAAACCCATCACAGGCAGCCATGCTGTGAAGTGGAGATTGGGCCACCAGCCTCATCGCAGCCCGTATCGGCTACAAATTAACACGTTTGGATGGTTTTCCTTCTGTCTGCACGAGGTCTGTTCTCAGGAGTGTGGAGCAGACCACTCTCCTCCGGAAGCATCGCCCCCACGTGCGGCGGACAGAAGCCGCTGCTCTCGGCAGGGCAACCTTCGATAAACATCGGTGTCTCCTCTAGTCCCCACCACAGCCCCATCCCAGGTTCTCCAAATCAGTTCACATCTTTCCCCATATGAAAAGGGAAGACACTAGTCATATCTACCTTCGACAACCAGAGTGTCATGAGCATCAAATTAAACAACACACGTGGATGAGTTTTGTAACAGAACATAATAAATTATTACTAGCATGACAATTTTTTCCCTCTTAATCCAGTAGTTGGCAAACTATGGCCCATAGATAAAATCTGTCCTGCAGCCTCCTTTTGTACAGCCTTAAGGCAGAGAATCTTTTACATTTTTAAAGGATTTTTAAAAGGAAAAGAAAAAACAGAAAAAGAGGAAGAACGAGGAGGAGAAAGGGGTTTAGAATATGTAACAGACCGGCATGGAACCTACAAAACCTAAAATATTTGCTATCTTTTCCTTTACAGAAAAGGTTTATGGATCCGTGTCTTACCAAAGAAAACCTATTTCTTTCCTTCCTGCAACAGATTGCAAAGATGGCCCCAATTCTCCACCCCTCCCTGTGCCATGTGACTATTCAGTGCCCTCCCACTCTGCCCCTGGCCCCATGCTTGGCCAATGGAATGCTTACCAAACAGGGTTGAAAAGCACCAGGAGGATTAAGATTACTCCTTCTTGTGCTTCAGCCTTGCTCTGAGAACACGCCTGAGCTAGCCTGCTACAAGCTAGCAGTGTCATGGGACAAAGCCAAGTCACCTCAGTCACCATACCTGAGGCCAGCATAGATCTGCCAACGGGCAGCTGACTCCCAGGCACATGAGCAAGCCCGGCCAAGACCAGCAGAGTCACCTACCTGATGGCTGACCTCTTATGCATGGGCAATAAATACGACCTATTATATGCTACTGAGGTTGTGTTTATACTTTCTTCCTTTTCCCCCACCACGTATAGAGGATGCCCCAAAAGACAAGAGCTTCTCACTAGAGTTCTTAGTGTTTACTAAGAGCAAGTTATTCCTTCAAGTTCCCATCTTTGCTTTGGGATTCAAACAAATGCTTGAAATCCATGAACTCTCCATACCCTGCAGAGAACACTCAAGAGGACACAGGTGGCACAGCCTTGGCATTAGAGCTCTCTTTCTTACCAGAGCTCCATTCTTCCAGATGCTGCACATGGTATCGCCAGTCCTGGATCACTGGTTAGAACCTGTCTATCCTCGCTGAACTCCATGGTCTTCAAAAGCATTTCTCTGTAGATCCTATGTGGCAAGCACTGTGCTGACCCTGACAAACCCTGATCTCAAGGAGCCTATCCATGGGGAAGATCACATTTCCAGTCATTTCTTCCTCACCAGCATGTCCATGGTGGAGTGCCAGCACATAGTGTAGCTTCATAACTTATCATAACCTATTCTCAGCTGTGCAAGTACAGATTCTGTATATGCAAAACTATTTAGCTATGTTTAGCTTGAAGAATTCAAACACACACACATACACACACATGCCAAATGCCTTTGCCCTTTAAAGGTGATGAAATGGTTCTGGAGGACAATCTGGAGTGAGAGAGCCAAAGCCTCATCATGTTCTCTATGGGATACGCCTCTATCTCCAGCACCTGGAAATATGGAGTGCTGTTTGGATAGTTAACTTTGCTAGAATCACCTTAGAATCGAAACATTACAATCCTGTGATGAAATAGCATGGTAATATTAAAATATGTCCACAAATTCTTTGGAACTTCTCCCTCCAAAAGTGGAACTTAATTTCTTTCCCCTTAAGAGTGGCGTTGGACTTAGTGATTCGCTTCTAATGAATAGAATGTGGGGAAAGGGATGGTGTGAAACATCCAAGATTAGGATACAAAAGACATTTGGGTTCCCTCCTTCCTCTGGGATATATCACTGGAAAGCCAGTTGCCATGTTGCATAGATACACTAGCAGTCCTACGGAAAGGCAGGGGGAAAGGAACTGAGGCCTTCTGCCAAGAGCCACGTGAAGGCACCATCTCGGAAGCAGATCCCAACCATTCTGTGGGGTGGTGGCTTAGCATGGATGGCTAAGCTGGTTAAGCTTCCAACTCTTTTTTTTTTTTTTAAGACTTGATCTATTTATTTGACAGAGAGAGAGAGAGATCACAAGTAGACAGAGAGGCAGGCAGAGAGAGAAGGGGAAGCAGGCTCCCCACTGAGCAGAGAGCCCGATGTGGGGCTCCATCCCAGGACCCTGAGATCAGGACCTGAGCTGAAGGCAGAGGCTCCAACCCACTGAACCACCCAGGCGCCCCACGCTTCCAACTCTTGATTTCAGCTCAGGTCATGAAGTCAGGGTTGTTAGATCACCCCCACCTTGGGCTCCATGCCGGGTATGGAGCCTGCTTAAGATTCTCTCCCTCTCCCTGCATGCCACCCCCCAATCCCACTCACAATCTCTCTTAAAAACAAAAACAAAACAAAACAGCCATAGCTGACCAAATCGACCTGATAACAAAGAAATCACTGGACTTGAATGGGAAAACCTGCTTTCCTTCACATCAGTCTACATTTCTCTGGCAAAGTTAGCTATGGGAGTTCTGATTTTGTTGCTACTACCTGCCTGAATGGGTCTGTTTTTACACATTTGCTGCCATTGAAACTACAAGTGCAGAAGTTGCAGATGTTAAAGAAGACATCCATGTCGCCATGTCCAAGATCTTGTTACTACTAAAAGTCCGTACATTTGCAAAACAACAGCATTCTCATTCCTTTTTACTTTGGACAGAATTAAGGTTTACTCTTTATTTAACTTGCATAGTTTATGCATTTCTAATATTTTTAGAAAGTAGCTCTTAATTTCCATCTGAAAAATCTAGAGTGACACTTGTTCTTCAGTAAATACTTTTTGTACTCTATGACGTGAACGTGAATAGAATCAATCTCAAATGCAATACAACAGACTATATACAAAATGTTTTTGTAAATGATTACATCACTTCTTTTCCTGATTAGAGAGCAGTTCAAAAATTTCATCAGTCTCAGAAGGGTCTGTGATCACCAAAGGATTAACAATCACAAATCCAGCCAGGAGTTTTCCCTTGTCAGTCCAATCTATTTCACAGAGTGGATGGATGTCACCTGTATTTCAGGCTTGCAGGGGAGAAAAGTAACTCCCAGAGAAGCATTAGAAAGGCTTAGTGTTGTGGAAAGAATTGACAAATGTGTGTAGATAAAGAATATATTTGGCAGGCTAGTAGATTTGGGACATTTATCTGCAAGGCTGCTTTAAATGGGTTATGGTTGATTTAATTCTGTGTTTAATGTCACTTGATATCTTGTATATAATCTGTTAAAAATTAAATGTACTCTCTTATAAATCTGAAAGTTATTCAGCTATATTTTGTCGGGCTGCAGTGCATAGCATCATGCCCTCATGTTCAGATCTCCTGCTGTTCCAACTCTATGGAGAATCAATCAGTGACCTAATAATCATACTTCTTGCAAGAGTTCAGACAAGGACTGTGACCTTAGATGAGCAGAACAACTTCCCATCCCTGAAAAGAGTGTTATGAGGCTTGTGTGTTATGAGGCCCAGACAAAGGACACCTATCCCAAGACTGCTGTCAGATTTCTCTCTTGTGGACTCCAACTTCAAAGCTACTTGGGAGGCAGCAACACACAAATGCCAAGGAAGGGACAAAAGGCGAAGTTCCTCTTGCTCAGTCCTGGAGCCACATACTAACCCTGACATGGGGGGAAGAGATAGAGAGACAAGTTGCAGGGAGAAGAAATGTGAAAAGACAATTTATCAAGCCCCCTTCTGGACATCCAAGTGCCGAGTAGAAAACCAAGAATTAGAAACAGTCAAATTGTTCCTTGCCGTCAAATAATTTTTAAGGAAATACAGAAATATCCAAAGAACAACATACTGAGGAAAGGCTGAGGATATGTAAATGTCCATTGTGTTGATAGATTAAAGAGATGTGCTAGAAACTGAGAAAGCCTATAAGAGGAATAAAAATGAATGGTTCATATGACACTATTCTCCCTCTTAAGCTCATGATGGACATTGCCAATTAATCACAGTATTCTTTCCTATGGAGCCCAGCTATAGTTCCAAAATTTTCTTTCCTACACACACCAGACAGCTCCTACAACCCAGTCTGATCTGGCTTGTGAGATGAATGAAGCCTGTTTGCGGGAATTTGCTAGCTCAGAGGACCCCAAAACACTAAGCTGGGCACTGAGGATGTTGGGATATTATATGGGTTATGGGAAAGGGTAGGCTGCTAACACACATTTAAGGAAAAGGTAGAATTTCCCTGGTGAGCAAATAGGAAGAAGATACAGCTTTAGCTTCTCCAGCAGGAATGGAGGAGAAACAGTATATCAAAGACCTCTGCAAAACCAATGTGCCTATTATTCAGGTAATCTGTAATGACTGCCGTGGCCTGTTTGGTATAGATTGATGGGAAATGCCTGCTCTTTAACTGGCAGGTCTTTGGGGGAAAAGCAGCAAAAAGAACTCATAAAATGTAGCTCACAGAACATAGTCCTAACCAGTTCAGCCTTGGTTTCCTAAAGTCTCACCATTCTGGGAGGCTGAAGCCCATATACACAGGAAATATACTCTCCCTCCCGCAAGTTTGGTTTTCTTCCACTGCTTTCTAACAGCTGAATGATGGACTACAGCAGCCATTCAATGAGGCAAACCTGAAACGGAGAAGCTATTCTGGATGCCCATATCTGCTATACCTTACATATTCAATCCATCACTGTATCATGTGGGTTTTATCTCCTGAGTGACTCAAAATGTTGTCTACCTCATTCCGTTTCTACTGCGGCCACCCTAAGTCAAGCCTCCATCACATCTTATCTGGATATTAAAACAGCTCCAACTTAGTTGTCTCTAATCCATTCCCTAGGCTCCGGTCGGCGAGCTCTTGGTGAAAGGCAAATTCTTTTCTAATAACGCCACTTCCCTGACTACCCTTCATGGGCTTCCCAGTTCCCTGGGGCAGGGAGTCTGGAATGTGCAACATGGTCTATAGGGTCCCTTGGGTCTGGACTCTGCCTGCCAGTGCCCCCTCCAGGCTCCTGCCTACTGAGCTGCTTCCAGTTCCAAGAACACACAACACCTCCTCCAACCACAAGGACTTTGTACATGCTGTTCCCTCTGCCTTGGGATACTTAACTATCTTCAGTTTCCACACACCCCTTCCACATACACACATGGGCATTCATATATTTTCCCCTCAAATCTGAGCTCAAGAGTCACCTCATCAAAGAACTCTTTTCTCCCTGACGACTCAGTTATCAGCATCTATTACGCTCACTAAGAATACCCAAGACCCCTGCTTTATAGGAACTTCTCCTTTCTAGAACATATAGCTGTGTCCTCTTTATGCACAGGGATAATGGTATCTTCCTCCTCTTCCTCTTGTATTCCCAGTGTGTGCTCACTACAAACCCTCAAAGGATATTTTTTGAATGAATGAGCAAGTGAATGAATAATACTACTGGTTCACTCATGCAGTAGGCCCTTATTTAAATATAAAATTCTTCCAAAGAACTGAAATATTTGTGGAATGTGGGGCATGGCAGTGGGAAAATTCACAGAAGAGCTAAGTATTGCGAAGTTTGGGGAGAAGGTTGAGAATGGGCCTGGGAGGAGGGGAGGAGGGAAAATTCAGCTTAATAGTCTTAATATAATCACAGGATAAATAACGTCGTGATAAAATAGCCTCCTTTTCATGCCTGCAAGCCATTGATTCAGCTAAAAAGGCAATTACCCGAGAAGAATATGAATATTGTCTATCACACTGACACAGAAAAAAGTGCTGAATGTTGCAATGATAGTGAACAGTCCATAAAAAAACTAGGGGCAGCGAAATACCAAAGTCTGCCTGTCACATTTTATTATAAGTAGCTCAAATAACTCTGTTCAATCTCATCTGCTTGGAGCCAAACACTACTTTTTATTGTAAGGCGGAAGGCTGAGACATCGTCTATAAAAGTAACCATAACTGGTAGTTGTCATATAACTTTTCTACATAAATAGGTCCATGCACTTACGAATAAATTTGTTGGGGGGAAACATTACTGAGCACCTACGAAGTGCCGGGCACTGAATTTTTATAATTATATTGTATAAATGTATGATTAATTTTGCTTTTATTTTTACCCAGATGTGGAAATTGAGATTCAGAGTTTGTTTACATGACTTGCTCAGGGCCACGCACTTTGTAAGTAAATGACAGCATTTTAATCCAGGTCCTCCCTGTACCTTGCTGTGTCCCGCAGTGTCACAGATGAGGAGTTTAAGCCAAGAAGGTAATAAGACTATTCGGGGATGGCACAATCAAGGAGTTCATTGGAATTTCACTGGGGGCTTTATGACTCTGGCAGCACCTCAGATCAATAGCACAAAACAACTATCTTTTCCTACCCCGCCTTTCCATGAAATATGCTAAAATGGCAGTAACTAAAATAAATATTGGAATGTAATTATGCCTTTTAACACATGGCTGTGTGCAAAGCAGCCCTCAGAAAGGAGTTATTGATAGCGAAGATCTTTTTGATGTGGGCCCACATATTGGTACGTTTAGATAGTTGTCTACTTGGAGATTCTCACGCTCAATGTGGGCAGATGCACTCCCCTTTACGCTTCACACATTAACGTTGAGGTGAGAGCCTACGTGTTTAGAGCCTGTCTGCACTCCTTCCGTACCTTATTCATCTCCTACCTCCACACTTGACCCCTTGTATTATTTTCCCATGCTGCTGTAAATTATCACAAATTTAAAACAACACAAATTTATTCTTTTATAGATCTGGAGGTCAGAAGTCCAAAGTGAGTCTTGTAGGGCTACAACTGCGGGAGTGTCACAGCTGATTTTTTTCTGGTGTCTCCAGGGGAGGATCTGTTCCTATTTCAGCTTCTAGAAACTTCCCACATCTGTTGGCTTGTGGCCACATCAACTTCAATCTTCACATCTTCCATCATCACATCCCTTTCCTTTACATCTGCTGCCTCCCTCTTATAAGGATGCTTATGATTACACGGGGCCACCTGGATAATCCAGGGTAATCTCCCCATTGTACAAAAATCACATCAGCAAAATCTCCTTTACCATATAAAGTAGTATTTACATGTTTCAGGAATTAGGACCCAGACATAGTTGGGGGTCATTATTTACCCACCAGCACTCCTATAATCCATTTCCCCATGGTCAAGGAAACCCTTTCTAAACAATCAAACAGATGTCAAGTCCCTTGTCTTGCTGATGGCTCCCCATTGCCCTGGAACAAACCCTATCCCCTAAACCCCACAGGAGCTGCCTCCTGCCAGCCTGTCTTGCCTGCTGTGGCACTCTGCCAGGGAGAGCTCACGCTGGCTGTCCAGGAGCCCCTGGCCCTTTTTTGCGATGGGGTTTTTCATTTGTTCTTTATTCTGCATGTGTATGGATTCTTTTTTTTTTTTTAAGATTTTATTTATTTATTCATTCATTTATTTATCTACCTGAGAGAGAGAGAGAGAGCATGCACACACACATCGGCACGTGAGTGAGGGGAGGGTCAGAGAGAGAGGGAGAGGGAATCTCAAGCAGACCCCACACTGTGGAGCTCAACTTGAGGCTTGATCTCAGGAACTCAGGCTTGTGATCTAAGCAAAGTCAAGAGTTGGACATTTAACTGACTGAGCCATCCAGGTACCCCTGCATGTACACGGATTCTTCACGGGACCCTACTGAGATTTGGCCTGAGAGTCAGGACCTCAGTAAGCCATTCCTACCAGCCTCCTCCATCATGGGAACCAGCTCTATCTAAGACAGAAAGTGTTATGCCCAGGGCAGAACGATTTTGAGAACTAGTCCCTGAAGATAGCTAATAAGGAGGTGAGGAAGGCTGGGACAGGCAAAGGGACAAGCAAACCCACAAGACGGCACCTGAATCCTCTAGAGATCTAAGAAGGACCTCTGACCCGATGGCCCTCTAGGGCTGTCTTGAGCCAAGGCAAGAAGCTGGGTCATGTGCCACCAGCCATCTCCCTGATAGGAGCTTAGCCTTGAACAAGGCAGTGACCGAGAGCGATGACCAAGAGATGCAGCTGTGAACTGTCAGCAGACAACACTCTTACAGTTGAGGAAATGAATGGTTAGACCCTGAAAAGGGATTGAGGCAGAGCATGACAAGATCTATACCACCTGGAGCAGTGGTTCTCAAAGTGGGGTCCCAGGTGATGCTGCACCACCAGCAGCAGCATTGTCTGGGAATCCGCTAGAAATGCAAATTCTCAGGCCCCACCCCTGACCTCTTGAACTAGAAATGCTATGGGTGCTGCCGGCACACCTGGGTTTTAACAAGTCATCCAGGGATTCAATGCATGCTCAAGTTTGAGAGCCATGGATCTAAAGCATGCCCATTTCCCCTTCATTAACACTTTTCACAATCTGTGAATAGTTCCACTCCTTGCCAGTTGTGTGGCCTTGAGCAAGTAACTGAATCTTTCTGTGCTTCAGTTTTATCCTCTTTAAAATGGACTTTTTATTACACTTTATATTATTGCATTAGATTTCATTTGACTTTCCATATATAGCACTCTAAGGTTTTATTTATAAATTATTTGGGGGGGCACCAACGCATAGGAAATTCTGTAAGAGTGTGTGCATAATAAATGCTTTGCACTCCCTTCCCCAGCTCTGTGAGGACCGGGCCTTGTCTGTTTGGCTGATAGTTTTATGCCCAAGGCCCAACGCAGGGCCTGGCCCAATGGAAGTACATAAATGGATCCCAAGTCCCCATCTTTCCCCTACATCGCCCTCACTGACTCTATCCTCCCATTCCCTATGTGTCTTTATAGAGATTGTCTTCTCAGACTTCACCTTTCCAAGTAGATGATTAATTCTCTATCTGCCACATGCAACTAAGCCATTGCCCCTCGTCCCTCACGCTGCTCCTGTCACATGCCCCATGACGGGACAGGAGGGTACAGACTTGGTGAGCATAGCTGAGGCCCCAGTCAGCCAGCACTCCTAGATCTATGGGCGAGTTGTGCCACGCCCAAGTACACTGCATGTCTGGCAGAAGAACACTGACCCACGGACAGTTCTTTTCCTTATTCCTAAGGGGCGATAGGCATTTTGGCTTCCACGACACACTGGCTCTGGGTTATCATCTTGGATAAAACAGAGATCTATATGAAAGGCTCTTGGGATCCGATTTCCATGAGGTGAGTTCTGCCTGGGAGGCTGTGTTAGGGCACTGTGTATTTTCAGTCTCGGATATTTGAGATGAATCTATAAATGATCGGGAAGACCAGCCCTAGTATCATTGCCCAGGGAACACTATTCTTAGATGTTAAATTTTTAAAATCTGGGGGCTTTTTTGTTATTCTTGTGTCTAAGCCAAATTCCTCATCTATAACTAAATATTAACATGCCAACTAAATATAAAAAAATAAGAACACTTTAGGGCGGACACATCTCCAAAACTTGTTGGAGGTCTACATGGTATATACCCACCGGTTCCTCCCTATTCCTCTGCATATTTACTCCCCCAGCCCCACCAGGGCACGATCAGGTCTTAGTCAGGGGAGACACTGGGGCAGAAAACACACGGCCTCTTGTTCGGAAGTTGTGTTTGCTTCGGCTGTGGCTGCTCTGCCCTTTGGAACAGACAGCCCAGCCTGTCTGGAATGTAAATGTGATGCATGGTGCTCCAAGAACAAAAGCTCCATTACGGAGCTTTCTAGAAATGGGAAGAGGCTACACACATCGAAATCCTGGTGTATGCTAAATATGAAGGCATCAAATACATTTGTCATATGGAGTAACAGCCCAGATAACAATCTTCAAGAGTAGAGCAAATGGGACAGTGACAAGAAAGTGACAGAACTCACTTCTGTGATCCATAGGACTTCATACCAGGTGGCCTCAAAGATATATTCCAATTCCAAGATTAATTTTTTTAAAGATCTTATTTATTTATTTATTTGACAGAGAGAGATCACAAGTAGGCAGAGAGGCAGGCAGGGCGGCGGTGGGGAAGCAGGCTCCCCCGCTGAGCAGATAGCCCGATGTGGGGCTTGATCCCAGGACCCTGAGATCATGACCTGAGCCTAAGGCAGAGGCTTTAACCCACCAAGCCACCCAGGTGTCCCCCAAGAGTCATTTTTGAAGAGCTTTGAAGAAAAATAAAGCAACAAATACTATGCAAAAGGAGATTTTACTAAACCGACGATAAGACTGATTGTCATAGAAACGAACAAAACTGATGAAATCGGCTTTCTAGGAGAGGGGCTAGATGGGATAGCTAGCCAACAATTTATTCTTGGAATAAATTTTTAATAGCAGTGATTCACACCTGCTGAAAAAGCCATTCTCATTGGAACCTATGTGGGCCCATCTCTAATTCAAACCTACCAGGTAATGTCAGCTGCATAGTTTGACACACTGTTTTTATATTAAAAAAAAAAAAAAAGTTTTCATGTCAACAAGTTAGAGGAATAAGCCTAAATAAGTACATTAAACCTACCAAAAAGCACCCACTACTTTAGGCACATTATTCTCCCAAGCATTAACCTAGCAGGTGAAGAAGACGGCTGACCTAGTTCTTAAATCAAAGCATACAATCCTGACAAGATAAATATTCAGGCACCCTGGTGCTCAGCGGGGCCTGCTTCTGTGTGTTCTTGGGCACTGACCATGGTCAGGGAGGCTCGGCCGCTGCCCTCACTCTCACCTACCTCGGAGCAGGCACAGGCCAAGCGGGTCATTCTGGTCCCTTTCCTTCAGTTGTCTGGTCATCAAACCACCAACGCTGGCCTATCCAGTCTTCTTACCCTCTTTTGCTGTCTTCTTCTTTTTTTTTTAATTTTAAATATTATAAACTTGTAAAAAATAAATCAAATTACTGGGGAAGACCCACTTGCATCCTCCTTGAATCCTTACTTTCCTTTTACAGACACTGATGGAAACATCCCAGAGTGGTTTACAAGACACTTGCCACCCAATGAATGATGTTTTAATTACTAGTCTTTAAACTCTGTTGTCATAATTGATGTTTTATTCAATAAACACTTGCGTGTCCCCACTAGGTGTCAAGCTCAGGAAATGCAATAAAAAAAATACAGACTCTTCTTTGATGAACTTCAGAGTCTGGGGTACTAATAATGACCAATGCTTCAATTGTGACAGTTGTGACTTAATTCAGTTCACAAACATCCCTGTGATCATGGCCCCCCTTTTACAGATGAAAAGGCTGAAGCTCAGAGAGGTTTAAAGACGTGCCTAAGTTACATGGCTCGCCTTCACTGAGGACATTTGTGTGCTTTGGTGTTGGTTTTAAGTAATAGAAAGCATGTTTCCAGACAGGCAGAGAGCCCAGCAGGGCATCCAGAACACAGCCTGGAGGTAGTGGTTACTGACAGGTTGCAGCGTGTTGGACAAGGGGACCCTTGGCTTGTCTACGTGAAGCAAGAGCCAAGTAACTGGCTGTGGTTATACCCTCTAAAGACTCTAGGCAGAAGCCCCAGTTATGCGCAGCCCCACGTGAAGTCAAAGCCACAAACGCTGCTCTCGTCGGCCTGCTTGGACCATTACTGTACTACAGGTCTGCAAGCACCGAGGGTCTAAATCCCTCATGGCAATGTTGCAGCATTGCAATGAACAGGTGGAATCATCCTATCAACCCAATCCCAGGCACGGCTGTGTGCAGCGGATGCCAGTCAGGGAGCCCAATGCTCAGTACCCTTGACCATTCACCCTGGTTCTGCCCCAAAGATGGCCACTTTGAAGAGAGGCCCCCGTTGGGCCACCCATTTAAGATCCACAGTTTTGATGGAGTAGGATCAAAATGGGAAGCAAGCATATTATAGATGATCTCTTTACCCTGCATAGACCAGTAAACCAGGCGTCCTGCTCATGCCACTTATATTTTAAGTTTGGAAGAAAGTACAACAAAATTTCACTGGACATGCCTCATAGGCTAAGAATTTAGTTATTTTTATGCCAATTTTTGCTTTCTCCCTTACACCCCTTGCTTCATGCTGTGCAGGAGCCCTAACCTCTCCCTGGCATCAGCTTTCAAGCCAGAACTTATTCTAAGAGGGGACCTGGCCCGCCTGCTGACCTGCACCCCTTACACACTGCAGTATGTAAGAGCCAGCCTTCCTCTCCCCCCAGTTACACAGTCTTTGAAGCAGATCTCTAGACCTGTGAAGAGAAAGAAGCAATGGCCTTCCCCATACAAGATTTCTTCATCTAATTAAGCAAGAGCTTACTAATATTGAGCACCTATTTCTAAGCCTTTGATAAAAAATAGAGAGTCCCCGACCCCAGTAGCTTCTTTCTGTAAGTGGGATCCAGGGAGGAACTCTCCTGGTGTTGTCTGAGCAAGAAATTGTCTGTTCTGAGTAGTTCCACATGTGGGGTATGTGTGTTATATGGTCATAGATACGTCCAGGAGTTGAAATAATTATTAAAATAAACTCCCCTTTGTTACTGCTCTTCTCGGTCCCTCTGATTTCCCTGGGCATTAGTGACATTCTGGGTCTTCAGTACAAGGAAGAAAAGTGAGCTGGGTGCTAGAATTTTCCTCACAGGTCATCACATGGACTCATAATAATCATGTGAGGAAATAAATGTTCTCATTTTTAGATCTGAAAAACCAAAGCTCAGAGTGGTTAAATAAGTGACCTACGGTTCCTCAGCAAGTAAATGACATGTCTGGTTGATTCTCAGACTGTTCTCGGGTCCAAACATCATCCTGCTGCCTTGGGGGAAAACATACCAGAAGGCTGCATTCCTCAGTCCTCCTCCCATAATCTCTGCCCACCCACTAACCAGCAGCATAAATGAAGCTAACAGCCAAATATGTGCGAAGATCCTCTGTGCTTATAAATATGTCAATCCTGAGGAACCCAGGGATCTGTTCTATTCCTCTCAGTATCCTCTGCAGGACGGGCAGGGAAAAGCTCAAAGATCTTTCCTAACTAAGGTGACTACATGTTCAGTTGCCCGGGAAGATCCCAGCCTCATCTAATTGCCTCAGTGTATCAACAGCAGCCCACTTTCCTCTCAAGGGTATCCCCGTGTGAACTAGGTCACTCCCTCGAGGCCCCACATACACAAAACACATGTTCTCCGCAAATGGTAACCATCTAGGTTGACGATTAAATTGATTACGCATTACCTGAATTTCTGAGAAGGGTGTGGAAGGGGCTGCTAAGGGTCATTATCATTTCCTCTTGCAGTGAGGAGGAAAATGCTAACTCTAATTCACCAGGGAGAACACAGAAGAGAGATACATTCTTTTCCACCTTATTACTCAGCTTGCTGGCCAAAGGCACCAGGCTTCTTCGTCACGACTTAACTCCCAGAGGACCATTCCCAACCTTAACTCCCAGTGGTTGTGCCTGAAAACCACTCATCAAAAATTTGTTTATATGTAAAACCAAGGCTGTGTTTGAAGACCTCCGAAATGGCACGTAGGCACAGTAAACATTCTAGAATCCTAGAACTGGTCCAACTTCATGGAGCCCGAGGACTGAGCACAAGGCTAAGGACTGACAACCAAGGCTAAGGCTTGCCTGAGCCAAGCCCGGTTAAATGCCTCCTCACAGCCTGAGAAGTCTATTTCATGTACAAAAGCTCGCACATCAGGACCCATGCACGCACACACACATGTCCGCACGGGGGGCACACACACATTTATGCATACACAAACACAGCTTTGTAAGAAACTAATAGTTCTTCACCCAGATGTCACTTTTTACAGTGTAGACATGATCTCATGATCTTTCAAAAAAACAGAAGCTTTTATTCCCCTTCACTGGATCATTTCTCCAAAATAGTACTTGCCTGCCCATGGTAGCACTCTGAATTACTTACAAGATTTACTGGGAAAACACACAATATACACCTATTGCTCTGTAATAGGTGATGTACCCTTTATCTTAAGTTTTGCCCAGCTCATCGAAATTTGTCAGACTCCAGAATATTACATGATAAACAGTTCAGTTTAATCATTTTTAAGCAACTTTTCAAATGTGATTTTTTTTTCCCCAAAGAACACACAAGTTCTTTTTCTTCCACTCTTATCCTCCCCAGCTCTGAGAAGGAGGCTGTGGCCTTGAAAAGCAGAACTTAGGTCGGGGACTGAGATTTGGCTCTGAGTTCAGGTTCATGGTCCACCTAAAAGTCATGTTTATAAAGGATAATTCCCTAAATGATGCGTCTTCTGTGCCTTGCCCTTTTATGTGAATGTACTTGATCATTTGGAAAAGGGATCCAAAACAATTATAAATAGTTCTGTTCTATATAACCAAGATAGACTCCAGGTAGGACCTCATATCCATATCTTTCAAAGAAATATTTTGGGAGGAGTCTTCATATATTGAGGTTAACTCCCCAGATCTTGACTTCATTGCATATAGGTTAACCTGAGATGGTGAGTGTGTGGTACACATAACACAACTTCTATACCTATGCGTATGATAGGCATCATTAATCAACTGAGGCACGACTTCCTGATGAGCTTCCGAATCTTACTAAGTACAGAGATCTAGGTGGCCCCTATATGATAGTGGACGCATAAAATGAAAACTATTTGCTATTCCAGATAGAGACACATAATTATAGCTAAGGGACTGATGACCCAGAGACATTCCTGTCTGGCCTTAATGGGATAAGTGGCAGGAATACTCACATCGGACTCCATGGCACACTCTCATGGTCACTTTTTTGTTCTGAATCCTGGACCTGTGCTCTTTCAACCTGCTTGCTCATCCTGGCCATCAAGAGATGGCTGTAGGTACCAGAACCTGGTTATTTCCCCCTTTTTAGACATTTTCCTCTAAATAGGCTTGAGTCCTTCACTCCCCTGAGGAATTTCTCAGTCTTCCCGCATGGGTCCCAGCCAATCATTGATTTTTCATTGCTTGTTACAACACAAATGGGACAGGGTAGACAGAGGGAAAGACATACCCCATCCATCTTCCTACAGTAGATCTGATAAAAGAGAAAGAAAAGTCAAGGACAAATGTGCTATAATTCTATTAGTTCTTTAAGAGAATAAAAAGCATGCATTTTTCATCAACGCAGAAAACAAAGGCCTTCCTGCATCATATCCTAATAACATGTAACATAATGTGATGTCTGCCACCACCAGAAAGCAAAAATACCACCCAGGTCAAGTCTCTGCCTCTTTGGCTTCAGTGTCAGCTTCTCTCTCATTCCACAATTACTGACTGAGCTAGATGGTAGGGATAGTGTGCTGAGCAAGACAAATGTGGCTTTGCCCATAGGACGGATGCATTCTTCAACCCATGGTTGCTCACACACCTTGCCTGTGCCCTCTGTGACTGGCCCCTTTATTCTCCTGCCCCTTGAGAGCTGCTGGTCCTTCGGGTCCAACCATATTTCTGCACTTGACTTCTTATCCTGGCCCATCCTGGTGTGGTATGATTAGGGATGAAGTAGCTAGAGGGTTTGAATGAAACCTCTTACCACGCTGAATTGTCATTCCCTATCACTGGAGTAACAAAATGAAGGGCTAGGCCGGAAGATTCATGGCGCTGCTACTTGGCGGCACCAGGAGGAGATAGTAGGCCAGGCATATTAGGCAAGACGGGACTGGCATTTGGAACCGGAGCGGGGCAGAGAGGGGCCCGGCAAGCAGACAAGCTAGAGAGAACAGGCCAGAACGCTAGGCTTGTGCACATCAAACTTGGACAGAAAGGGTCAAACAGGTGAACCAGATGCAGGAAAATAAGACTTTCTCTTCTAAAAAAGAGAGAATTTAGCAGGACCACACCTGGGCAGCATCTTCTCACTTTTTAAATAAGACTTTATTTATTTATTTGTGGGGAGGGGAAAGGGCAGAGGAAGACGGGAGAGCGAGAAAGAGAGATAATCCCAAGCAGACTCCATGCTGAGCACAGAGTCTGACTTGGGGCATGATCCCACGACCTTGAGATGACACCCTAAGCCAAAATCAAGAGGCAGACACTCAACCAACTGAGCCACCCAAGTGCCCCAGCATCTTCTGATTTACATCCTATTCTCCTGCAGGGTGCTGCCTCCCTGGTATTCATTTGTATTATTACTATTATAACTCCTAGTTTTAGATGAGAACACTAAGCCTGGCGGAAGTTGAAGAACTTGGCTAAGTTCAGAGAGCTAATAAATAGAGGGCTGGGACTTGAACTCCAGGTCGAACTGGGCAGTTTCCTGTAGGTAGAGCCCAGATACCTTTAAGAGTTGTGCTAAGCTGTTTATTCTCTGTCCTCTCAATTTCTGAGTGTGGCCAGGCCATGGCTCAGAGGAGACCCCAGGCTCCCTAGGTTGTCATTGATTTCTGAAAATAGCAAGAGCAGAGAGCTAGGCCTTCTGGGAGATCCTTCCAATATTTCTCTTAGAAGCAAGCACAACCATTTCCTAATTAATTATCTCCATTAGCTAAGCTCAATTAATTTGTGTCCACCTCCAAGAGTACAACCTTGCTCCTTAGAGACTTCTTATTTGAATTTCCAAGGGGGCAAATATTGCCAGAAGCATGTTTTATGTAATTACATAGTGTAGATATTTCACTCTCTTTACTTAATGATCATTAAATACTGAAATTAACTTCCATATACAGATATGGATTCCATCAGTTTAAAAGAAAGCGCACGTACAGTGGGGTATTTCTCCCTGCAGAATATGGGGGACTCGAGCAGGTGCTCACCGGTACCTGTGCTAAGTGGCCTCCCCCCTCCGCTCTCACGACACCACTGTCCAGAGGTTCTCGGTGGAGACTGTTTCTTTTCTATTCTGCCAAGGAATAACCTGAAGACCTTGATAAACGAACATTCCAAGACCCCACATGTAAACTTACTGAATCAGTATATCTAAGGGCAGAGCCTAGGAATCTGCACTTCCAGCACTCTCCCTGGGGGATTCTGATAACACAAGTGTCTAAGAAGCAGTGACAGTCCTGGGCTGACCATCATAAAGACAGAAAGATGTACATAAAGACAGCCTTATCAAGGGAACAGGAGAGGCAACCTGAACAAAGCCGGTCTCTTCCCATACATATTTTAATAAAAAGAATTCAATACATGTTATCTATTATTATTTTATAGTTGTTATAAATGCTCAGACAGGGCTTGAGAGCTGTAGCTGATCTGAGAGGGGCAGGCAGCACGAACAGGTGAGAGGGAGAGGGAGACAAGGAGAGGAAGGGACAGTAAAGGGCATCGCTGTCAATTAACTCCTGGAGCTCCAGTCTGTGGGGCCTCCAGAAACAAGTGTGGGGCACATACCTCCCTGAATCCCCACCTGTCGGGGAGGAAGGCTGGTGTCGACTGACTCCAGTCCCTGCCTGGGTGGCCCCCCGGGGGCTGGTAAGTCCCCGGCACTGCTGCGTGCATGGACAGTGGTAGGCACTGGAGTGGAAAACTGGGCTGGCATAAAGGTGAGGGGACACACCTGGGCCACCAAGAGCAAACCTCTCCCATCACCCTTCTAGCAAGAAAATGTCAGGCGTGTTCTGGTGCCTGCTCACAGAGTGAATAAAAGATACATGCGAGCATTGTGAGAAGGAAATTCCCTCTCGTTTATTTATGTGCTTCTCTGATTGTCATAAGTTATGCATAACATAAATTTCGCCATTGGTGACATTTAGCACATTCCCAGTGCTCTGCAGCCGTCACCACTGTCTAGTTCCAGAACATTTCCAACACCCCCGAAGGAAACTCTGTACCGAGCAGCAGCCGCTCTTCATTCCTTCCTCTCTTAGGCCCTGCTGACCACGCATCTGTCTCCCTGGATTTGCCCGTCGTGGACACTTCCCACAAATGGAGTCATGCAACACGTGGTCTTCCATCTGTCTTCACGTTCTCCAGGTCCATCCACGTTGCAGAGTGTGTAGATGCCTCATTGTTTTTTCGGGTTGAAGAATGTTCCATTCTGAGGATAATACTCTCTCTCATGTTTTGGGCCGCAGAGCCCTCCCAGGATCTGGATTTGCAGGCTGACAACAGCGCTGTGTGGACCCCGTTCATGATGCCAGACCAACCTGCCCCTTGTCTCCATGGTGCTCCAAGACACCGGCCTCTGGGGGCTGCTTTCTCCCCTAGCTCTTTTGAGATTTGGCTAATGGAAGTGACTCATGGGACATCAGACAGGGGCCGGTGTGGTTAAGGTGTCCTCTCCTCCGGCTCTCTCCCTGGCTGGGTCCCTCCAGGAAGACAGAGCTCTAAGCTTCTCTCTCCAGGTTCTGGGCCCTCTCTCCTGCACTTTCGAGCCTAGAGGAGACACTGGCTTCCTGCTGCTGGCAGCTCTCAAGTGCTGCCTGGTCCTTCATTAGCTTTCCCCAAATCTTTCCACATCTTTGTTAATAGTCTATTCCATGTTCTTCAAGTAATTCCAGTGTGTGTGTGAGCCGCCTCTTCCTGCTGGGACCCTGACTACTACAAGACTGATCAATGATAGAGTACCTCATCAATATTTTACCCCAGGGATGAAGCACATTTCATACTGCAAGTTCACAGCTCAGGGCCTGAGGACTGCTCTGTGCGCCTGTGTGTTCTCCCCACTTCCCAGACAGCAAGTGCTAGCTGGCAGTGCAATAGGGCGATTATGTATGTGGATTCTGGAATCACATTTCCTGGCTTCAATTCTCAACTCTCTACCTCCCGGCACTGTGACCTTGGGCAAGTTACCTAATTTCTCTCAATCTCAAATGTAAATTAGGGTGCCAGTGATGACTGGGGCTGAAAGTAGACTAACACCAATTCCCTCCCAGTCGAGGGAGAAGGGAATGTGGGGACCAGCAAGGTCCTCTAGACCCTGGACCCTCCTTTCCAAAGACCCTGGGGGGACTCCTTACCCCTGTGTCATTATGGTGGCCGTCCTTCTCCTCCTTTTCTTCTACATCACCAGCAAGAAGACCACAATGTATTTAAGGTTTACTCTGGGATGATAGCCTTACAAGCGTACTTCATTTAACGGCCATATGAACCCTATGAGGTATGTTTCCTTTTTCAAAACCTGTTGCAAATCTATTCCAGATCCATTTTTAAAATCTATTCAAACATAGTACTATTATATCCAGTTATGCCAGTGACATATAAATACATCCTCTTTGTAAAGATCCACAATTGAAATAGTATGAAGTTGCCATTAGTATCCCCATTTTCCTGATTATAAACCTAGAACCGAGATAGGTTAAAGACAGACTGATGCTCCCAAGTTCATGCTGGGAAGCAGCAGAGGCATAATTCAAAACCAGGAATGTTTGATACCTGAGACTGGATCCCTATGTGCTACATTGTGCTGATCCACAGTCCCAGGACTATCTTATGCCTCAGTTTCTCTCCTTTGATGTGCTACCAGGCCTTAACCTGGTTTATAAGCCCCGTCTAGCAGGATATGAATCCTCATAAGTGACCGTTAAGTCCATATCTACACCAGTGGGCTGTAGTGAGCACTTCTTGCACCCATCCACATAGGTCCCGCCCACCACCGCGACAGCGGGCTTCCCACGGGTCTGAGCAGACAGCACCCGCCCTCAGCTGCGCCTCTCATTCCTGCATTCTGCCCTGGGGTTTCCTCAGAAACCTTGAGCTAGAATGCTCGAGAGAACCCGCAAGGTCATTCACGTTAGCACAGCCTGGGAATCAGAGGGAGGCGACATTCCATGGGCAAGCCTTGACCGGTGGGGGCATGGAATTGTTCCCTAGAGACAAGACATTTTGGAGATACCTTCTGTGGCTCTTCTCAGAGGGTCCCGGGACAAGTCTGTCTCGGTTGTCCCTTCTGCATCTGCTTGCTTGAAGGGCCTTCCCCTCCTTCCTTGTCACACTCTCCCCAGCCTCCCATCCTATTTCCTGCAGTCATACAATCCCTCATATTTGGCTTTGCTTTCTGGGGTGACTTCAAGCTAAGGCAGGGATGATGAAAGAGTTGTCTTGTTTAGTAAATATTTGTTGTGAATAATAGTCTCTCCTTGCCTAAGAAATGGATTCCTCCAAGTGGCCAGGATCTTTAAGGAGAAGACTATATGAAGTGCTATTTCCTTAAGCTCTGCACTCCTCAAGGGCAGACCAGGCTACCTATTGCAAAGGGGTGGACTTGTACCCTTGACCTCACCAAGAGATTCAAATAGTTCTCAGTAATACAAAACACAGACTTATCCTCCTGACAAGGCACTCATACTTTCAATATGCTTCATTGTCATTGTGAGAAGGCTCTGCTTCATTCAAGAAAAGTTTTGAGTACCTAAGACCAGCCAGGATTATGCACGTCTCTAGGAATAAGGGTAAACATAACCTAGTCCTTGCCCTTAAGGAGTGAACATTCTAGATTGAAAACAGATGAGTAAATAGGAAATTCTCACACCTTGCAAAAAGTACTATACTTGAGACAATCACATAAGTGAAAATTGAGCTCTCATAGACAAATCTTTTCTACATACCATGCACTGCATTTTAAGCCAGCATTAATAATGGTAATCTTTAGCTTTATCTTATTTTCTTTCTGGTTCTAGGTCTGTGAATTATACTGAGACGAAAATATATTCCAAAACATCCACCCATCTATCCATCCATTCGTCCATGCACTGTGTATGTAATACAAGCATGTTTGGCCACAACATCCAGACGTTTTTGGTGCAGATATCTCACAGAGGGACTTGGGGAAGCCAGTGCAAAGGGCAAAGATGACAGAAAATAAGTAATTTCCATGTAAGACTTCCATGCACTGCTTCTTACTATTCTGATCATGACTTATTAAAATTATGCTAGATTTGTGACTATAGATTTCCTGGATCATATTTGCAGCCACTTTTCCAACAGGGACCAAGCAGACATCAATCATTCTGAGATGGCAAATTTGTGAAAGCAATGTCAGCAGCCAAGTTCACTTGGGTTGGTTCGATTGGATACTTGAAGAAAGGCTCAACCAGGACACCCTGAAAACATGGCAACAGTGAAAAGAGGAGGCAATGCCTTTTTCCAACTAGAGTGTCTAGTTTCTGCCCTCAAAATATTCCATGTGCACGGAAAGAAAAGAAAGGTAGAGTGTCGCACTAAAATTAGCATGTTACTATAGTGTGATCATAGGATCTTTAAAAAAAAAAATCTGTCGGTGCTCCTATAGATATTGCAGTGTCTTAGGTTTTATGACTCCAAGTCAGAGTCCTGCCTCTGAAACTTCTAAGCTCTTAGAGTGAGCCTTAATTTCCTAATCTGTCAAAAGGGTCCAATACTATCTACCTAATCCATGCATTCATTAATTCAGTCATTACTTATTAACTACCTACAAGATGCCAATCACTATACTCAACAGTGGGGATTCAATGATGAATTAAAAAAAAAAGTCCTTGTCTATCTGTGAGTCAGGGGAGATAAACACTAATCAAATATTCAACATGAATAAGTGGATGTGATGGAGAAAGATCAATGGCATTAGAGGAAAGAAGAAGAGGGGTGTCTCATCAAGACTGACAATAGAGCTGAGAACAGAGGAACAAATGAGTCTGTGTTAGGTAAAAGACTCAGGGTCAGACTAAAGGTAGATTCTTGGTAGAGAAAAAAGCACATGCAAAGGCCTTAGTATGTGATGGTCTCAGCAAATGAACAAAGACAGGTATGGCTGGAGTTCAAAATACAGAGGTATGTGAAAGAGATTAGAGCAGTTGGTTTTGGTAAATGCATCCCATCCAAGGCCTTGTAGTTCATGTCAAGGGTTTGTTTTTATTTATATGCAAAGCAATGGAAAACCATTGAAGGATTTTAAGCAAAGCAGTGATGTGATTAGATACATCCTATCAATTCAAAGGATCATTCAGGCTGGGGAGAAAAGAACAGATTGGAAGAAGGTAAGGGTGGCTGAGGGGAGACCATAAGGGAGGCTATACTGATACTCTAGGGAGAATCATGGAAGCCCAGATTATAGTGCTGGCTTTGGGGATGGAGAGAGGTGAGTGGATTCTCACTATAGTTAGGAGGCAGGATTTAAGTTTGGAAAGGAGGGAGGCACAAAACTGGTTGGATGGTGGTGCCTTGGATTAAGGTAGGTAGAAAGCAGTGAGGTTTGGGAGTGAGAATCATGTGTTGGGTTGGGAAATGTTGAGTCCGATGTGCCTTTGAGATATGAAGGGGCAGTATCAACCAGGCTGTTGGGTATGCAGCCCTGGAGTTCAGAGATGACTAAATATGTGAGTCATCAGTGGTCAGGTAGATGAAATTAAAACCATGAACATGGATGAGATCATTGTGAAAATACAATTCATCTCCACATACAAAGCACTGAGAATGCTGTGGGGCACAGATAGGGTATTAATAAATCTTACCTCCCTCACGCCTTCCCTGTTCTTAGAACAATACAACGGTGAGTGTGTTTGGGCAAACCCCCAAGGAAGCTGGTTCATGGGAAGGGAGAGAGAAGAGCCAGTCTGCTTCTTACAGCTGCTCTGATCTCCTGAAGACATGGTTTAGGTTCACAATCGCTATGCAGGAAGAGCAACGCCCCTTTATCTTGGCTTCTGAACCCTGATGCCCTTCCTACTCTCTGCTTTTCAAACAAGGTGCTTGTGTTAAGGACAGAGGCCACGAAGGCTAAACTGGATATGCAGAGTAATTCCCTCTTTGACTTGAACTTTAGCTAGATCTCAGGAGTAAAGGCAGGAAGGGAACACAGAATACTTCTTTGCCATGCTGGCCGTGAGCAGAAAGCAAACCCAATGGGTTCGCTGACCTCTGCACCAGAAATATTTTTGCATAAAATTTCTGCTGTACCTAGAAGAGCATCTTAAACTAAAGGAATTGTAATGAGATGAATGCAACTCCATTCAGTTTTGAAAGAGATGCTCTAACATCAAGGGGCTATAGCATGAAATTCTTCTCTTCCTATCAGGAGGATGGGGGGGGTCTTTATTCACTGGTACCAGCATGCTTACTGGGTTCTGGAAAAACTCTATTTTTCTAGATGTGTGACATATGCTATTTATTTATACTGCCATCAATCTGACGTTTTATTGCTAGATTAGAGCATTTTCCTCAGTGATCATTAGTGAGTTTCAAGGACATATTCACCCTGTTTACAGAAATAATAGATGGGTCACAGGAATTGACAAAGAAACAAAACCTCGGGTTCTGTTCACATTTAAACCAAGAAAGCAATGCCACGATAGGTATGTCAGTAACATCTCAGGACAAAATTATCTCCCTCTAATTCACTGCGGTGTGACTTCTATACTTTTTCAATACAGCATACTGATCCAATACTGCTTTTAGGTTGCAAAATTGTTAAGATGGCTAAAATGATAATCATTCCCTACCTCTGCCAAGAACGTTTGAATTCTTTCTCCCTATTGCTATCAGAATAAAAATAAAGGTATCCAGCAGTATTCTAAATGTCATGCTTCCAAGCTCTGAAACACTCTTTCTTTTGACACCTGATTGACAGATTATGGCTTTTGGGTATCCATCAAATTAATAGATTATGATTTTTTGAAGCCAGAAACTATGCAATTATTGCCATGTTCTATCTATAAAGAGATAACTTATTCTTTGTCATCCATTTGTGTCTCAGAAGGCAGCCCCCATCCCGCCAACACATACATATCATAATTATAAATAATTCGGTTCCTCCTGTCTTTTTTTCTTTCCAGTATTCCCCCACCTCAAACATCCACAAAGTAATTCACTTTGAAAAAATGTTAGCACAGGAGATGGCTGACATGTCTCATATTTCTAGATAATGTTTTGCAAATTTAAATATCCACCATCTATGTAATCCCTGATGAGAACTCCCCTCTGGTTTTATGTGTCTTATCTAAGGACTTCTCTGAAGCAGAATTAGGAATACAAGAATCAAGATATTTTCAAGTCCAGGTGCTTGGCCCTGTTGCATTGACATAGTAGAGACAGAGACAGAAGGAAATTTCTCTGACTACCTGGAAAACTGCTAACACTTTTCATGCCCTTTCATTTGCATATATCTCCCGTTCATTTCCAATACCTTAAATCAGAGAGGAAAACCAAGTGATCTAATTACAGTGCTGGTTATAGTGCAATCTCTAGTCTCCTTTAAAGAAAGATCTTCCAGGGCACCTGGGGGCTCAGTCAGTTAAGTAAGTGACTCTAGGTCTCAGCTCAGGTCTCGATCTCAGGACTGTGAGTTCAAGCCCCACACTGGCCTCCACGCTGAGTGTAGAGCCTACTTAAAAAATAATAATAATAAAAACTTCAAAAATAAAGAAAGAGATCTTTATAAAGACAACTTTGAAGAGTGAAATTTAATCTGTCAATTCTGCCAGTCAAGGTGGTAACTCTCCTAAACTAAAGCAAGACGGCCACAATGCCACCGTAAGAGTTCGAGGTTTGTTGAACTGGGGTGGGATTTCTTGCTAATTCCTCTCCCATCACAAGTCAAAGCCTGCTTGCAATTCTAATCCTAAAGACTTTAGGGCTGCACTTTCAAAAGTATCTTCTTAAAGGAGAAGACAAACACAAATAGAAGAACCAACATAATCAACTCCATTCTCCCTCCTTGAGCCCTGGAGTATGCCTTTGGAAATTTTGTAGGAGAAAGAAAACTTATTTTGCAGACACCATTACCACACTAAATCACTCATGCACTAAAGATGCATGAAAGAGAGCATTTGCCAGACGTGGAAAGAGCTTAAAAGGTCTCTCAATTTCAGAGGATTTGGGAGTTGCTAATGCTCCCACACTGATGACTGAGCTTCTCTGCATATGTTAACAACCTATGCCAGTGCTATCTCCTCCTCGAAACCCCCCTCAATCCGCGCTAATAGGAACACTCCTCCTCTTGCCCCAACACACACTATCCTCAGCTTTGTTATATTCAACTTCAGGTTAAATACAGTTGCCACAAGGAGATATTTCCCAGCCCAGACAGGATAAAAACCTTTTCATTGTGCGACTGCATTCTCTCTTTTGTAACCTTCATGGCTTCTGGCATTATCTTCTCTACTAGAGTGTGCGTCCCACCAGGGCTGAGTCTATCTTGTTCACCACTGAAAACCCAGAACCCAGTGAAGTGCCTGGGTTACAGCCAGTGCTCAGTAAATGTTTGTTATACCAGAAATTTTAATTCTCAAGGCTCTTTCCTTAGAGATACTGTTTTTTTTCCTGCTGGTGAGATCCTAGAGAGATCTGTTATATTACTAAGGAGCCTGAAGCCCATGAGTGTTCACTGAATGAGTGAATTGTTGAATGGATAACAGGACAAAGGAACAAGCGACCATGAGTAGAAATAATGGCAAGGATAAATGAATCAACCACACACGTCTACCAAATTCCTAACTGGAGACAGGACTTTACTGGGCACAGGACCTTACTGGGCACTGAGGGAGGACACAAGAAGTAAAAAATAGGCTTCTTTTCTTAAGTGAAACATGATACCCCCACCTACCAAGAAAGTCACAAGGAATTCTTTGTAAAACAGCAAATCAGGAAGTCTAGGTAATTCAATGGAAAGACTATTTCAGAGAGAATAGAACCAAGGCTTATAAGAGTTATCCCCTAAGGCAGATAAAAGAGGCAACGATGGGAGTCAGTGGCTGATTACCCAGAGGGGTGAGTAGAAAAGTGGGTGGAACAATGTGGGACAAAAGGATATGGGACAAACTGAAGAATGAAATAGTCAAGAATGATACTGGGCATTCTAAGTCTGAGGGATTTTAAGAATATTAATATCATTGATGGAAAAGTGGTGGGGAGGACTAAAGCTAACTTTAGCTGTGGTCATAGCATACTGATGTACTGAATCTAAGGTGATGGGAACTTAGGAGAAAAATCAGAATAGAGAAAGAGATATATGAGTCAGCCACATAATAAGAGCAGCTATCACTTATAGAGAGTTAATGATGAGCATGGCACTCTGCTAAATGGCTTGCACACAATTTCAGTCAATCTTTACAACAGCCTCATGGGGTAGTTATTGTTATTTGTCCTATTTTGCAGATGAGAAAAATAAGGCATAGGAGGTTAAGTAATGGTCCCCAAACTCACACAACTAGAAAGTTACAGAATTAGAATTCGAACACAAATCTTCCCACTTGAAGTCTTAGTTCTTAACTTAAGCACTGAAAAGCAAGGGAAAGAGTGCCCAAGAGAAAATAAGGATGCTCCCTGGAAGCATCCTGGAAATAAAGCCATTCTTTCAAGAATGGATGACCGTGACAGTGTAAGGCAGGGGCAGGAAGTTATCTAAACAAATTCCTCCTCCTTCAGTGAGGCACAGTGTAAAGGATGCTCATGGGAAAGTGCACTTCTCAGGTGTGTTTTCTCTTTCCCTTACTCTTGGGCATGTCTGCCCCCTGGTGTATCTCCTCTTATATAAAGCAAAAGGTCATGAACGGAAGAGAAGCCCTAAGAACACCCAGAAGGTAAACAACTAAAATCATTAGGAACTCAAAGATGGATCTGAGAAATTTTGAGCTCTGGGGAAGCTTGGTAGTAAGCTAATATTTCACTCAAGTTTGTGAAGGTTAGCATTTTTATCAAAGTCTGAGTAGAAGACATGGGTAGACTATGTGATGTGAGTAAGAGATAAGGGTTAGTGATTAAAAAAACCACAACTCTGTATACCTTGAAACTATTTTTATGAA
Source organism: Nasua narica (assembly GCA_028533885.1). Taxonomy (NCBI): domain Eukaryota; kingdom Metazoa; phylum Chordata; class Mammalia; order Carnivora; family Procyonidae; genus Nasua; species Nasua narica. Next base: position 44,858,921 of record CM052803.1, on the reverse strand, counting down.
GTTTGCTTTAAGATTTGTATGTGTTGATATTGGGTGTATAGGTATAATTATTTTATTTAAAATTTCATTTTACAAATTTTGAGTGAAGATTTGTAAAGGCATGTTTATAAATGCGGCTTTGCTCAAGAAGTTACCATCTTGAATAGTAGGAAAAGAGCTGGGCTTGTTGATTGGCTCATGTGACCAAGGTACAATACTGCCACCTGGTGAAACTGTACACAATACAATCCAGTGTCAAAAATCAGTCTTAAATTCCAAAACAAAACCATAAAGAAAAAAATCCTTCTGGATTCCCTTCTGTTGTCTTTGTCATTTTTTACTTGTACAGTCATGTTCTATTTTCACGTACTTTACTTAGGAGCAATTTATTGTAATGGTAAAAGAACATTAGCTTTGGCGTCCAACAGACTTGGGTTCAACTTTCAGCACAGCCAATCTCTGGCTTTATGACTTTCTTCACTTTCTTCATTTAAATGCTTCCAAAAGGCAGATGCGAAGATTTAATGAGATCACATATGAAACATGCTTAGCACAGGGTCTGACACATAGTGAAACAATACGTGATAATCATCACTGCAATACTGACATTGTCCCTATCACTATTATCCATGATGGCAGAGCCTGGGAAGCAGATTTACCTCAATGATCCTGCGCCTCCAAGAGGATAAACAGTAACAGCCATAGGAAAAATGTTTTGTTTATATCTCAGGTACTAAACAGCTGTTACTACATATTAGGACCAGATGTTTCGAAATGATATGCAACATTATGCTCAATTCCAACTTCCACTGAATTGCTCGTTGATGAAATATGACTACTAGAGGAGATGATTTATTAAAGGGAAATCCATGGATGTGTCTTTAAGTTTCATACCCGACTACCCCAAATTACACGTCAGTCAATATACTCCGAACACTGCAAAAGTCTGGCCCGTTCTGAGATTCTTTTGGAAGCTCATCCCCCAGGTATAGCCCTATCTGTCCCTCCACCGCTGGTTCTGTGTACATCTGCCCTGCGGCATCCAGGCGCAGCAAACCTGGGCAGTATACAGTTACACAACCTATAAGCTCAAGCTTCCTTGTAGATGTGAACTTTTCTCTGATTCCAGAGTCATTGTTGCTTCCGATTTCTTTCAAGTGGTTTTTTTTTTTCCCCCTCATTTCACACTCATAGGTGCCTGAAGGAGAATCCACTGGGGGAAAGTAGAGGGAAGGAAGAAGAAAGAATAGCTCTGAGCTATTCCCTTTTATTAACGGGCCACAGCAGCCATTGTTCTAACTCTCCTATAAAATCTTCTGGTTATTTCCTGATCTCTCTAGGTGATGTTCAAATGTTCTGATTAGGGGAGCATTTGCAATTCAGCAGGAGGTCAAATGCTTTGGTGACAACTGCAAAATCTCTGCTTTGCTTTATTCTACCTCCTCAATAAATTCCCAGGTACAAGGAGAGGGCACTCCAGCCAGAAATCCCGAAAAACTCAGTGGCTCAAGAAACCCAGGCAGAGCCTCAAATCCCTAGACTAGCAGCAACAACCCAACAGGGGCTGATTTCTGATCTGTGTGTTTGTTCCTTAAGGTAGGTCAAGAAGGAGGAGCACATAATGGATTCCCTTTATTTTTTTTTTAAAGAGAAAATGTACAAATTGCAAGACATTCTCCATACTGAGAAAACAGAATAAATCTTTGCCAAAGGGGCCAGGAGAAATATTTAGCACTTAAGCTGCTTATAGAGATCCATTTGTCACCTCCCTAACTAGAGTTCGGGACATTTGTCTTTGCAAGCCTACCAACCCAGCTGGGACATATCTCACTAGAGAGAGTGATAATGGGGGAGCAAATGGTTCAGCCCAATTATATATGCTTAATTGATCTAGATTCTAGAGGGCATACTCGTATGGAAAAGGTTTGCCAACTAATCACAAGAAAAGAAACAGCATCTTAATTGGGTGGCTTTACATTGGGCAATATTACAATTAGTTACAATGTCTAATAAGTTATCTATAATGCTTTTAATGAGAAACATTTAAGTCCTTCTGGAATTTTTCCAGTCGAATTAATTCTGAGGACTAGAGACAGTATTACAAGTAATGTTATCGGAATTACGATTACGTTAGTACTAGAATATGTCACTTAAAATAAAAGGCTCAGTGGGTAGGTCCTAAAAGACCCACTATTTTCTCTGTAGACTTTATTAATGTGGTCATAGATTAGATATATCTTATCCATGTACCTTTCTCAGGTGTTTGATGGGGCAACATGGTCTACTGGGCTTGAGAGGGAGGGCAGGGCCCATTTGCCCTATACCAGGTGTCTGAGAAGGCAGTCCTTACATGTGAGACTCGGTTTTACTCAACACACTGTCCCTGTGTCCGACCATGTTCCAAAGGCTGCCAGAGAGCAATGGCATTGCTGAGAGGTGACCGATCAATGGTCTGCAGGGAGTTTCCTGACACGCCTTCGGGAGGCATTATTCAAGTCTAAGCCTCAGGAACTCCTAAAAGCGAATCTTGGGCTTCTCTGATTTGAGGCACCTCCCTGGCCTGTGGGTCCAGCTGATCTGGCCTCCTTGATCCTGATGGTTATGAGAGCAAAAACAAACACAGTCAGAAGGAAGCCACCGAGCTGAGCATGCCATGGGCACCAAATCATTTAATCTTCCAATCCCTAGGATTGTAACAGGCACTACTCTCATCTCCACTTTCCACAGGGGGAGACTCGTATTCACAGAAATTCTGGAATTTGCTAAAGGTCCAAAGAGATACAGGCCCAACCACAAAGCAAGGGCTCATACCCCATGTGTCTGTCACAGCCCCTGTTGGCTCTCCCCGTTCCCTTCCAGACACTGTGCTGGACCGTCAAACAGCTTAGAGTACTCCAGGAGCCCCATTTGCTGATGACATCCAAGGCACTAGTTCCCAAACTTTACTGTGCCCCAGACTCACTTGGGAAGCTTGTTAAAATACAGATGCATAGGCCCCACCCCAAGGAATTCTGAATCTGTAGGTCAGAGACAGGTCCCCCAAATCCCTTCCTTTTTCATACCATTCCAGGTGATACTGAAGTGTATAGTCCAGACTCCTGCTTAAGGCAAAAACACAGCTCAAATGGCCATCCCTGCGTTGTAGCTTTAGGTTAAGGACCGTCTCCCCTATGCCAGTACAGACCTTGAATATTTCACTGTCAACTCTTGTGTCCCCTGTGGAATGAAATCAAGTCCCTAGAACCAATAATAGACTTGGCAATGTATCCCAGCACCCTTGAATTATCGGTGGGCCTGACCCCTCTCTAGGGTTATCAGTTCTTGTCGACGTTCCTCTCCCAGCCTGCACAGCCCCACTCGCACCTTGTGATCAGGGCTCGGGAGCCACAGGGAGAAACCAAAATCATAGGGGCCAGGATTCAGGAGGGCAGTTGAACTGGAAGCCACAGCCCATGGTTGGTGCGCTGCCTCTTTGAGCCTTCATAAACTCACAAGGTAGACTAGCGCTGTCTCCCCTGCAGGATGTGAGCCCCCCTACAACATCTATTTGGTATTCATGGCACCGGGTGCACAGATGAGCTCTAAAGACTCAGAGCGCAGCCCTGGTAATGATGTAGCAATAGATGGGGTAACATTCAAGTCGAGACGAGGACCTGTGTTAATATTAGGTCAGTCAGAGAAATACAGGTGTTTCTGAAAAACTGTATTAGGCTTTAACTGATCTCATTTCGAGACAGCTTTGAAAGTAGAGCATAAAAAGATTGAAAAGGCTCCCTAACCACGCAGTTGTGAATGCCTGCCATGGCAGGGCAGAGGTACAGAGAAGCCCAGGGACACAGTAAGCAAGGATGAGCGGTGGGGACATGGATAGGGGCGCAAGAGTGACTGTAGTTTCATGACTATCTCAGACACTGGGTACGCACTGCTGCAGAGCCCCCTGCCCTCACCCCGTCACAGCTCTGAGTGGCTCTGGCCAGCTTCAGGTAGGAGCAGTGTGACCATACCCAGCTCTGGCCTATGAGAGTCTCACCTCCTGCCCTAGGGCTTCCTTCTTGAAGGAAGTGAGGGGGGGGGGGCTCAGCCATGTACATACAACCCAATGGCGCCAGAGAGGCAAAGCCCCTTGAGCAAATACTCAGCCAATGGCATAGACGAGAGTGGAGACATTTTTCCTCCTTCCCCCCACCCTACAACCCCAAGAGGCAGGCTTCTCAGGGACAGGGTCCTACAAACCTGTCAGTCGCCCCTGGCAGTGTCCTGCTCAATAGCACACCCCCTTTCTCTACGTCACCACCTTGTTCCTTCGCCCTCGCTCTTCGGACTCATCTCCTCTAATACAAGATGGACGCCTAAGCCCTCTGCTCTGTGGGATACTCAGCTAAAGCAATGACTGAGGCTGACCTCCTAAATTCAATACCTGACTCTTTCATTTCTCTGCTAGTAGGCGAGACAACACGAATAAGTTTGTATAAAATCACTTGTAAAGATACAAGTCAAACCATTCCCTTCCCAGAAGACACACCTGAATCCTTTGTCAATTTGGAGAGAAACCCCAGAGTGCTTGAGTTGGCCTCAGGGCAGGAGGGAAATTCCTGTTTAAAGAGGAGGACCAGGATCTGTTACTGAATTTAACTCAGTGACAGGACCTGCACAATACATTTAATATGGGTTCTCTGTGGGAATCGTCAGCCATCTTAACAAAGACCCTGATTCTCCAGGATGTGGAATAGCATCATCGGGGTGGTCAGAAAGCAGGCTGGGGCTCTGGGGCTAAACAACCTAACTTCAATCCTGGCTTCACCACCTTCCATCTGTGTGATCTCGGTCACATGGTGTCTCCTCTCTACGAGTATTGCCACGATGTGCACAAGAGATGATTGACATTAACCCACACGCCTCACTTATCACAGTGCCTGGGTAATAGTAAATAGTGAGAAATAGTAATAAAAATGAGCTTTTGTTATTACTGTCACTGCTATGTGACGGAGCCCGGACTCCAGGGCGTGCGAGCCAGGCTCCGATGCCTGTGCTGTCCCTCACAGCCCGCTGCCCACCCCACAGACTGTGGGAGCTCAGCTCGAGGCACCCGCCACGTCTGCCAGTTTAGCCCTCCTTACAGAAGCAATAAACAGTGTGTGGTCATCCATCCATTTGAGAGGGAGGGTTGCTCATGGCCCTGCCGTGTGGTGTTCCTGGGACCTTGCCTTCAAAGGGGAGACTCCACGCCTTACTGAAGTGGCTCTATTACTTAATGTACATCACTTAATGTACGCAAAAGGTTTTGCCTGTGGCATAACTGGTACAACAGGTGATAAGCCAATGTGGCTGATTGCAGGAGCTTGGGAAGACAGGAAAACACCTCAGATCAAACCCACCCCAGCTTCCGCGAGCAGGTTCCCCAGGAGCGACGGGGCCTGGCAAAACCAGGAGCACAATGGCTACCGGCGGAGAGGGATACGGTCGCTGCGGCCCAGAGTCCGAGAACGTAAGCACCATACTCTCTCTACTCCTGTCATACAGCTCTGCAAGGATTTAAGGAGATTGACACACACAATTGGTTCTCATTGATGGTAGTTATGTTCTATATGTCTCTGTGAACAATGAATTAGCAAACAGTAAACCGCTGCTCCTGGTGGAAATACAGGGTTAGGAACCTGCAAGCCTCTGGTCACATTTCTGCCATTCAATCAATACATAACCTTTTTTTCAATGTGTTTCTGTTTAAAGACAATTTATTTAATATATACTGTTGACACTGCCTCCTGGGCTTGGGGACAGCAGACCGCACTTCCCCATTAGACTTGTGGGCCATTTTAAACAGAAGAAGTGCCAACAGAAGGCACAAAAATGTGGGGGGAAATGGCACTATCACCAAAAGGACACTTGTTCACATGTGAGAATTAAAACAGAAAGGCAGCCTTTTGGGGCCTCAGCGTGGAGCACGCATGTCAGACAACTCAAATTGTTCCTTATTCTGTGCAAATGACCACAAAAGAGTTGTGAGCATTGAATTGTGGGTTACAAATACATTTTAGTAAAGAGGCAAATTCACAAACACAGAATTATCAAATAATGAAGTTTAATTTTGTGTACATATATATAATATACATGCTTATGCATATATATGCATACATATATGTATATAAAATACCCGAGCCTAGTCTCTATACCATCCATTATCAAAAAATGTGAGTAACGTTGTTATGGTTTCATTTAAAAATCTGTCACTAGGCAAAAATAAATCCTCCTTTTCATAGACCAAATAAGCTAGGCGCAGTTGTAAGTACAGTTGATAGTCAAAGATAAACAAAATTTTCTTGTCTTTGAAAAAATTGAAGGGGGGAAAAAAAACCACAACAAAAAAGACCTCCTGTAGGGAAAATGAAGCTAGAAAAATTTGGATCCCTTCTCCCTGCCATCAAGATGGAAAGGCTACCAGCCTTCTCCCTCAGAAGTTATGTTTCAAAGTCATGGCTGATTCCTCTTTCCCACCCACTGCATTAACAGAGCCCAGGACTGTGCTGGGCTCACTGGCTGGCGGCTTCCAGGGGGCATCCCCCAGCGCTCACGCCCAGGCACCGAGCACTCAGCCTAAACTTACCAGTTAGCTAGAGTAGCTACTGTCACAGACCAGGAAGATAAAAACAAACACACAAATGAAACCGTGCAGCTGCACGCTCTTGCCCCCCAACAACACTCCTCCCTTCTGGGAGGAGAGACGCATCCACAAGAAGAACAGGCAATGGCAAATTGCTTTGCAGGGTCGCTCAGCAAGAAGTCGCACTAATTTCAGTGGAAGCTAACATTTATGTAGCACTTCCCTTGTGCCAAGCCTAAGGCACTCACCCTCCTACCTCGGACTTTGAGCAACCACCCCATGAGGGAGGGGCCAGTAGTATCCTATTTTCCCCAAAATGAGGCTGAATTTCAGACGTGACGGAACTGTGCCCAATGACTCACAGCTATAGGAGCACAAGTGGATCTAGAACTGTTCTGAGTTCAAGCGACGCATAGCCCAGAGTAGTCCTGTGAAGCTGGAGGGCAGAGATGAATTTCTGAAGGGAAACTAAAAAAGAAAGTATTTCTTTTCCACATCCATGCTTTGTTCTCCAAGGACATAATCCAGCAGAGAGGTACATTCCCTGGGATAAGGTGGATAAGGGCATCTCCGTCGTCCACGTACCCACAATTTAAATTCTTTGACCCCAGCCTGACAGACGTGTATTTTGTTCCGCTCCTACACAGCAGAGGAGCTCTGCCTTCCTCTGGCTGACGTGACCCTGTGGTTACACGTGCCTCCCAAGCGCTATTGGACATTTAAGCCCAGTGTTTTTCTGCTTTATCCCATAGCAGAGGCTTCTACGGACTCTCTCAAAGATTAATAGGAAGAGGTGCTCTCCCTATTGATTATAAGGTGCTTTTGTCTCCATACCAGAACACAACTCAAGACAAGGAGGGCATGCCTGTGGGTGCGTCTGGAGAGCAGCAGCGATAGATCTGCACCAAACGGGTCCCCTTCCCCTTCCACGGGGGCCCTTCCTAACAGGCCATCTGGTTGACCGGCCACTCAGGTGGCCTCAGTAGCTAGGCTTTCACAACTAAGAGACCCAAAGGAAGAAAAAGCCCTCAATCGTTTCTCAATTGTCTTCATCAGTTCTCATCATATTAACCTCTTCTTAAATACAAAAGTAATACATTCTCAATGAACTATATTCAATCCATACCTAAGTGGAGAAAATCAAAAGTAAACACCTACTTCCTTCTCAAGACAACCACTGCTAACAATTTGGTGAATATCCTTCCTCTATTTTTCCTACACAAAGACATGGCATACATGTGCATATTGCATTTGTTTCTAAGTAAAATTAATACAAAGTCTTGTAATTTATTTACGTGCAACACACAAAGGAGACCTTTTTGCAACAGAGTTATCTGTACCTACCCTGTTCTTCACAGAATATGCAGAGCAGTCCATCATTCGGGTACCCTGTCATTTATTTGACCCGGTGCTACCCAACATATCTCCCTGGGATGACAGGGACATCCTATGTCTGCACCATATGATGTCAAGCCACTAGCCACAGGAGCCTACTGAACACTTGAAATGAGCCCCATGGGACTGAGGGGCTGAATTGTAAATTTTTAATTTTCTTTAATTTGATTAATTAAAATTTAAACATAACTAGTCACATGTGGCTAGTAGCTGCTGTTTTGGACAGCATAGATATAATGAGTCCCCTAATTGAAGGGCACACATTAGCTTTTTCCTAAATTGTTTCCATTAGGTATTCTGATGGGATACACATCTGTGTGTGTGAGAGTATCTGAGTGCTAGCTGATTATTCCCTAATTGAGGTTTTCCCCAACACTTTGTATTCTCTATTAATAATAAGCCAGGTTTCCATAATTTGCATTTATTTCTAATAGAATAAAAGGCAGATGTGTCCATATATTTGCCTTGAAGTAGCTTGAAGGCACAGAGCTTCCAGAATGCATTTAGCGTCCCTTTTGGAGTTGCACACTTGCCCTGCAGCAACCTGACAGGCTGGACCTTCTACAAGGTGCTACTGCTGATAGCCAGGCTTTCACCAAGGAGGAACCTGCACTAACCCCCCTCTTGGGAAGAAAGGTCCGCTGTCTGCCTGGCATCAGTGAGCTGGCAACAACCTCTTCACTCAGTGCTTGCAATAATGCATCATTAATAGTGCTCATATTAAAGCATGACAAGCAATATTTTAGTCTGTTTTTTAATGTCCCTCAATTTCCCATTCCTATCTGTTCCTGTCCATCCCCAGAAAAGCATAAATAAGGGGTTTGGCGGCACTTCACGTAATTAGGCTGTGATCAGAGCTAATCTGTTGCGATGGATGATGTGTGTGTCCTCAGGACTATCTCTCCGTACAACACCGGGAGGGGAGAGCTTCATGGCCGCCTCTCTGGGTCAGCATCAACAATGAGCTGATGCGGGAGCGGGATGAGAGGAGGCAGAGGAAATGGACAGCTGTATCCCTCCAGCATGAAACATCACAGTGGCCCCTGGGCAATCATCACATATGCAGTGACCCCTTCCTTCCAGAGACCAGGTCTGCTTTGAAGGGGCCACAGCCATGTTCCTGAGAGGGACGGTGATGGGTATTTGGTTTGTCTTCATGACTTTTTCAGAAAACTTAATAGATTTTTTAAACCTAATGCATATTAAATTCTACCCAGTTACATCCTTCCAAAGGCTCTTCTCATCTTTGTTAACATGCACGTATATTTTACTTTTACTGCTGGAACAAAATCGTAGCAGCATCAACAGAACTCTAAATAAAGGAAGGGGAGAAAAATCACCCACAAAGCTGAAAGCCCTACAAATCAAACTGTTTTCATTTTTCTGTGCTCTCTTTCTGTCTTTGCTCATGTGTATGCATAATTTATGTCTGAAGCTGCTCTGGTGTCTTTGGTTCCAGATATGCAGTGAATGGGATTCAATATAACTCAACCCTCCAGCCGATTTTCTCCTGGGCCCTAGGTCTTCCTTCCACGTCACCCCTGGCCTCTGACTGCTGCTGTTTTACCAGGTCTTGATCTATGATTAATCCCTGTGTCCCTGTTGGACCATGGCTGGATTGACTGACTCTGGCCAACAGATGTTTCCTCACTGGCGGGATTTCCCCCACACCGTGGCAGGTGCAGGAATGCCCATCCTGGGTATTTTCAGCACATGGCTATTATGATCGGTGGCTCTCCTGCCGTATTTTCTTGTGAAACATTTTACATATTACCCCTGGTAAGACCCATGTTTGTCTGCCTTGGTTTAACTCACTTTTGACACCCAGTTTCCATGCTCTCACCCTTGTCTGTTTTACTTGTATCTGCCTGACCTCTGTTAATCTCTGGGTTCTTAATCCTAGACGAACCAGTATACTCAGTTCATTGAGGTTCCCCGGACCCTGTGGTCTCTGGGCCACCACTTTTCTCTGCTTTCCTCAACAGCTTCTTCTGAACCTAAAACCTCAGCCAAACTGTTTGCAATCTATAGAGTAAACGAAGTCATGCTTTCTGCTTTTAAAAATTAACACCATTTTTTCCCAATGCTACTGTATAAGCCTCCACTTTACAGTTTTAGCCTTCTGTTGAAGTGTTTCATCACTTCCTGTTTTCTTAAAGCAAGGGTCTCAATGTGGAACAACTTTGTACCCCCCCCAGAGGACACCTGACGACATCTGAGACACTTCGGGTTGTCACCGTTGGTGGGAAGTAGGTTTAGTGGGTCCAGGCCACGGACGCTTCCAGGTGTCCTACTATGCACAGGATCATCTGGTCCAAATAACACAGCACTACAGTGGAGAAACCTTGCCCTAATGGTCAGATTTCCCCATTTTGTCATGACATTTTCATGAGTCCGCAAGCCCATCCTACTGACTGCTGTGTTCCCAGTGCTTCACACAGTACTTAGTCTGTGGTGGGAGCCTGTAGACATGGTGTTTTTTCTCTTTAGGATTATTCCTTTATGGAAAAATTCCCCTAGGGGAGTTCTGTTCACACATATTGTTTTCATAGTGTTTGCAACAGCCAGTATATCACTCTTTCCTTATCTAAAATGCGTATTTCTACATAATTTTTGTACCAAGTTCTATGTGGGCGTAGACACACACGACTGCTTTTAATAATTTTGTACAAATGCACACAGCACAGGAGCTCAGCCAGTACATTGGGCTCCTATAGCCTTGCTTCCAGCATTTCCCCATCAATGCCGAAACCATCTTTCTATTGTCATCACCAATCTTATTCATAGCTGTTTATGAATTACGAGTTTCTACCTTTGGGGTATTCTGAGCATTCTGACTCCAACACTGTAAACACGGAGAAGAGTAGTGGGACCAACGTGATATAGAGAAGTTACACCATCTAAATCTGATGCTGAATCTTTGAAGAAGTTGCTATCAACCCCAGCAGACACTACATATGGTTTTTCCTTCTGGTATAATTTTGTCTAAAATAGGGATAATAAAACCCATTCGCCTCACTGGTAGGCTGTTTGCAGCTGCTATGAACAACCTGCTATATAAATGGGGTAAAATAGCATGAAGACCAGTAAGAGATGAAAGTCACCATAGGAAAATGGAGAATGTTTTCAGGGCTGTGATCAGAGAAATCCAAGAAAATTCATCCCCTTGACAACCTTCTTGGGGGCTAATTTATCAAAGTACAATTACAGAATTCTTACCACACACACACACACACACACAGGAAAAATGTACACTTTTTCCATTGTGCTTTTTTGTTGAGTATCTACTTTTCTATTTCATAATAGGCACTGGGAATGCAAAGAGAAACAAAACACACTGAGCATACATTTAAGGGGATAGAAATAAGCATGGCAAACCATCATGGCATCCATCATGTACTAGGTAGAGTCCTGAGATCTTTAGGGGTAATTTAATTTTCACAACCACCTTTTGGGATCAGTACTATTTTACATTATTCAATAGATGTGGAAACTGAGGCACAAAGAAGTTAAAATAACTTGCCCAAGTTCACATGCTTAGTAAACAACAGAGGTATAATGTAAATTCAGGCAGCCTGACTCAAATCTTAAACCCTAGGCTATACTCTTCTTGATACAGATACAGAAAGAAGAAAGTATATTAAAATGCACCAAGATGGAATTTATCCCAGGTATGCAGGTTTGGCTTAACATTTAAAAATCAATTAATGTAATCCATCACACAAAAAACCTGAAAAAAACAGAAATCACATGATTATATAAATGGATCCAAAAAAAGCACTTGGCAAAATCCAATGCCTATTCATAACAGAAACTCTCAGTATAGGAGCAATGAAGGGGAACTTGATTTGATAGATAACATCTACAAAAATCCTATAGCTAACATTACATTTAATGGTAAGAAATTCAAAACTTTTCTGATAAAATCAAGTACAAGGGAAAAAGGTCCCTTGGCACCACTCCTTTCAACATTGCACTGGAAGTCCAAGCTACTGTAATAAGACAAGAAAATAAAATAAAAAGTATACGGATTAAGAAGGAAAAAAATAAAACTAAGTCTTCTGATGATTGTCTATGTACAAAATCTAAAGGAATCAACAAAACTCATTAAAATAATAAATGACTATACCAACTTTCCAGGAGACAATATTAATATACAAAAATCAATAAAAAAAAAATCAATCACCTTCCTATATACCAGCAATGAATAAGAGAAATCTTAAATTAAAAACATAATGCCATTTATTTTAGCACCCTCCCCAAATGAAATACTTAGGTATAAATCTAGAATATGTACAAAACCTATATGAGAAAAATTACAAATCTCTGTTGAGTAAAATCAAAGAACTAAATAAATGAGGAGATATTTCATGTTTATGAATAGGAAGACTCAACACTGGCAACATGTCAGTTCTTCCCAACATCATCTATGGAGTCAACACGATCTCCATCAAAATCCCAGAAAATTATCTCTCAGTTATGAACAAACTGATTCTCAAGTTTATATGGAGAGTCAAAACCCCCAGAATAGCCACCACAACACTGAAGAAGAGCAAAGTCAGAGAACTGACACAACTCAACTTCAAGACTTAGTATAAAACTACAATAATAAAGGCAGTGTAATATTGGAAAAATAAACACAAAGATGACTAGAGTGGACTACAGAGCCACGTAACTATAGTCAACTAATCTTTGAAAAAGAAGCAAATGCAATACAATGGAACAAAGATAGTTTTTTCAACAAAGACTATCCAGCTAGAACAACTGTATATCCACATTCCAAAAAAAAGATCTAGACACAGACTTTATATCCTTCACAAAAATTAACTCAAAATGGATCAGAGACTTAAATGTAAAACACAAAACCATAAAACTCCTGGGAGATAACATAGGTGACAACTTAGATGGCCTTGGGTATAGCAAAGACTTTTTAGATCCAACAACAGAGGCATGACTAAGAAAGAAAGAACTGATAAACTAAACTTCATTAAAATTTAAAAATTCTGCTCTACAAAAGATGCTCTCAAGAGAATGAGAAAATAATTCATAGACTAAGAGAAAACAATTGCAAAAAAACATATCTGCTAAAGGACTTGTTTTCAAAAATATACAAAAAACTTTTAAAACTCAACAATAAGAAAACAAACAACTCAACTACAAAATTGGTCAAAGACATTAACAAACACCTCACCAAAAAAGCTGTACAAATGGTAAATAAGCATATGAAAAGGTGCTCAACATTCTATGTCATTAGGAAACTGCAAAGTAAAACAATGAGATAGTACTATGTACCTATTAAGATGGTCAAGATCTAAAACACCAACAACACCAAATTCTGATGAGGATATGGAGTAACAGGAACTCTCACTCATTGCTGGTGAGAATGCAAAATGGTACAACTACTTTGGAACACAGTTTGGTGTTTTCTTACAAAAGTAAACATACTATATGATCCAGAATAGCTCCTCTTGGTATTTATTTAACCAAAGGAGTTGAAAACTTATGTCTACACAAAAACCTGCACACAAATGTTTAGAGCAGATTTATTCATAATTGCCAAAACCTGAAAGCCAGCAAGATGTCCTTCAGTAGGTGGATGGACAAATAAACTATGATACATCCAGACAATGGAATATTATTCAGTGATAAAAAAAAGGAACTATTAAGCCATGAAAAGACATGGAGAAAATTTAAATGCATATTACTATGTAAAAGAAGTCAATGTGAAAAGGTGTAGTTCCAATTACATTTGATAACAACTTAAACAACACAGGTTTGAACTGCTTAGGTACACTTGTATGCGTATTTTCCCCGTAAATACAGTATAATACTGTAAATGTATTTTATCTTCCTTATGATTTTCTTGATAGCAATTTATTTTCTCTAGCCTACTTTATTATAAGAATACCATATATCATACCTATAACTTACAAAATATGTGTCAATCAATTGTTTATGTCACCAGTAAGACTTTTAGTCAACAATAGTTTATTAATAGTTACATTTTTGAGGAGTCAAAGGTTCTGTGCCTTTAACCCCCACACTATTCAAGGGTCAACTATACGTGACATTCTGGAAAAGGCAAAACTATGGAGACAGTAAAAGAATTAGTGATTGCTAGGCATTAAGTAAGAGAGAGGAATGAAAAGGCAGAACATAAATCTTAAGGGTAGTCAAATATTCTGTATGATACTACAGTGATGAATATGTGTCATTATTTTCAAACCCATTTTCAAACCCACAGCATATGCAACACCAAGAATGAACTATGGGCTTTGAGTGATAATGATGTGTCAGCGTAGGTTCATCCGTTGTAATTAATGCAGCACTGTGGCACAGGATTTTGATAGTGGAGGAGGCTGTGCATATGTGAGGGCCAGAGGTATCTATGAAATCTCTGTACCTTCCACTCAATTTTACTGTGAACCCAACACTGCTCTTAAAACTAAAGTCTACTTGAAAACTGAAAAAAATAAATGCAACCAGGTGCAGCCCTACCTCCCTCTCGAGTCCCCTATCTCATCACTATCATCAACACACACACACACACACACACACACACACACACACTGTTAAATGCAAGCAGGTGCATTCCTGCCTCTCTCTTCCTCTAACCATGCTGAGCTGGCTCACATTCTTTCTCCACCTTTAACTTTTGAATCACTGATTTCTCTACTTAGAATCCCCCATCCCACAATTCTCAGCTTTGTTTGACTGTCTCCAATATGGTGCCCACTAACAGCTCAGATGCAACCCTTTTGCTGCCCCACCCTGACTGGGCCAGATGCTCTTTCTCTGTACTGCCAAATCAAAATCAGAGCTCATCCCACCAGCCCAACACTTGTGATTCTGCACATTAACTCTCTGCTTAACTATATGTCCTCCCCACTGGCCTGGAAATGTGCCATCATCTAAAGGATGTGTCGAGGTATCTTAGAACCTCGTCAAGAGCCTGGCACATAGCTGATGCCCACTAAATGCTAGCTAAAATTTAAAGCCCTTGGGTAGTGAGCTGTTACTCTAAGGCATCCTGTTTCCATTGCTTCCTATGTGGGTGCCCTTGCCCACTCTGGGCCTCAGTTTCCACGCTGCTAAAAAAAGCAGCAGCATTACACTTTATTCGTCATGGTGCCTTGGTTTTGTGCTGCACTTATGACTAATGGACCTTCTTTACTGTTTGCTTCTATTAAAACAAAAGGTCTATGAAGCAGGGACTTGGCTGTGTCCATTAGTGTTTTCTTGGTGCCTACCATGCCTGGCACTCAATAAATGTGTTAAATAAATGACTGTATGAATAGACGAATCCTCTTATACAATGGGAAAAGGAAGGAAATTGTCTTGGATTTCTTTCTGAATTCCCTCTCCAATCCCTGAAGCCCAGCCTATACTCCAGAGCCAAGAGAATGAGCACAATCTAGAGAACTATCAGTGCCATGGCTTATTAGTTGCATGGCTATGGGCCTCAGCTACCTCATCTGCATAATGGGTACAGTCTTAGCACCCACGTCATTGCTGCTCTGAGGAGTAAATGAGGTGATATGAGGAAAGCACTCAGCTCAAGGCAAGACACATGGCAGTCATTACACATTTCCCATGTTTAATATTATAATCTGAGAGCCTGTTCTCACCCCTTCTGTGTCCTCTGTTATTCAGCATGCAGGGGACTTGTTCTGAATGTAAAGAGAACCTATTTAAATCCTGGTTCCTCTTTTTTAACTGTAGAGCATTCATATCCTTATCCAAAGCCTGCTCCCCTGGGGATGTCTGCCCCCAAATAAAGGTTGTCAAACATTTTAAATGTTATTAAATTGTCCAGTAAATGGAAATGCCCAAAGCAGAGAGCCAGTCAATCAGGATTATTTGAGAGCTTCAAAAAGACAGAAGGAAACCATTATTAGGTTTAAGAATATTACGTTCCCTCTCCCACACAGCCTTTATCTAAATCTTCATTTAATTGGCAGCCTTCAGCACTGTCAGAATTGCATTCTGAGAACCAGGAGAAGTTTTCAAACATTCACGCAATATTATATGCTTGGCTCAAAACTACTCAAGGGGAAAGAATGATCCTTTCTGCAAGGGATTTGGGGAATGCCGTATCACTGACGCTGCAGGGGCTGGGGAGCTGACCTTGAATCGAATAAGACACTGGCACCATCATGTAAACTTAAACACGCTGTCTGAGGTTTGAGGCACAGAGAATCAGCCTGCTGTCCCCTACACTCTACCAGTGACTCCTTGAGGCCAAGAATTGGTGCCTTCCATCTCTGTAGTTTCACAGCCTCCCACACTGCCTGGCACATCGTAGGCATGAAATAGATGTTTCTGGAATGACTAATGAGGATCTTCATAGTTTTATGTAATAAGGGAAAGTGACTCTCAGGCTCAAGTGTTTCTCACCAGAGGCCAGCCTGGAGAAGAAACCCAATTTCCCCATCTCTTCCCCGACCCCCACCTTGTAGCTCATTAACAAGTCTCACTGATTTCATATCTTCTGATCTCTGATCTGCCTCTTCCTCTTCTCCCTCGGGGCCTCGAATGGGCTTTTCAGCCTTCCGCTCTGGAATGATTGCAAAAGGCACCTACATGTCTCCCATCTTTCACCCCCATGTAGGCACAAGCATACAGATGATTCAAAAACCCAGGCTTGACAGCATCACTCTGCTGCTTAAAAATGCCTCCTGGCTCCCACCACCTTCAGCACACCATGTCTGTGAAACTGTCCAGTCCCCTCCCCTGATGCCCCCTCATACTCCCTAAGCCCCAGCTCCCAGCTCCCTCCATGCCATGCCTTCCTTCCCACTGAGGCCTTTGTGCAAGTACCTAAAGTCCCATTTTCTGACTGCCTACTTCTTGTTGATCCTTCGGGGCCTAGTTCAAACTGTCTCCATCAGAAAGCCTACCTCAATCTCTCTCTCTCCTCTCCTCCTCCAAGCAGGACCAGTCTCTCCTCTGTGCTCCCAAAGGGCCTGAAGCCATTAATACGTTTCTTTATTTGTCATTTAAATTAAGCCAAAGCATTACAGAAAGTGTGCAAAAGCCTCATTACACCGTTCAGTGTTTTCCATAAGGCACCATGCAACCAGTACTGAGGTCAAAAAATAAAACACTATCAGGTTCTCAGAAGTTCCCCTTCCTGCCTTCTTTATAACCACTTTGGAAAACTATCTGGCGGTATCTACCAAAGCTAAAATCAAACTGTTTTCCAAAGTGGTTTTACTCCTAGCCCCTTTCATCTTGTTTTGACAGAGTGGGTGATCTTGTCTGTTTCACCTTCAGAATTATAAGATTCTGGGATCAGAAACTAAAATTTGGTTTCCTCCTTATCACCAGTTGCCATCTCAGATAGGTATTCTATTAAATGTTGAATGAACGTAGGAATGAATGAATGAATGGGAAGGGTAAAGAATATGCACCCTCAGTTTGGACAATGGTTTTGAATTTCTTCTGATCAATGCTTTGTTAAGCACACTTTCCTCATTTGGAACCCACAGTCATGCCATGGTTCTGGGATTCCCATTGGAACTCACAAAAGACCAGATGTCTTCCCAAGATTGTTGAGGGGAAAAAAGGCTCTAAAGGTCATCTGTTTTAATCAGAAGAATCAGAATTCTAGGTGAAGCAAGCCAGTTAAATTAGTTTGGCAGCCAATTCAGCAGCAAATGCAGCTTCCAGCATCTTCCTAGATTGGTTCATTTTCCAGGATCTGTGATTTTTAAATGAGAAGTAGGATCAAAGGTCAACTTTACCCCCTGGAGCACAATCTAAGTATGTGCCGTAATCACATCACAGAGCAAACTTCAAAAGCTCACGGTGTAGTGATGGTAACCACCTGTCTATCTTCAAACCAGATGAATGGCTTTCTGATGCTATCAATCAGGGAAGAAGATGTATAAAGAGCAGCTGATCCTTATTTAACCAAGCTTTTCCCATCTTGTCATGAATAAAAAGCACATGCACAATTCTGGCCCAGGTGAGAAATGGAACCTGCTAGAAAATGCCAGAGGGTCTGTTATTTTCCTGCAACCTTTCAGAGCCTGGAGGTGTCACACTGGGGACAGCGCAGAGTGACAAACCAATAATGCTTTCTCAAAGCACAAGACTCCAGAAAAACGGAGATCCAACTCAACGGTTTGATTCTTTCTTCCGAGAACCTGAGCCTTGCTTGGAACAATGATCTCCTTAGAAAGTGCTGTGACGTTAGCATGTTCTTAGAGCTTCGCTTTTATGACTGACTGGCAGAAGGAAGGCAGCAACAATAGGTTCCCCCAGCAAACTCCTGCTTTCAAAGCGCAAAGTGGAACTTGTAGCCTTCAAGACAAAAGGACCCAAATTAGAGCTGGTCCTCCCTGAATTCTCAGTCATGTCTGACCTTCCCTCTAGGCCAAGATCATATTTCTAGCACCCTGTTCAATTGTCAGTACCCATAACCAATCCTGAATCCTACCATCCAAGGCCAGAATTATCCTCTCACTGTCCCTGCTGGAAAATCACATGGCTTTGCTTCTCCTATTGAAGGCACAGCCATGAAAAGGTGCTGAGAGCAAAGAAAACCCACAGAATGTAGTGGGAAGCTATGAGCCCCAGCTCTACTCTGTACAGTTACCTGTGTGGCTTTATTCCAATGGCTTCCCCTCTCTGAGCCTCAGGCTCTGTAGCTGTAAAGTGGAAAAGGAACACCCTCCTGACTGAAGATCGAGACAATGAACAATCACTCTTTTCTCTGCACTTGGCATACAAAAGGAATTTAATGAATATACCCCACCTCTCTCCCCCAATAAAACTGCAACAACAGAGAATCGGAAGACTAAGATTTGAATCCTGGTTCCGCTAATTATTCGCTAAAGAAGACAGGTCCCTGATGCTCAGTTTCCTTAACTGCAAAATATCATCCGTGGCCCCCTGAGGGCAGAGTGACAATCAATGAAGATGGTGTACGTGAGCACGCCTCGCAAACCGTGAACTCCTCGGCTATGAAATGAGATGAATCACAGCAGCTCTGACATTCAGGGTCTCGAATTAGACAACTCGTATATAAGTACCTCTCAGCGTGCCTGACACATAGATGGTGCTCCATAAATGTTAGTTATTTTAACTTAATTATTAGAGTGGCATTTAATTAAACAATGATTATCGGAGCACCGAAAATGATTGTTCTCCGTCTTCCCACCAAAGCAAATTGAAGTTCTATCCTTAGAGAGACTATGCCAAGCCGACAGTGTCACCCTGGGGCCCTCCTGCCAGCCGGCCTGTGCGTCTAGTGGGAGGCGCTCTTTACAACTTCCCTCTTCCCCAAAAACCACGCGAGAGGCAGAGGCCAGCTGTGCCAGACAAGGCTCATTAACACAGAGAAAAACTGTTCCAGCCTGACAAAGCGCACCCCTCAGTTTCATCTTTTTTTTTTTTTTCCTGTTTATTTATTTATGTATTTTAACTTTCTGACTTAATCTGCTTGCCACCCTGCCCCCACTGGGCCTCCAACCAGCCCGAACTCGTCTTGCGCTGACGGGAGCCTTAGAGGGTGCGTCTACTGCCCGACGTGCGGATTGATTTTTACACTATGCAAAATCAATCCTGGGCATGTAGTTTCTCCGGTGGCCTGGCCTCAGAGAGAACGTTTCCTTGGCAGGTTACAGGACAGCAAAGGGCCGGAGCGTGCCAGCTGGGCACTGATGCAGCTTGCTGGCAGCCAGAGCTGGACAGGTAGGGGGACCGGGGACGAGGAATGACCAGAGAAAGGAACTAAATCGAACCTCTTTATCCCAACGGTGGAACATTTTGGGGCTCAGCTAATCCTCAGCCAAAACAGCCAGAGGTAGGGGTTGCACTCATAAAGGCTAAGTGGCTGGGTTAATAAGGCTTTCAGGATTCCTCATGCCGAGTCTGCAGTGTGCAGACTTCTGCAAGCATCAATTATAAAAGCATAAAACTTTCTGGAATGGAGAAAGGGCACTGAGTTCACCGTGCTTGCTGGGGTCTGACGGATCTTCATCCGCCCCCCGAATCTTCCAAGTGCTTCACCACTTCCCTCTTCTAGCCAATCTCCCATGCCTCCCAAACTCCTCTAACTTTGCTTTAATGAGCCTCTGTTTATTAAAGGGTTGGTCAAAAAAAAAAAAACACACAACAGAAATGTGCACCCCAATATGCCTCATTAAAAATTGCAGAAGGTTAGTTTCCAACTTAAAAAGAACTACATATGGCATAGGATCTTGCAGAAAATCTATTTTCTCCTAAAAGAAGGGAGATCTGGCCTCTTGCCGTCGTGGGCAGTGCAATGCTGGGGCTCCAGGAATACTCTTTTGGGGCATATTCTTTAAGTGACTGAATCTCAGTTTCTTTTTTTTTTTTGAGAGAGAGAGAGAAAGTGTGAGAGAGCAGGTCAGAGGGAGAAGCAGACTCCCCGAGGGGCTGGGAGCCCGATGCGGGACTCGATCACAGAACTCCAGGATCATGACCTGAGCTGAAGGCAGTTGCTTAACCAACTGAACCACCCAGGCGCCCTCAGTTTCTTGATGTATAGCTTGGAGTTGTTTCCCAGGAAATGGCATTTATTGTGACCATTAAGGCATCAGGATCCCAGCCTGGTTTGGATTTGCAGTGGGCTGGACATGGTGTGAAGAACGTTACATGCTTTAGTTCATCCTCCTAAGGAGCCCATGAGGTGGGGGTTACTACTCTCCTCCCCCATTTTACAAATGAGGAGACTGAAGCAAACAGTTATGGGGTTTGCTAAGGTCACAGGGCAGTGGAGTTGAGAGGCAAGCCCAGGCAGTCTAGTGTCCTTGTCCTTAACCAGTAATTTCTTTTACTTTTTCCATTTCTCCTTCCACTCCCCTACCTTCCCATTTGTTCTCTTACATCACCCCTCTTTCCTAGTGTTGAATCTATTCCTTAGGCTGGCACCTTTTTTGAGCTCCTACATGGTCTGTCCAGCTATTTCAGAGATCTCCCTCACAATGTCCTGGACCCTCAGCTCCCCCATGCAACTTTGATTACTTGACCAGAATGACCCCCATAAAAAGAACTAGTGACCACACCTTCTTCTTGCAGAATCTAGTGCTTTCTCTAGTTCCCTTCCTTCCTTACCTTCTAAGGTAACTGCCACTTCCTTCTTGAAATTCCCTCTTTTCTATTTTGACATTATAGTACCCTACATTTTCCCCCTTACATGGTTAGCAATCCATCCATCCATCCATGCATCTACCTACCCACCCACCCATCATCCATCCATCCATATATGCATACATACAGTTCACTTAACAATTATCTGAACTCAGATTCTTTGTGGCCTTGGATAAGTGCCTTTACTTCTCTGATCTTCTCTTATCTCACTTGTAAAACAGAAATACTAAGAACATAGCCTATAGGATTGCTGTTAGGTTTAGATGAGACCGTAGATGTAAGTAGAGCACCTCTCAAAGAAATGCTCAAAATATATTTGTTGTTCCATTGCTAATTTTCTTTTTTTACATGAAATTGCATTATGCTTTTGGGCTCCCTGCTCGGCGAGGAGTCTCCTACTCCCTCTCCCTCTACCCCTCTACCTGCACTTTCTCTCTTGTGCTCTCACTCTTTCTCCCAAATAAATAAATAACATCTTTAAAAAAAGAAATTGCTTTATGTTTTAGTAGTGAAATATACTCAAAATGATTGTTATCACACACCATGCAATGCAAATGTAGACAGGGAAAATAATGTCAGAGTAATCCCTGTATCGTTCAGAATCATTCTTAAAGTAAAATCTTGGGATTTCTGGCATTTTTCCCTTTCTTCCCCCATCATCCCATTAACCACCAAACATTCAAAACTGTCCTTTCCACACTCCCTGTGACCTTTGTTTGCTCACAAGCTGAACGAAGTTCTTCCCTTGGGTCTTCCCCAGTCCAATCCACCTTCCACACCACCCACAGGTTATTTTTTTCTGAAATATCATTTTCCATCCCCTTGTTTGAAATCTCTGCTGGACCTCTGCTGGATTTTCCACTCCCTTCCTTGAAACCTATTTTTTAGAAGTTTTCTTCCCTTCTTTCACTTTTTCGTATTTACCGTATTTTTTCATTGTAAACGTAATACATGCACATCAATGGAGATTTGTTAACTAGAGGGAGAGAAATCACTCACAGACCCAAGACACGAACAAAACTGCAGTTAGGATTTCGATAAATTTCCTTTCAGGCGTCACCCCCTTTCCCATAGGCTTTTTTTGCTTAGTAGGAATCCTATTCCATACAGAGTCTCCTGTTCTGTATCATTTCTCACTTAGGCGATTTCTCCATGCCATTGCTGTCTTCATAAATGCCCTCTTCAATGCCTGTGTAATATTCCATCGAGCCACTTAGCCAGTTGCCATTTGCTAGAATTTAGCTTATTTGTTGAGCACTTAGGAGAGTCAGGCACATGGCAAATATTCAATTCATGTTGACTATTGTTATTGTCCTCAATTCGGGCTATCACATATAATGCAGAGAAGTATTTCTGTGTATCTTTTTTTATACCTACCTCTGTTTCTTTAAATTCTCAGATGTAGATTCCTGGCCCAAAGAGCATCACTGTTTTTACGCCTTTGGATACTGACTACAGCAGATGCTGAGAGCTTCCCACCTACCCCCCAAGCCCATATCCCTCTGGCCTTTCCATTAAAGGGCTAGCCCCATTTCCAGCTGAAAAACTCCACACCTCTTTGCTGATGGCTTTCTGTGGGACCAGAGTCCACACCCAGAAGTCCAGGAGTGCTCAAAATCAATGCCACCTGGAAGAGCCCCAAAACAATGCCCACCCAGATTTGTGGCATAGAGTCTGGAGCTCCCATGTCCCTCAGATGAGATAACTCCAACGTATTCTACACTGGCTCCCAAGGATCCCAAGGGAAGTTAGGTCCAAGCAGTCACAATAACTGGCTCAGTAAAAGACACTTCACACGGCTGCTCTCCCTTCCTTGCTTCATTTCCCCAACCCCCTACTGTTTTCCCTGGATCATCTCCCAGATGAATTAACTGCACTCAAATCCTTTCAGAATCTGCTTTTGGGGGAACTCAGACTGAGACTGTGATACTTACAGACAAATGGCTAACAACCATCATCTGCTAAATCCTGTCTATTCACCTCCTCAAAGAACCAACTGCCATTTCCCAAGGGCTTATCATTTGCTCAGCCAAGCTTTTACAGGGTTGACTTGAATCCCCATGCCAGCTGTATCAAGTAGACATCATGGCCCTCATTTCATAGACCTGATAACTGAGTCACAGAGATGTTAAGCCACTTGCCCATGGCCACACAGACCCCGAGGGGCAGAGCTGAAGTCCAAACCAATTCCAGCTTCCCCCAAGGCTTGGGCTCCTAACTACCATGGGTTACTGCCAGGCACTGCCCTGTAGCAGTAGTGAGATCCTTTGGCTAAAATAACACTGATACTATTAATAGCTGCCATTTCTGTAGCCCTGATCCAATTTCACACTGTGTTCACATTTACTGTCACCCAGAACAGCCTCCTTGTTCCCCCTCTGAATATGCTATGAGTACTTTTGCCTCAAATTGAACTCATGCTTCCCTCCAGCTTGTAACACTTCCCCTTCCTTCTCTATTTCTCCCCCTTTTGGTCTTGATCCCACACCATTTTCATAGCCTCTGCATGTGTGTGCTACTGACATCCTGACTCTCCCTCTGACTCAGTTTCCTCATCAGTAGACGTGAACGATGGTCAGTCCCACCTGATAGGGTTGAATGCAAGTATGTAGCACAGCACACACTTAAATCCAAGACAGTTAACAGAAGGCATCTACACAATCAACTGGACCTACAGAATCTCTCCTCCCACCACCTCCTGGACCTCAACTGACTCTTCCATTTCTTTGCTCCGCATTTCACAGACTATGTCAGGTCAGGCAGCACTAGTAAATTAAAAATCATGTGTAAGGAATCAGAAAAACATTATCCAAAGTTTGTAAACATGGCCAAAATGATTGACGGAAATCCTGTGATTGTCACTCAGGGACAAAGGTCACCAGTAGATGTCTGGGTACCTGTTCATAGTTCATCTTGTTGTCTGCTCTTAAAGGAAGTCCCCAGACTTACTGAGCTTACCAGTTACTGGTCAATTTTAGTCTAGTAGAAACAAAAATAATCTGCCTAGTGGGACAGATAACCCCCAAGGTTCAGGCAGTTTGCACATTAACTATTTTTTTTCCTAACTCAGGAACCTCATCCTAATATTTCTTTGTCAAATTGCTCAGAAACACTCTAGCTTCTTAAATGCCCTTTGAAACCATCATAGCATCTTATGCGTTTCCTCATAAATTAATGAATTAATGTTTACATTTACCAGAGAGTCATGATTTTACCTTCCGAAAAAGTATACACGGATAGTAACTTGATACCCATGATTTCTTTTCACAGAGCCAACTTTGGATTGTGGCTTCTAGAATGGAATGGGGTAGAGACAGTCATTCCTGTCTGTGCTGGGTGCGCATGAAGCTCTACAGTTAGACCCTGTTTCCTCACACTCACACTACGGACATTTGGGTTGGGTTAATTCTTCGTGGCGGGGGCTGTCCCGTGTACCGTAGGCTGTTGAACAGCATCCCTGGCCTCTACCTACCAAATGCCAATAGCTCCTTCTCCCCCACTTGTGACAAGCAAACCTGTCTCTAGATATTACCGTATGTCCTCTGGGAGGCACAATTGCCCCCGTTTGAGAACCACCGGTTTGGACTATAGTTCACAAGTAAGAATCATGGGCAATATTAGAAAGATCAGCAAAACTCATAATGGCACACAAGGAATTATTCTAGATGGGTTTCAAAACCCAATGGCTATAGAACCACCTCTTCTCACAGACCCAGCAATGTCACTGTCATTCTTCCCTCGGGTCTATAATCTCCACACGTTCAGCCAACTGCAGCCTCTGCATCTGCCTGGTTCACCTTAAAAACCTTAATTCGAAGAACAGAGCCTAGAATGTAGTCAGTGCCAACTGTGACTAGGGCTTGGTAGGTATCATATGTATGTACGGAACATACACATGTATTTATATGTATATGTTATATAGGTACACACACATAGATGTATATCTATTATGTGTGTGTGCTATATGTGTATACATGTGTGGTATGTATATGTATATGCATTATAGGTACACACATACACATACACAACATGCTATGCACATACATATAAAATCAAAGGAGTGGTTGCTAAGTCAG
Organism: Nasua narica; assembly: GCA_028533885.1. Classification (NCBI taxonomy): domain Eukaryota; kingdom Metazoa; phylum Chordata; class Mammalia; order Carnivora; family Procyonidae; genus Nasua; species Nasua narica. The sequence goes on along the minus strand of CM052803.1, from coordinate 44,833,751 downwards.
ATGAAATATAGCAGAATATGCCACCCTAAACATGCCATTTTGTCATAAGGATTATATTGAGCTGAAGGCAACTGAGTAAAAGCAGTTGCAAGAAAACCTTATTGCGGGCTTCCTATTTGCCTATAAACAAGACCTGAATTTATAAAAATGTCCCTCCTACCCTCTCCCAAGGACAGATATTATTCCCTGCAGACAACTTCAGATTCTTACCAATGGAGAAGGCCCTGACTTAAACCTGCATAACAAATCTCATTCTTGTTTCCAATCCCGTTACACCCTCACTGGCCTCCCCATACGTTCCTTTCTCTTGTCTTGAGCTTAAGATGGTATTTAAACTGGAGTTCTAAGCCACTTCTGGGAATTTCTCATTTTTTTTCCCTGGGTATCTACCAAGTCCACATGAGGTATACATTTTAACGAGCTGTCGGTATCTCTCTTGTTAATCTTTCTTTTCCTTAAAGAGTTTCAGATAAAAACCGAAGATGAGGTTTGCCTCCCCTAGACAGAAGCTTCTCCCAGATGCTTCTTCTGTCATCACCCCAGGTCTTCTAGTCTACCTATGTAGACCACAGCTGTCACTGAAGGCACCCCGTGAACACGGCTCAGGGTCTCCCAGAAGTAATACTTGTGGCCATAATGGGATAGAGCAGAACCTTTGGCCTCCACTCCTGTACCTCTGTGGTCTGCACTTTGTCCTCTCTACTTTCTTCAGGGGAGCATAGTTCCTGCCCCAGACATATGTTTCCCTCCTTCACCCAAAACAACATCAGAAAGGTCTCTCTTTTCCCCATAGCCCAATGGAACAGCAGGTTTCGAACTTGAGGGAGCATCGGAACCCCCTAGAAGGCAGGTGTGTGAAGAAAAATGGATTGCTGGGTCCACCCCAGAAGCTCTGACTCAGTAGATGCTGGGGGACTAACTGTCTTTCTAACAAGCTCCCAAGTGATGCGGACACTGATGGTCCTGATGGTGAAGGCCCAAACTCTGAGACTCCAGAGTCTACCGCTCATTCCCACGTTTATCCTGTGCATCACTATCTCATGATCTACTCCATGCAAGAGTTCCCTTAGCCCTGGGAATTTAGGAAGAGCATTGGAAATGCAGCCTTGGGGAGTCCCTCTTTGAAACTCAAATGCACAATAAAGTCTCAGAGACATTCAGTTGTGAAAAACAAAACATAACCTGCCTCATTTCTATGGGTAAGTCCAGGGTTTCCCAAAATATTAGCTAATGCAACCTATTTTTTCCAGAACCTTTATTAACATCTCATGGAACCAGTACCTCTTCGGAATACACCTTGCAAAACACAGTGGGAAATCATACAGTCATGTGGTTTTGTATAATCACCTGTGGCTACCTGGGAAGGCTTTAAGAATCTAGGTGGCCCACCACTCTTTGCCACCCCGAGGCCAGCCACCCCGGAAGCCAGATCTCAGCCAGAACGCTGTCAATCCCAGCTCCTGCCCCAGCTCATGCCACAGCTGCTCTTCCAGACTGGAGACCCAGGAAGATATTTATAGTCCCTCAGCTTTGTCTTTATAAATCCTCACCCTCCAGTACCACAAACAGGCATCCTGGGGCCAGATCCAGAGGCAAGCCCTGCTGCCCTTTCCTGCTGTGCCGTGCTTGGCTAATGGCTTCATCACTCTGCATTTTAAACATGAAAGGCAAGTACAAATCATCAACACAAGAGTGAAGGCACAGAGGAATAAATCTCATGTTTACAGAGCTTGGGAATCAAAAGATGTCTGGTGGGGGAAGCAGGTGCTGAAGAGGGAGTGTTTCTGGTGGGGGTGGGAGCCTCGATTTGGAGGTGCCAAGTATAAGAGCAAAAAGCTCCTTCCCCTGCCTTAGACCTCAGATTCCTTTTCATTGCCAGGCCATGAAGTCTTCATCTGAACCAGCCAAGAGGTGCCGAACATTCTTGATGAGTCCTTTCAGCAATCTGGTATCAACTTGAGTACAATGACAATTAGCATATCAATTCGTTCTCATCCCCTCTTCCTCTTCCTTCTCTCCCAGTTCCTGAGCCACTGGTGCTTATTAGTTTTAGAAGTCAGCCACACTAACACACCTTCTAACACACACTAAGACCCTATAGTCTCTGGGTCTTGGTGCCAATACCCTACACCAGACCCATCTGGGCCAAGAGGAATAATAACCAGTGATCAAAGACTTAGCAAATCTGCAAAACAAAAGTGAAGAAGCATTACGTCATTTCTGATAAGCGGAGTTACCTACAGCTCTGATCCACTAGTATTGCCTTTAATTAATAAAATGTATGAAGTTAAAAAAAAAAGAAAGGAGGGGGGTAGGGGAATAGGGTAACCTGGTGATGGGCATTAGGGAGGGCACGTGATGTGATGAGCACTGGGTGTTATATGCAACTAATGAATCGTTGAACACTACATCAAAAACTAATGAAGGTCAGGAGAGATTAGCTTTATGTATAAATATTCTAATTTTAAAAAGAAAACTGTATTTATATATTATTTCATAATTAAAATTAATTTTAAAAACAAAAAAATAATGACATATTATATGTTGGCTAAAGGAACACAGTAAAAGAAAAAAACAGACTCATTTAATAATAATAAAAAAAAAATGTGTGAAAACCATTATGCGTCAGGCCCATAACTGCCTGGGTCACTTGCCAGTCCCAAGTTCCTCACTATATGTCTGCCTCAGTTTTCTGATCTCTGAAATGAGGTTGGAGGACAAGGCCCTTCTGAGGAATAGTAGGGTTAATGGAAGTCAAGAGAGTAGAATGCCACCAGCACTAGGAAGGCTCAGGGATGGCCTCAAGAGCCCTGAGGTTGAACTGCCTGAGATTTGCTTGCTCTTCTATTGAATAACAGCTCTACTGAGACAAAAGCCACATACTATAAGGTTCACCCTGTGAAAGTATACAGTTCTGTGGTTCTTAGTATACTGTGTGCCACTATCATCACTGTCTCATTCCAGAACATTTCCATCACTACCAAAAAGAAATCCCATCCCTGTTAGCCCTCACTTCCCACTCCCTCTATTCCTCCTACCCAAGGACCCTAGTCAAGCACTACTCTACTTTCTATCTCTGTGGATTTGCTTGTTCTGGACAATTCTTTCCATTGGCACTATACAACATGTGGCTTTTAAGACTGCTCAAGTTGGAATCTCAGCCCCAGAGCTCAAAACCTGTGTGACCTTTACCCAGTGCTCCTGGAAATTTCCCCATCTGTGAAATGGAATTAAAATCATAGTAGATACACCACAGAGTCTTTAGAAGGATTAAAAATGCTAATTAACACATCTAAAGCACTCACACAGGGCCTAGTTCATAGTAAGCACTACTTAAATGATAATCTCTAATACTGCTACTACTACTGCTATTACTACTTGTATGCTGTTCCTCTGCCCCAAAGCATGTGGCCCGTGGTGGGAACCCAAAAGATGAACAGAGCACAAAGAACACAGCTCTTGTCCTCCCCAGTACACAGTCTGGTGAAGATCATATGATTAAGAAACCAGCTTCAATGAATACAGTAAAGTCTTATCATATGCACATTTAACTAATGGAAATCCAGCTCTTTCACCAAAAAGGGAAGGAAAAAGAACAGTTTACTGCAATTAAATTCTGTAAAATTATATCTTGCCTATATGCTTTATTATGCACTGTACATTATGGGATGCATTATACATTGTTACATATTGATTACAGTACAGGGATGCATATGCAAAACCACACACACTGCAATTTAATGGGCAACTTAAGATATTTCAAGGTTAATGACAACTCTGTGTTTGCCTTAAACCTTGACTCTATAATCTAGCCCCTGAGTAAAATGCAACGCTATTGTGTGTCGACGAGAGTACCATTTCAGAAGGATTCCAGACAAACTAACACAACCAACAAGCTATTGGTTGAAGTGGGCTTCAGTGGGTTCTGGTCGGCCAACACCCATTTGCCAAGCACAACTCCTGCGCTCCACAAACTCATAGACTCATTGTGAAAATAAACCACAAAAGCGTCATCACAAGAGGTAGGTGAATGGCAGAATGGGTTTTAATAAACAGACGGAAATAATCTCTTGCCCTATACTAGCTGATACGACAGGCAGATAGATACCAGAAGGACCGCTTTCCACAGAACTCACCACATGACACACATCATGTGTCTGCCTGTTTGTTTTTATTGCCTCTCCCCCAACCAGTACAGAAGCTCCCCAGGTCAGGGATTTTGTGTACAGTGCTTATATTTGTATTCCCAACGCTGAGAAGAGTGTCGAGCACTCAGTGGGTGGTCAGTAAGATTTGTTGGTGAACAACTGAATGAGGGTAACTATTAGGCAACCTCCACTTTTCTCCCATCTCATGTCCCCCAAACACCCACAGTCTGTTTCTCCAACCTCAACTTGCTTATTCCTTAATTGTTTATAAGTAGTGGGAATATATCCATGTCGAAGATGAGGCCCAATGGTAGCATCCTGGGGCTTTGGCATACTGGTACCATCTAGTGGGAAAGAGAGTATCTACAGGTGGGTGAAAAACCAAAGTCCTTGGATTTAAAAAAAAACAAAAACAACCATAACCCTTTCCTTTAAGATAAGATCTACTGCGAAAGTTTCCAGTTAGCATATAACAGAGGCAACTGGATTCTCTTATAAACTCACGCCCTACTCAGGGCATACAGTGCCAGTCCAAGCAGCTGTCACGCCTCTCCATTCTTCTGCTCAGAACTTTCCCCAAACCACGGTTGCTCCCCCAGAGCCACAGTGGCTCATCAGGGAAGCATAGAGAAATTAATGGTGCCAGGGGCCACCCCCGATCCATGGAAGATGGGCACAGCGGATACGCACCTCAGCCTCCTATCCAGCAAAGGAACTCTTCAGAAGCAAGTTTTACACAGTTCTTTTGAGGGGCCCTCGCAGTAATGAGCCCCAGCCGCCCATGACAGTAACCAGCTCAATGACAAGCTCTTTGTTGGCTTTCCTTCTTTCTTGTTACTCACTTCAGTGTCTTAGAATCATCTCTCAGATTAGCTCCCTGCATCCAAGCCTATGTCCCCAACACTGTTTGGAGGAATGCAACCTAAGGTACAGTGTTTAACACCAATACACCTTTGGATGGCAAGAAAGCCTTAAAAACTGTAGTCTGGACAATTACTACAAAAGCTAAATTATATATTTTAGTGGTTGTCTGAGAATTATGTTCCTTAATTTTTACCTTGATCAAAGTTAACACGGAATAATCCCATGATACTGTCTTCCTAAAGAAGTACCACATTCTCATGTTCCTCATTCTCATAACGACAGGCCAAAGAAAATGTCTGGTTTCTCTCCCTGGCGTTGACCCTATCCCAATTTGAACAACTAGTGAGGTGGCTAATGGTTTTGATCAGAAGTTGGCAGGGCACCTGGGTGGCTCAGTTGGTTGAGCAACTGCCTTCGGCTTAGGTCATGATCCTTGAGTTCCGGGACTGAATCCCACACCGGGCTCCCAGCTCCATGGAGAGTCTGCTTCTTCCTCTAACCTTCTCTCCTCTCATGCTCTCTCTCACATTCTCTGTCTCTCAAATAAATAAATAAAATCTTTAAAAAAAAAAAAAAAAAGAAGAAGTTGGCAAACTAAGGCCCGAGGGCCTAATCCAGCTCTGCCTGTTTTTTCTAAATAAAGTTTTATTGGAACAAAGCCCAGCCCATTTGTTCACATATTGTGTGTGGCTGTTTTCATGCTACATTCATTCATAGTGTGAGTAATTGCAAAAGAGACATATATTTATCCTACAGATATATATGTATTCTTTACAGAAAAAGATTACCTACCTGTACTTTAAATCATTGGTTGCCATATTTATAGAGTCCCAAAAGCAAAACTTCAAGAACAACAAAACATAGAGAAAAGACAAAGTTTTGCCAACAACACTTCACCACTCTATTTACCCTGATAAATAGAAGACAAAAATGGGATAGGCAGTTAGTTAATTAACTTCTTTTTACAAACAATAGGACATTCATCCCTAAAAAGTAGAAAGGTCATTGCATCAGAACAATGAACTTTCTATCCCAAGAGAGGGCTGTGGATCAACTCAGAACAACTGCCTATCCCATTTTAATTGCTTTACAGCATCATCACTATCCAGAATTATTGTACTTACTTATTTTTGCTGTTTCCTGTCTCCCCGCCCCATTAGAATGTAGACTCCATGAAGCCAGGCAAGCTTGTCTTTCTTAATCACTGCTCCTCACCCAGTGCAAAGCATCATGCTTGAGGTACATGGCTGATGAGTTAATATGTGTTAAACGAATGACTTAAACGTGAAATGTACAGCTTGGGGTGCGCAGATACAAATGCACTGAGAGGCGCAGAAATGCAAAGCCACCACGCAGAGTGGTAAGGACTGGGTCAAAGGGGGGAATATGTATTTCCACCAGCACGGTGGCTCTATGAGTGCTCCCTGCTCTGTCGCCAGTACGTAAGATAGTACCAGGCACACAACAGGCATTCAACAAATGGTCTTGGAATCCATGGCCACCCCGACTATAGGCACTTAAATTGAGTTAAAAAGGGGGAAAAAAAAGAAAACTCTTTTGGTAAAACAGGCTACATATTTCTCATTTTCTCTGGACTAAGGAAAACGTTATTGTAGACAGAAGCACTCAGGATACACCGGAGCTCCTTGGCACCCCTGGGGAGGAATGCCATCCAGCCTTAGAGCTCAGCAGCGGGCAGGAAACTGCCAGCAAATTTACCGCTAGAGAATTGACCTACACTGGACGGTGCAGAGGAGCCACACTCTAACTAAGTCCTGCTGGGGTGGGGGGAGCATGCAGTATGGGGGGTCATTTGCTTCTGGTCAAAAATAAGGACTCAGTGACAACACAAATAACCCTGGGCTCCCCCAGGTTGTAACTATTGAGCCAGACAGGAGACCCAGGTCCCAGGCCCACTTCTAGATACCAGGAATTCAAAAATGGGATCATTACATGCAGTCACTTTGACTCCAGGAGAATCAGAAAACAAAACAAAGGAGAAAATCCTTACATCATTTGGGGGATGAGGGAGGAAGCTTTTATACATGAGTGAAATATGGAGGAAAATGCTTAAGCACAGGAATCAGAAATGAATGGGTTCTATCCCTGGTCCCAGTTCTCAGCGGCTGGCTGGCCTTAGGCAAATGACTCAACCACTCTGAACTTCTTTTCATTGTATATAAAATGAGGATAAGAACAGTTGTCCCTCAGGGTTGCCATAAAGATTTGACATAATGGTAGGCAACTGGCACATAGCGATAAATTGTACAGTAATTTTGCCCCAGGTATTTTGATATATTTTAAATAGTAATCGCAAGTGCTCATAGTACTGACAAGTACACCCACACACATGCTGCCTCTGAGGAAACAGCTGCTGAGAAGATACACCTAGAAGAAGAGATCCCACCAGATCAAGTGATTTTATGAGGCATGAAATCCTCAGGGGAAGGATCTTTGGGGAGCTACCAATATGGGAACTAGCAAATCCTTCCCCAGAGAGCAAACTTTATTGTTTTTAATGTCTATTCATTTTAAATACGCAAGCATTTTTTCCCTTCTGAGTAGGAAAGATGATCAAGGCCAAGGCCCCCTGGTACCTGCAAGCTACAAGTTCCCCTTGGAGCACAGCGTGTGAAAGTTAACACGACCGACATTCCTTTAGCATCCAGCATCTGCCAATCATGGATGGAGTCACAAGCGCATGCTTATTTAAACAAAACCCTGCTGGGCACATATAGGTGTTCTCTCTCCTTGTTCAGACACGGGAGGAAAAAGAAGAGGAAATGCAGCGTGCAAATGGCCAGGATTCAAACTGAGTTCTTAAAATCTCGGAAGACTCCCTAACTCTCCTAAGCAGCCCGAGATGCTTGCTCCTCTGAGTCCTTGCAGACCAGAGGCCCTCATTCACCTCCAGCGCTCTCTCCCTGTTCAGGAGCAGGTACGTATTCGTCTCTGAATTCCGAGATAGTGGCCTTCTTGGCGCTGGGTAGGGTTTAATAATTATGGGAAGAAAGAAGAAAAGATGGATGGAAAGGGTGGGAGGAGGAACGGAAAGGTGAAGGAATGGGAGGGAAGGCAGAGCAATCCCCCCTTCAATGCTGTTTTAGTCCCTGCTGTTTCCTATGGTAACAATTACCGAGTTCGAATTATTTCAGGTATTTATTTTCTTGTTTCTTTTTCTTTAAAGATTTCATTTATTATCTGAGAGAGAGAGAGAGAGAGCATGGGGGGTGGTGGGCAGAGGGAGAGGGAGAAGCAGGTTCCCTGGTGAGCAGGGAGCCTAATGTGGGGCTCATCCCAGGGTCCTGGGATCATGATCTGAGCACAAGGCGCGCACTTAACGGACTGAGCCACCAGGCGCACCACAAAATATATTTTCTTGTTTCTTAATGGCTGCCTTGGGTAGACAGCAAGCCCTATGAGAATAGGTCCTATGTCCATCCTGTTTACCTTGAATTCCCTAAGAGCATCAACAAATGCAGACACCTGAGCGCCCCTCGCCTTCTGAGGATAACCTGCCTGTGCCACTTTTTCAGAAGAGAAGCCAGTTGTCGGACATTTACCGACATACCACTGCCTGGCACCCCGTGGAAGATTCTGCTACTCCACCTGGAAACCTAAGAGTCACGGAGGCCACATGCAACATGCTGAAATGAGGACTTGTTAACATTCGCAAAGTGATTACTGAAAGTAGTAGATCATTATTTGCCTCATGTAAGAAATATTTCTAGTGCTGCTGATTGAACATTCAAGAAACGATTAAAGGGCTTGGCAATGTTTCTCCCAAATATCTTTTGCATGAAAAGCCTCAGAGATTGGTTAATCACAGAGGCTACCCATCAGTCTCTCTAGACAAGGGCATTTCCAAGCCCCCACAGTGCCCATCCCAGAGGCGGGCGCGGATTGGATCTGCGGGCATTAGTGTCCCTGGGGCCTGCGACACCTCTCCCGAGAAGCATCACTGCAGCCTGGCTAACACCCCCATGGAAACGGCCCTCAAGCCCGGTTTATAATGTCAAACACCTGGGTGCCTTGTTTGGGCAATGGTCAGGAAGCTGCCGAATGAAAGAGTCAGAACTCAAGCTCTCCCCGACCGTTGCTCTGCCATCTCCGAACCCAGCTACCCAGCCCTGCCAGGTTCTGCCCTAACCGTCTCTCGGATGCTCGGAGTGGTGCATCTCTTTCCCTCGCGTGCACTGCCACTCCCAGGATCTCAGGCCTGGACTGGCTTCTCCTTTCTGCTTGTACCCAGCATCAGTCCATATGCTAAACTGCAGCCAGGGTGACCTTTTCAAAATGGAAATCTGACCTTGTCACACGACACCCTCCCCCCATTACCTTCAATGGCTGCCCATTGCTCCAGGACAAACACCAAAATCCCTGTGGTGGCTGCCAAAGCCCCAGTGGCTCTGGCACCAATCGGCAGCTCCTGGGATCATCCTCTTCCGGCTATGCAGTATTTCTTCCTGTACAAAGACCTCCCCCAAGCTGTGCCTTCTTCCTGGAATGCTTTTCCCTGCCTACACCTTCTGGTGTTCCGCTGTCTATAAGCCTCACTACTCCTCCAGACCGTGGCTCAAGCATCAGGCTAGGAAGGAAGGCTCCCGTTCATCTGAAGCTGATGCCTTTCTTATATTCATTCATTCATTCACGTTTGCTGAAGGCCTGCCTACTGCACACCAGCACTGTTCTAGGCCCTGGGGATGCAGAAGCAAACCAATCAGACAATAGTATGTGCTCTAAGGGAGCTTATATTTTAGTGGGGGAGAAAGACAAGGCACAGATGAGCAAAACACACAGCTTGGCACACCTCACACAATTGCATTTTCACAGCAGCGCCTCTGTTTTGAATTATTCCTGAATTGACAGTGATCTCCCTTGCCAGGGGATCTCTCAGGATCTGAACTCCAAGACAGCAGAGACTGGGTCGGCCTCACTAGTAGCTGTAACCTGAGTACATAGTAGGTCCTCCGTGGACATCACAGATACTGGCCGAGTCCACTTAGTTCCGGGTAAATCTCCTTAAACTTAAGTTACTTGAGTGCTCGGGGCTTAGGACGGACAGCCCCTAAGGAATGAATCCCTATTGCCTCCCTGCCCTTTGGGAAGATTTCCTGCAGCTCCTCTGGTTGTAATTATGAGTCAGAGCAGGAGTCAGAAAACTTTTTTCTATAAAGGGCCAAATAGTAAATATTTTAGGCTTTGTGGGCCATATGGTGTCAATTCTGTTGTTATAGCACAAGCTCAGCCATAGATAATTATATAAATGAATGGGCATGGCTATGGTCCAATAAAACTATTTAGAAAAGCGGGCTTTTGGCCTGGAGGCCACAGTTTGCAACCCCAGATGCCCAGCAGCTTATGGCAGTTGAAGGCAGAACCCATGTGGCCTGAGACAGCTCTGGGTTACGCTGCCAGGGTCCAGCCACTTTATGCAGGCCCTGCATCAGGTGACAGGGAAATGACCACAGAAGCTCAAGTTTCCGGCATTTGCAGGCACCATCTCCTACAGCACATGGAAAAGCAGTTCTCTGCCACCCCGAGAGGAAAGAGACTTTGGCCTGCAGGCCACATAAGGCAGGGATGGAAGCTGCCACATTCCTTGCAGGGTCCCCAGGCTCCTCCAGAGGCTGAGCTCATTTCCTGGCCCTGCCCAGGCATGTGGCAGGGCTGCTCTCAGCTGAGCAGCTGCTGCCCTCCACCCTAGCCCGGCCTACACTCAGCTGGGAGACACAGGGGCTTTGTGCTTCTGTAACAGATTGGGTGACGCTTGCTGGGGCCTTTGAAATGAGACATGACATGTCAAAACGTGCCTATTGCTAATGCTAATTTTCAGGAATTTGACTTCTCTTGGCAAGTGACAGAGAAAAAAACAATCACTTTTTTTTTCTGGTATGTGTGTGTAATTATAATTACCCTGATCTTTGGGATCTGAGGCTATGGAAAACAAGTTATCTGAGGCTTACCTATGGGTAGGGGGTGGGTGGGCAGAGCAATCTAGTATTTATGGAGGCAGAGGACATCAATTCTAGCATTAACATGATGTAAAGACTATGCTGGGTGTTAACTGTTCAAAGCAGTTGTAAGAACATCACACAAATTCCAGTTGGTGGTAGAGGTGACAATCTCCCGTGTATAAAAGGACCCTACGTAACGAAGCTAAGGAACTAACATTACCCTGAAGTTATAAATGCTCTGAGAGCTAACTCAGTGCACCTGGAATCCCCTGCAGGGCCGAGTACAAGAAGTTATTGTGAGGTTCTGTTGATACTCACTTTGCCGGTGAGCGACACTGTGGGACTGACAAGTCCCCCACTGTCACCGTACTCCAAGGGTACTGATGCTCTTGGTATGACACTTGGCACAGTGCACTGGGGTCTACCTATTATCAGGTACTCCCAGAGCCCCTTGACTACAATATTTTGGGTGCACCAACACTCCGGTGTTCCCACATCTGCTTTACTCAAAGCTACAGTGTGTCACTTCCCTGGGTGTAACTATTACTCATGGAACAATGATCTCGGTGTCCCAGTGCTCTGGGTACCCCTGGTCACCCAGTGGCACTGACAGTAGCAATGTCCTCAGGATGGAGATGTGGATCCCCTTGATGGTGTTCTTCCAAACCAAGTCTCAATCCAGCTCAAGCACAGTGATCAGAAAGAGGCTTGACCCTTCCTTTTCAAGCAGCCTATCACTAAAAACTTGACTGTCTCAATCTGATTAAGCCTCAAAATTTGTGAAAGCAGAAGTTCCCAGCACAAATGGCTGTGGGGCAAGTGGGTAAAAATGAGTCCAACTGGCTGGATGAGTAGTGGGGACTGGCAGGGACTGTGGCAATTTACAGAGGCATGTCCTTCCTAAAGGGGGCAGTAAGTGAAATGTGGCCAATGGAGAATGAAGCCCTAGGAGTGCCCGACCTTCTGACATTTGAAGAAAGGCAAGATTTTTTTTAATTTACAATTTCCCACTTTTCAAAACATTTTACCAAACAAGATACACCCATGAACTATAATTGGCCTGCGGCTGCTACTTTGCAACCTTTGCCCAGAAGCCAGAGTTGCAGAATTGGGATGGATGAGCTTTAGCACCACCAAGCAGATCTCTCAAGGTTCAACCTGCTAAGCCAAAGGAAGAACCATTCACTAACATGAGCCCTGGCTCAGTCTGTGTTTCAAGTTTGAAATGACATTTCTTCTTCTCCCTAGCCTGCCCTTAGCTGCTTCTCTCAGCAGAGAAGGAAATTGCTTTCTACCCTAACCCTAGCATAAAGTCACTACTTCGTGCCTAACGGAGGGGATCCTACAGTCCAGCCCGTCATCATTCGTGCTGTCTACCCAGGGAGGCATAGTCAGGCCTGGGATCCCTAGGTAGCTACAGAGGAGACAGGCTGCAGGGGATCGTATTGGCAGCATCCTTCGGAAGGGTCAGATTCTCTTAGGCATGTGGGCACCTTGCCCACCGCTAAGTGGAAACAATGCCAAAACCACTGGTCACTTGATTTGATTCTGCCCAACTGATTATTGTAATTGGATGACAGACATATTTCCCTCTCCTTTTCAACTGGTGCGGGAGGGTGAGCGAATCTGGCTCATGAGTCATTCTTCTGGGTAGTTACCTAATGGGGAAGATTATCTCCTTTCACAGGAGAGCTATGCCTGCCTTTTGGCTGCCTAAAGAGTAAAACCAGGTCCAAATAAAATCAAATGCCAGGAAATTTCAGAACTTCCCCACATTTCACATGGCATTGTCTACAAAGGTCTTTCAAACGTTCCCTGCTCTATTACTCAGAGAGGATACATAGTTGCAGAATAAAACGGAAAAGAACCAACTACAATAGGGAATAAAAGAGGAAAGAAAAGACGAAAGACACTCAGTGCAAAATGGCAGGACTCCTCATTGGGGGAGCTTGTAGCAAATAATTGGGAATAAGGAGAATAGCTGGGTTTTCGTGGCACTACTACTCTGAAGTTCTTTAAAATATATAAGCTGCAGATTCAGAATTTTGTAATGCTGTGAATGGAGCCCTCTTCTGGAGAAATTTTTCAACAGGTATTAAAACAAGATCAAAACACACAGAGATGGACATACACAGGCACAAAGAAATAGGAACTACTACGGCTATGTAGATGATGTGACTGTCACTGAACCCATAGATTGCCATTTTCCTTCCCTTCCACCTAAAAGAAATTAACTGGACTCTCCAAGCAACTGTCTTTTTGGAAGGAGGGAAAGAAAGAAGGATATTCTCAAGAAGCTAGCTGCCCTCTTACCTGAACAGTGAACCTCAAACTGAGATTCAGTGCACACATGCAAATGCTGGTACTTTATATACAGCAGTTACTGGGTACATTGGTTTGCTGGGCAACTCCACTACCACACATAGAATATACTTCTAGAAGGAAATAGATTTTATTTAATGGAAAACCCAACGGCTAAAGATAGAACGGGAGAGAAGGGAGGGAGGCAAAGCAGAAGAGATTAGCTAAGATGACTGTTGGGCTTTTAATATAGACTGTGGCGTTACATAAACTCCAGATCACATATTCAGACTTGCAGTTTATTAAATCTCTTTGGGGACTTGCTAAAAAAAAAAAATTGTTCAGACATGTGAACTCTGCCACTGATTCTTTTCACAACTTATGTCTCTGTCTCCCCAGTGCTTTTGAAGTCCTACAGGCTGTCACATGTTGAAGCCACCCCAGGGCAGGGGCTGCTCGCTGCCACTCCCATAGTCTTCTCTCCTCATCAGAACGGTTCTGCAAATAAACACTGCCCTTAACATATAGTAAATGATGTCTCAGGGGTATTAATAAACACCGACTCATTTAAATTCCTGAACACCAAGATTCTAACCCCAACAAAAAATTCCCCATTTTAAATGAACATCTCAGAATTCTGTGGAACATTTTTGGCGACTCTGAAGTGACTGCTCTCTGTGTCTGAACCACTCCCTAAAATTCTAATTCTTGGGGGATTACTCACTCATTGTTACAACTTTTGGCTAGTTGTAAGTGATGCCCAAATGGGGGCGGGGGTGGGAATCATACTTACAGTATAATTTCTATGTCAGGGCTCCTTAATCTGCTCCACACTCATTATTTATCATAGCTAAATACCAGAGGCCACTTCTGGGACAGCCTTCCCCAAAACACCCCAGGGGAGAGAGAGGTGACTGTTCCTTGACTTTGCCAGCTTCCAACCGTTGTTGTTTAGAATTCTTCTTCCCCCTTCCAAAATGCCTAAAACAGCAACCAGCCAATAAACGTAGAGATTGATGGCTTCCAAAGTCAGACCCAGAGTATTACAACTGCAGTGGAAAAACACATACATGCTTGCCTGAACACCACTTAGGACCCAGTGACTAATTTGCTTTATTACATTGTTTTTCCCTTTCTTCTGTTTCCTCTCTGCCTTGAGAAAGTTTTGTTCTTGCTTGTTGACTCAAAAGCTCCAAGACTTTCTCCACTTTTCACTATGGCATACAGAGTTGTACACTTGAACCTCTGGCCGATTAAGTGAACTGCACCAAAATGATTTCTCTGCAAGGTGCTGTTGCAACCAGGATATCAATTAGTGTCCTAATGTGGACATTTGCTCTGGTTATCATAACAATCTAAGAGAGAAATAAGCCTCAGAAAACAGGCAATTCAATTCCCGATAAAACCTCTGCTTCCCATGCTAAGGAACTGAGTGAGCTGACAGCCTTCAGACCCACCTGTGCCGTCTGGGCCCAGGGAGAGAAGACACACCAGTTGCCAGTTGCTTTATGAAAGGCATCAAGTGAGAAGTCCCTAGTGCACAGAGATTGCTGGGTGCTGCCATGTGGTCCGCCTGGCTCGAAGGGAGACATAACTTTGGGCAAGCCCTGGAATCCTAACTGAGGTCCACACGCTAAGAGAGAAAAGGACTGTAAAGTCCTGGGGAAAGGCTGTGGTAAGTGCTCCCAGACGCTAATGGTTCCCAGTGTGCCAGGCCTCATGGTAAATGCATTACCTAGGACATCCCGTTGAATGCAATTAATCTACCTGGCCATCCCAGGAAGGTGATAAGATTATTTTACAGTGGGAAATCAGAAAGCTCAGAGATAGTCTACAACTTGCCCAGGGTGGTACCACCAGCATATGGCCGAGAGGATCTGTCTGAATCAGAGGCAAATTCTGAACCACTCTACTAAATGGGGATATCTATACATACATACAGCCTCAGGGATAGTCAGACTCCAGAAAGTCTGGAAAACTCATTCATGGACAGACATGGGATTTGTGGCAGGACTTAAGGTTACAGAGACCCCCAAAAGACTCAGCCAGCAAAGCCCTGGCTTTAGAGGAGTAAGACTCTGAATGGGGGCTGTGTATCCAGAGAAGACAGAAATCCGAAGCGGGGGAGGGGCTCAGCAGCCTGGCACCTTACCCCACCCCCAAGCACTAGCATCCACCCCCTAACCCCCACTTCACATCATTTCCATGGTCACTGTGTTCCGGGGACACCGGTCCACTTCCAAAGTCTAACCCCAACATTGATCTAGTGGTGGCCTCCCTTAGAAGGCTGCACTCCATCTCCACATCCCAGCCAGCCCTTGCCCAGGATTCTAGCTGTCTCACCACCCCCCCACACACACACTCACACTCACACATGTGCCTGTTCCCCTGGCACTCCGAGTCCTGGTCAGGAACTCAACACCCATTGCTAGCACCGGAAGACACTCCCTTTCTCCTTCGCCCCTCTTGGTCTGGCCTGCCTTGATCTTACCCACCCACTTGTAGGCTGCCAGCTCTTTCGGAGTCCCATAGGCTTCTCGGGAGGCCTTGGGGGACTGGGTCTCAGTGCTCTCAGAAACCACAGGCCCCGGAGCAGCGCTGGGCGTGCCCCTTAGCTTCCAGCACCTCCGGTCTGGCCTCCTCGGAGTACTGCTTTCCTGCACACAAACTTCCCGAGATCTTCCAGATACAGAGGTGGTTGCCAGAAAACCAAGTCTCCATCGCACCACCCCCCCACCCTCTCCCGGGTCACCGGCCCTTCCCTCGAGCCCCAGCACTCTGAGGGTTAACAGGCAGCTGCAGCCCTGGTGGGCAAGGCTTGAACTTTTCTCTGCGCTCCGCGCCCGCCCGGGGAAGACAGCAGAGGCGGCAGTCGGAGCTCAGAGCCGGAGCTCCAGCTGGCTGGACAAAGGGGGCGCGGGGGGCTGGGGCCTGCGTCCTGGCGGGGGGAGTGTGGTGGGGGGGTGGCGGGGGGGACGCGCTCCGGGCCCGAGGTCGGGGAGGAAAAGAACCCCGATGCGGGCGCGGCCAGAGCGGAGCCTTTGAGCGACAGCAGCAGCCGGGCTGCAGTGCTAGGCTGGCGGAAGGCGCCTTCCAGAGCGCCGTGGGGCTGGGCTAGGGGGCCCGGGCGCCCCGGGAAGTCGGCGATGCCAGGCCTGCCTCTTCAGCCTGGCAGTCCGCAATCCGGACCGGAGCCGCGCTTCTCTGCTCCGCGCTGCGCTGGGGGAAACCACGACTCCTTGGAGTCGCCTCCAACTGAGTCTTTCTCCAATGCATGAGCCTCCGGAGGAGGCAAATCAAAGTTACCCCAGTTGATGTACGCGAGAATGTCGCCCCTGCTTGCAAAAAAAAAAAAAAAAAAGGACTCGGGAGCTCTCGCCTCCTCCCCCAAACGTACACACACACACACACACAGAGGCAACCCAGAGTAGGAAACCAGGGCTCCCCTAGGATCTCCGGGGCTGTGAATGACCTCCCTTCGAGACCCAGGCTTTCTTCACCGCCGCGCCCCAGAGTCCCCAGACCCCCGAAAGCCCCCTCGCCCTGCCCACGCCAGGCGATCCGAATGCAAAAACCGGGGTGCAGGGTGCGCCCCGCAGCCCCTCTTCCCTACCTGGGACAGGAGAACGCACAGAAGGAGCGGAGTTCTCGGCTGCATTTTGCCCGACTAGAAGCGCCCGGCGGCGTTTTCATTCATGCACTTGGCTGCACTGAGCATATTTTCCGTGGGAGCCAGGCTTTGAGGAGAGGCTGTGCCTCACCAGCCAGCCAACTTCCCAAATAGATCAGCGGCAGCATCACGAAAGCATTGGGTAGAGGCTGATGACCAGGACCAATGGCTTTACAAGACGGATTCCTTCATAAAGCTCCCTCGTTTTGCATGGCAGATACAGGGCGAGCACCTCGCACAGAGCGAGCCCCTCAGAGGAGGCAACCCGTTTGCTTTTTTGGATTGTTGGGGCCCAGCCTCACAAATCACGCTGGGCAACGCCAGCCGATTCCACTTTTGCAGAGAATGGAATTGCACCAGGAACTGGTGAGCACTTCCAGCCCAGTGCAAAAAGATTCTCTTTATTAAAATGTAAATAAGATGCACTTTAATTCCAATAAATCTAATAAAATGACCCCAGCAGTTCCAGCCCTTTCCATGCCTGGAAAGACTTGGCGGTGGATCTTTCTTTCTTTCTTTCTTTCTTTCTTTCTTTCTTTCTTTCTTTCTTTCTTTCTTTCTTTCTTCCCCCTCTCCTAATATGGCCCAAGACATGATGGTGTTTGGTGTTTCCTAGCTATCTCACAAATCACAAAGAGGACAGATCAATTCTCGCTTGTAGAAAAAAATCCATCAAGGGGCAATAGATTTTATTAACTGCTCAGGTGAGAGTCTGACTGGCCGCCTATTCCACAAATGTGCATCTGGCACCAAATTTGGAGCCATGATTTAAGGAAACTTTTTCTATATGGATGTGATTTTTCAGAAGCTCCTACCAATGCCCAGGGACTGAGAATAGTCATGGGCTCTGCTCAAGGGGTTTTATAAGTGGGGGAGCTATGGGAATGAGGGTAAGAGGGATATATAGCTCTACCTCTCCCAATATGAATCTAAGAATATGCAGTAAAGATCTCACTTTGTCATTTCCATGCAGCCTCCTTATAAAAAGGATTTAAGGTGTTTTAAAATAAAGGGCATTTGTGCAACAGAATTGATGAGACCAAAACAAAAAAATCCAGACCAGGAGGAAAACCTCAGGAAACCAAAATGCTAAACCAAAATTCTATTATATTTGCTCTGATTTGGATCTGAGCTTCCTGGTGGCCAAAGCAATAAGAGAAACATGTAAATAATATAGTTCTTATTATAGAAAAATGTACACAAATATCTACTGATGAAATTTATCCCTGGAGCTGAATAGTAGAACACATGTATTAAATGACATCTAATACAGCAGGACACTGAGCAATGGACCATGCTGAGATCCAGTGGATTGGGCTATAATGCCCAGCATCTGGCACAGGGCCTTGAACACGAAGACAGTCATCAGTGTGTGTTAAATAGATGTCTAGACCTAATCAAAGGCAGAGGGTGGGTGGCATAGAGTCTAGAGCCACATTGCCCAAGCTTAACCCCCAGTTCTGTCACAGAAAAATTACTCACACCCTCTGTGCCTGTGTTTGCTCACTAGGTAAATGAGAATATAAATCATCCTGAACTTACAAGGTCATGACGAGGATTAACTGACAAAATGACCACTCAATAAATGTAAACTGATGCACTTTTTAAAATTCCTTCACTATCAGCTGTTTAGTCCCAAGGTCACCTCATGTGCCCAAGGTCACGGATGAAGTTGCATATGCCATCTGATCTCCTGGCTGCATTAGCTAGTGCTGGCCCAACAGACGGCAATGGTTGCCAAACGGCCTCCAGAAAAGCCCAGGAAAGGTGGATGTTGCTGCTGCTTCTCGTCTCTTCAACTTTCCATCCTCTTGCCTAAGTAGGAACTGGCCCTGAACCTCTGCGCCATGGTGTTCCATATATATGACTGTCCCTGCTCAGAACTCATGTGTGTGGAGACCTATAACCATGTTGCCTACCAATAAGAGTAAAATGGGGTAATTTGGAAACAGGCAGGCTTCAAGCCAAGGAGTCCTGAAATACCTTGGTTTTTCTCTGTTCCACAGCAGGAGTCACCTTGTCAGTCAGGGGCCAGCTGAGCTCAGCCCACGGATTCAGCAGACACAAAGGCAGAGAGCAGAGGACAGCTTGGGAGATGATAAACCACTGGAAGGGACAAAGACGGCAGAAATCACCCAGCCACGTTCCCACACGCAGCCACCTGGTTGGGGAAGCAGTCCTTAGGGCTGGGTGTGCAAGGCTGCACTTGTCCGAAGTGTGAGACCGTATTATTGATTTCATAGACCGGCAGGCCCTTTCTGTGGTCTGTCCATCCCATCAGCCTTACTGCTGCTCGCCGCGTAGGTCCAGTGTTCTCCCCTCCTGGCACACGCAGGGTTGCACTTGCCAGCCCCCTTGTGGTCAGCGTGGCGCTGTGTGACTAGTCGGAGCCAACGAGCTGTGAGCAGAAGTGACAGGGGTCCCTTCAGGGCTGGAGCATTCAGTCACCGGTGTGAGACAGGTCGGTTTCCCCAGACTAGGGGCTGAGATGGCACTGTGTGCAGGTGGACCCGTCAGGAGTGTTCTCAGAAGCAACGACTGCAACGGGCAGGGAAACGAGACTGGCTGTGGCGGTGGAGGCCTCGCCAATCCCCGGGGAGCTCTGAGGCAAGGAGGCCTTCCTCTCGGAGATGACCCTAACAGAGTCGGGGGCTGTGCCTTTGAGCCCTAGGAGGACAGCCGGTGGGTGTTCCCCCGAGGAGGGGAATAATCTCTGGTGAGGCAGTTTGGCGTGGCGAGAGCAATATTCCAGTCTGACTTCAGCTTCATCATGTACATGCAAAATGAACGCAGTGCCGACAACAGGTAACAGGAGGCTGTGAGTCCCAGACTGCAGATGTCCACATGCCCCTGATGGTACCAGTGAAGATGGGTGCAGATTTGCAAATACCTGCCAAGGTGTCTCCACACAGTACCTGTGCAGGCTTTCACCACGGCCCTGTCCGGACAGGCGGACTGGCTCCGGCCAGACATACCCGAGTCCAAGCGAGCATGGCCAGAGGGCCTCTCCCATACCCCCCTACTTCTGTCCCCACGGCTTGGCTATTAAGGGCCAGGAGGAGTTAATTTCAAGAGTCTTCTTAGGCCTTAAGGCTCACCTTTAGAAACCCATGAAATTTAGGAAGGCAGAAAAGACTGGTCTGCAAAATGAGACTTAGGTTAGGATCTCCAGACTCTACTTACATTGGACACGTTGCTTTTATGCCCCAAAGCTCAGTTTATTCATCAAGAAAATGGGAATGATAATACAATCGCCCTCTAAGAGTGGCCGTAAAAATGGGTGCTACTTTCCCCCCCTCAATCCCCTACTCCCATCTGTTCTCAGAGAACATGCATTTCACCAAACACAGGATATCATGTTTTGTTCAATAAAGACAGAAGAAAAATCATTTCACTCCAGTGATAAAAGGTCCCTAAAGAAGAAATCCATTTTTGTTTGTTCTGCATTCTCCCTTCAACTCCCTAATGGGAGGGAGTCTTTCGGCTGCTGGACA
The DNA here is from genome assembly GCA_028533885.1 of Nasua narica. Taxonomy (NCBI): domain Eukaryota; kingdom Metazoa; phylum Chordata; class Mammalia; order Carnivora; family Procyonidae; genus Nasua; species Nasua narica. The sequence continues at coordinate 44,813,317 of CM052803.1, read as the reverse complement.
GATTGATGGTGGCAAGTGAGCACGGAACATGGAAACCAGCCTTAATGGCCCCGGCTTTGCCACCCTGCACTCCAGCCCCTCACCACGCCCGTGGCTGCTTTTGCCCAGAACCTAGGGCTGCCTCTGGACATATTCCATGTTCGCACTCCTTTCTCAGGCACATCGGGCTGGCTTTGGGGCTGACGGAATCAGCCAACATTCAGTAGCTGTTTCCTGAGGTGCCAGGAATCGAGACGTCATTTCTGGCTGTGTGAAGGTTACCACGCACATGTGTGCAGTGGGCGGGTGTTATGTGTACAAGCACACGGATGTGTGTGCACAGCGAGCTGCACACCTTCCAGCAGAGATAACTTACTCAAAGCCTGGTACCCTTCGAATGTGCTTTTGTAATGAGGCATTTGTACATAACAGTGATAAACCGGAGAGATGCCCTTGTGAGACACAGTGGTTACGAGTTATGCCAGGAGCCCTTGATAATTGGGAGATACTAGGACAGCGGGGAGGGAAGCCCAAACCGTACCGCATTATGTACATAGCACGGTGCTGAAGCCACACCCCTCCCAGTGGGACAGTCTGCTAAAAAACACCCGAGACTATGACACTACACCATCCCACAATACCTGGTCGCCCAAACGTAGCATCCTTGATTGTTCTTGAGCCACGAATCTGTTTTGTTTCTTCATAGCCCTTTATGTTTCTTAATTTTATCCCATAAGTGGTCACTTGCATGACTGCTCCATTTTTCACCCCAACTGCATCTCCACCTTTTACTCCTTGACTTTGGGTTCGGCCCCATGAACTTGATGTGGCCAGTGGAATGAGGCAGAAGTGATGAGGTGGCAGTTACAAACGCAGGCCCCAAGAGGCCCTGTGTGTTTCAGTTTGCTCTCTCTAGGGCCTCTACAAATGCCTTCGTGGGTGAGCTTATTGGTTGGAGGAGAGACAAGCACCCCCACGAACCCAGAGGTGCTTAGGTAAACCCAGTAGATCCCCACCGAGATCATCTGACTTATTGGCACGTGAACCAAAAATAAATAATTGCTCTAAATTTGGAGGTGGTTTGTAATACAGCAAAGGCTAACCCATAATTACATTTGTTCACTTATTATCTATCTCTCTGAAATGTAAGTCCCCTGGCTCTCTTTCTGCTTCTGTGGGTTCAGCTTCTAGGACACTGGCATAGAGTATGTGCCCAAATGATTTTTGCTGAGAATATAAGTGGCTTCTGTACTGAAAAATGTGTGATGCTGATGTGAAAACTGCCCCTACCTATACTGCCCTACCCGAGATGCTTCCCGATGGTGGGGGAAGTACAATCCTGCCACACGGAAAGTATGCTGTGACCTCGATAGTCTCCAATCCCATGTGGCCATCTAACTCATCCCATAGGCAAGGTCCTCTTACGACAGTCTAGGCCAGAATTAGACAAAGTAAAGAAACTTCCACAGAGGCTACTGTGAGCATGTTGGCACTTAGAGGCATTTGGTGAGTGATACTTGGGGTGTGACATCCTTCTGGATTGCTGCAATGTATGAAGAGCCCAGACCCCTGAGAATAAGACAGAAGGGTACTCCTTTGGTTTGGGGGATACTGCATTAATACAGTGTCTTCGATGAATACAATAAACACCATCGTGACTTCCACACTTGCATAGAGATAAAATTAGGAGTGACTTTTAGACCATCTCAGTTCAATGGCCTCACTTCCTTTAGATTTCAATCCCTCTTTAGTAGCAAAATTGGGCATTCAGACACCAATTTTATCCTGTGAACTAGTAGCCATTAAAACCCCCCTCTAGGTGTCTCCCTTACCCAAAATTAGTGACTGGGGTTATTTCTGCACAGAGAATCCTCTCAGTATTAACTTGTTAGAGGGGTAGTTTTCAAAGCATGCGCCCTGGACTGACAGCATCAGCACACCTGGGAATATGCTAAAAAATGAAAATTCTCAGGTCTCCCCCCAGAAACTCAGGGGTGGGGTTTAACTATCTGTGTGTTACATGCTCTGTATCTGCATAGTGTAAGGATCATTACTGTGGAGAATTCTCCAAGAAACAGTCATAAAGTGCCTATCGTGTATTAGCCACTGAGCAACGCAACAGAGAAAGAAAGGAAAAGGCATGGTTGTGTACTTCAGAAAATGTGACTCACAGAAAGACATCATTCCATTACAGTCGGCTATAGGACTCTCCCTGCTGAGAGTCCAGGGAGCCAGAGCTATGGGGGATCAGGAGGTGCTCAGAAAGAGGTAAGGGGTCCACTGTGGTTGGCGTCCATTGTATGGCAAAAGCATCAGGGATCTTTACTTGATAGAAGTTGTACTTTTTGTATCTGTTGATAAGAAACTAAATATAAAAAGTAACAAAAAGCTCCTGAAATTCAACACCTCCTTCTAACTGAATTTGAAGTTTATTCTTTACAATCCATCTAGGTGTAGTTGCAAACAGCTGTGCCTCTGTGTGTATGTGTGTGTATGTGTGTGTCGTGTGTGTGTGCATGCACACATGCACACACACATGCACACATGGCAGGGGGAGGGACATTATTTAGAGTTGACAGATAATACTTGGCGTGCTTTTAGTAAGATCTCTTACGATGAAACCATGGCCACCAACCCCCAGCCACTGTCTATCTACAGTCCCAACCAGGGAAACCTGGAACCATAGCAAAGGGGAAATGAGGATGAGAAGACACTGGGAGGAGGGGCTACTGATCAAATAGAAGGCAGAAGACAATTCTGGGCCCCTTCGGGTCAGATTCAGATTAGGATCAGCTTAAATGTCAACATCTACAGGTTGAGGTTTATTCTATGGACAAAGGGGAATCATCCAAATCATTTAAACAGGGAAGGCTCAATATCTCATTTACATTTTAGGAAGATCACTCTGGCTGCTTTGGAGGATAGATTACATTGAGTGCCATCACTAAGGAAGAGAGATTTCTTGGAAGACTATTGTAAAATAGTCTATATAAAAAATATAACCAGAGCAAGAAACTCTTTTTCCTCGATTTCTAACCAGTGAACAATGAGGTATATTTCATGGCAATCTCTCCTGTTGCCTAGCAGTGTCTGGTACATAATATTATACATTTTATAATGTATAATGAAGGAAACATGCTTATTAGATTACAGGAAATTAACTCTGAGCTCTAATTATTCGCCCCTCAGTGCACCTAATCCTACCTCAATAATGGTGGAGTGAATTTCCTCACCCTTGACCTTGGGCTTTGCCATATGGCTTGTTTCGGCTAACAGAATGAGGTGGAAGTGACAGTGTACAGTTTTGAGCCCAAGTCTTACAAGGTCTCACATGTCTCTGTTCTATTACACTTTTGCCATCCTCATGAAAGAACATGTCTTCCCTATCCAACTGGTACAAGGAAGATGAGAAACGTGAGGCTGAGCTGCCTCCATCCATCCATGAATCTGTAGTGAGTAACAAAGTCTTGCCTTAGATCAGCCAACCCCCAGCGAACGTATGGCTCCACAGGAATTAATGCTTACTGTTGTGCCACAGGTATTGTTGTGATGGTTTGTTATCCAGAAAGAGCTGGCTGATACATAAATGCACCCCCTTCTTAGAACTACATAGAAGTTAGGGAATAGGCTGAAACCTAAATACGTAAATCTAGCAGAGACATTTACATGGGTGTGACCAAAGTTTAAGGTTTATCACAAATCCAAGCCTTTAATAATTACTCAGCTCACCAAAGAATCCTCTCCTTACACCTACCTAATCCAAGTTGGCTGTCCCCTTGCAAATCCCTAGGTTCCTTTTAGAATATTTATTGCAAAACTACTGAATCTTTCTCTGGTTGTTTTTCTTATGCTAGCATAATTGTGAGGCCATCACGTAACCATTACTTGGGAAAATTTATTTACAATGCAAGGCAGATCCATGAATGTTTGTAGTGGATACATTCATTTACAATGTAATCCAAATCTGCCAATGTCTCTAGTAGATAAATTTGTCCTGCTCCTATAAAAAGCAACCCACCCAGTTAATAGTTTCTATGGTCTTTTAATGAATAATCCAAGGTCAGGGCCACCATAATGAGTTTGGGGAAGTTAATCTATAGAAGCAAGTTAAGCACAGAAAACTACATTTTAATGATTCTGAATGTGTGACAGCTGCCAGAATTTAACCAAATGAGAGCCAGAAAAGGCAAATCCAAGTCTCTTTTGTTTCTTAAGCTCAGCTTTTACAGAATTAAAACAGCAGTACGCAATTTCCATGAGGTTAAGAAGGATGTCTGTCTTTTCTCCCCCTGGATACCTCTTTTCCAGGCACAAAGTGGACATTCAAAGGATATGGTGGGATGTATCAATAAAAGAGCACAGGTGTGTAGAAGAGGTCCTGATTCGCCCTGCACAGCTGGTGTCTGTCCTACTTACATTTACTGCAGCAAAACAAACTCTCCAACAACATACCTCCAGTCTCAGCATCCATCTCTTAGAGCAGCGGTTCTCAAAGTGTTATCCTAATAAGTGTCCCTGTTCACTCCCAACACTCCAATTCCAAATGTTAATTGTCTACACTGCCCCTGTTTCTATTGTACAAAACTCAAAAGCAAATATGTCTTAAATCACAGAAGTCTCTCCTGGTACATGACCGAAAAGGGAAACTCGCCACAGCCCATGAGCGATCTCCTGACCCCCTCTCCAGCTTTGTCCCATTCCCACTCTCCCCCCTGCTCACGGTGCCCTGCTTTTCTCTCAGTCACCAAACATGCCAAGCTCTTCCCTGCCGGGGTCTTTACACATTTCCGTCACTCTGTGTGGAATATTCTTCCCTCCACTTCCTGATCGCTCTCATCCCCCGGAATCCGTTCATACGTCACCTCTTCAGAAGACCCATCCCTCACTAGCTCATTCTTCATTAGCTCATTTCCTTATTTGTTTCCTTCATGGTATTTTCTAGCATTGGCACTATTTTATTTACTGTTTGTTCCTTTCTGTTCATTTCTCTCACTAGAATAGGAGTCTTGGGATGGCAACTACATAGCTGTTTATTGGTCATCGAACTCCAGGACCTAGAACCACGCCCAATCTATGATAGGCACTCAATATCCTATTTTTTTTTTTAAAGAAATGAAGAACAGATGATCTTACGGCCGATGAGAGGAGATGGACTGGTGGCCCTCTAGATGTGTTAATTTCGTGAGGAGTACCAGGTAGTGATCTGGTGGTTAATGATGAAAAGACACTGACAGGGAACCACTGTGCAAGAATATGGCCATGATTAAGTGTGCACACTTAACACCTTGTGTTCCTGTCCAGGGGCCGTGGGGGTGAGCCAGGTACACTACAGTCTATACTTTTGGCCAAGACCAAGCTCATACAGGCTGCAGGCCGTGCTCTGGATGAACTAAGGACATGGTTTTCCCAAGGTGAATTGGGAGAGGCAGAGGTGAGCCGGGGCACACCTGAGCAAGACGTGGTAGAGTATTTTCAACATATTCTCTGTGACTTGACACGTCAGGAATTCATCCAAAGCCTTTTCAAAGTGCCAGGTTCTTGTCCATGTAATGAATCTATTGATTCACTTTTTGTCCCCCGGAGACTCTGAAGACCACAGAATGTCAAGAGAGAAGACAAAGAGTTCTTGTTGGTTGTCATGGACCCTTGTGGGTGAAGAGACAGGTCTCTGCGTATTCCCAGAAGATATTCATGACCCAGTTATTATTCTTTGGGAGCTAAATGGTTATATATTTTTGGAGTTAACCTATTTTATTGCTCTCATCTAGTATGACTTCCATATCCATAAGCTATTTCTCTTTTAACAAAGAGAAAGTAGAGTAGGACAACTATTTCTTCATTCATTCATTCAGCCACTGTTTTGGTAACAAGCAGCAAAATATAGTAAAAAAAAAAAAAAAAAAGCAAAACAAAACTAAACCAAACAAAAAAAACCAAAAAACAAAACCTATTTTTTCTGGAATCGAGCTGAGTACTTGATCCCTAGGTTGCCAGTCTCTTCCAATTCCCCAGTCTGACTTCCATATCATTGCCAGAACAATTTTTAATTCAGGTAGTAAGTATCAAGTATCTACTAGGATGTAGGCATTGTTTTACTCAGCAATTAGTAACAGCAACTTTGTGTCTTGCCTTTGTTCTGTCACACAGGCTTTAACGGCTCACCACTGCCTCTAAGCTAAAGTTCGAATCCCTAATTTGGCATCCAATGCCACACGCAAAGGTCTTATACAGCTGCTCTGCTTTATCTTCGCAAACACAGCTCAGATAGTAACATTCTGATTCCATAGAACCTGTGCACATGCTGCTTTTCTAGACGTCTCTCGTGCAGGCGTGGTCCACTTGGCGAGCCACGTCTCATCATTACCAACCAACCACCGCAAATGCCGCTTCCTCCAGGAAGTTGGCCCCAATCCACCCAGGCCAAGTTAATTGCACTTAGAACGTTTATTATTCACTTATTGGAGTCCCTCACTGAACTATCAGCTGCTCGAGGTAAGGAACCTTATTCTCATCTATTTCCTCAATAATCCCAGTGCCAAGCACACAGAGGACTTCAAAATAACATCCATGCGTTGGTATGTACAAACATGAAAAATAGTCATGAGAGCTGTGATGTTTATTCAGTGCCAGCAACTTTCCCAAGTTCCTCTCATTGAATGACAACCAGGTCCATGTGAAATCTGATCATTCCCTTTTACTGGGGACCTGCCCTGGGGAGAAAGACAAGAAAGCTGCCCCCGGAGTCCAAGTACCTGAGTCCTAGGCCATCTCCACACCCTATTTGTGCCATTATGGAGAACAGAGCAGTATTCTCCAAGCCTCGGTCTCCTTTCTTGTTAATAAGCACAGCCTTTGGAGTGAGAAAGCCTGGGCTTCAGTTCCACTCCGTCACTTACTACAACAGGCCTGGGCGAGCTCCTTAACACATTACCAATGCGGCACCTGCCATCTGCCAAGCCCTGAGCTGCACGATGGGAATAATTACAGAAACAATAACTAACATCAATTGAGAAGTGTCTTATTATTTTAAAATTTGCTGTTTTATGGTTGTTATTTATTTGAAATATTGTATTTTATTATTTAAATATTTGTTATAATTATAATTAATAGCTAACTTTCATTGTTAATAGTAATAACTTACTGGTTTATGTACTCTTACGTGTCCCGTTGTTTAATATTTATGACAAGTTTAACAGAGTTCTTTTCTTTTCTCCCCAAATATGTTTAATTTTTCAGTGTTACAAGATTGATTGTTCACGCACCACACAGAGTTCTATTTCTAGTCCCAGTTTAAAATGAGTAATCTAAGGAATCCACGTAGAAAAAGGGCTGGAATACAGACCTCTAAACCATGTAACAGAAACTCTTGACCATGGGGAACCTGGATGGCATAGTCTATCATGCATCTACCTTTGGCTCAGGTCACAATCTCAGGGTCCTGGGATTGAATCCTACATGGGACTTTCTACTCAGCAGGAAGTTCCTTTCTCCCTCTGTCCCTCCCATCCCACTCAGGATCACTCGCTCTTTCTCTCTCGCTCTCTCTCAAATAAAAAAATAAAATCTTTGAAAGAAACTCTTGACCAACTTGCTATACGGTCTCTCCTTGTATGTTAGCAGAAAGACAGATCTGCCGCTAATCTTTTAAAACTGCTCGTTCCTCTCTGAGTCTCAGATGCCCCCTCAGTCAAGTGTTGCTGATAGTTTCTATATCATAGACTGCTGTACAAATTAAATTATTTGACTCATGTAAAATACACCCTGGCCTCTATTATGAGTGGATAAGACTAATGATCCACGGATCCCTTCTAGTCCTCATGTTCTGTGGCATCAGCCAAAACTCAAGGGCCCCACATACGACCCAAGCAGCAGTTTAAGAAGAAGAGAATGATCCTCAAGAAGGGTCTGGAATCAGCCTCTGGGTGGCAGAACTAGGCACCTGTGCAGTTTTGGGGGCTGTTCACTGAATTAAAGCTTCAAAATATTTTGGTCTCAGCCAATTCTGTCCCATCTAAGATTGAGAGTATATGAACAGTGGTAGCCTGTCACAAGATGGTAAAATTCTCGCTGACTCCAGAGAGTCAACACCAGGGAACTATGGCCCTAGGGCATGGCCACATGACTCCACTGCCCTCAAGATAGAGAGATACGAAAACTAGATTGTATAGAGTTGGTTGGATCCCCCCATCTGTCAGTTACGTCAGTCACAGATTCTGCACCATGGGCAGAAACTTTGGTGGGCTTATGTCTTGGAGGAGGGGGTACACTGTGAAAAACAATGATGTCACTGACAGGTAACATAATGGGGCACTTACCCTAGTTATCTTATAGATATTATGCTCCTCAATCCTCAGAAAGTGGTTATCATTATTATTGTCACGAAATACCATCACAATGCTCACAGTATCTGAAAAGTTGGGCGGCCAGCCCATTATCACTCAGAGCTAATCAGGAATACAATTAGAACCCACAGGATAATCATTCATTCATTCTTTCATTTTTCCGTTCATTCACTCAATCATTAAAGAGGTATTGATTGTGTTCCTTTTCTGTGCCAAGCGCAGTTCCAGAAAATAGAGCCAGGAATACAATAGTGAACAAAACAGACAAAAATCCTGGTTTTAGTGGAGCAGGGAGGAGGCGCCAATGAAAAACAAATAAAAAATGTGAATAAGGTGGCAGCAAGGATTCGGGTGAAACACAGACAGGAATGGAAGAAGGAATACACAGGAAGAGACTTACAATTCCATAATCGCTGACATTCATTTTATGATTATTCTGTGCTGGTCATCACACAAAGCATTCTGCCTGTACGCACTCATTAAATGCTCCCAGCCACCCTAGGAGGCAAGTCCTACTCTTAGAATCTTGCCTTAGATGAGACAGTGAGGCACGGAGGGGTCAGATGCCTTGTCTGAGGCTCCACAGCTAACAAGAGGCAGAGCCAGGACTTGACCCCAAGTGGTCTGTTTTCTGAAATTACTCCCTTACCCAACCAAGTTACGCAGTAGTCTCAGTATAGGCTAGCTTAGCAGGTCTAGGCTCATTTAGGTGCATGTTTGGAAGGCCCCTCGTCTTGCTTCTGCTCCCTTCCTCTTTTGCCCTCTCCCTATTCTTTCCTCCCAGGCTTCCGCCTTCTTCCGGTTACTAGTGGTCTATCCTCCTCGCTGCCCCAACCACAAGAGCTGCCCTGCCGTTAGATCTCCATCTCCAGAGTGGGACACCTGCAAACTAACCAACGTCCTCTTACAGCTCACGACCCCTATCGCTCCGTAACCGGATGAGGTGCTAGCCTAAAAGGTCCCCCCTCACTAGGCCTGAGCACAAGAGTGCATGAAGAGGGTTAAAAGGACTAAAAGCCCCTCCTGCCACCATCCTTGTTTTTCAGATGAAAAAACGGACTGTAAAAGTAGCTAGAGGACCTGAGTTGGGATTTGACTTCAGGACTGTTTGACCTCAAGCTCTTAACCACTGGACTTGGCCAGGAAGTTTCAAATAGGTGCTTAACTCAAAAATGGCTTGAAGAATGAAGGGACAGGTAGATTAGTGAACAAAAGGCTCAAAGAAACGGGCAGATGTGCACAGGCATAGAAAGCCAAATAAAACGATAAAGGTGGCACGTGCATGATAGGACAATAAGGACCAGCACAAGCTGCTTGATGCGCAGCTTTGGAAATACACAGGACCAAACAATCTCCACAAATATCGCTATAAACCCAAGCTTGCAATCTCGTAGGCAGGCAGACTTTGCCTTGTTTTTCAACTGCTGTTTTGTAAGGGTCTCTTGCAGGTTTTTTTTTTTCTTTTGTACATAAAAACAAGTATGTTTAGGGGGCATAATTGGGGGGAGGCAGCTGCTCAAACTAAGACCAGTACGCGGGGAGGGAAGAAGTACTCTTGGGAGAAGCAGAAACGCAGAGGTGCCAGGAAAGGGGCTTGTGCCGCTAATCCCTCACACTGTGACTTTACCAGCTTCTAATCGCCTAATAGCAGGGCACATAATTGGCAGAAAAGATTGCCCTGCCCTTTACACATATGTCTGCAATTACTTTTCAAACTGGGGCGATAAGTGGCATGATTGGTTTCCCTGTGTAGGCGCGGCCGCTCCTTGGAGACAGGGGGCCTTTCTCCTGGAGCTGCGGCTGGCGCTGTGGGTCACAAGAAGAACAGCCCCCTGCAAATGTACGTCTTCCATCACTGAGGAATAAATGCCCAACTCCTTGCTAGGGTCTGACCTCATCCCTGACCTCCCTCCTCTGCACGCAGCGCCTCGTGCCGGCCTCCCTCCGGCTCCCTCCTGTGCTCCACCGGCCCCGGCTTGCTCTGGTCCCAGTGTTTATGCTTACCACACCTTCTGCCCCTAACCTTTTGTGCATTCTTTAGGCCTTGGCTCACGTGTCACCTCCTCAGAGAAGACGTCCATGAACATCCTTACTCAAAATCTTTTACTTCCTAGCTCCGAGTCATACCTGTCATTTCTGTTTCAGGTTTCTTCTTACCACATATCACGTGCTCTTGTCTCTGTTTCCTGACTGGGATGGAAACTCTGTGAAGGGAGCCTTGGTCTCAATGAACACTAACTACTTCCTCAGTCAGAGGGTAGCTCCAACCCTGCAAACGCTCTGCGGGCCACCCGATGGGACGTGTGCTCTATGCGCACAACGAAGGCAGCCGAGTGGAAGCCGAAAGCATGCACACTCGAGACCCACAGACCTGGGTGACATCCCAGGTCTCTCGTTTGAAGACTTGGGTCCCCGGACCACTCTTCTACCAGCCTGAGCCCCGGCTTCATCCTCAGCAAATCGGGAATGGAAATAGCTCTCTCACCCGACCGCTGCCCGCATTAAATGACACAACGCTTATACCTCACGGTATCCCAAACCCGGCTCGCAAACGGCGCAGCTACTCAGTCTGCAGTAGCAGATACCGGCGCTTCCGTTCACACGATGAGGAGGCAAAGGGGAGGCAGTCCACACGGTAGCTGAGCACCTGCTACATGGCCGCTGACCTGCTCGTTTTACCTTCATGACCTTCCTCCCCCGGAGCAGTTCTGAAAGAGGCCTGAACATCCAAGGTTTCCAGATGAGAGAACCAAGGCACCTCGGAATCAAGGACCTGTCCAGCACCACCCCATTGCTAAGTGACAGATTCAGACCTCAAAGCCAGAGTCTCTGCCTTTTATATCACGCCAGGTTCCCTCTCCTGAAAATGAAAACGATCACCGAAAAGAAACAGAACATGGACACAGGCAGCCTCGCGGCGTGGAAAATGTAGTTCGAGATTCAGTTCGGATTCTCCCAAGTCCTTCTCCGTGACAGCTCCAATAGAGAAAGATGACCTTTGGGTAGGGTTGCCAGATAGAACACAGGATGCTCAGTTAAATTTGTATTTCAGAAAAACAACAAATAATTTTTTAGTATATCACAATTATTGAATACTTCTGATAATTTTCTTTTTTTCTCTCTCTTTCCCTTTCTTCTTTCCTTCCTTTTTGTTTTTTTTTAAACCTGCCAACTTCATATTTCTTCTAACTTGTATTTCTTATAACCACTCAATAGGTACACAGTTATGAGCTAACTAGTGCTCCCCACTAGGAATGGAAGGTTGTATTAGACATTCGGGAACGTTGGTTCAGTTCATCGCCCTCCTCTCTGATTATGACCCTATCCCATGCACAAAGGTAGGACCTATCACCATGCTATCCTGCCCTACCTGTCTGGGAAGGATCCTGAACTACTTTTGCCAATCTGATTCTCTATCTTGAGAATCTGAATCAAGAAACATGGAGATTGGAAGATGAGAGCTCAGTCCAGTTAATGTGCCATGGAAACATTTGATCAATTTCTCTTCATTTTCCTTCTTTTGGTTTTGGCCTTGCTGTTGTTTTGGTTTTCTTGTTTTGTTTCAAGTGTGATTTTGGCTCTTGCAACCAAATCACTGTTGACGAGGCCATACCTCTCTTGCGGTCACATTATTTGTCAATAAAAATGACCCATATTTTTGAGTTATTGGATGGAGGTTTTATTTCCTTTTAAAAATTCTCTAATTTCTTCAGTTGGTTGCATTTTATTTTAAATCAAAAATGTATATACTATCAAGAGGCCCATCTTATGGAAAATATAACATGACTTAATGTCTTGAAAATAAGGAATTCTCAGTGTCATCAGCTGTGATGGGGACCCTCCAACCAGTCCTCACATGCCATCTGGATGGCTGAGGTACATCCACGCATGCCTTCTCTGAAGGAAAGTGAGAAGCCACACCAGGCTGCCTGTGTGGTGTGGGTCTCTCATGGCAAAGACCAGCCTCTTCATTGCCTGACATCTGTGGCCCCATCCTGGACCAATCAATGGATTTCTCTATATATCCCAGGGGTAGGGAAATATAAACAGAGCCCTATTATCCCCGGAACTTTGAAAGACAAGTTCTAAGAATTCCAGATGGAAGAGGGAATTGCTCATTCCAGTCAGAGACTGAGTAGTCCCTCTAAAAATATCTGAGCAGCCATGTTTGTAACAACTGTCATGTTCTCACTTGGTCCCCAGCCCTGGCCCCGGCCCTAACCACCGTAGCGCTGTCCAGCTCCTGATCCTTATGGTCTGGCTTTTATATCTGTCCTCATGCTGTTGACAATCCACAGTCAACGGAACTTCACATCACATATTCCAAAACTGAAAAATCTCAACTCACAAGAGAACCAGAGTGTTTTACTCAACTCGACCCACACCATGACCCCTTCATAGATCTTCAAAGCTTACTCTCTTGGAAAAGTGCTAGCACCCATTTAGACAACTGCATGTTTCACAGGACAAATGTAGTGACTTCTTTTAAAGATATGTTATCTGTCTGCTTTTCAAAAAGCCTTTTTGATGTTCACTAACTTATGGCGAGGACCACTTTCCTCTCCTCTGTTGAGCATCATAGGCCTCGTCTTCCCCCACAGATGTCACAAGAACCCTCCTCCCCTGACAGCCTCAAGGCAGTGTTCCCAGGGGCTTTGGGGGGTTTATGTGGATTTTTAAACCTATAACTTGATGTAGTAAAGATCTGGGGTGTGACAGTTCCAGGCCTCTGAATGGTGAGTACTTTCCCCTCTTCCCTGCAATGCAGTTCTCATAAACTACAAACTTTTGCTTAAAAAAAAAAAAAATCAGTCTTCATTTTTCTAAAAACTTTTACTTCATAGGTTAAAAACAAAAAGTGCCTTCTCTAGCTTTGACCCTCAGCTCTCTCTAGCATCAAGCTTGTACCCACTGTACTATTTACCTATTGCTGCCCCAAAACTCAGTGATGTCAAACAACAGCAAGTGTTTATTATCACTCATAGGAATTCAGGAGCAGCTTAGCTGGGCAACTCTGACATTAGGATCTCTACGAGGGACCAGAGATGGATTAGGACTACAGACATCTGAAGGCTTGACTGGGATTGGAGAATTTTATTTCAAAATGGTTCTTTCACGCAGCTGGGCAATCAGTGCTGACTGTTGGCAGGGGGCCCAGGTCTTATACACCTGGGCCTCCCCACAGGGCTGCGTGAGCTTCCCCACATCATGGTGACTGGCTCCACCAGAGTGAGAGATCCAAGATGCCAGGGTGGAAACTGCAATGCCTTTTATGACCGAGCCTCAGAAGTCTAAACAAACTCTAACCACCATCATACTTGAGGGGTCCTCTGAGTCATCATGGGAGGTGATTACACAAGGGTGTAAATAGCAGGAACACGGGTCCCCTGGAGGCCATCAAGGAGGCTGGCTCCCATATTTACCATCTGACACTTTCCTTCCCTCTCTACTTCTGGTCACCACTTCACTTTTCCCATTTTAAGTGCCTGGACCCCCCCCCCCCCCAACACACACACACTACAATGACTTGTCCACCTGGCTGGACCTTTACCCAACATGTCTGCCTAAGCTGCAACATTTTACGTTATTAAAAATGTCATTATTTACTAGAGCAAAACTCTTCTCAACTCTATCTTTATAATGGAGAATCTGTGAAAGTCACATTGTTACCAGCTTAGGAGAGAAAAGATGTGGCTGCACTGGTTGGCCATAAGCTCCGATGGTCTGAACTTAAACATGACTGACACAAGCAAACCAAAGAACATCCACGGCAATATCAGGTATATTAGTAGATGTAGAATATGTTTATCAAGGAAAGTGGTGATCTTACTGATGACTGAAATAGTTAGGGCAGACTCTTGGGTTCAGAGATGAGGGAGCAGGGGTAAAATCCAAATGGAAACCCAAGAAGGATGCCAGGCATTTTACACTCATTGCTATCATTAGAATGTTTAGGACCTGTCCGAAGGGCATAGGTTAAATCTGCAAGCCCACCCTATTAGGAGGTGGGAGGTGGTCAGGTCATGGGGGTGGAGCCTCACAAGTAGGATCGGTGCCCTTACCAAAGAGACTCTCCAGAGCTCTCTTACCACTTGCAGCATGTAAGGACACAGCAAGCAGTCTGCAGCTGAAAGACAGCCCTCACCCAACCGTGCTGGGACCCTGATCTCAGACTTCTAGAGCTGCAAGGAATACGTTTCTTTTGCTCCCAAGCCACTCAGTCTGTGGTATTTTGTTACGGCAGCCCAAACGGACTAAGACAATCATTATCTCCAAAGCACTGTCTGCCCTATTTTCTTACCACTTAATCACTTCCCTCAGTCTTCCCCTCCCACATCATCCACTTTTTTCCTCCTTGGATTCCCTCATCGTTAGCTCCTCGCCAGACCCAGAGAAGAACCTTCATAGCTTCCCTCACTCTTCCCCCCTTAACACCCCACGATAGCCCTGCTACTACCCCAGCAGACCCAAAGATAATGGCATTGACAAATGGGCACAGCACTTCACAGTATGCCAGGTGCTTGTATGTCTGCCTAGCACCCCATCAAATCAGGTTAGTCTTGTTCCCTCAAGTCCCATGGGAAAGCAATCATGGTAGGCACCATGGAGTCAATGAACAGAGATATGCGTTTCTTTCTTAATCCAAGGAAGAATATCTTAACACATGTAGTTGTGCAATGTTACAAATCGGGAAGCACACGTTTATAAGTTCACTCGACACATAAGGAGACCATAGCCCAGAAAGTTTCAGTCACATGTCCATGGTTTCATAGCATGTTGGTGGCAACGCCAGAACCAGTAACCCAAGTATCAGGACTCCCAAGTGCTTACTCACTGGGACTTCTCTGCCCTGTAACAACAACAGCCTCCCTCTGGACGAGGTGGAGGATATGGAAGGGCAGCAAAGGAAGTGCTTTTTCTTGTCCCAGCACAGGATCTCAGGTGGTGGCACCCCTTGCAAGCTCCCAAGAGCTAAACGCAATAATGGTGTGCACTTATCAGTCCCCATTGATCTCCCCATCTCCCCGTGACATTCATTATGGAAACAGAGGCACCAGGGAAAGCAGGCGCTAGAATCAGAAGAAAGCACAGGCGCCCTTCGCTGCCTTTAGCAGCTTTCTTTTCCATTTCTAATAAACTCTGTTAAAAGCCTGTGCTGGGGAGTGTAAAAAAGTGGAGCACAAGGAACAAAGGCAAACATCTATTTTATTTGTGTGACAAAGACTCATGGGAGAAGCTGGCTCTGGCATAACAACACAGCTCTTCTCCTCGATGTCACATGAGCAAGAGAATTCAAAAGAGCTTATGGGAAAAACACGGGATTGTGTGGAGCCTGGGAAGGCTGAGGGAGCAGAATCTCTGACAGGCACTACCAGCGCAGGGGGCCAAGAGGGGTATCTGAGCAAAGCGAAGCAAACTCCCCTTCCCCTCAGAGACTCAGGACAGAGTTGGGAAAAGGGCAAGGGGAGTTTACCAGAGGAAGCAGCTTACTGAAGAATGACCCTAAGTTCTTGGCCCCCCAGTAAAAAAATTAGAAGGTAGCTTTATCCTTCCCCACCCTCGCAATGCCACATGGAAACTTCCCACCTTTTAATACACAATTTCAGAGCGCTGGCAATTGGAGGCCAACAGTGAAAAAGTCATCTTCGACCAACTTGGAGAAAAAAAGAGTAGGAAGGTCAGAGAGACTTGCCTGCTGGACCATTCTGGGGCATCTCCCAGAAGAGGCCTCTTGAAGATAGAGGTATCTCCTTCTGGTCACCTCATCCCCTCGTCTCAAGCCTGCAAAGAACACCCCCGGTTGGCAGAGTCACAGAGAGGGCCAAGTCTCAGTTAGGATGAATAAGTTACATATTTTTTTTAAGATTTGTTTATTTATGTGAGAATGAGCAAGGGGAGGGGCAGAGGGAGATGGGGAGAGAATCTCAAGCAGACTCTTGGCTAAGTGTGGAGCCCCATGGGAGGCTCGATCCCATGACCCTGAGATTATGACTTGAGCCAAAATCAAGAGTCAGATGCTTAACCAACCACACCACCCAGGTGTCCCAAATCAGTACTTCTTAAAGTTCAGTGAGTCACCTGGAAATTGGGTCAAAATGTAGTTTCAGTGGGTCTTGGGACTGGGGGTGTGGTGGGGCGGGGGGATGAACCAGGGAAGCCACGCTGAGATTCTGCATTCCTAACAAGCTCTCAGATGATGATGATGATGCCGGTCTACAGAACCTAAGTAGCAAGACCATAAGCTTCAGCTTTCTCTGCTGTAAAATGGATTTCGTTGACCAATGATTAGTGATTAGTAATGGTTAGTGGTTAAAAATGGCTAATATGATTATAATACCATTCTTACCCTCTCATCATAAGAAGTAACTAAAACATGGATTCTAAAACGGAGTTGTAACCTATAAAGCACCCTGCATAGGTAATTAATATTCCTCGGTGTCTTCAGTTCATCACCCAAACATACCTGAAACCCAGAGAAATATTCTCCAGAGGAGCAATGGCAGGGGAGGGAGGGAGCCACCAGAAAGCCCAGATATTGTTCCCTCTTATAATTAGGATGGCAGAAAGGAAATTCATTTCCACAATCCTATGTCCAAATCCATTTCTTTTTGCCTCTGACTCTAATTGTGATGGCACCAAAATTTTTCACCTGTAGGAATTCACCAACTTTCCCCTTTCCCGACCCAGACAGCACTTTGAGGTATCAGAGATAATAGAACAGGGTGCTACACTTGAGTGAGGAAGTCCAGAGCTAAGAGAGAGAGAGACTGCTGGCTGCATGAGAGTTTCAGATACTAGGAGAGAAAGCAGAGTTTAATCATAGCTGACTTGGATCATGTACATAAGTAGGGTCCATTGTGACCTAAAAGACCAATCCCTATCCTCAGCCCTCACCATTGCAAGGCTGCTAGAAAATGTTTACTAGAGCAAACTGCAACAGCTACTCTGTCTGGTAGTGTCCTCTGGTAGAGAGCTCATTCCGGAGCCGACGGGGAGCGGGGTGGTTCTAGGGAGTTGATGTCCCCGAGAGGAGCCACCAAATACTACTGACTGAAGTCTTCATGACCAAATGCTTCAGTTTCCGTGCCCTGAGGTGGGACAATCGAGAGGTTTGGCCTCATAGCTCCAAGAGAGCCCCAGTGGGATTAGGCCCTAGCTGGCCGCAAAGAAAACCAGTTTATGAACACACACCCTGATGATGTCTTCCCTTCCCTGTTGAATGAGTTTCCTACGTCCGCTGTAACAAATTAGCATACACTTGGTAGGTTAAAACAACAGAAATTCATTCTCTCACTGTTCTGGAGCCTGGAAGTCCAAGACGAAGGTGTCAGCTGGGCCATGCCCTCCCAGAAGCTCTAGGAGAGAATCTTTCCAGCTTCTGCTGCCACTAAGATTCCTTGACTTGTGCTCACACTGCTTTCTCTGTGCGCATCAAACCTCCCTCGGCCTCCTTCTTATAAAGACCTGTGTGATTGCATTTAAGGCCCACCCAGGTGATCTAGGATCATGTGCCCACCTCCAGATCCTTAGCAATCATATTTGTAATGACTCTGCCACAGAACTTACCATCCATAGGTTTCCGGGATTAGGACATGGAAATCTGCTGCCCATTTTTCAGCTTACCACACCTGTGTCTCTTCCCTACCCACCACTACTGGAATTCCGAGGATCATTTCCCCCAAAAAATTCTTGCTCTCAAATCCTAGTCTCAAGATCTGCTTCTCTGGAAAGACAGACTAAAGCCCTGTTAACTGTTTGAGAACATAAAAAAAGATTGGAATTTCTCTCGGTACTTTAGACTTTTTTTCAATACATTATCGTCATGAGATGAGATCACCTAGGCCAGAGCTTTTAAGTGTTCTTGCAAAGAAAGAGGAGTCCTTCCTCATAGCAATGGGTCCCTCTGGTTCCACTGCAGATTCTGGCTCCCTCCCCCTTCTAAGGATCTACAGCTTCACCATCACGGGGATCTTCCCACCGCCTCTGTTGTCAGCCCCCTCCCCCCTTGATTGCCTCTCTGTCTTCTACAGTAATATACTCTCTAGCCTTTCCCATCTTAGAAAGATGCCACCCCAGTAGGAGAAGTTCACGGACACAGGCAACTGTGGCTGAATAGGCCAGTTAATCATTCATGTGGAAAAAACACAGCAGCCTCTCACTCCTTCACCCTTCAGCTCCAGACTCACAAGCACAGACAAATACGGGCGGCAGTTCAAAGAGTTACTCTTACCTCTCTGTCTAAATCCTAGCACCAAAGTAGGAGGACCACAGGAACACCAATGGACTTATCCATCATGTTATTCCGGGGCCCTCGTGTTTTCTTGAAAAATATCATTGACCAAGCAAACTATGCTTAGGAGGTAGTTGCCTGGATGGACATCATAAAAGCTGATACTTTGCCAAGCACTCTCTCTGCCTATAGGCATAGGTCCTCACCGTTCGGGGTGGTATTATTTCTAAAATCTCCATTATACACATAGGAAAGCTGAGTCTTTCAGAGATTAAAATTTTAATTTATGGTCCAGCAAGTAGGAAGTGATGAAGCAAACACTCCAAGCAAGGCTGATGGACTTCTGACCACTACTCCATACACGTCCTCAGTTATAACTAGAGGATCAGCTCCAGGTTCGGACCACGGTCACCTTGGGGAATGCTGAGAAGTGCAGGCTCAGCTGGTCAGGAGCCCTGCTCTGTCCTCACTGCCACCCTCCCCACTCCAAGTCACCCCCTCAGGGCCTCACTGGTTCTCTTACCTTTGACTACTTCCTGGAAACTGACACTAAGGTTGAGTGACAGTGACAGGAGCTCAGACCCCTGCCGGAGGAAGAAAAAGGAGGCCTGATTCCAGCAGGGGAGTATCTATGCCCCTCTTGGCGGGAGTCAAGCCAGCACCTTGTTATGCTGCGAGAGTACACACAGGCCTCTGCAAGCCCATTCATCATTGTTCCAGAAAGTCCATGCTTTGACGTGGTAGCCTTGATGGCGTTTTTCCTGCTGTGCGGGCTCCAGCAATCTGGAAAGCAGTGCAATTGGTAATCAGCCCCTCCATCATTAGGGAGGATAGGAGAGATTCTCCTGTGGCCGTGGCCTCCCAGTGTGGGTGAGCAAAAGGGCAGGCAGTGGTTTTTTAATGAAAGAGCTGGCTCATGGAGGCCTGTCTTCAAACAGAGGTGATCTGAAGAGGAATAGCACTGCAGCATGAAGCACGAGGAGTGTCTTTTTGTTTGAATCTCAAGAAAGTCAAGGATGGGCTGGGGCTGAGCTGTGCACAGAGAGCTCTGTCACTCAAGAGTGAAAACAGCCACTGGTTTCCAGAGATGGCCATCAGATGTGGGAGTCTATGGCTGCCTGGAAAAAGATATGCCAGCAGGACGAATGATCTGCCCAGCAGGGAACTCGACTCAGCTATTAGGATAGCACATAAGCTCTGGAGTCTCCTAAGCTGGGTTCCATTTCTGACTTCCCTAGGTTTCTATCTGTGAACTCTCGGACACGTTACTTACCTACTCTGAGTCCAGATTTCCTCAAAAGTGAAATGAACATGATAAATGTCAGTGGATTGTTGAGGTTAAAATGGGATAAAGTATATAAAATTCCTGGCACACAGTAAGTCCTCAGTAAATGTTAGCTGTCATCAGCCACATCATCGACAAAATGTAAGGCCACTCATTCGGCCTTAGAGATGGGAAGGACATGCATGGTTCCTCAAATGGTCCCTCATGTCCAAGCAAGGCCTTGGAGGTATGGGAAAGTTATTATAATTTATTAGAAGACTTATTAGAAGACTAAAAATGTGATAAACTATATTAATGAATGTAACACTAATCATCTAACAAGCCTTGAAATAGCAGTGGCTTAACAAAATGGAAGTTCATTTTTTGCTCATATATAGCAGGTCACAGTAGGTGTTCTGGCTGGAGGGCAGCTCTGCGTCTTTAACCTGTTGCCTGGCATGAGGACATCCAGCTGGTAAAAAGGAAGTGGGCATGGGAAGAGCACGAGAGGTCTGCATCCAGCAGGCCTGAGGTGATGCAGATCACAGCAGTCCGCATTCCACTGCCTGGAACCCAGTCACACGACCCCATCGAGCTATAGGGAAACCTGGGAAATATCTGTGTGCTCAGGAGAAAAAGGAAATGAGCTTTGGTAAACACATTCAATGAACAGGAATGAACAATTAAATTGTCTCCTCTCAAGAGGCTAGGCCCATTCTTGAAGGCTTGTCCTCAGGGCTCAGGAGGGACTCTGTGTGGAAAGGCATTGCTGAGATCCTGTGTTCTGGAATTCATCATAGTCATGTGACTGCTAGTCAGTTCTTTCTTCTCTTTTGGCCCATCTTTAGATTCCAAGTCCATGCAGAGGGCAGGAAAAATAGTATGAGACATGTCCTTTCCCGAAAAAAGAGTAGCACAGCCAACATATGACATCAAAGAAAGGTGGGTGACACTGACCTTGACTTTTCTTAAGGGTGAAGAAAGAAAGGGGGACCCAGTGTCAAAGACTTGAGTAACTCTCAAAGGCACAAAGGATCTTCGGTCTCCATTGTGAGGCTGTGAGGTGACATATGCCCTTATTACTTTGGGCAAGCTGGCCAAACCAGACTGGCTTTGACACCATGTCCCTGCTGGACTCTCAGTCATCCAGACAACTGGGAAAATATGAATTGATCTTTGAACAACTGATTGTGTTTTCTATGTTGGCATAGTTTCATACCATAATGTAGTTATGGTTAGACCTCCCAGGAACAAAGGTTTTAACGCCCTGATTTTGTAAAGAGAAAATATTTCAAGTTGTGCCATGTGATCTAATCATAAGCCACCATCCAAATGATTTGGGGGTCATTCTGATCAACCCCATGTGGTCAGTGCCATCCAGGCATTTCATAGATAGCAGGAGAGTCACTCTGGTCCCTTTTAGAAATAACTAATCTGGTGACCATATACATGGAGATGCAAAAAATAGCTTAGTGGATGATAATTTTGGTAATCAATACAAAATGCTCTAAGTTTAGTTGAGAACTATTGCACAGACAGTGCAACAATCTTACTGTGTTTCAGATTTCTGATCCAAGAAACCAGAAATTCAAGTATCCCTTCTTATACAGATTAGCTTGTCACTTAATAAATACTCATTCCCTGTCCCCAGCCTTCATGGGAAGAATAGATTTCTCTGCCCCACCGATACTGAACTTGGTCCTATGACTTGCTTTGGCCAATGGAATACAGAGGGAAGCCACAGTTCACCACTTTTAGAGCCAGGCCTTAAGAGACATCGTGCGATTCTGCTCATTTCTCTTAGAGCTTCCAACCTCTATCATGAGAAGACCTCCTTCCAGAGAGATGATGCCTCTTCATCCTGGGCCCAAGAATGAAAATATGTGGAGCAGAATCACCTGAGCCAACGCCAACCCAACCTGCCTCACAGATATATGGCCAAGAAATAAATACTTAATGTTACTGGCCACTGGGTTTGGGGATGGCTTGTTGTAAAGCATTATGGTGACAATAGCTAATGAATACACTCTCCATATGGCAAGAATATAGCAGAATGGACAGCAATTATGGTGAGTTTCCTAGAGGCCCTAATATCGGACCAGGTATTTGAAGTAGAGCTCTCGTTGGAGCATGTCTATGGGCCGAGTACCAAGAAGATTGATCTCCTTCCTCCAGAAAGTTTTCCATGTGACTCCACCTTCATTTACCCAGTAAGTGGAGTGGGAACTTTGAGTTCATTCTGTTCTTCATTTGGAAAGTTTATCATTTAATATCTCTGAAGTCAGGTTGGCCACACAAATCCTGTTTTTGATAGTGCAAATTTCCTCCTTTCCAAGGAAGGCAGAGATAACGACTCCAGCACAGATGGAGGAGATTTCTTCAGGGAAGGAAAGCAGCATTTAGGTTAGTTAATGCCTTCCCTGGTGAGCCATTGTATTCTTGTTTGGGGTTTCTGGGCCCTCGTTTTGGATACAGCAAGACTCTTCAACTGAGATTTATAGCATAAAAATAGTCAACATGAGCAAATGAATCAATCTGGGAAGCCATCTTGCCCTCCACATAGTACACTTCCTTCTGCTTCCCCCAAGTATTTACCCTTTTCTTACAATCATTATTTATCTGATGAACCCATATTAAAGCACTTTCATGGGTATACTCAGCCAAAGGCTATCATAGTACACATGTTGATATGATTGCTGCCTTTGTTTAAATATGTGGTTTTATCCATCGATTTAAGAAAGCATATCTTTCCATTATGAATAAATGTTGGGAATATCAGTTTGGTTGTGTTCCATACTATAGAGGGCAATGGGTTGAGGTTCCCTAGTTGTTCATGAGGTTGTTCAATGAGGTTTCCTAGTTGTTCATCCCCCACCCCAACACTCTGGCAGCGCTCTCTTTCCTAACCTGAGTTCTAGACAAAAGGGAATATTGCGAATATTAGAAAGTTCTACGTGGAATGCTGCCACTTTCCCTCACCACTGATGCTCTCCTCAATCTGCACTTTTTCCTAGGCAATCTCATCCATTCCCGCAGCTTTAAACATCTTTTCACTGACAACTCTCACATTTAGACCTCTAGTCCAGAAGGCTCCCCTGAGCTCCAAATTCATAAAAACACAACTGCCTATTTGATACCTACACTTTGATGGTTTATAGATATTTCCAACATAATATGTCCCAATGGAATTCTTGGTCCACTCTCCCCGCACCCCACATAGAGACACCAAACCTCCCAAACTGATTTTTCTCCAACCATTGCCAATAAATAACATTTTCATCTTTTCAGGGACTCGAGTCAAGAGCCTGGGAGTCTCCCAAGCTTCTCGAGCTCCCTCAGCTCCTTCAACCGATCTCTCTCATACTGAGTCCAGTGCTATCCATTTTCAAAACACATGGAGATTCTATTACTTCTCTCCATCACTGCCACCATTATTTCTTCTCTGGTCTCTTGCAAACTCTTCTACTTGGCCTTCCTCATTCCAGTCTCTGTATAATCAGCCAGTGATTTTTTTTAAAAATATAAGTCAAGCCATATCATAGTTCTCATCAAAACCTTCTAGTGACTTCCTGCTGCAAAAAATTACCACAAACTTTGTGGCTGAAAGCAACACAAATGAACGGACTTACAGTTCTGGAGGTCAGAGGTTTGAAGTGTCTTATACGTTAAACACAAGGTGTAATCAGAGCTGGTTCCTTTCTGAAGGCTCCAAGGAAGACTCCGTTCCTTGCCTTTTCTAGCTTCTAGAGGTACCCTCATTCTTTGACTCATGGCCCTGCATCACCTTAGCCTCTGCTTCTGTTGTCCTTCTCTGATTCTGACCCTCTTACTTCCTCTTGTAAGAACTCTTGTGATTACATTGTGCCCACCCTGATAATCCAGAATAATCTCCCTATCTCAAGATTCTCAGCTTAATCACATCTACAAAGTCTCTTTTGCCATATAAAGCAACATACTCACAGGCTCTAGAGATTAGGAAATGGCCATCTTTGGGGCCATTATTCTGTCTTCCACACTTACTATCCCACTTATAAGAAAATTAAAAGTTGTTTTCCTAGCCTACAAGGTCTGACAAAACCTGAAGCCCTCCTATCCTCTGATCTTATGACCCACCACTCTATTCTCTGTTCAATCAAACCCCACTGGCTTTCTTGCTATTCTTCAAAAAGGCTAACCGTGCTCCACATGCTGTCCCTTCTCCCTAGGAATCCCTCCAGTAAATGTCCATGTAGCCCACTCCCTCATATAGTTCACATCTCTGTCCAAATGCAACATATAGAAAGGACGTCTCTGACCAACTATTTAACACAGATCCCAAATACACACACACACACACACACACACACACACACACCATCACTGTCCTAGCCAATGATGGCTTAGCCATCTTAGCCAATCTTGTTTTTATCATTAGCATCTGTTTATTTGATTACTTATTCACTATGGATTGCTCCCTTCCAAATGTAAGCTCCATGAGAGTGGGGGCCTTGCCACTGTTTAAAGGTCTTTACTCAGTGCCTAAGATGTGTATGGCACATAGAAAGCATTCAATACATATTTGGTGAAGAGATGAATGAATAAAAAGCCTATTGCACAAATGCAATGGGACATACACAGGGCATTTGGCTAGTTGAAGATTTAATAGAAAACAGGCAAAATTTTGAGAGATAAATAGACATTAAGCAAGTGGGAAAAATACCTACCAAGCTTTCCCCAATCTAATACTCTCTGAGAGAATGAATAAATTGAGTTTGTGGACCAAGAAGCCAAAAATTCTCTCACCCTGATGAAGACAACCAAAGGGCTCCTTAGCTTGAGCCATGTCTACTGCTCAGATACTTGTTGGTTAACAATTCAGTTTTCTCCTGTTCACCCACTCACAGCTGTTTGTCAAGCAAAGCAGGCCAAAGAATTCAGTTGTGACTAAGGCGAATATTCACACTGAGGGAGGAGCAAGAGTCTTTCTAGTAGGTGATTTGTGGCAATGATAAAATTGAGTTTAACTAAGTTGTACCCTGGGAATGCAAAAGTTATCTTTTCCATCGTGTTATGTACTATTTGAGTCCCAACCATGTTCCAGGCATGGAGGATGCAATTTTGGCCTATTCCCCTAAGTTTCCCGTGGCTTCATGACCCTATCCATGCCAATACACAAAGGGTAAGATCTCATTGTTCCAGGAAAAGGAGGGAAGCAAAGCAATGTCAATTACTTTGACTCAGGCCAATTGGACCTCAGTTAGACTGGGTAACTCAATATGATCAGTGGACAATCTATAGACATAGAGGTTGTGCATATATTGATTGCACTAAGACCCTAATTTTCCATGCCCCCTTGATCTAAGTCTTTAGCAGAGTGTCTTAACTCTCCTGTGACTTGCTCTGGCTAATGGGGCCAGAGGCCTGATAAAATACTTGAACAATTTTCTTCCCTCTCTTAAACCCATGCCATCACCATGAGAATATGCCCGGGTTTACCTATAGGAGGGATGAGAGAGATGTTTAGGAAAATAAACTGATCCCAACAAAGATCATCTAGAATAACTGGCCTCAAGCAAAACTGCTAACTTAGCACAGATATAATAATAGTGAGCCCAAGCCAGATCACCTACACCTGACCCAAATCAGCAGATGAAACCAATTACCAGTTATTCATGAGAAGTTGTATATGGTGGTTGGTTAAGTCACTAAATTTTGAGGTGTTTTGTTTCAGGGCAATAGCTAACTGATACAGGATAAAGTCAGGTGCTTATCCCCTGAAGGGCGTCAACACAGAGAGATAGGAAATGCCGTGTCAGAGGATCCATGATCATTTGGCCACTGCTAGGCCCACTGAGTTCACTGGCCATGGATTCACCTCTGAAAACTTCTAAGTGTGAGATGTACTGCCTGCCTGAGTGTGATCAGTTCCAGTACTGGGGTGGTTCTTCGCCCAGTGTGATGTTTGAACTGATCAGCAATATTAGCTAGCCATCTAGAAAAATAAGCCTGGATTGGTGCTAAATGGCGCAGGAAAAGAGAAGATGTTCTCCCTCCACTCACGAAAGCATCCAAGTATACTCCCTGGTAATCAAGGACTAGATGTGATGCTCAATAGGCCACCTTCCCCTGTAGACTCAGCAGCCACCCAGAGAGCTTGAAGCAGCTGCATGGACAAAAAGCAAGCTCAATTTCAAACCACTCCCTCTAAAGTTTTACCGGTGTTTGAGGGACACAGATAGATAATCCTGGGACAGCAAAGATTGCTCTCTCAGACTCACCCTCTCCTTGGAATAAAATCAGCTGGACAGAATTTTTCTTTCCAACTATAAAACATTGTTTCCAAACAAAGGAAGTAAGATGTTTTCTACAGCCGCTCCGCATCCATTATGCTTTGCAAAAGCATTGTTTGAGAAGTTTTTATGATGCAAAAAAAAAATAATTAAGATGAGAGGCACTTCTTGTCTCTGAATCTTTTTTATTTAAACATGTTTTGCAAATGGCCAATATCTCCTGTTACTTAGGTTAGCATCCAGAAAATGTTAGCACTTGATTATAAAATCAGCAGCTAATATGCTTAATGACTTTCCATTACACCCAATAATAGCTGCCGTGCGCTTTAAAAATGCATTTGCATTCATAGTCCTTTGACCTATCTATCAGAACCTTGAGGCAGCCATGCTCTAACCATTTACTAATAATTGCCCTGGTTAACCTAGGGGCCCTCATGTGGTGTGGTGTACTAAAAGAGGGGAGGAAATGCCTTCTGGAGGGAAGAACAGAGTCTTAACTCACAAGTCACTTTGTCTTTTAAAGAGTTCAGAGCCCAGAGGTTTAATGTTCAATCGAGTGCTTGGTTCCCCAAGAGCTAGTGAACCTCAGTGGGGAGGGCCATCGGGGAAAAGACCCAAAATTGGTGGCTAAGAGAGCCCAGTAGAGATGACTGGGAGACCTTGATGTTGAGGAGTACCTGGGACCAGGGATCAGTGGGCTATTTGTTTCAGGGCAACAGCTAAATGATACAGGATAAAGACAGGTGCTTATGCCTTGAAGGGCATCAACACAGAGAGACAGGAAATGCTGTGTGTCAGAGGATCCATGATCATATTGGCCACCGCTAGGCCTACTGAGTTGGCCATGGATTCACATCTGAAAACTTCTAAATGTAAGATGTCTGCCTGAGTATGATCAGCTCAGTTACGGGGTGGTTCTGCTCCCAATGTGTTGTTTGGAAGGATCGGTAATATTATTTTACCCCTCTAGAAAAATAAAAATTTGTCCCCTACCCCAAATTCATAGACTGAGGTCCCAGCTCCCAGTACTCCAGAATATGACTATCTTTGGAGACAGGGTCTTTAAAGAGGTAATTAAGTTAAAACAAGGTCACATGGATGGGCCCTAGTCCAATAGGACTGGTATCCTTATAAGAAAAGGAGATTAGGACACAAACACAAAGGGAAAACCATGTGAAGACTCAGGGAGAAGACAGAAGACCACCACCTCCAAGCCTAGGAGAGAGGCCTCAGAAGAGTCCAACCCCGCTGACACCTTGATCTTAAACTTCCAGCCAATCGAAAGATGAGAAGATATATTTCTGTTGTTTATACACCAGTCTTGGTACTTGGTTACGGCATCCACGCAAACTGATACAGGCAGATTCATGCAGCATCCACATCCTGACTCTAGTTGAAACACCACTTGACACCGAGTGGTCTCTAATGGTCCACAAATAGATGTGTTCGCCATCATGATTCCTTTAGAAGCCTCCCTACTCACCTCACACAAACAGCTCCACGCAAGGGGGATTCCAGCTCTCCCTAGGCCTTCAGGGTCTGAGGAACTGACCGCATCCTACTCCTCACATTACAATCCCTCCCGCCCACCAACCCGCTTGGGAAGTCTCCCCTATTTCTTCTCCTGCCTTGCCTTTTAGATGTGTTACTCTGTACTAAGCTAGTTTTCAGGCTTTCTTCCTTTAGCCATATTCTTCCTATTTGATCAGAACTTGGGAACTTCCACTCCAAAGAGCAGCACTCCAATCAGAATCTTTGTAGACACCCATAAACCAGGTAAGTTTTGCTCTAGCCTGGTGCTTCTCAAACTTCAATGTGTGTATGAGTCACCAGGGGATCTTGTCAAAAGTCCAATTATGACTCATGCAGGTCTGGATGTAGCCTGAGGTTCTGCATTTCCCAGAAGCTCCTGGGTGTTTCTGAGGCTGCTGGTGAAAGGGTCATCTTTAAGTGGCTGGACCTCTAGCCCAGGATTTCCCAACCTTGGCACTGTTCGCATTTGGGCCCAGACAATTCTTTGTTGTGGGGATTGTTCTGAACATTATAACATGTTTAACAGCAACTCTGGCCTCAAACCCCCAGTTGTGACAACTGAAAATGTCTCCAGATGTTGCCAAATATCTCTGGGCAGGGTGGCAGGATGCAAAATCACCCCAGGTGAGAACTGTTTTTTTTTCTTAAGATTTTATTTATTTACTTATTTGAGAGACATCACAAGGACAGAGAAAAAGAGAGAGCGCTCGAGGATGGGCAGGCAGAGGAGGAGGAAGAAGCAGGCTCCCCGCCAAGCAGAGAGCCAGATGCAGGGCTCGATCCCAGGACCCTGAGATCATGACCTGAGCTGAAGCAGCTACTTAACTGACTGAGCCACCAGACAGGCGCCCCTGAGAACCACTTCTTGACACTCTCTGCTGAACTTAGAGCATTGCTTCCTGAAGTCTTTCAGGTCACGGCACATAGAAAAAGGAAAGCAAGCAATAGACCAAAGATGTACTGGACAATGGAGGACGTAGTTCACTACGGGTGGGACTTCAGCTGTCCCAGACCTGTGATAGCCACCAGGACCACCTACGTAATTTACAGGGCCTCAGTTCAAAATGAAAACGTGCGACCCCCTTATTCAGAGATTATTAGCAGTTCCAAGTCAGCACCAGCAGAGCGGTGAACTGAGCATACCCCACCAGGGGTACCTCCATGGAGCTAGCACGGCTCGCCGCTCTGAGAATGCTCACTGAAGGAAGACCTACCTTAAAGGACTCTCTGCCTGTCATCTCCCCCAATAGTGTCAGGATTGCCAGTGGCCTGCTACAGGTTTGATGAGCTGAACATTGGGAGAACAACTGTTCCCAAACCATTTTGTTTTGTTCAATTTGTTGTCCCATATATTTCCCACCAAGAAGGTAAAGGACTTGAATCCTTTTTTTAAAGCACTGATCGGTAACAAAGGACCAAAGAAGGTAAAGATGCTGAAGAAGCTTGCTCTTAGTAAAGCTATTTGGTACAATGACAGAGGGGCCAATGTGGATGAACTAAGAATTGAATGAGTTGACACACAGTGATAAAAGTTTCCCAAGTAAATTCCTCCTAACTAGAGGAGCTTGTCTGGGAGGGCTCAGGCCATCGGCAAACAGAGAGAGCCTTTTGTTAGCTCCTCACTCTGCTTTAACCAAAATGAAGAGTTTGAGCTTGAAGTTAGACTGACAGGCAACCCAAATGATGATGTAGAAAAGTCAGATCCCCCTGGAAAAGGTGGTAAACGGCAGAGGGCCGAGCGAAGCGCTGTTCGCGAAAGCCCAGCGTGCCTCCTGGCACGAGCTGCAGTAAGGCATCAGCGGGAAGGAGCCGTGAATAAGCTCCAGTGAAGGGCTCTTAGGTGAAAGAAAATTATAAATGGGTCATGAAAAACAACTACTGCTCCAAATAGCGATAGCAAACAGTTGAGTTTAGATCACAGGCAACCAGACTCACTTAGATGTTCTACCTTGGACTAGACTACTACTTCCTTATTTCATTCTTATAAATGTGTTAATTTCCTAGGGCTGCTATAACGAATGACCACAAACTGGACGGCTTAAAACAACAGAAATTCATTCTCTCACAGGTCTGGAGGCCAGAGGTCTGAAATCAAGGTGTCAGCAAGGCTGTGCTCCCTCTAAAGTCTCCGGGAGAGACTCTTTGCTCACCTCGTCCAGCCTCTGGGGCTCTGGATATTCCTTAGCTTGTGGCAGCATCCCTCCCATCTCTGCCTCCAGCTTCTTATGGCCTTCTCCTTTGTGTCCTCTATCTCCTTATAAAAGCACTCGATGTTGGATTCAGGACCACCTTGCTGATCCAGGATTTAACTCTATTTGCAAAGACGTTTTTTTCCAAATAAGATAACATTCACAGGGAATGACTATTAGGATATGGTCCTATCTTTTTTGGAAGTCACTATTCAACCCCATAAATTTTTATTTATGATAGTAAACAAAAATTAATATCAACATTTTTTAGGAAATCTGTAATTTTAAGGAAGATGCCTAGCAGGGCAGATCATGTCCCCTCCTTGCATGCTTCCATGAGGGTACTTCTACGTCATTCCCCAGGAGAGAGTGGGACTGGAGTTCTTCTCGCCCTCCCTTTATACTTCCTCTCTCATTCATTCTTATGGGAGGGTCATAAACCAATTTTTCTGTGGAGACTGGGGAAGGTATAACATCCTCTGAGCCACCTAGTGAGGACAGATAAGCAGGCAGCATACCTCCTATCCCCACCAATGATGGGTCATTACACAGCTGAAAACCCTCTGCTGGCTGGGAACTTGCTGGGAATGATTGCTGAAAACCCAGCCTCGCTTCAGATAGGTCCAAGGTTCGATTTAGGGGTTGTCTGCAAAAACACTCGCTTTGATTTCAGGTCCAGGAGATGTTCTCCAGCGCAGTTCATCAAAGACCCTCAATTTGAAGGGTTGGGCACTGGCCTTGCTCATTAAACATCTGAGGTTTCACTTGATAATCACTTGGTTCTTCTTGTCTGTTTTCAATTGGATAAGGATTCACAGGGAGGGAGGGGGGAGGATTAGAGTTCTCGAATCTCTAATATGCCACTTCTCTATTTTTTCCAGTTTATGCATCCCTAACCATCACTCGAATATCCAAGGCAGGGTCATCACTATTGTTTACTGGCTCTTAGCTACGGAAACTAAAGATGTATGGTCTAGAAAAGACAATCAACATTTATAGTTGTGGCCTTGTAAACTAAAACTCAGAAAGTGAGAATACATATTATATAATGCAAGAGGTGAGTGGCATAATAAAAGTTCTGAACTCGACAGCAAAATGTCAACATAAAATCTTAAATATTTACTTAGCCATATGTTGACCGTAAAACCTCAAGCATTCCCTGGAATAAAAGAATAAACAATTGCCTTCATAACTGTGAAAAACAAGAAACCCCTAAATGTCTATCAGAAGAGGATGGTTGAATGAATTTTGGTAGTTTCCTACCCTAAGAAAAAAGAAAGCACAAGTTGCAAAATAGTACATAGTATAGGGCTCCATTCTTAATAAAGAAAAAAAAAAAGCAACAAAAATTTACCCTGAGCTGATCACAGTGGTCACCTCTGTAAAGGGGAAATGTCGTGGAAGCACCGGGGGGCCGTCAATGGAAGGGTCCACAATTGGGGAATTGTTTTAATTTCTGATGATTCAAATGTATTCTCTTGTTACTTGAGCAGTTTTTTTTTTAAAAGAGTTTTAAAAGTTATTTATTAGAGAGAGAGAGAGAGAGTACATGCACATGTGTGCAGGGGGAGGGGCCGAGGGAGAGAACCTTAAGCAGACTCCGACTGAGTGCAGAGCCTGACAGGGGGCTCTATCGCATGACCCTGAAATCATGAGCTGAAATCAAGAGTCAGAATCTTAGCCGACTGAGTCACCTAGGTACCCCACTACTTGGACAATTTAAATCGTCATGTCAATAATTTTATTTTTTAAAAGCCAGGGGGCAATTACATGGATTTTTCAGAGGCTTTGGTATAATTAGGTTTTATAAAAATTAATAAGTACACTGAGAAAATTTAATAAACTAGTTATCTATCCAACTATCTACACGCCTATGTGTATGCGCATATATATGTATACACACACATGAAGTCATATATATATATATATACACATATATAGCATGAATTTATTGACAACTACCTAATTTCATTTTGTAGAATATACGGAATCACTTGTGATTCTTTTTTCATAATCTTTTTTCTTTTTTCCTTTTTCTTTTTCTTTCTTTTTTTTTATTATTATTGTTATTATTAGCTTCCAAACAAGTACAAGTTGCATTTAACAGAAGAGCAAATCCCTACTCCCCACCTTCCTCTCTGACTTTCCAGAGATGTGGGTTGAAGTGAGTCAGTCCAGTGCTCTGAGAGGTCATGGCAGCAAGACGTCTTTCATGTGATTAGTGTAGGTAGAAGAATCTCTGGTCACGACCATGGGATTGAAAGGAAAGGCCACATGATGTGGTAGAAGCAGCAGGACTCTGGGAGTCAGATCGACCTGGTTTAGAATTCTGGCTCTGCCAACTTGTAATTAAATGGCCTGGCAGAAAAATTCCATCTCCCCTATGAAATAAGGGATACAAATAAATACTTTAGAGGTTTAGAGTGAGGATTTAAGGAAGCACCACGTAGTAAACGTCCTGCTGGAACCGGGCCTGGCATGAAATAGGACGGAGTGAATGCTCACTCTTGCCACCTGCTCGCGGTCTCTGGAGGGTGGGAGGAGGCTGCCCCAGTCTTTCATGAGTTGACAATAGGCAGCAGAGAGCAGTAGAAATGGCTTACCTACCAGCTTTGTACCCTGTATCCCTTGAACAGGGACAGCGTTGGGTGTAAATTCTGTAACTGGAAGTTTCCAAGCCCCTGATAAACATACACTACCCCCACTTCTCTCTTATTCCTAGGTTTTGTGTTAATGTAAGTACCTCACAGCTCACTTAAGCTTGATCCTTATTTAGTCCAATTAAAGTACACTGTGTTTCCTCTTCTTTTTGGGGCCGAGACCAGTTGTGTGAAATAGTTTCTAGAATTTCTTAAAGGAAAATATCACTCTCCTATTCCTATTGGCACTTGACTAGTTTAGAATTATGATCCTTATTAGTGAATCCCCATCATATTTCTGTTTCCTTCCCCACCCTCACTGATGTCTTCAACAACTGGTCATACCTCCCTTAGTACGCACAGTTTCTAAATGCTGGGGACAGTGCTCCAAATTTCCGCTGGTGAATCAGATGCTAAAAATAGAGCCTCCACTGCTCCTATAAAACCCAAACCCTGTCCACCCTCTCATCTCTACAGTGAGCTCATTCCCTACCAGACCCTGCCAGTACCTTTCTTCACCAACTTAAGCTTCCTATCCACCCAACAGACCACAGGCAAGGTCCATGAAGTGTAAGTGAGCCCTTGAGTGCCAGGCAGACTTTGCTACACTCATACCAGCAAAAATCAGAGACTGAAAGGGTGGGTGAACATTGGCCAGGCCTGCTGTGAGCATTAAATTACATCATGTCCTTAAAGTGCCCAAGATTGCACCTGGTACCTGATGGTGGTGGTGACAATGGCAGCATGACCCTCTTCCCTCCCCTCTCCTCTTCCTCCTTTTCCTTACCATTTTAGCATTAATAGTAGCTATCGTTTCTGAAGCTCTTACTAAGTGTTGGGCCCTAAACTAAGGGCTTACCCACACCATTACATTGCATCCTTAAAATGATTGCAAGGTAGATATTATTGAGCA
>CM052803.1:44749311-44779458 GCA_028533885.1 Nasua narica | reverse complement strand
TAAGTGGCATGTCGGAAATTCAAACCCAGGTCAGTCTGATTCCAAAGGGTGTGTTCATACCTGCTGTGCTATAGTATATTGTATGGCTATGTGGAAGCAAATGGAACATTTTAGGTGTGAAAATTACATACAGTGTTGCAGCTTTGTCTTTAACTTGGAAGGTTAGGTCTGGTGTTCGGGATATATGATTTAGGAATGCCAAGATCTCCAGTTCTGACGTAGTGGAAGTTAATTAGAGTTTTCACCCAGAGGACCCAGGCTGTGCCATGCCCCTAGCGGACATGGGCCAGGATGGGAGTACACCGTGTGGCTGGTGCAGGGCAAATCCATCTCAACCTCTTATTTCGCTACTCAAAGAACACACTCCACTGCGAAAGGCAATTCCCCGTCTCACATTTACCCATCTCCCTGTGGCTAGCCTGCACTCTACTAGGTGTGAATACAAGGGTTTTCCATGTACCGATCATTTCCTCATCAATGTCTTCACACCTCATTCCCCTGAGAGGAGTTATAATTACACTAAAAGGTCTAAATGGGTGGCGGTCAAACGGAGCCCACGTTTATCAGAAGCCCATAAACCTGCTTCCACCTAACCTCTCCAGATCCCCGCACCACCACAAAAAGACCAAGTGAGCAGATTTAGAGACCATCCTATGGAAGCTCTGACTGCACTTGGCTGTGAACTCAGTCGATAAACAAGGCGAGGCACATTGCACCCAGCTCCTATTTAGATGATCACTCAGCCAGCTCTGGGCATAACTTGAGTCCTGCGTTGTAACACAAGAAAATAGACTTGGCTTCTGCCACCCTGGAACCAATCTCAGCCTGCTGTGGATCAAAAGCAAGAGAACTGTATATTCTCATCTGCACAACCTTTATGGGTATCTATCTATGGTTTGGTTCAGGTCCAGGCACAAACTTGAATTAAAGGTTAAAATTGATGACTCAGAGCTTAGCTGGAAATGCAGCCCAGAAAACGGAGCTATGAACTAGGAGGAAAATGTGTCTGAGGATGAGAGCGAGACGCGGAAGAGCGAGGTGCTCAGACTCACATCCCACCCGTGTGCCCCAGGAGCTCCCATTAAGCTGCCATGCTGTGGGCAGCAGAGGGCACTATTAATACACTCGGAAGTGAGCGGCACACTTGAAGAAACAGGAGGTTTAAAATAAGTTTGAGTATGGCATTTGGACAGGAGAAGGTCATAAGAGTATAGTTACCACTTTTATTCTTTCCTGTTCTCAAACTCAGATTACTAAAATTTTAACGAGTGGCTACAGAAGGAAATGGACTTCTGCATGGAACTTCAAGTTCTTAGGATCTAACACACACACACACACACACACACACACACACACATCCATGCTAGATGATTACTACAGGCCAGCTTCATGGTGCCAAATGCTTCACGTGCATTATCTTACCTAATCTTCAACTCTACCTGGGTAGATTCTGTTGTTATCTCCATTTACAAATAAGGAAACAGAGGTCAAACAGGTCAAGTGACTTGTTTCAAGTGACCAGCTAGTAAGTGACAGACAAGATGTGAGCCAACTTCACATGCCAAAGCCCACATTTGTAACCAGCATGCTACACTCACGGCAGACAGCTTTTCCATAATGCGAGAAGAAAACACCAACTCCTTATCTACCGATAGGAATTAGAAGTGTTGCAAATTCATTGTTGCCACATCTATGCCTTAACAGTTGTGAAAAGTAAGGGTACTCAACCCTGCTGTAGCCTCTCTTCCTCCACCAGCCCATTCCTGACCTTGTTCCAACAAAAATCCAGGGTTAAAAAGCAATGACTCTGTTAGAAGTTAAATCCTGAAAGTCTGCATACAGCCCAAGAGTTTCAATGCCAAACCCTCAGGTAACACAATTTCTCAGGAAGCCATAAAGTTAAGAATTGTTCATCCTTTCATCCATCTCTATCTAGAGGATCTATTTCAGAGCATAGTATGAAGTAAATGCTCAATAAGTGATAACAAATACATATATTAATTAGCCAACATAAACCAATGATTCAATGACAAAGCAATAGAATCAAGAAAACCATGGGCCCTACAAGTGGCTGACTTTCTGGAAATAATACCATTGCAAATTTATAACCTCATCATCTCTAAAATCGTCCACTTTGAAACTCTTATGACATTTAACTCCAGTGCTCTGGATCCTTCCAGAGGCACTGCCCTAATATTGCTTATCATGTTCCCATAAAATTAATCTGATAGGGATACAGAAGCTATTCCTCTTGGAATTCTTAGCGTTTGAAGAGTATTACAGATCTTCTGGCTCCATTTCTTGTCTAGGAATGACATATGCATGGTGTGTATGCCTCTGTCCTCCCTACTTTCCATGCCTAGGACACACCTTGTTAATGGATCATGATGCCCTTCCTATTGAGCCCAGATGGCCACTAACTATCCATCAGATTGAGTGCACAAGATAAAATCTACTTATCTTTCTGACTCAAAATGTTTGGAATCACTACTTCAGCATCACAGCCAAGTGATGACCCAGCTCTTGTCTGAAGAGCTCCACAGACCAGAAATACATTCTCATAAAGATAGCATATTTATTCTTCAGAACTATTAGAAACCTTTCTTAGGGACACTTCTGGGTGAACACAGAGACAGAACACTTGTGCCTACTATGCCTACCTCTTTCCACATTTTTATTAAAATTGCTTGGAGGTATGAACAACAGACTGTAGCTGGTCCTTGCAGGAAAAAAACAAACAAAAAAACCCATGACAAAAATCCAAGGGGAATTCTTTCTAACTGCATTAACGATGGGGATTAATGGAAAAGCACATTCGTGGAATACACACCATATGTTCTGCCCTTTAATTCATAAGAGCATAAATGCCCCCAAAGAAAGGAGGAAACACATCAGCCACCTAGTCCATTAAATTTCACTTTGTGCCCTTTTTTTCTACAGTTCCCCGGAAAGAAAGAGGGCAATGCCCAGGAGCATCCTTTGGAGATACCCATAACTGGGGTCATTGGAGGTCCTTTCTTCTTTCTACATCAACGGCTCCTCTTTATGTCCATTAATTCTGAGATAACATTGACATGCTTTGGTAAGAATTAGCTTTGATTCTGAGACGCTTGGTTACCTAGCAGGAAAAACCCTGTTACTAGCTAGCAATGTGGTCTCTTCTGTCCACATTATATAAAGAACTTGCAAACAGTGTCTGAGAAACCAGGCTGGATAAGAAAGTTCCCTCCTTCCATCCAGTAGGCCTGCACAGGTAACCAGTAGTTACCTGCCTGCTAAGCATGAAATACGAGCTTGTGCCTTGAAACAGCACTGAGATCTGATCAGGGAGAGGAAAGCAACCCCACATGGGCCCTGAAGTCAGTCTGTTGACAAGCCAGCCCTCACACTCTAAGGAAGTGCTCACAGGATTACAGCAGCACCATGGCCAGAGCCAAGAGGCCACTAACAAAACAATTTGTGGGGCACATGAATAAAAGAATGATGAAATGGATGAGGGATAAAATGAACAAACTTGAAGAGACAAGGGGCATAGGGAAAAAGAAGAACTTGTTCTAGAAATTTTGCTCTTTAAGAAATGGGCAAAGCATGGGTTTTTTCAGAGCCAAGCCAGAAGCCACAGGAAAGACCTGATAGAGAGGATGAGAAACACAGCACACGGAGAGTGCTCTACTGAGGCTCATTGGGAAACTAGACATTCAGTAACAGAACCTAGGTCCTCCTCAGAGACAGTGAAAAGCAGGCAATGACATGGAAATTAAGTCAGGGACATGCCTACGAGAGCTTAGACTCTCTAGAAGGATGAGGAAGCTGGCACTGTTTCCATAGGATTCTCTTCTCATCACTCATGTCATTTTCTTGGCAATGCCTTATCTGCTGAGCTACAATAGAGCCTCCCCTTTGCTATTTATAAATAGTTGTGCTTTTCTTCACAGTTATGTGCATATAAGTTTATTGTCTCCCAGACTGGAAACCTCATGGGGATAGGGTCCTTGTTTTACCCACTGCTGGGCCCTTACCCTCTAAAGTAGTGCTGGGCATATAGGAGACAGTTAATGAGTACATATTACATGAATGCATAAAAAATATTTAGCACATTAGGAATAAAAGAAAATTGACTTAACACGACACAAAAACTAAGTTAAATCAACTGTCATTATATTTAATTGTAAAACATTCCTCCCAAAATCAGAAATTAAGAGTACATAATAGCCAAAATAGTTTTAAATATTTTTCTGGGGGTTTTAGTCTACTGAATAAGTTCCAGATGTAATAAAAAGTTAAATGTATATATTAGGACATATCTTTAAGTTGTTAAAAAGTGAAAAATTAGCTGGTTTTGCTCAAAGTATCTAAGTATCAAAGCAAGGAGACATTTGTCTCCACAAAAATTAAGGGTTTTTTTTAATTTTTAAAAGCAATGAAATACATGGAAAACATTTTAAAGTCCACACAAAGTGTGTGAATGCATGTATTTCTGTATATATTAATTTTACTTCAATAAGTTTCAAAAGTAAAACAAAAAAAAATTGATAGTACCTCAATACACTGAGAGCACTTATAAATCTTTAATAAACTCTTAAGGCAAATTTTTAAAATTCCAAGTCACAAAAAGCCAAATTACAAAAGAAATGCAAATGTCCAAATAAACAAAAATGATTGGATTTCTTCAATTAAAAAAATGCAAAAAAAACACGATATAATTATAATTTTACATCAAAATTTAATGATCGTGCTCTGGGCTTTTGAGGTGGAGGGAAGAAGGCTCTTTTATTTACTGGTAGTAGGAGAATAATTATTCAAAGTCAAATGTTGAAATCTACTTTTCTCCCACATCTAATCTACTCTTGACACTACAGCCGGAGTAATCTTCTCAAAGGCAAATATGGCCAGGCTACTTCCTTATCTAAAACCCTTCAAGGGCTTCCCACTGCTTCTAGAATAAAGATGTAAATCCTACACAGCCTACATGACCCTCCATGATCTATCTGGTCCCTGTCTCCCCTTCAACCTTATGTCCCAATTTGTATTCTACATCAGCAAGAGGCTTCCTCTCTGCAATGAGTGTTCCTTATTCCCTCTCACCCCACTCTTTACAAGTATGATCCTCTTCCCTGGAACACTCCTCCCTTTCTCCCAACTCACCTTTAGTCTTCCTAGGTCTAAGCTCAATCTTCAACCCCAAGGAAACTTACCCTGGTCTCCCTGAATAGAAGGGAGGTTCTCCCAATAAAGGTTCTTTGAACACCATGGACTACTCCTTCCTGGCGCCTACCATAGTTTTAATTTTATATTTATTTTGGATGGCTGCTTAATATCTTCCTCCTTCCCTACCTAGACCTGAGCTCTCAGAGATCAATGGCCAATCTCTTTGTGTTTGTCCTTGTAGCATGAGGACCTGGACCACAGGAGATGCTCATAAATAAATGTTATCATCATATCATATCATAAATATCATTGTAAATAAATATTTACTGAAAGAAGCAAACTACTCTAGTTTGTCTTGACCTCCCCTAAAATAGCAAGACCGAAAGCTTCACACATACATAGTCTGTCAGGACAAATAGGTGCAGGACATGCACATTTCTGAATATCGTCCTGTTATAGGGTTGAACAAAAATGAAATTACTATCCTTCGACATGCTGCCATCAGACCATGTAATCTCTAATTTTATTCTTATCTACTCCCATTCGTGGACTCCAAAGTGAGATGTTATGTTTATCTCTTCTCAATTTCTTTTTGTAAGGAAATTTACATAAGCTCATAATTTCAACTTCTTTAAGACCCTTCTCTAGTTTCACGTCTTCCACAGTTAGCCTTCTTCAAAATTATTGATGTAGGTTACATGATTACAATGATGAATATGAGTGTATCTGTCATTTCTTAACCCCTTATTTAAAAGCACCAGATCTCATGGCAGCCTATTTGCATGCTGACTCCTGTCACCTTCACAACATTATGGGATGGGTGTTTCCTTCTCAGAGGGTGGTAAATCTGTGGCTCTGAGGATTGGTTAACTTATCCAACATCTCAAAGCACATAAATGGAAAGACAAGTATTTGAACTAGGCATCTTTGCCCCCATGTCTCTTTACATGACTCTGATGGTTCTCAAGATTTCTCAGCCATGAAGTCTACTGTTTCAGCTAAGTCTTATGTGGACACCTGCAATACAGCTAAAATCAGAATAGATCTCTGCCTAACACAGCTTCAAAATCATTG
This sequence comes from Nasua narica, assembly GCA_028533885.1. Lineage (NCBI taxonomy): Eukaryota > Metazoa > Chordata > Mammalia > Carnivora > Procyonidae > Nasua > Nasua narica. Next base: position 44,773,236 of record CM052803.1, on the reverse strand, counting down.
CAGCACATCAGGCTAATTTTCACCAGAGGAGGCCCAAGTTAGAGGCCTGAGTAAACCCCTAGAAACCTGTTAGACTCAGTATAGTAATCAGCCACTTATTCTAGAAGACACTAGGATGTTCTGGAACATTTTAGAATATCTAGGAAAGTCTACAATGATGGAAGTATTCCATTCTGTGCTGTCTGATAAGATAATCACTAGCGATATATGCTACTAAACATTAAAAATGTGGCTAGTGTAATGAAAAAACTGAACTTTTAATTTATTTTACACTTAAATTTAAATAGCCACACAAATTATGAGTTGGTCTTATTATACCAGCTCTACCTCATACTTCCTCATTGTCTTCAAAACAGAACAGACTTATGAAAAGACATAAAGAAACTTAAATGCATATTACTAAGTGGAAGAAGCCAATTTGAAAAGGCTGCATACTGTATGATTCCAACTCTATGGCATTCTGGAAAAGGCGAAATTATGGAGACAGTAAAGATCAGTGGTGGCCAAGAGTTGATGTGGGAGAGGGATGAATAGGCTGAGCAAAGAAGAACTTCAGAGTCGAGACAATACTGGGTATGATGCCATAATGATGTATATATGTCCTTACACGATTGTCCAAACCCACAGAATATGGGTTATGACACCAAGAGAAAAACCACAATGAAAACTATGGACCTTGGGTAATGATATGTCAGTATAGGTTCATTAATTGTAACAACTGTATCATTCTGATGGGGGATGTGGATAATGGGGAAGGGTATGCATGTCATGGGGCAGAGGACACATGGGAAATCTCTGTACTTTCCTCTTAATTATGCTACAAACCTAAAACTGCTCTAAAAAAATAAAATCTTAGGGCGCCTGGGTGGCTCAGTTGGTTAAGCAACTGCCTTCGGCTCAGGTCATGATCCCGGAGACCCAGGATCGAGTCCCATATCGGGCTCCCGCCTCTGTGGGGAGTCCGCTTCTCCCTCTGACCTTCTTCTCCCCTCTCATGCTTTCTCTCTCTATCTATCTCAAATAAATAAATAAAATCTTTAAAAAAAAATTAAAAAAAAATAAAATCTTAAAATCACACAATAGATTAGAGATTAGAAATGAAAATGTGATCTGGAAAGATATGGCACAGAATGCTCACCAAGGAGCCATATGCTCCTTCACATTTTCCACCTTCCTTTGCAGGGAGGTTGGAGCCATGTGACTAGATGTGGCCAAAGATTTCTGAGTGGAAGTGCCACATGGCTCTAAGGTTGAGGCAGTTAAAACTTAGCGTGCCTCAATATCTTTCTCTCCCCTAAGAGGCCATGTGTTCCAACCAGCATAATTGGAAGGACATGAGAAGGCATGTCACAAGAGAGAAATAAGACTTCATTGTTCCGAGCCTCTGAGGTTGCAGGGTTAACTGTCACAGCAACATTGTGTTGCTGAGGCTGACCAACGAAAATAACGAGAGTGCTCAGAATTCTCTGCAGAATAAGAACAACAAAGAAGCAGCAGAAGTAGGATCCAGAGAGATGAGGAACTAGACAACACATTCCATTAACAGTAGCACTGATCTTTGTGTCTTACCCTGGGGGAGTCAGGAGGCATTTTTACAATAATTGTCCTCCAGGTTCATAGTAGCAGATAATTAGGATGGTAATCTCCATTCCGTTATCCTACAGTTTGCTTCGAAAGAAAAGTTTTCCCACACTAAACACCATCTTGCTTCTTTTCTTCAGCAACAGTCTTAAGCCAATTACATTATATAAGTAGAGATTATAAAACCTGCATTAGCAATGATTTCTCTGGCAGCCCCATGTCCCTGGAGCTGTCACTTGGCAATTGTTTAATGGGACAGATGTGAACCTTTGGTATTGGGGGTAATGTGAGAAATAGACATTTATGGCCACAGCTTATCAAACTGTACTCCCTTTTGCTAAAGGTAATTCCTGACTATGATTATTGCTAAATCCCATCAGTCCTCTGTTCCTCCCCAGCATAAAGTCAGTGGCCAGTTAGACACCATTAGCTAAGACTCACCACATCTTTTGCTAAAAAAGGTACATTTGTTCAATAAATATTTAAGAACACATATCTCCCCCCAGATATGTGAGCCATTCAGAGATCTTTGTGTAGGAACAACTCAAGTCTCCAGGACATAGTTCAGATGCCTACTGCAATCTCCTTGCCCCTAAAGGGTGCAGGAAGTCATTAAATGTATTTCCCAATTTCATGAGCTGGTGAAAGCCGCAGAGCCTTCAAGACGGCACACTACAGAGTAGTGTTGGGGAACCATCATGGGGCTAGACAGTGCAGGCATGAATCCTGGTTATGCTATCTGCTAGCACTGGGACTGCAGACAGCTAGTTATTCTTGCTGGGCTCCTGCGCGATGGACACTGAAAGAGTAGTGTTCCCTTAACTAAGTTGGCATGTCCATCTCCCCACTTTGACGGGCTTTGTTCCCTTCATCCCATGCCCTTCAGAAAACCGCCATGAACTTCTGGAGCCACTTCACCCAAAGGAACCGAGAAATTCAGAAGTGCCTGGGAGCTCCCGATGCCTCGAGCAGCTGCAGTCCATGACTGGTGCGGGAGTCCCAAAGCCCGATGACCTGGACTGCACGCAGGAGAGTGCTGCAGAATTCACCTCCAGCGATGCCTCCAGGGATCAGATTGAGGCTAAAATTTAACCCTCGAGGGGCTGCTTCACTGCCCTCATCCTACTTTTCCCACTCCCACACCAATTTTCCCAAGGAACACTGTCGTTTTTTCTTATAATAAGCTTTTTATCTTAAAATAGCTTTTATTGTCTGGCTGCTGATGCTGGGACTTCTAGTACTATGCTGAACAACAGTTGTGAGAGTGGGCATTCCTGTCGTGTTCCTGATCTAAAGGGAAAAGCTCTCAGCTTTTCCCCATTGATAATGATATTTGCTGTGGGCTTTTCATAGATGGTTTTTATGATATTGAGGCATGTTCCCTCTATCTCTACACTCTGAAGAGTTTTAATCAGGAAAGGATGTTGTATTTTGTCAAATGCTTCTGCATCAATTAAGAGGATCATATGGTTCTTATCTTTTATTAATGTGCTCTATCATGTTGATTGATTTGCAAATGTTGAACCACCCTTGCATCTCAGGAATAAATCCCACCCTCTTATACTGTTGGTGGGAATGCAAGCTGGTACAGCCACTCTAGAACACAGTATGGAGGTTATTCAAGATGTTAAAAAGAGAGCTATCCCACAACCCAGCAGTTGCACTACTAGGTATTTACCCCAAAGATACAGATGTAGTGAAAAGAAGGGGTATAGGCACCCCAATGTTCATAGCAGTAATGTCCATGATAGCCAAACTGTGGAAGGAGCCAAGATCTCCTTCAACAGATGAATGGATATAGAAGATGTGGTCCATATATACAATAGAATATTACTCAACCATCAGAAAGGATGAATACCCACCATTTTCATCAACATGGATGGAACTGGGATTAAGTCAAGCACAGAAAGACAATTATCATATGGTTTCACTCATATGTGGAACATAAGGAATAACATGGAGGACCATAGGGGGAGGGAGGGAAAGCTGAAGGTGGAGAAATCAGAGAGGGAAACGAACCATGAGAGATTATGGACTCCAGGAAAAGAATTGAAGGTATCAGAGGGGAGCGGGGGAGGGGGAGAGGGTAGCCAGTTGATGTGTATTGAGGAGGGCACTTGTTGTGATGAGCACTGGGTGTTATATGTAACTAATGAATCACTGAACACCACCCAAAAACTAATTATGTCCTATACAGTGGCTAACTGAACATACAAAACAAACAAACAAACAAACAAACAATAAAGCAACTTTTGATTTACAGAAAATCTACAGATAGTACAATATGCCATACTTCCCATATGTGGGGTTCCCATATACCTCACACCAAGTTTAGCCTATTATTACTATTAATAACTGAGATTATTATTGTAACCTCCCATTAGTATGATACACTTGTCATAACTGAATCAATATTGATACATAATTAGTTAATGTCTATCCTTTTTATTGAAATTTTCTTAGTTTTACCTAATTTCCTTTCTCTTCCAGAATCCCATTCAGGATCCCACATTACATTTAGTCCTGAGGTCTCCTTAGGCTCCACTCGGCTGTAACAGTTTCTCAGACTTTCTTTGTTTTTAATGATCTTGACAGTTTTGAGGAGTACTATCAAGTGTTTTGTGGAATGTCCCTCAATTAGGATTTGTCTGATGTTTGCCGCCACAGATCACACCAAGCCTAGAGTTTACCTAGGAATGAATTCTTGATCAGCCTCTTTCCTTTCCCTTTCCTTTCCCTATACTGCAGCCCTTTACTCCTCCACAGGCTTAGAAAATCACATATTCATGAACCTGGTCAGACTTGACCTCCAGGAAAGCAAACCTAAGGCAACTGGCAAACAGGGGTGGTCTCAGGAAAATGACAGTTTGATGATGAACCATTTCCGGGCTGGTAGGCAATAAAGATTCCCATCATTAGAGCTCTATAGAACACCAACTGTCCCTGATGTGGGGACATAATTCAAATGCAAAGACTTTTCCTGGGATGAACTAGAACAGGCTAGAGGTGGAAGGGTATCTATTACCCCATACAGTATTTCTGGTGTTTGAGAGGTAAGGAGGTGTGAAGAAGGTATAATTATGAGGACTGTAGAATTGAGTGTTGCTACTGAAAACAACACTGATGCTTTGAGGAGAGAAAATGACAGTGAAAATGAATTTTCAAATTCCAGGGAAAAATAGCCTGGAATGTAAAAGCAGGCATCCCTGCGATTCCCATTCTGTCCTTGATGCTGTAGGGACACTACTTTGATATGCCACCTAAGAGAGTTTCCCCCAAATACCTCCTCTGGCCTATATAAGTATGATATCAAAATTTCTAGCTACTCAGCTGAACATATTAAAACAGAAAATCAGTCAAACTGGTTATGGACCTATGCAAAGAGGAGACGGTACTCTTACACTTCACAGCATGTGGGTTTTGTTAAAGAGGTAGTTCCTCTGTCACAAGGCTTACAGCTTTCCCCAATTTAATTAATTGGAATCTCACAGAAAAGTAAATGCTGTAAAATAAAAGATTCAAACATCTGGGACCCCAAGCACAATCCAGTGGAAAGCACTAATATGCACTCACAGCTTGTGGATGGGAATTTTAAGAGCTTTTATTTCTAAGAACCACTGCTTAGAGAGTATGGCTTCTTTTTGCAACTAGTGCACAAGGCAGGTTTAGATTGTGGGTTTTCTAAGAATGCAGTTTAGTGGGGAATATCCAATGTATTCATTCAATCAAAATATATTATTTCAATGTCTCTCTGGGGCCAGCAATGCTGTTAGGGTATAATGGTGAGCAAAGTAGATGCAGGTCTTGTCTATCCTTAATAGTTTAGGGTCTAATTCCATTTTAATAGCTCCGGGTCCAATAGGGGAGAGTCATGGAGAAAAGGTGGCCCCTACAAAACATGTGACCTTCAGTCAAGGGACATGCCCATACTGAGGCACCTTCACCCTTTTTACTCCCTCTTAATGCTCTCCATCAGCCAATCCAACCAGAAGCCACAAGGCCAAGGAGCCCTACTGATGGAGTGCCACTGGGGGCCCTGAGCAGGAGAAGAAAGGAGCAGAGTGGACCTGGAGGGAGAGTGGAAGATACTCAGCACATCATCATGACCCAGTGATGACGATGAATAAGTATTACCTCCACAAACTACTCCAACTACTCTTGCCTACTCCATACTACAGAATAAAAGACTCAAGCATCTGGGACCCCAAGCACAATCCAGTGAAAAGCACTAATATGGCACATTCACAGCTTGTGGATGGGATACTCTCACAGTGTCACTGGTCACTTGTGTATAGTATTTTGTCTCATTTAATTCTGAATCAAATAATCTGCTCTAACCTATATGACTGGTTCTTATCATCCCACATAGGAAGTTTTTGTCTTCCTACCTATCTTCTTGATGTATAATGCTCACTCCCCCTTTCCTTCCATGTGACCTATTTCTTTGGAGAAAATTATTCCCTTTGAGAACCCTGGAATTTCTCAAACATCATATTTAGCCTTCTGGTAAGAAAATACTGATGGGGATAAAGTCTGTAAAATCCCAATTTGACTGCCAATTTGTGTTCAGAGCCACTTTCAAATGAGAGCTCATGAGAAAGTTGAAGAAAAGGCAATCTGAAAATAGTAAATATATGCCTAGGGGATGATGATGTATGATCAGAATTGTTACTATTAAACACTCGGTACCGCTAAGAAGAAGAGTTTTATAGCAAAGGACGACCTTGAGAGCAACGCAGTATAACAGTGAGGAGGATGTTGATGGTAAGATAATGCCAGTGATATGAACAATGACACTAACATTGGTACGATATCCACTTCCAAATGCCCACTAAGTGCCTGACACTATACTCAGCCCTTTATACAAATTAGTCTCATTAATATGTTATTGATCTAATTAATATTAATTTACACACATCTCACTTAATACTCAAATTGATAGTACTATTATTAGTACAGGATTTTTATTTTATATATTTTATCTTACTCAATACTTAAAAGTGATAGTATTGTTCCAATATTTTACATTATCACTGTTCACATTTTAGACATTTAATCTCATTTAATACTTAGATATTATGTCAGCATTTTTATACATATAATTTTATGCATTCTTATACCCTTTGTCTCACTGAATACTGAAACTGATATTACCACTCCAGCTTTACAGCATAGGGTACCGACGCCCAGGGGGTGTCAACACTCAGAATCACGAAGCTGGTGAGTGAGGCTGAAGGGCAGGCCTGTGTGGCCCGGTGCTCTTCGCGTCTCCACTACAAATGAAGTGCCTCCCCCAGCAGTAAGAGCTGACATGCCAAATCGTCGCCGCACACCAGGCTCTGTGCTATTTTTGTATGCACTTTTTGCATTTGATCTTCACGACAACCTCATGAGGTGGGTTCTATTTTCAATGTCTATTTTGCAGAGCTCAAAAATGGCACCCAGACAAGTTATAGTAATTAAGAGAGACTTGTACTCTCCAGACATCTGCTGGGAATCTGGCTAAAAATAGAGGGTCTGGCAAGTCACCGACTGGGCACTGTTTCATCCTCTCAGTGTCAATGAAGCCATGAGGTGACCTGTGACTGAGGGCTTACCCTGTGTTAAGGAAGAAAGATGAGTTAGTGACGAGGGAGCAGAAGCCTCAGCAAAGTAACTCTGTTTTCCTGAGGTTCTTAATCATATAAGAAAAGAAAAACCAGCACTGGCAGGTACAAATCCTGAATGCCTAAAATAGATTTTTTTTTTAACTTGGCATATCAGAGTTCTGTGGTGGCAAGTGACAGCGGGTGACTGTGGCTACTTGAAGAAAGAACGACTACTACTACAAAGAAAATAAAAGTATGGCTGTCCACTTGACACAGAGAAACATGGGCACCGAGTTTTAGAGGCCAGATAGTTACCGGACTTAACACAGATGAAAGATTCTAAAGAAAGGTTGTAAAGACGAAATGCCAAAATGCTCCAATGAGAAAGAAAAAGAGGGAAGCCAGCAAAGTGGCACTGTGGCGATCTGGAGGCATCGGGTCTTAAAAAGGCCCAGTGACAAAGGCAGAGCATGTGATCAGAGAGGGACAGAGATGTGACACCCGCATCGACCTGGAAGAATGCTTTCGGGAAGGGTAAAGCCCAGGATTAATGTAGGCAACAGCCAAAGAAAGACCAGGCATGCACACAGCATTCGTTCTGTGAGCCCTGATGAGGGAACTAACATTGCCTGAGCCCGGCTGGGGCTCTGGGCTTTGATGGAGCTGAGTGGGAATCCTGGTTGTGCCGTAAACTAACCTAGAGACCGTGAGCATGCCCTTCTTCCAGAAGTGCACGAAGCTAACGTCCTTGTTTCCCGCAAGTCTTGGTTCACACTGTCACCTCCGAAATGAGGCTGCCCTGGCCACCCTATTAAATCGCACCCCCTTCCACCCCGTCCACCACACCAGCACTTGCAAACTCCCTTTTCCTGTTCCAGCCTTTCTTTTATCACATGACCTACCAATTTTTTTTTTTATCATCCCAAACACACTTGTTATCATGATGCTCAGTGGGTTGCTTATTGTGCATCTCAACCCCCTGCATACACCAGGGCAATGGTGTTTGTTGGTTTTGTCCAAAGACTTCAAAGCACCCAGAATGGTACCTGATACACTGTAGTGCTTAATGAATAACATGAATGAATGAATGAATGAATGAATGAATGAATGGTATTCTTTAATCTCTCTGACTTCTCTGTAAAATGGGGACAGCATTCACCGGGTTTCATGAGAATTAAATGGAATGATGCCTATAAAAGCACTCAGAACCATGCCTGGTAAAAAGTACTCAACAGATGAAAACAATTATAGTGTTTTTCATATCCATCAATTTTCTCAGTTGATCATCATATTAACTCTGAAAAATAATATCTTGCAGATGAGGAAAATGTGATCTATAGAGATAAAGCCAGTTGTTAACTTGATCTAACATCTCAGAGGTTTCATTTGTGGGAATGATATAAAGAGAACTAGGCCAGAGGATAGGCAAAGAGATTTGCTCCCCATTTTTTTGAAGCCTTTTCTAGCTAAGGATGGTTAGCCTCAAACTCACTACCATAGGGACAGAATTACAAAAATAGTGATTAGGTATATGTTCAGTGAACATTTTACTTCCTAATGTAGCAATCACTAGAAATTATGTTGGTTCACCAGGAGGAATGGGTACGACATAATTGCATTTCCTTCCTTGATAATGTTACTGAGACAACAGAAGAAAACTGTAGGCAAAGCAAAATATATCTTGATTTTCACAGGGTACATAACAAGGCCCCCTTTAGACAGTACCCATAAGATGGTGAAATGTGGTTTCATTTGTTGGATTTAATCACCAGGACCAAAGATCAGCAAACTTTCCCTGTGAACAGCCAGGATGTAAATATTTTAAACTTCACAACCATATTGAGTCTGTCAAACTACTCAATTTTGCCACCGCTGTGTGAAAGCAGTCATAGACAATATGTAATGAATAAGTGTGGTTGTGTTCCCGTAAAACTTTATTTATAAAAACAAGTGGCAAGCTGGATTTGGCCCATGGGCCATAGTTTGCTAACCCCCAGTCTAGAAAGTTGAATGACTGTAGCCTAAGAGTGCCATGGACTGAACTGCCAAAGAGTCTCTACTACAGTGATATGAGAATAGGTTGACTCCATTTATGAGCAATACAAAGCTAGTAAAAATATCCAACATGATGAATGATAAAACTCAAGATTTAAAATTAGGCCGAGAAGCTAAAACTAGCAGCCCAAAGAACACGATATAAGTTAATAAAAGTATATTGTTCTTTGATTAACAAAACATCATAGACAACAAAACTAAGCTACAATCCACCAACATAGTGACAGAAAAACTGGGTGTGGGAGTCACTCAGAAATGATCTATGGTTGGCCATATGCTGCCCTCATTATTTATTCACTCATTCATGCACTCACTTACTTATTTAGTTTTTAATAATAATCCCCAAATGGCCTATGCACAGTGCTAGAGTGTTTTAACGATAAAAAAAATAGTCACAGTCCTTAAGACACATGACATAATCTATTGGACAAGAAAGATGTCCCTTTATTCGTTCATTCATTGGTTTCTTTCAACACCCAAATACTGCAGTCAGTGATGTGGCTGGGTCAGATCGGGGTGTGGGGATGAAAGAGGCAAATGAGATTTAGTCTTTGCCTTTGAGGAACTCTGAATATAATCTTTGAGACACATATTATGTAAACAAATCAATGACAATACTGCATGGTATATATGCTGTTTCAGAAATATGACTCAAATGCTGTGAGAGCAGAGAGAACAAAACAGCTAATTCACCCTAGAGGATTCCATGAAACCCTAGCATTTGAGCTGTTTCTAGAAAATGGATTAAGAGTTTTACTATCAGATACTGATCTCCTCTTTAATATCTGAGGGATTTGGGTGTCTGGTTACAAACAACCACAAATACTTGTGTTTTGCTTAATATTCCATTTACTAAAATCATCTATTAGAACATAGGCAAATTTTTCAAAATAAACACTTTTTTTAAAAGATTTTATTTATTTTATTTGACACAGAGAGAGAGATCACAAGCAGGCAGAGAGGCAGGCAGAGAGAGAGAGAGGGAAGCAGGCTCCCCGCTGAGCAGAGAGCCCGATGTGGGGCTCCATCCCAGGACCCTGAGACCATGACCTGAGCCAAAGGCAGAGGCTTTAACCCACTGAGCCACCCAGGGGCCCCCAAAACAAACACTTTGTATAATGTAAATGTCACTTACAAATTTGACTAACCTCCTTTAAGGAAATTAAACTGCAATTACAGCTATAGTCTCTGTAGTTGGGTTTCCTGCAGAAGCCTTCCCTGATCAAGGCTGGAGTGTGCACAAGATGTGTGAGAACTCTAGGAGGAAGTAGGGGGAATTAATCCACCATAAGCTTCCCCCCCCATTCAGGTAAAATACTTGGATATTTGGGAGGCAGCCTTGCACACAATGACTCAGGAATCAGACTTCTCCCATTTAGTGGTTCTGGGACTTGAGACTCCTTCTCTGGATCTGCTGCTTTTGACCAGCAGCTGAGGAAGAGAGAGAATGGAGGGTTATGCCAGGCGATTTTTAATGGGCTAGCCCTATTGGTAGTGTTCATCATGTCGACCCATTCTAATGTGGCTGGAACCATATAGGCTTTTTGTGTTTTTGTGACTGACTTATTTCATTCAGCCATGTCCTTAAGGTCCATCAATGTTGTAGCATGTGACAGAATGTCCTTCCTTTTCAAGCCTAAATAGTATTCTATTGTATGTATATATTGCATTTTGTTTACCCATTAATTCACTGTTGGACATTTGGGTTGCTTCCACTTCTTGAAATATACATAACACTACTGAACTATGCACTTAAAGACAGTTAAGATGGTTTTTACAAAATGATGTAGCTGGGCAACCTCCAGCAGTCAGCTCCATACTGATGTGAACCTGAGATGGGATGACCACCTCAACCGACATTGGACTGAGATCTGATCCACCCAGACTCCTTCTTTCTTGCCCCTCTCTTATGGACAATCATTGTTTTAAAAGGTTGCTTCCAAAATGTCCAAATTCCTTATGCATCTGATGGTACCCTCCTGCAGAGAGGTCTGCAATGCAGGGTGACATGCACTCTGGATCCAGAATGTAATTGCCCTGAAATGCTAGCATTCCAACTCACCCAGGATTTCCAAGGGTTCCACTTCCAAAGCTCCCTTTTCTTACTCTGGGACATTTCCCACTTGTGAATATAGAATACAACTTGTGAGTGTAAGTTCTGGCATTGGGATCAAACAGATCTAGGTTTGCAGATTGGCTTCTGCACTTGCAATCTGTGTGTGTTTCAGGAAGTTAATTAGTTTGCTTGAGCCTCAGTTTCCTTGGCAGTGAAATTAGACTAAAGTAACTTCTCTCTTGGATATTTTCTCCAGATCCACTCTCTATACATCTACCTCCTTCTCTCGGCCTGGGAGACCAACCTATATGGACTATGACAGTGGTTCTCAGCTGGAACAATTTGGTCCCCTCAAGGGACATTTGGAAACATGGAGACATTTTTGGTATCACAGCTAAGGAAGTCACTATTGGCATTTAGTGAGTGGAAACCAGGGATGCTGTTAAACTTCCTACAGTGCACAAGAGGATTCCTTAACAAAGAATTATCCAACCCTAAATATCAACATTGCAGAGGTTGAGAAACCCTGGACCACACCAACAGGTTCTCTGTCCCTCTGCTTACTAGCTGGAGTCGGCCAATAGGGAGCCCTAGCAGGAATCAAGAGAGAAAGAGTAAGTCAGGCTGTCCATTCCCTTTAATCCCACTCAAAGGGGTTACCTTAGGTTGGCTGTATCCCTTCCCAGTAGACCTCTGCTCCACTCAAGGCAGGCTTTTCTCCTTCTAGGATCGGGCAGCTACTGCCTGAGCTCATCTCTTGGCCCGAGGGTGGTAGCAGCTCTGCTGATCCTGGCCCGGGGAAGACCACACTTGCTCTTGAGGTTCCTCTGTACCTTGCTGCACCTTTGTAAATAGACCCCATTTCAAATAAGCTCTCTTCAAATAATCCTAACTGGATGATCTGTTTCCTCTTGGAATTCTGTGTGATATCAGTAATAATCTCATAAGGCTTTTAAAAGGCTTCAGTGAGATCATAGAAATACTCGGCTCAACGTAAGCCACGTTGTGAATCTTCAGGGAATCATAGCCTTCTCATGGTGTCTCTTTGGGAACTGCTGTTTCGCTGGATCTTCTGAACAGATGACCCTTCCTTCAAATGAGCCACCAGACAATTTTCTCCCTTTTTAATTTGGAGCATACATGGATCTTAAGAGCAGATCGAACTTTTTTTTTTTTTTAACAGCTATGCTCCAATATCTAGAGATAACTATTCTGCCACAGAGCTCAAATATGGTGTTAAAATATGTTGTGAGTTGGAAAACCTTTGCAGAAATTCCAGGTCTGTCTCTGCTCTCAGAATGCAAGACATTATTTGTATCCCTGTCATATAAATTTGGAAGCAGTGTCCACGCTGGCCCTTTTCTCTCCAGGTTTCCTGACTCAGGAGGAAGAACGGACGAGCCCAATTTTTATTCCTGGTGGCAGGAGGAGAAAGGTTGGGTTACAGCCTCTGCAGACATAGTTGGAAAAGATTCAGACTCAGCAACGGAAATCGCCACGCCCCCTGCTCAAGAGAGCATGGGAGTCTCTGGAGGCTTCCCTGCAGGTGCTACGCAAGACCAGAGTCCACGCATAGAATGTGTTTGAGGATATGCTGGAAACACTGGGGCAACTTCATTCATTCATTCATTCATTCGTTTGTTTGTTCATTCCAGTATATATTGATATTTGAAAGTAATTCTGACTCTTTCATTTAAATCTATTCTATGTCATTACCTTCCGTCCACAGAACAATAATAATTATAGATAATATCATGTTCTCATCCACTGTCTCATCCAGATCTTTCAAAAGCTCTATGATGTGGGTGTTCCTATTGGTCCATTTTAAGGATGAGGAAACTGAGACTTGGAGAAAGGAAGTCATTTGCCCAAGCTGCATGGTACTGAATTAAGATTCATAGGCAGAATGATGAACTCTAAAGTCAGAGAGACCAGCCTGAGTGCAGGGAAGTTAATTCGCTTTGCTGACCCCCTGTCCTCTGTAATGACAGGGCCATGGCCAGTGTCAAGGACCAGCAGCTAATACTACGATTAAGAAGTAAGGAACTTTGGGGGTGCCTGGGTGGCTCAGTGGGTTAAAGCCTCTGCCTTCGGCTCAGGTCATGATCTCAGGGTCATGGGATCAAGCCCTGCATCGGGCTCTCTGCTCAGCAGGGAGCCTGCTTCCCCTCTCTCTCTGCCTGCCTCTCTGCCTACTTGTGATCTCTCTTTCTCTCTGTCAAATGAAGAAATAAAATCTTTAAAAAAAAAAAAAAAGAAGAAGTAAGGAACTTTGAATCTGGCATCCCTGAGCTCCAATTTTGTTCTGTCTGTAAACATCTATGTCCTTCAGGGAAATCATTTAACCTGCCTGGGCTCAGTTTCCTCATCTGCAAAGCAAAGGATAATAATGTCTACGTTGTAGGGTGAGAACGTCCACCAAATGCAGAGGTCTCCAAAGTGGGGTGTGGGAAGAAAAGTATCTGAATGTTGGTTTCTAACTTATTTAATTCACCTCAAAACAAAAAAGGAAATTAGGCTCCACTAATAATATTTAATGTATGCATAGACATATGACACCCATATGTGACATGTATGTTAGCTCTTTTCTTTCTTCTACAATGCTGCATGGCTGGTAACGCCCCCACATTCATCCGTTTGCTTTAGCAAATTGCCTTACAATTTCTATGTGCCTGGTAAATGGATTTAGGCTTTATAATAACCAGTCTTTAAGCAGACAAACTCACAAAATGGACAAGTGGCTTAAAAACATTCCTGCTAAGGATCTATTTAAAAAAAAAACACTAACGAGGTAAGTGTAAGTGAGCAACCAGAAAATGGCAGAGCACACCTTTACTCCACTTACATTAGGGCTTTTCATGGGCCACTCCACAAGGGAAACAAGATGATGACATAATCCAAGGTGACAAAGTGCTGCCCCCTACCCACCCAATATTACCATAAGAAGGTTTGGAATATGGATTTACAACACTATCATTAACGACAATTTTTTCTCTAGGTGCAACTTGTGCCTGGAGATATTAGCTAATGATAGTACAAAGCCACCACAATTAGCGAGACATTAAATTTGTTTATTTCAAGGTAATTTCACCCTTCTAAAATTTCTTGTTTTGCGTAGGTTTTATAAGGGACTCAAAAAGCACCACTTGGCAGTGTATAAGTAACTAAATCAAACATAATTATGTTAGTGATATGTGCTTAAAATATTTTTTATTGGTGGGTATGCAATTTACAAAGCATGGAGACCCCTGAGCTAATATACATAATAAAGCAATTGATTCACAAACTGCCATGCCATAGGTGCTCAATAAAAAGAAACTGTTGGGGCTCCAAGGTGTCTCAGTCAGTTAACCACCTGACTCTTGATTTCAGCTCAGCTCATGATCTCAGGGTTGTAAAATCAAGCCCCGCACTGGGCATTGCGCTGGGTATGGAGCCTACTTAAGTTTCTCTGTCTCCCTCTCCCTCTACCTCTCATCCACCCTCTAAAAAAAACAAAAAACAAAAAACCCTGTTGTTATTATCAATTTCCCACTTATTGAGCACTTTCTGCCTACAGGTCTTTCCATAAATCTTAAAACAATTTTATTATGGAAAATTTCAAACCCCCAAAATGTAAAGAGAATAGTTTGGTGCATCCATATATAACTTTATCCAGCTTCGACAATTATCATTTTGCTAACCTTGCATAATCTCTTCCCTCACTTATTTTTCTGGACCATATTAAAGCAAATTCACATCATTTCATCCGAAAATAATTTGGTATGGACCTCTAACTGATAAAGACTATTTGTTTAACTACCTTGCCATTATCACACTCAAAACAATTATCAGTAATTCTTTTAACATCATCCATCATGTTACTATTACTATTACCATTATAACTACCCTTAATGAAATGAAAGTATGATTGGGTCACTCCAGCATCATTCCATCTCCATGACCATGTCTGAACTCGTCACAAAGCCCTAATCTCCCCCCGCCTCCTTGTCCATTCCTGTCTTCTCTTCCAGTGTTGGCTCTTTCTGCTCCTTCAACCTGCAAGTCTCTGTCTTCCCTCTCAAGCTGCCCACCTGTCCTTTCATACCACATCCTACCCGCCCTTCAAGTTGAGATAAGGTGTGACCTCCTCTGGGGAGGCCAGACTGCTTCCATGCTCACTGCCTGTGCTGACTTCCATCAACGAGTTCATTGTATCGTCAGTGCATCTTGCCCTCAACATTCTGTGCTCCTTGAGAACTAGGATGGTTAAATTTGTGTGTCAACTGGGCTAAAGGATGGTGGTAAAACATGACTTCTGGATGTGTCTGTAGGAGTGTTCCCAGAAGAGACTGGCATTTGAATCTGTACACCGAGTAAAGAAGATCAGCCCTCGCCAACGCAGGGGGCATCATCCAATCTATTGAGGGCATAAGCAGAACAAACAGAGGAATGGCAAATTTGCTCCTGCTTCTTGAGCCAGAACATCCTTCTTCTCCTGCCTTAGGACAATGGTTCTTCTGGTTCTCAGGCCTTTGGGTTTCAACTGGAACTATATCACCTGCTTTCAGATGACAGACCATGGGACTTTTCAGCCTCTACAATTGTGAGAGCCAAGCCTTCATGATAAATCTCTTTGTGTATACTCAAAAGTATCCTATTGATTCTGTTTCTCTGGACAACTCTGACTAATACAAAAATCAAGACCACGTCCTGCTCATCCTTGTAGTTCTGCCTAGTGCCTGGAGCTTGGTGCCTACGACATCCCTGTAAGGGTTGCAGGACTGGAAAAATGAATCATCCGGGAGTGGGAAGGTATAGTTAACCCTGAAGGCCCAAGAAATGGGGAGCAAATAATATAATGGGGTCCGTAGGGCCCAAGGACACAATGGAATGTCAAACCAGGAAGGTTTGGATCAGTAGATGATATCTAAAACCATAAACAAATGAAACAGTCCTGGCTTTCCATTTAAAAAGGTGCCACGTGGGATCTGAAATTGATGGCAGCGCTTTAAGTAAATCTAGAATAATCAGAATAAAAGTTCCACCAGGGAAAAGCTTTTTTAGGGCAGAAATTTTTTGTTTAGGGCAGAAATTTTTATCTGTATCATTCACTACTGTACCTACATTGCCCATACACGGTAGGTGCTCAGTGAAATTTCTTGGATGAATCAATGACTAGATAAATTAATGCAGGACTGGTTGAAGAAAGACAGAGATGTAAACTGGATATGAATAGAGACAGAAGAGTAACTGTTTCCTCACTACCCCTCAGAATCACCTAAGGGAAAGACCCTAACCTGCCGACCATGTGACAGTCAGTATCATCCCTACTTCATTTAATCTTTTCTTTCCAGTGCCCTGCAGAGCCTGGCCTCTAGCAGTGCTCAATAAATCACTGTGGGACAAATGATTCCTTCTGTGAAATGGAAGCTAATATTGCTTAGCTTGAAATGAATTAGGATTCTCAACACTCTTCATGTCTTCAGTGAAAATTCTATATTAGTTCAATCTCTAAGTTTTTTTAGCCTTGTTTTTAAGAGTCTTGAATCAATTCCAACTTATCAATCAAGGTCATATTTGTCATTGGAACATCTGCTCGCTAACATGAGTGTGTTTGCATTTTGTTAAGCTTTCTATTTTTACTAGCCTGGCATAATAGTACATGCCAGACCATTTCCAGATCATGATACTGTCATAAATGGGGCACCAGTGTCTTGGGAGCTACTGGTAGGGTGCCTCTGGGGGGAAAGGAGAGGTTCTGAAGACACAGACTTTGCAAATTCTGTGTTAAACAGAAAGTTCTTCAACGCAGGATTGCTCAGAACCTTTGTTATGCTAATACGAAATTATGATCCCACAAAAGAAGGTGTCAAAAGGTGGTAATCTCCAAATTCTTTATTGCTTAAAACCCTATATTTTTTAGATATTTGATGGAATACCTTTTAACAACCTAGAGATTGCCTGTTCCAAGAACACAGTTTTAGAAACACTGTTTTAAAAAATACCAAATCATGAGGATTCTTGCACTTTCCTAACTATTGAGCTTGCTAAAATTAAAATGACTGGTCTACCATAACAGAGAAAGGCACAAGCTTATTGGGACTCCCTCTTCTGCTCCTCCTAAGTGCAGATGCACCAGAGTCAAGAGACTGGGCTTTGCTGTGAGCCTGCCTTGGTACAAGTCTCAGCTCTGCCACTTACTATATGTGTAACATTCTGCAGATTATCTCTCAGCTGCAGTCTTCTCATCCATAAAAATAAGAACCACGACATTGTAGACGGACTACTTAACCACGATGGTAGGGACTGACTGTGAAATGTCATGGCAAGGTCTGACCCGTGGAAGTGATAAGTCATTCACGGAGTGGCAGGCACTGAGAGAGAGTCTGCAGATGGAGCTGTAAACAAAACAAACAGAAGTCCTTGCCCTTGGGAGACTCCAGCCCAGCAGAGGAAGATGGACACTTCAATGGAAACTTCCTATGTGGTTCCAAGGAGCAGCCAGGGTGGGCGCCAGAACTCTAGGGCAAGAGCAGGTGCCGTTGGAAGAAAGTCTGTGGCCATATTCCTGATGAAAGATGGGGAAGCTGTGAGCTGTCCTGTTACCAAGAGCCACCTGAATACTGCCTCTGCACTGCAGCATATCTAACAGGAGACAAGGTCCTGACTCCTCCTCCTTCCCATGATGGAAGCGCCTAGCAGCACAGCAGCCGTGCGGCCTCACGCTGGAATGCCTTGGGGCCCATGTGCCAGGAAGCCCCGTGGTGAGGGCCTAAGACATAATGAGACTAGTCCGGCCAAACCCTCTCCTCACCCGAATTCTAAGATGAGGTCTCCATGTTTGATGTTGGACACTAAAGCCACAGACACCTGTGGATGCCACAGCCATCCTCCAGCCAGAGCCTAGCGGCTTGTTCATTCCAAAGGCTCATACAGCCTTTTGAAACTGGTGGCACACCTGGATGAGCAGCTGTTTCGTGCCCTGTTTTGTACTTCTGTTTCCCAGTGAAAGGGCAAGAGGGTCCACTGAGCAGCCTGCGCCTTCTCCATCACCTGCCTCCCTGGGAGGCAGAGAAGTTAGTCTCTAATTGTGCTTGCTTTTCTCCCTCTGCATCCCTCCCACCACAGCTCTCTCGAAGGCATCGGGCATTTAATCGTGCATGCCACCATTCATTACGCCTGAAGCTTAAGAAGGGGCTGCCGACTCTAGGTACTTCACTCTGCAAACTGGGTGCACAGCAACTCCTGTCCTGCCTGCTTTGTGAATCATAGTTCAACACGTTCTCATAATTACCTCATGTTTCAGGCTCGAGATCCTAGTGGAACTCAAGAAGGAGGCAAAATATTTAGTTTGTACCAAATAGAATACAACTGTACACACTTCCTTTGTAAAACACTTAGTGGCATATGGTGAGAGCCAAGCACGCTAATAAAGTTATGAAGAAATCTAAGGGTTAGGGAGATTGTCGTTCCTTCACAGCCTCCGGCAGGAGCGCACATTGCTAACATTGCAATTTCCCAAACAGATTGTCTGAACACCTGCAGGCATTCAAGGACCCTCCTACTCTCAAGTACTCTCCTTCATGTCTCATTCAATAAGACCATCTTAATTCAGGGAAAGGTACAGTGTTTGGGTTGGAGAGACCAGGTGACAAAAAAACTTTATCTCACATGCCAACCCAGATTCTTTAGGGCTGCCTGGAGTGCTGTGTTGAGAAGGATTCTGAGGCTGCTCTTGGGCTCACTGGGAACGATGACTGCTTAGTGACAATATTTGCCTTGAGGAGGGCGTGGGGCTAGGAAGATGTCTGTACAAACACTTGACATTTCTTCTAGTGAAAAGAGACTTAACTGAGAAACTGAAGACCTTGTGGTCTTGGGAAAGTCATTCGCTGTCCCCAGCCTCAGCTTCCTGATCTATAAAATCGAGATGATGATAACATTCCCCTTGTAGGGTCCTGGTGAAGATCAAATTCAGTATGTAAAACAGCTTGGGGAACCGTAATGCATTAGGTAAATGTGAGCACACGTAATTACAAAAATATCTACATTCAAATAACTGTGTGTGGATTTTCTTTTTTCTTTTCTTTTTTTTAAAGGTTTTATTAATTTGAGAGAGAGAGAGAGAGAAAGAGAGAGAGAGAGATCACAAGTGGGGGTAAGGGCAGAAGCAGACTCTCCACTGAGCACAGGGCCTCATGTGGGGCTAGATCCCAGGACCTGGGTTAGGCAGATGCCTAGTGGACTGAGCCACCCAGGTGCCCTTGGATTTGCTTTTCTAATGCTCTAGGGAAGGCTTTTTCAACCTCAGCACTGTTGACATTTTGCTCTGGATTGTTCTTGTGGTGGGGCTGTTCTAGGCATTAGAGGGTATTTAACAGCATTCTTGGCCTCAACCCACTAGATGCCCGAAATAGATGCCCCTAACAATCAAAATACCAATCAAAAATGCCTCCAGATGCAGCACATAGGTGGCCCAGCCAGTTAAGCATCTGACTCTTGATTTCAGTTCAGGTTGTGATCTCAGGGGCATGGTATCAGCCCACATCTGTCTCCACACATCATTCAGAAGTCTGCTTCTCTCCCTCCCTCCTTCCCTCTCTCTACGCCCCTCTCCCTCTCTAAAAGAGCATTTGTGCTCATTCTCTTTCTAAATTAAAATAAATAAATCTTAAAAAAAACTATAGTAATTCCAAGCCCCAACAAAGAGATTTTTATTTAATTATTCAAGCATTATTGGAGCACCAGAGTCTATCCCCCAGGTGATTCTTATACACATTCCAGAGTTGAGAACCTTTCACAGAGCTCTATGGAATCCTTTCTAATAGGACACAAGTTCCCCATGAACTCCCTGGGCCTTGGCCATGTGCTCTTTTGGGGAAAGGCCAAGCAAGGGTCCTCCCAGGGGGAAATGAAGCAGAAGGTTCCCCACACTCCAACCCAATACGCAACTTCATTCCTCTCTCAATCACAAAATTCATACGAAGCAATTTATCCTTCAACATATCATTGAGGGAACGTGATGAAGGAGATAATTAAATGTGATGGATATCCATGCATGTCCATCTTAAAGCAACTTTTCAAAGACAACGAAAGCCCTAAGATCCCTTTGATAAAACAGAGCTAGACAGAAACAGCACAAGTAGCATATGACTGGATACCAATGGTAAAATTAAAGGCAAACATTGTTGATGAGCTCACTAGAGCCTGAAGTACTGAAGCACAATATTAGCCTTGGTGGAAATAACTCCACTGAAATATGTCCTTCCTGCTACACAGCTTTCCTAAGGCTCTGAGAGCCTTCTGCCTCTCGCAGCATCTCACTCTCAGTCACCAGGCATTTTCAAGAGAATGAACAGAGAAGAGAGTTTGGGAAGGAACGTGAAGGATAATTGAAGTGTTGCCTTGATCTATTGTTACAACTGAATAGGCAGAGAGACAAATACTCGGCGCCTGCGCAGACCCTCGCAGAAGCCCTTCAGCTACTGGCACTAGCGTAGCAGCCAGTCAATCAGCATATACTTACCGAACACCCACCATAAATAAGTCACCGTGCTAAGCTCTCTAGGGGATACAAAGATGGATAAGACACAGATCCTGCCCTCTAGGTGTTTGTAGTCTAGTCAAGGACTTATAAAAACATAATCAATAATACTGAATGGTCTGAGTTTAACTTCAAATGAATGGCTCCAAAGAGAGACACTGAGCTGGGGGTTTTTAGGTAAAACTGAGTGAAAATTACACATGGAGGCTGGGCATTCTGTTCAATCCCCAGGCATCACTTCTTCTGAACTGACTTGCAGGAGGGCTGCTAGCTCCCTGAATGAAGGAGGGATGCACCTATTGGAGAGCCAGGGGAGACTGAGAAAGGCATGGCATTATGCCCACCTCCTCCCGGGACCCAGCAGTCTGCTGTGCTGCACAAGACAGAAGTAAAGGAAGAAGCAGAGAGCCAGAGGAAGAGCCATCTCCCAACTCTCCATGGGGAACAGTGGCTGGATCGGCAGGAACTTGGGGGCTGTGCAAAGAAGGGGAAGTTCCTGCTCTTTGACCTGGGGAAGAAGCAGCCTCTAGGGCAGAGCTCTATTTCCCAGGAGCAGAAAACAGGCTCTCATGGTGGGACAAGGGTGTGGCAAAGATGCCAAGCTCCCAGCAGAGCAACTTGACACCATGCGTGTGGGGTGCCATGTGGGACACCCTTCAGGGACTCCCGGACAGACTTGAGATATCTTCATTCTGAGCTTGGGCATTGGGGAGCCCTATGATACCAGTGGCAGAGCAAAAGGAATGGCAATTAAGCAAAAAGCATGCAGATTTGAACTTCAGAAAAATAAGCCTGCTTTGACTCTAATTCTACAACTATGTGTGAGGTAAACAATGCTATAAATAATCAGCACCACACGGGTTGACACCAACATGTCACTGCAGCCAAGAGCCTAAAATCTCTCTTGGCCAAGAAAGTTGTTCTTGAAGTGACATTTAGCCCCCAGATTCCTAAAGATCCCAATCCAGCAGCTTGGGTCCACAGCGAGGCCTTGCTGGGCACATGAGACACAGGATGGGACTTTAGGATTGCTGCTGTCAATATACCCCTTGGTCCAAGCCCTTCTCTCCGCTACCTCCTGACAACTGGTCTCCTTGTCCCTAGAATACATGCTCCATACGGCCACAGTGCAAGATTTTTAAAGCTCCAAATGGACCA
This sequence comes from Nasua narica, assembly GCA_028533885.1. Lineage (NCBI taxonomy): Eukaryota > Metazoa > Chordata > Mammalia > Carnivora > Procyonidae > Nasua > Nasua narica. Next base: position 44,751,272 of record CM052803.1, on the reverse strand, counting down.
TGACACTGTCTTGCTCAAACATCTTCTAATGTCTTCCCCTCTCAATCATGATAAAAGCCAAACTCTCTCCATGCCCCCTGGGCTCACGGGATCCATCCTGCCTACTCTCCAGACTCATTCCCCAACTTCATTTGTCTTGCTCACTTCACTTCAGTGACAAAGGCTTTGTCCTAGACCCAGAATATCCTTAATTCATTCCATGTCCCAGGGCCTTTGCACTTACTGCCAAGATATTACTCTCGATATATTCTCGCGGTTGTTTCATCTCTTCATTCAGGTGTCTACTCAAGTGTTAAGTTCCCACAGAGGTCTCCCCTATTCCATACTCCCTAAAAGAGTCCCCATCAACTTCTGCCTCCTTAACTTATTTAATATTTCTTCACAGTACTTATCTTCCAATATCACATGTAAATTTGCTTGAGTGTTTGTATACTGTCTCTATCTCACATTAGAATATAAATTTCAGGAGAGTAATCTATCACCAGTGCTTAGAACTATACCTGCCATTTGGTGCCCAATAAATATGCATTAAAAGAAAGAATGAATAACTCCTTCTCAAGCAATTGGGCAAACTGCAAAGCCCTCTATGCCCTTGTTTGAAGACCTGGCTTTAGAAGCCATTAACATGCACTGAGCTTCACAGAAAGGACAGAAACAGCCTGACTTGCAGGAGGGCTGCTGCCCTGGATTGACTGACAAAAAGTCCCCAGGATTAACTAAGTGATCGTCCTCTATTTGACACCATCTCACCACTGGTCCCCATCCCATCCCAGCATCATCAACACCAGTGACTCACTATTTATTCTCGTATGTTTTGCTCCTATCTGCCCCTATGAATACCATCCTGAGACAAGCATCAACACCTGACATTTTATTGCATCCCAGGGGCAGATCTTATATTTACTAAATTTAAATATCACTGTGCTAGATTCAACGACTCTTTCCAATCTGCTCAGTTCTTTGTGATCCTGATTCTTTCCTTCGACATAACATTGCCGCTGCCTGCCTGCAGAAACTTCATAAGGCCACCACCCAGAAAGGCGGGGGGGGGGGGGGGGGGGGCGGCGGACAACTGTGCAAGCCCCTCCCTCTTCTGGTCTTGCTCGCATTGCCAACCAAGTTGGGAGAATCAAGGCACAGCCCTGGCTCCCTCTTTAAGGTGCCCAACCTTGCCTACCCCTCTGCCCCCAAAGGAGGACAGGGAAGTCAAAAGACCTGGGTGCAGGCCTGACCACAGTTTGAACCCCACCTTCTCCACTTACTTGCTTTGTAAATTTTGGCAATGGGATTGTCCTCGCTTTGTTGCAGCTCAGTTTTTTTGTTTTTTGTGGGTTTTTTTTTGATACATAGAAACAATAATTCCTACCTCCAGAGTAGTTGTAAGGACTGGACACAGCGACAAAGTACCTAATACAATGCCAGGCATTTGATGACTACATCATCTATGAGCATTTAAAACAAAACAAACAAACAATTCTGACAAGCCACATTTGCGAGTGAGAGAGGAGAATGAAACCCAGGTATTTCAAAGAGTCTTTTTTTAAGCCAATGGGGGGAAAAAATCAGTACATCCACAAATGAATTCCCAATCAGAGGTCATGTGGACAGTTGTGCTCACTGGTTCCATGTTCCCATCAAAATTCCCACGCATCCATAAGTTTGAAGACGCAGGGCTTGCACAGGGGGCGGCAGGGATCCGTTCAGGGACGCAGGGGCGGGTGTAGATGCCCGGTGGCGGCCTGGCAGGCCCATGGCCCTTCACTACCTTCCTTCCCCCCAGCACTGACAACAACATGCTCATCCAGCTGGCATTTTTGCATCTACCTCGTGCTCATTTAAATAATGGCACAAACTGTAAAGATGGGGAGATAATCATAAAAAGCTCAGGGAAAGTATGCAAATAGAAAACTCTCTAAACTTGAAGGAGGCTGGGAGAACAAAGATAATCAAGAGCATTATCA
>CM052803.1:44724529-44748811 GCA_028533885.1 Nasua narica | reverse complement strand
AAATTATATAATTAATAAGTATTTAATAAGTTTCAAAGATATAAGAACTTGAGGGGAAAATATATTCTCTATATGCTACCAATAAGTACTTAAAATTGGAAATAATAAAAAAAAATTACAACAGTACAAAAAGTTTAACAAGAAAGCCATAGGACCTATATAGAATTAAATTGTAAAATCTTATTAGATGACATAAAACAGATTTTGAACAAATGGAAAGAGAAACTAGGTTCTTCATTAGGGGATCTAATATCATAAAAGTGTCAAAATTATACATATAAATATATAAAATTTAATGATACTCCCATTAAAATATGAATAGCATTTTTCTTTCCTTTTCCTTGAAGGTAAAATAATCAGTTCATATAAATGAAAAAATGCTCAAGAATACTAAAATTTATATACATACATATAAAAGCTAACAATGGGAGATTTGTCTCATCAGACACCAAAATATACTAAAATGCCATCCTAAACAAATCTATATAAAATTAGCATAAGAATAGGAAATTTTAAAAAAAAGATTTTATTTATTTATTTGACAGAGAGAGAGAGAGAGAGAGAGATCACAAGTAGGCAGAGAGGCGGGGAAAGCAAGCTCCCTGCTTTTCAAAGCAGGGAGTCAAAATTTGCTGAGCAGAGAGCCCGATGCAGGGCTTGATCCTAGAACTCTGGAATCATGACCTGAGCCGAAGGCAGAGGCAGAGGCTTAACCCTCTGAGCCACCTAGGTGCCCCAAGAATATGAAAGTTAATCAGGAGGAAAGAAGAGAAGATCTAGAGATAGATCCCACTAAAAATAAGATATTAAAATATGGCAAAAGAGGTAACTCCAGTCAATGAGAAAAGGATTGTTTATTTAATAAATGGCCCTGCATGAATGGCTATTGAATTAAAAGAATAAGGAGTTAGACTATTACCTGCTACCATAAAAAAAATAAATTTACATGGATTAAAGAAAGGTGTAGATATAAAATGTTACACACACAAAAAAAGAAAAAACTGCAGGCTGCTGAGGTGGCTCAATTGGTTAAGCCTCCAACTCTTGATTTTGGCTCAAGTCATGATCTAGGGGTTGTGAGATAAAGCCCCACATCAGGCTCTGCACTGGGTGTGGAGCCTGCTTAAGATTCTCTCTCTCCATTGCCCTCTAAAAAAAAAAAAAAAAAAAAAAAGCAAGAATGTGTATATTTATAGCCTACCAGTAGGACTTCATATCTAAAAGAAGAACTCTATGTTCCTAAAAATAAAAATAAAAAATTGCAAGACTATGTATATTTATAGCCTAGGGGTAGAACTTCACATGCAAAAGAGGAACCTTATGTTTTTAAAGGAAACACACAGGGAATATGTTTATTCTATATGAACATTAGCTACAAAGCATGTATTATTTAACTATAAACCACAGACTATTTAAACAAAACTAAAGGTAACAGTTTACAAGTTAACAGAGAACCAAAGACCTGAAAAAATATTTTCAATACAGAGGACATAAAGGTTAATATCCATGCTATACAAAGAGCTCTTAGAAACTGACAAACAGAAAAAATCCCACAGGAAAAATTAACAAAGGATATGAATGTGCAATTCCCTGAAGAGCAAACCCAAATTGCTAATGAACATATGAAAAGATATTCAAGGTCACTGATAGAGAAATGTATATTACAGTAACCATAAGTTTTTACTTTACAGTCATGTCCCAGGCAAAAATTAGAAAGACAGTTAAGACTTATTGCTGGTGGGTATGATGGAAAAGTTCTCTCACTTATTGCCAGTTGAAATGTGAAATGTTTTTGGAAAGCCATCTGGATATATCTATTAAAATTAAAAATACACACACCCTTCAACCCAGAAACCCCATTCCTATGATTCTTCCCTGCAAAAATAAAATCTTCAGTATCTAAAGATAGATGTTCAAGGACATTTATTATAGCATTCTTCAAAGAAGAAGAAAGTACTGAAATACTAAGTGCCCATCAGTAAGAGATACATATGATATTATAGTATATTCACACTACGAAATATTATATTATACTATGCAATCAAATAAATGAAGAATGATATTTAGTACAATTGTTGAGATTAGAACTATTGTAGAGTGCAGACTGCAAGGTAGCATGCATGTTATATGTCATGCTTTAATAAACGAGACATTTTTAAATAATCCCCATGTGTTATGTGTGTATAGAGATGTTTTGTATATGTTATTGATGTGCTTGCATTTGTTTCTGTTGGTGTAAAGAGAAGTATGTGGACACCAGCACACACTTCAAGTGGGATAGGATGGGCGAACCAAGGGAAGGAAATATTTGTTGGAGGGAGGGGTACGATTAAACTTTATGTCTTGCAAAATTCAGGAATTTTGCGAGACGTTTGCTAAATCTAGCCATTATTAAAAATTAAATTATATAAACTGATAGTGAAATAAATTATAGTTTAGAAGCTAATAAAGAGACAATATTCATCACTCCTTATTTTATTATTTTTACTATTATCTATGCTACTGAAGCTATTTTAAAAATTTTTTTTTAAGATTTTATTTATTTATTTGACAGAGATAGAGATCACAAGTAGGCAGAGAGGCAGAGAGAGGAAGAAGCAGGCTCCCCGCTGAGCAGAGAGCCCGATGCGGGACTCGATCCCAGGACCCCGAGACCATGACCGGAGCCGAAGGCAGAGGCTTCAATCCACTGAGCCACCCGGGTGTCCCTGAAGCTATTTTATACCTCTAGTATCTATATGGTAGAAATACTATATAATGGGGTACAATAGCACATCTCTTTCCAATACCATGTTCAGTGATATCACATTGGTAGTTTGAAATCAGCCATGGTGGGATTAGTTGCACTATAGAAATGGGCAAACAATATAAGCCAAGGCTTGACTTACGGTTTCACTAATTGTCCAGATTTAAGAAAATGATGGGGAAAATGTAATAATGCAGATAAACTGAAAAGTGGATGTGCCTACAGTGGTTTATGAACAGCACAAAACACGAGAAAATAATCTTTATCGAAAATTATTAATTAAGTTATCGAAATTAAGTTATCGAAAATTATCCAATTTAGCAACATATGCCTAATATCATTGATGGAGTGAAGTTCTAACATGTTTTCATTTTTTCATTTTGTTATTCTATAACATTATATTACCTTATTTCTTTGTTAACATAAATGAAAATATTAACCAGCACACATGTGGGAAGTGTATTTGTTTGTTAACTATAACCATAGGTTGGCTAAGGATACAAGAGTTTAGCCAAAATCAATGAAAGCATTCCGTGAAAAATCAACTGGCTATATACATGGAATTTATGGTAAAGAATATTGTATATTATACTGTTCTTTGTAAATTATATGCTATATGTCCTTTGTATCATAGCACTTATAATAAGTGTATGTATGCATGTACATATTTTTTCCCAGAGAACTGCTTTTCAAGTATTTACCACACCACCAGCTACATCACTTTTAATAATAGGCATGTGCATTTTGGAAAACATGAGCAAAAGAAAAATATTAAATAATTCAAAGGCCTCTCCTCTGGGAAGCCCTCTCCGGTTCTCCCAGTGTGTCTCTGCTCAGTGTTTCCACAATGTCCTTCAGGTACCCTTCTGTCAGCAGGAGTTGTGCTGCAAGGCCTCTGCTTCCTGTCACTCCTCCCCCACAGCATGAAGTTGCTTGCTGCAGGCACCATGCGGAACCTTTCCCCTCACACTGCCACCTTCCCCAGAGTAGCTGCTGCTCAACACATGAATGAGTCAATCAGCTGGAGAATCAGAAAGAGGAAAGAGCACAGAGCACAGGAAAAGGCTCAGACCAGATTTACATGGGGAACTTGGGCAGCTATACATAGAAGAATGAAACTTGACCATTCTCTTACACCATACACGAAGATAAACTCTAAATGGATAAAAGACTCAACATGAGGCAAGAATCTATCAAAATCCTAGAGGAGAACATAGGCAGTAACCTCCTCGACATCAGCCACAGCAACTTCTTTCAGGACATGGCTCCAAAGGCAAAGGAAACAAAAGCGAAAATGAACTTTGGGGACTTCATCAAGATAAAAAGCTTCTGCACAGCGAAGGAAACAGTCAACAAAACAAACAGGCAACCCACAGAATGGGAGAAGACATTCGCAAATGACACTACAGACAAAGGTCTGATATCTAAGATCTGTAAAGAACTCCTCAAACTCAACACTCACAAAATAATCACATCAAAAAATGAGCAGAAGACATGAACAGACACTTCTCCAAAGAAGACATACAAATGGCTAACAGACACATGAAAAAATGTTCATCATCATTAGCCATCAGGGTATTCAAATCAAAACCACACTGAGATACCACTTAGAATGGCCAAAATCAACAAGATGGTACACAACAAATGCTGGAGAGGATGTGGAGAAAGGGGAACCCTCTTCCACTGTTGGTGGGAATGCAAGGTGGTGCAGTCACTTTGGAAAACAGTGTGGAGATTCCACAAGAAATTAAAAATAGAGCTACCCTATGACCCTGCAATTGCACTACTGGGTATTTACCCCAAAGACGCAGATGCAGTACAAAATAAGGGCCACATGTACCCCAATGTTCATAGCAGCAATGGCCACAATTGCCAAACTGCGGAAAGAGCCAAGATGCCCTTCAACAGATGAACGGATAAAGAAGATGTGGTCCATATATAAAATGGAATATTACACCTCCATCAGAAAGGATGAATACCCAACTTTTTTATCAACATGGATGGGACTGGAAGAGATTATGCTGAGTGAAATAAGTCAAGCAGAGAGAGTCAGTTATCATATGGTTTCACTTACGTGTGGCACATAAGGAAAAACATAGAGGACATTGGAAAAGGGAAAGGAAGGGTGAATTGGGGGAAATCGGAGGAGAAGAACCAGGAGAGACTGTGGACTCTGAGCAACAAACTGAGGGTTTTGGAGGGGAGGGAGATGGGGGCTGGCTGAGCCTGGTGGTGGGTGTTGAGGAGGGCATGTATTGCATGGAGCACTGGGTGTGGTACATGAACAATGAATCTTGGAACCCTGAGAAAATAAAATAAAATTAATTAATTTTAAAAAAAGATTAAAAAAAAAAGATTTACATGGGGAAATGTGGCCAGGGCTTCCTCAAAATGCTTGCTTGGAAGCCCAGGAGAGAAGCAACAATCAAACCTCTGAAGACTTTTAACCGTAATTCTGTAGCTGAGCTTTCTTTATAGATTAATTTCATCCACAAAATTCCCAGGTCTTAGATTGTGAACATGCCCAAAGCTGTTTGCATTCTCCTTGTTTCTTCTATTTCCTTTTTTAACTCTCATTTTCAGGGTCCAAAAGTTACTCTATAAATGAAGATACAATCTCACATTCTTGACAGGAAAAGGTTCTGGCCTCTGGTAGGATTTTCTTATCTCTTGTTGATAGGTAAACTAAAAAACTCAGTACGAATGCTCATCTTGCCCTCTGAGAGTCTGGATGCAGCGGCCAATCTGGACAACCATGACAGGGAGCAGAGATAGGCTGAGAAATACATTCTTATAGCCAAAAAATAAATGTCTTTGTTTTTCCAAGTGAAGGCATTTCTCTCAGGGTAGGGGTACGGCATTGCGTGAGGTTGTCAGACAGATCTGGGCCTCAGATGTTAGTCCTGCTGACAATTCGCCCCTGGCTTTGGGCAAGGTCGTTGACTTTGGTGGACCTCCGCTTCCTCATCTGCAAAATGGCGATTGTAACAGTACTACGTCATGTATTTGTTGTGAGGATTAAACATGCGGTATGGACTCAAAGCATGTGTGCACACAAAGACTTGTACACAGATGTTCACAACAGCTTTATGTGTAATTGTCAAATAGAGACAAGTCAAAACCCCACCAGTATGTAAAGGGATAAACAAATTGTGTTATATTCATATAATGGAATACTACTCAGCAACAAAAAGGATTAAACTGTTGATATACATCACAGCATGGATGAATCTCAATACAATAAGTGGAAGAAGCCAAGCAACAAAACAAAACTACACACTGTTTGGTTTCTTTTGTATAACATTCTAGAAATGCAAATTTAGTGACAGAAAGCATATCTATGGGTTGCCTGAGGACAGCACTGGAGGCTAGGGAAGAAAGGAATGAAGGAAAGATTAGAAAGGAATGTACAGAAACCTTTTGGGATTATGAATATGTTCATTATCTTAACTGTGGTGATGATTTCATAGGTGTATTAATGTCAAAACTTATCAAAATTATGTACTTTAAATACACTTTAAGTGACAATTATACCTCAGCTAAGTAATTAAAAACTAGACAGGATAACAGGTAAAGTGCTTGGAGCAGTGTGGTATAGAGTAAAAGTTCAATAAACAGTGGTTTTACAGTGAGGGGGAAGAAGCTGACAATGACAGTAATGACAGCATTCCTGCTGCTGTCGCTCCTTGGAAGGAATACTGCTCCTTCTTGCTTATATCCTTGGAATGCTCACACTCCTTTCCTATCATCCATTCGCTACTTTGACCACCTAAGGGCCCCACAGTTCTCACCTCCTGAGTGCCCTCGGGGGTCATTCCCTTCTCTGACTACCAGTATCCTCTATAGCTCAAAACCTTTCTCTTCACTGTATATCAAGTGAGAGCTTTGCCTTGGGACTCATGCAGACATGAGGTGAAATGTGCTTTCTTCCTAACTTGATTGGGCCTCAGTTTTCTCATCTGTAAACTGGGGAGGTAATAACAGAGGTGTTGGCACACTGAGAGGAGACAGTGTAATACACTGAGACCTAGGGAAGAAACACCTAATACGTGGAACCTCAATGTCTTATCATGCATCTCATATCGGTTGGGTTGACCAGGGGCTACTCAGTAGCACCCTCTTCTTTTTCTGAGTGCCGAACAAATTGAGACATAAGATGAAGGAGCGACATAGGGAAGCCACCAGAGCCCCTTTATTCTCAAACAAGCCTAAATCAAAGATGTCACCTAAGGTGAGAGTAAACATGATTCTAAGTACTAAACCTCAAGATCTGACAGATTTATCCACTTGGTAATGGCAACATCAGACTGAGGCAGCCTCCCGACATGAGAGGATGGACTGGGTGTTCTGTGCCCGGAAAAGAATGGAGAAATTACACTTTTTATAGGCAACTCACTCCCCAAAGAAATAAGGGGGTGCCCTGAGCTGAGAAAGTCAAATTTATTTCTCAAAAATAGTAATTTTTAAAATTTAAAATTTATTTAAAAATTTAATTAAAATTTAAATTATTTATTTTTATTTAAAATTTTAAAAATGATTATTAAAATAATAATAAAATAATAATAATAATTATTATTATTTTTCAATCATATGGCACACAAGCCTCTCCTCTCTCACCCCTCAAAGGTATGGAGGGAGCAAAGGAGCAGAAAGACCCGAGGGGTGTCACACAAATGAAGGGAAACATCAGGAGTGGGGAATAAATATTCTCCCTTTAGATTGCTATTTTCATTCATCATTTCATAAGCAGAAGTACCAATTTCCTAACTATATGAATCGTATCATGATGGCTGAACTTCTGGCCATAAGCACTGAAATAATCATTTTGGAAGTCAACACGGGGAACAGGAACTGCTCAGGGCAGCAGCCCTCTATGAGGCATTTCTCCAGAGTCATAGAGCTTCCCACATCCCCAGTCAGGTCATTTCCCAAATTGCCACAGATAGTAGGGCTGTTACTCATGACCTCCAGGTCAGCATTAAGTAATACTGTGCCATCTTCCCTATGGAATCCCCTCAAGTGGCTGAAGAAAGTTATCCCGATCACCCCTGAGTCCTCTTGGTCATAGGTTACACACACCTCATTTTTAACCTTTTCTCACATATTGTGGGAATTCTCCCACAGTGGACACACTCAAACTGTCAATGACCTTTTTAAAATGTGCCACTGGAAAACAAAAGCTGCAGATGCAATTAATCAATCAATCTAATAATCACTGCTGAATAAAACCAGGTGCCCTGAATGGCACAGCCTATGGGCAGAACCACACACATCCTGCAAAGGAATGGAGGCTCACTTGTGTGTTCTCGGCAGCACCCTCACTCTGTCAGCTCCTACTGAATGTGTGGTCAACAGAAGCTCTAAGATAGTCATTCACAGCAATTGCTGGCAAACCAAAGTTTCCCAATCTTCTACTCGTACTGCTGGATTTAGGGGCTGGAATTCTACTTTTTTCCCACCCTATCACAACTCGTCTTTTTCCAGAGGGATCAAGAGTGCAGGAGGTCATCAGGGAGACCTGGGTGCAAGCTGTGGGCCCAGTTCTTTGAGCTTGGTTTTGTTTTCTCATCTATACAATGGTGATAACAACACCCATATCACGAGACAGTGGTGAGCATAAAATGCAACCTCACACATGAATGGCTTAGCACAGTACCTCAAGATCTGACACAAAAAAGCTAATAAATAAGCATTAGCTTCCATTATTACTATATTGAATACATAAATACTATTATGAGAGCATGTAAGTAACAAGTGTGTGATACCAGGTACAACCATGATTTAAAAGAAATTAATTTTAACCACTTCAGAAATTATTTTAGCATTGTGTATGTAAAACCATTAATATTCTGCACTTTTAGTTATTGTAGCTGCATTTTAGGAAGGTTTTGTACAATCCAGTGTACCTGTCAATTGAGAAATTTGCACATGTCTTCAGAGGTATTCCTTTCAAATGTGAAGGGTCAACCACTTGAAACCAAATGCCTTCTCTGGAAGCCTCTATCATCGGATGCCTCGCCATCACTGTCAGCAGTTCTGTGGCTAAGTCTTCCAGTGGCCTGGGATGGAATCCCCATGGGACTGCAACTTTGGACTCTATAAAGAGCTAGCTGCTTCCTCATCTACTTTGGCCCTGAATTATCTCTTATTCATATTTGTGCTACCCTTTCCCATCCGGTGTGCAGAAATTCTTCCTAACTAGAGAAAATAGAACCCAAGTAGGAGTGGTAGCTGAGGCACTCCCAAGTCATGAATCTCCCACTTCCCTCCTCATCTGTCTCTGTCTCTGAACATTTCTATAAAGATCTTTCTATAAGGATCTTTCAGTCAGATTGAGCTTGACTGTGAAGCACAAGTATCTACTGCAGCAGCCTTTATAGTATATTGATGCATTAATCGATTATAATTAGACACACCTCTTGATACCCACACCCTTGACCATGAATGTAACTTTGCAGGGCCTCATTACTCTGGGAAAAGAATTCTGCCTGACTTCTTAACTCTGGGCTCAGCCACATGATGCCCTCGGTTAGCAGGATATCAGCGGACACAATACAAGCACTTGCCACTGCCACAAGCATATTTTCCAGCTAGCCCCCTGGAGGATGAAAGTCATCTCAGTTATACCAGTCGAGACCACTAGATCAATCAACAGCCATCTAAGCTCTAGAGGCTCTAGACAGACGAGCAAGCCCAGCTAAGATCAGCAGAGCTCATTAGCCAACCTGCAGCCAACCTCATATGCACATGATTCCCCAAACCAGCTGAGTCCAGCAAAGATCAGCTGAATACTACAGATTTCTAGGCTAAACAAATGCTATTGCCATACACCAACAATGCTTTATGGCTGTTTGTTACACGGCGTTATTGTGGAAACAGATAACTAATACAGCCTCCCCCACATGAATCTACAAGGATTGCATCTGTAAGATTTGAGAATGAGAGAATCAAGAGAGCCTTTCTCCACTCCTATCAGCTATCCTTCATTTAAGCCTTAGAAAGTAAAGAAAACTTGGTAAGCAACACTCAAGGCTCCCTCTGAATGGCTGACATCATGGTCAAGAGCCCCATAACCTAAGCCCCACGAGTGAAAGCTTGATGATTTCCTTGAATGTAAAAAATTATCCAGTTCCACCAATAGACATGATCCCCAGCCACAGAGTCAACACTCAGTTTGACACTAATATACTCAAAATGGATGGCTTGTCTAGTCTCTGTCACCCAGAACAATTTTACCATCACAAGCCTGCTTTTGAAGTATGAAATCTTGGGAGAGTTACAACTTTCTCTGCAGCTTGAATTTTTTTTTTCTTTCGCAGAGAGCTATTTTCAATGCCCCCAAACTTGTGTGGGAGTGCCAATCGGCCACATTTAATTGGCCAGACTGTGAGCCTCAGCGATGCAACACTCTTCGGAAAATTAAACATAGACATGATTGTTACTTTGCTCTGTTATTGTGGCTACAGAATGGCAAACCAATCTGTTGAAACTGAAAAATCCAGCCGCTCAGTTATCTGTCAGGCCTACATAGCTAAACACCCCAAAAGTAGGGATTTTTTTTTTTCCTACTTAGCTGAAGCATATTTTGATTGAATACATTGCTTGCTTAGCATTGTGTATGGCCAAGACTTAAGGTCCTCCTAACAGCCTGTCAGCTCCTTAGGAAAGGTTGGTCTTATAAATATATACCACTCAATCACTCACCCACTTAACCTGCAAACATATACCACATATCTATTCTGTGCCACAAACTGTGTTCACTGTGGGAGATAAGAAAAAGTTCAGTAACAATTCGTTAAACAAACAACTAGTAAAAGGGTAAGGCAAGAATAGAAGCTAGGGTCTGGCTCTAAAGCAATGCTTCTCAACTGGGGACAATTTTGCCCTTGCCAATCAGGGTATATTTGCCAATGTCCAGAGACATTTTTGGTAATCATAACTGGAGGGGCAGGTGCTACTGAAATCTAGTGGGTAGAGCCCAGGCACACTGATAAGCACCTTGTAATGCACACAATAGCCCTTACAACAAAGGACTGTCCAGCCCTAAATGTTAATGCAGAGATTGAGAAGCTCTACTTTAAGGCCATGCACTGCACTAATTTATTCGAAAGCAAACTTTCCGCCTAATCCATCATTCTATCACCTGCCTTGGCACAGGGAAAGCATAGGCAGGTGCCCTACGAATGCTGGTTGGATGGATGGATGGATGGATGAATTAGACAAATCTCACACCTATGGGTGGTATCAATAGATGTATATAAAGGCATTAAGTTGTTTGGCCCTTATAAACTTAACAAATGGCTTAATTTTCTAACCTAGAATTTAGGTGGCTCCAAGAAGGGAATCAATCTGGTAATTTTGACACGAATTTCACAGGACATGGTAGGCTGTGCTGAATGATGAATGTGGTGCTCCAGAAAACCCCACAGTTCTGATCACAGCCTCTTTCCTAGTTCTTCCATGAACAGATAAGACATGCTGGCCGTTCCTCTAAACCTTCCTGGCCTGAAATGAAGATAATCTGTCTTATTTCTTAACCACTGGAAATGAGAGTGAATTTGTCATATCCAACATTCTGTAGATTCATTTGGCCAATTATTCTACTTTGGGTCTGAACTCATCCCTAGTAATGTACAATCTGTTTTACATGTTAATTTTTAACGGTGTGATTTTGGCTTGTCCTTCAAACAAGTTGAGTAGAAACACTAATTTATTTTTATTCCTTTCATCAATGCCAGGGAACAAAATAAATTACTCAAGAACACGTTCTCTTGCTTATGCTTCTTCCCCATAAGAGATTATATGTGTTCAAGGGTTGATCTTCTTTTCAACAGATTGGCTATGTATCCCAGTCATGAATGAGGTAGTGGGTTAGTGCTGTGGATGAGACAGCCCAAGGTCAGCAGAACCCTGTCCTTGCCTTTTGGGAAGCCACAATAAGGAAGAGCTTTGTGGTATAGAATGAGATGCTGGCAGTTGCACCTTGTGTCCAGGACGGAAGCTTGGATGAGAACCTGAAAATTGTTGACATGTATATGTCTCCCACTGGATTATATGATACTTGGGACAGAGGCTAAAACTTTAGTGAATGAGCTTCTCTTCCTCCCCCCCCCCCTTAAATTTGGTTCCTCATTCAGAATCCTCCAAGGAGAAGCATATACGGTAGCAAGCATTGGGGAAACCCTTCCTCTCAAAGATTCAGATGCAATGTGTAAGTTTTGCTAATACAAGTCTGACTGGTTGGGTTCAGCCATCCAATTGCCTGCCTGGTCCCCTAAGACCATGTGCTATACTTGAATAGTACAGTGTTTGGAAACCTACCAAACAACTGTCCTCACAACTGCTCTGATGAGCCAGACAGACTTGACCAAAGTTAAAAGAGGTGGAAAGAAAGATTCCTTTGTTTTTCAACAAACAGCTACTGTGCCAGGTACTATGCCAGGTACATGTGACGCCAAACACCAAGCAGCCACATTCACTGATTTCAAGTTTTTCTGGCCCACTGCAGGAGATTAAGTACAGATTTGTTTTGATTTCAAGCTCCTCCTTCCTTTCTACAATTCTTTAAAATCTGAAGAGAGATGCCGAGCTCTTTGACTATGTTTTCCTTTCTTCTCATTTTGGCTCCTTTTACATTTCCTATCCCTTTCTCCAAATTTCTGGTATCATCCTTGAAAAGACACAAATAAAGTCTAGAGGCAGAAGGTGGCCAATGTTGGTTCATGGGTCACTATCAATCAAGGACAGGATTCTATGAGATTCTCTTATTCTCTTTTCTTATGGTCATTGCCTCGCGTTATAAAATGGCTGCAGGAACTCCAGGCATCTTCTCTACAGGACACAGGAAGAAAACAGAGAGATAAAAGCTGATGGTCCTATCCAACTGAATCTGACTCAATATAGAATGGAAAAGCTTTTCTGTCATACAGGTTTCAGCTTGTATCTAATTATCCAGAACACTGGCACATAGCTACTTCTAGCCAGAAGATGGCATAAAGGAAAGGGTTATGGATGGGGTAAGTTAGCTAAGCAGTCCATATGGAGAATATCATTGAAGAAATGGATATTCATAAGGTCATTATGAAATTTAGGTGCTATAGATTTATAAGAAGTGCTTAAAATCAGGAGCTGGGAAAACTACAAATGAGTTATATTGCCTTGAGTACTTTCCATATATCATCAAAATTAATCATTTCATCAACTCTATGGGATGAATTTAATTATTAGCACTATTTCATAGACACAGAAACTTGAGTACAAAGAAGTAAAGTGACTAATCCAAGGTCATTAACCAGGAAGGGTGGAGTCAGATCCTTATCCTAGATCTTTAAAAAACATTTATTTACCTAGTTCTCTCTCTCTCTCTCTCTCTTTTTAGAAAAAGATTCTATTTATTTATCTGACAGAGAGAGACACAGGGAGAGAGAGAACACAAGCAGGGTGAATGGGAGAGGGAGAAACAGGTTTCCTGCCAAGTAGGGAGCATAATGTGGGGCTCGATCTCAGGACCCTGAGATCATGACCTGAGCCGAAGGTAGATGCTTAACGACTGAGCCACCCAGGCGCCCCTAGTTCTCTTTTTTGGCTCTGATCTTGAGCACAAACATGTGATAAAATTCAATGAAGCATGAAGTGTATATACACACACCAAGCATTGGTGGGAAATCATAGTAAGCACATTTCCAGAGGAAGTAAGCTTTAAACCAAGAATTCTGGGAGAGTTGAAAGGCCAAGTCATCCATTCATTCAGGGATCCATGGACTTACTAGACCCATCTCTGGACTGCGGATATAGATGAGAAAGACCCAGCTCTTTTTTTGCATGTGGCTCCTTGTCCAAACATAGAAATGGACAAGTGGCCATGCAATGGACGACATTCTGCAAAAGTGGATGTACAAGGCACTATGTGAGTCCGCTGAGGCTTCCTTCACTCTGGTCCTTCTGAAAGCAGAGCCTGGAGTAAGGATCAAAGAAAAGATTCTTTGGGATGTGTAAGCTGAGGGATAAGTGTGAGGGAGAAAGGGAAGTGAAGCAAGGAAAACAGTAATATGAAGCATTGCAGGCCTATGCTGGCCAATGCTCCACCTTGAGCCTCACACAGCCATTGCCAACTGTGCTCAGCTGAGTAATGGCCCCCATCCTAATCCCCAGAATCTATGAATATGTTATCTGACACAACACAAGTGATTTTACAAATATGATTAAGTCAAGGATCTTGTGATGGGGAGAATATCATGGATTATGTAGGTGGGTCCAGGGGAATCCCAAGAGTCTTAATGAGAGAGGCAATGGGGGTCTGAGCCAGAGAAGGCGATGCAGCAACGGAAGTGCAGAAATCAGAGTGCGGTGGGGCCATGAGACAGGAAATGCAGGTAGCCTCAAGAAGCTGAAAAAGGAAAGGCATGGATTCTCCTCAGGGGAAAAGAGGAGGAATTCAGAAGGAATGCAGCCCTGTCAACTCATTTTATACTTTTGACCTCCAGATCTGTTCGGGAATATATTTGTGTGGCTTTAAGAAACTACGTGGTAATCTGTTACAGCAGCCATAGTAATCTGATACACAGGTCTCTTAGCAGATGTGTTCACTTGGGACCCAAGAGTTTTCTAGAATTTTATGGAAAGGAACTCATGAAGTTCGGGAACATATCTGTCCAGTTGCTTCCAAACGTTTCTTAATCTTACTAATCAAAGTTCACATCCTGGGTTGCTAACTCCCCACCCTTCCAGTTTTCTCCTTCCAGCCCCTTGGCAGCTGCTAGGAATAAATATCTCATACCGCAAAGCTCATGCTCATCGGTGTAGACAAGGAGTTGACTAAGAGGGCGAAGACCCTAAGACCCTAAGAAGCAGCCCAAGTAGAAAGTACCAAGGTTATGTCCGATACTGATGGCGACTAACTGCTTGGGGAGAAAATCATCCAAATACTTATCCAGCTCCTTCTATAGACTGGTGTCATTTCTTGGAAGCACGTTTTACTTCTGCCTGCCTAGCATCCAATCTCCAGTTCTCTGAGTAATTTACTGTACCCTATTTCTTTGGCAAACTACTCTTTCTAATCCCAAGCTACTTTCTAATCCCAAACTCCTCTTTCTAATCCATGTCCCAAAGCGGACTGACTCTCCCATTTATTCCAGGAGGCATGGTACAGACTTGGCCAATCGGAGGACTGAACTTCCTCACCACAGCAGCTGGCTCTTGAATGGGCATGGTCCCGAGCCTGGCCAGTCAGTTTACTGCGTCTCACTGACCACAGCAATTGGGTCAGGGAAGTACTCATGGCCCACTCAGTTCAGTGGGCCTCAGTTCTGCAACAATTCCCAATGTTAGAACCATTGGGAATACATCATCTGATGTATTTACCCCACTGATCCTGGAATTGAGAGCATGTCACCCTGGGATTTCTAAGGGCCACGATGTAGGCAAGTAGCCAGCATGAAGTGAAGGAAAGGGTCACTCTAAGACACAGTTGGCTTTCTTGACCCAAACATGCCTGAAGTTGAATGGCATTCATATGTATTAATCCAATACATTTCCCTTTTTAACTCAAGTCAGTTTCGGGGGTGGGGGGGGGTGCTGTGTCTTTTGAAAGATTCCCAATACAATACTTCCTCAGGGACACATTTTCATTTGCTGCCAGCAAGAAGCCCTCTTGTGGATTTAGAGGCTTCCAGAGACGGGAGCAGTTAGGAAAGCCGGAGGCATGTCAGAGAAAGGCAGCAGTGCAGAACTTCTTGAGAACTCATAAGTCCTAAAGGAAAATCCCAGCTGTACCTTAACACAGTATCTGCTGTGCCTGGACCCTCTGGTACTGAGTACCCCCCACCATCGCCCTGGCCATAGCCACGTCGACAGGTATCCTTGTGAAGCTGTTCTTTATCCAGTCATACCCCTTCTTACAGAACAGGAAAGTAGCATAAAATCCATCTCTTGGGATGTAAACAACTCGACTGCAGATGGGAGGGATGTCTGACCTGCTTGCACTATCCAGCCCCCTCTGAAATGATTCTAGTGATTAGACATGGCCAATTCTAGCCTCTGTGAAACAGGAAATTGCTGCAATTGCTAACAATAGGTCTAATCCAGGCTGGATCCAACATGCCAGCAGTCCCAAGCATGAAGGCATCTTCCAACTCCATGGCCTCCATTCCAAAACCAGGACACACTTCTCAGAAATGAAGAAAAGGCTATTTTCAAGGCAGTAATTGCATAATATAAGGAATGTGACAAAAGGGAGACCCTCGAGCTCCATTACTTTGAAGGGTCTGTCAGTGTTTTCATTACAGTCCATTTTCTGCAGTGATTTATCTTCAGCTGTGAAGTTGGGCTGACAGCTGGGGCTTAGCACCCACAGGCCCAGCCCAGGGGGATTGTACGGAGTTTAATTTAGTTAGAATTGTGGGGTCAGCTCCGTGCTGAGGACTTGCAGACTAGGAATTAAGTCCAAGTTTGGGTTCTCTGGCACTTTTCTGGTAGTTCTTGTTTGGAGCATCCTCACTACCTCACCTGTAAATTGTGCTTTCCTGACAGGATGAACTACCCAAGGCCAAAATCAAAAGCAGAAGAGTCATTTTTTATACTTTTCTAACAGGGTTTTTTTTTTTTTTTTTTTTTTTTTTTTTTTTTAGAGGGGGGATGTATAGTTGAAATCCATGAATATAGTTCATGCTTCTTTTCATATATAAAAAAAGTATTACTTAAACTTAGATAATCATCTCAAAGTTATCGCCTATCTTCTCTCTTCATATGGTCCTCACAAGACCCCTGTTTCCAGGGAAGGTGGGCTGTGATCTGCAGTGCCCCCCAGGGGGCTAGCCCTGGCTGTCCCTACAAGGCACACTGGAGCTAGGACTGTCTGCCTGTGACATTACCCTGGCTTGGGCTACAGAGGCTACATCCTTGTGCCCTATATGAGTTTCCTATAGGTCTTATGGGCTAAAATGGAAGTGTTGGCACAGTTACCCTCCTTCTTAGAGGCACTTGGGGCAAATCTGTGTCCTTATCTTTTCCATCTTCTAGAGATGCCTGCATCCCTTAGCTTGTAGCCCTTCTCCCATCTTCAAAAGGCATCCTTCCAACCCCTGCCCCTAATATCACACCTCTTCTCTCTCTGATTCTACCACCGTACCGCCTTCTCTGACTCTGACACTCCTGCCTCCCTCTTACAAGACCCTGGTGCTTACATTTAGGATCCATCCAGAACATCCAGGATCATCTCTCCATCTAAATTCCTTAATCAATTAATAATCTGCAAAGTCACTTTTGTCACGTCAGGCAACAGATTTGCAGACTCTGAACATGGATGTCTTGAGGGCGCCATTACTCAGCCTGCCCACGTCCCCTCAATTACTCACTGTTTGTGGGTATTCCAGCTGAAGCAATCCCTGAAGGGGAATGACAGCTGAAGGCCATCTGCTGACCATACAGCCCACGCCATGAGTCCTTCCTGAAAGGGGATTTGGGGGGAATCTCTATGTCCCATCACACATCCCCAGAGAATTCAGGTTCAACCCAGCCCAGCCCCCCAACTTTTTTGTCTTTAAAGATTACATTTCCCCAGCTTTGAATCCCAGCTATAAACTCTCAGACTCCGTTACCAGGGTCTGCTTTCATCTCTCTCTCCTGTGAATCATAATACCCTGCTTTTATATTTATGACCAACTGTTTAAAGCACCTCTTGAGCGTCTGACCACAGCTCAATCGTCCATTATTGCAATAATCATCTGTCTCTTTGTATTCAGAGAGCAACACAAATTAGGAAATGTGAAGACTGCTTTTGGCATTGAGCAGTTGTGTTTTGGGGGGGGCATTTCTCCCCCTGCTGTAAATGTGTTACACAGAAGCATATTTCTATCCATCTGCAGCCCTGCCATATTGCAGGTAACTGTGAACAAAACAAGCAATAAAACTGAAAAGGGGCTGTTGCTTTTTCCTACACATTGACTCAGTTACCTGTGGCAAAGGCTCCTCTTTCTAAGACCATTCCTTACTCCCAAGAAGCACCTGTGACCTAGGGACCCATGGGAAAGCCAAGAAGGGACTTCAGAAACAGCTGGGAAGTGCTTTTTAAAAAGTCATAAACTCAGACCATCTCCTTTGATCCCGTCTTCTGAATGATCTACTTTCTAGGATATGCTTCTTGCAGAATGAATGCTAAACACCAATCTGCTCATTACAGTGGATGCTGAAGTGCTAACCCATCACTCTATGTGACTCTGGAGGGGCTGTCAGTAGATAGACCCTTACCTCCCCTAACTCAGCAGGGAATATTGACTGCCAGAGGCTTGAGAGTCTGGGAGCTGTTGATAGAGCCAACAAAGCATTCTTTCTCTCCCTCTCTCTCTCTCTCCTCCTCCTCTCCCTCCGCCCACCCTCAATTTGCTGAGCTGCCAGAATATAAGTTTGGGGCATCTGGTGGCCATGATACCTGCCTGCTTAGGAGATGGAAAGGAGTGGAGCCCTGACACCTTCGTTGAGTCCCTGGATCCATTCATGCCTGAAGGCAGCCCCTAATCCTTTCCAGTTATATAAGCCAATATGTGCTTCCTTAAACCGAAGTTATTTTAATGGATTTCAACCCACTTATTATTAAACGTGACTTATTACCTTTTTTGCATCTTACTTTAGATGTTTCTTAGTAGCCTCAGACTCAACATGCTCCAAAATAAATCCAGCATAGCTTGCTGTTCCTACACCCACATCTCCTAACTTTGCTATTTCTCCCCCAAATATTTTCATTTTATGCATTCCCTAGCCCCCAGGTACGTATATATCCTTGAAACTTCTCT
Organism: Nasua narica; assembly: GCA_028533885.1. Lineage (NCBI taxonomy): Eukaryota > Metazoa > Chordata > Mammalia > Carnivora > Procyonidae > Nasua > Nasua narica. Next base: position 44,730,280 of record CM052803.1, on the reverse strand, counting down.
TTCCTTTAAGCCACTCACCCTTCTCATTGCCTTCCCTTTGTTCTGGTCTAGATGATTCTCCCCATGATACACACTAACCTCCTGCATCTACCATCACTCCCTGATGCCTCCTCCTAAATGTTCATTTCATCAGGCTTATCTCTTATGCAGAAGCTCTCTATGCCCCATGGAGTATAAGATAAGCCTCAAATGTCCTTGTTTGACATCCAAAGTGAGGATGTAGCCCATGTAAGCTTAGATTTTAGCGCCAAGTCAAAACTCAAGTCAGCTCTGTCATTCCATAGTTGTGTGACTTTGATCAAGTTACTAAACCCCTCTGACCCTAACATCCCCAGCTATAAAATGGAGAGAAGAGTACCCACCTCTTGTGGTTGTGGTGATATTTAAATTAGTTACTATATGTTAAATGCTAAGTATAGACACTAAGACAGACAAAAAAACTCAATCATTAATTCAACATTTACTGAACACCAACTATGTGCCAGTTACTGTTATTGTGACTCAAAACACACACACACACACACACACACACACACACACAGAAACAAAGTTTGGCTTCAAGCCCCATCTAATCAATGCCTTCATCCCTTCACTCAGCAAACCTAGGCCTGGGGCTTCCTGCACACAGCATAATGCTGGACACTGAGACACAGCAGTGAACAGAATGTGGTCCCTGACTTCAAAGAACTCTTGTCCAATAGGGAAGACAGATGACAGATATGTAAGCAGACAATTTCAAATACCATCAGACTCTTGGCACAGCCCATAACTGGAGCTTCTAAGAACCTGTTTCTAAAATTGTATGATATTCTAAAAAGTAAATTTCTTCTCTAGAAATAGAAACAAGAAGCCCTATAAAACCGAGTCAGAAGGGATAACTAAATTCCTCTTCCATTACCTAAGTCCCATTTCAGACAATATCCTTCCAGCATCTTTCCCAATGAGTTTCTTTTAAACCCAATGCCCAGGGGTTGATGGATATGGTCACTACAGCAATGACTCCACTGGGAGAGAAGCAGAGCCTGCAAAACAACTTTCAGGAGAGTAGCTTGTCCTTATAGTTCCCTTGCTGTTCCCTTCACCAGAACCAGTTCCTTCCAGCCTCCAGGGCATTAGTGATACTCACCAGGAAAGTAAGGTCAAGACCCAGGCAAGGCATCCCAGCCACTTTCAGCACAGCTTTGCCCTCTAGACCAACATGGGCTGAGAATTTCTATGGAAAGGTGACCGGAGAGAAAGATCTAGAAAGTGGAGCTCTGGGAAAGAAAGGAAAATTAAGGCAACTCATAGGAAGCTTCTAGAAGCATGAGAAGCCAGGAGTATAAAGCTAAAGCAGAGTTTCTTGACTTTGGCATAAAACATGTGAAGGTGCATCACTGCATCATTCTTTTTGCTGAGCAACACCCATAACCTTGACCCACCAGATGCCACTACACTCTCCTGCAGTTGTGACAACAAAAAAATGTGCCCAATCATTGCCCTGGAGCAAATGTACCCTGGGTGTCAAATCACCCCTGTTTGAGAAAAACTGGTCTAGAGCCAATGCCTCCCGGAGGGAAAGAAGTAGACTGAACTATAGAAAGGCTCAATACAGAGAGATTTGGGAGCAAAGGATGTTCTAGTACAACCAGCAATGTGAGAAGAATAAAGACAGATACAAATGTCAGCTCTAGGTCAAAAGATCTTAGAAAGGGGGACTTCCCTGAATGGAGGCATGTTCTCTTCAGTGACTCGGTGTGAATATTCAGAAAGAGAAGGAATCTCATGCATATAGGAACCAGGCTTGAAGCACCACCTATCTTTTCTGATCCTAGAGATGGTCTGTGGCTTTGAGCCACTCATTTCCTCTCTCTAGGTTGTTGGACAGGTTCTTTGCCAAACGAAGGAGTTCTACTGCTCCGAGGACGGAACACAGTTGTTACATATTACTCCCTCCCCCAACTACTATGCCGGTGACAGACATCACTAACCAGATCCTACACTTTCCCCTTGAGGCTAAGCAAAGCCTCTGAATCCTGCTCCACACTGTGCTTCCTGAAGCTGCTGCTCCTCCACTAACTGTTGCTGCCAAGATATGTCAGCATTGTTCACGATTCTTAGAAAAGTCAGTGACTTGCAAACTATATTCTGGGGGCTTCCAGAGGACCCCTCCAGAGCTACCTTAGGGAAAAAAAGAACATAGCAAGTAAGTCTCCAGGTTTCCAAAACCCACTTCAGCCAGAGATTTTGTCTGCTTTACATAATGGACTTCTCATCAAAATTTATTTGAACAAAGTAATCCTTCAGCTAACACAGCAAAATTTCTTAGAGCCGCCATAACAAAGTACTACAAACTGAGGGGCTTAAACAACATAAATGTGTTGTTTCCGGCTAGAAGTCCAAGATCAAGGTGTTGTCAGGGTTGGTTCCTTCCGAGGCTTTGGGGAGAAACTTGTCCCAGCCCTCCCTCAGCATCTGGTGGTTTGTTGGTAATCTTTGGCATTTCTTGGCTGGTAAAAACATCACACCAATCTTTACCTTTTCTTTACCTGGCACTATCCCTGTCTACAGTTTTTCTGCATCCAAATTTCCCCTTTCTTAAAAAAAAAAAAAAAAGATTTTATTTACAGAGATTTTATTTAGAGAGAAAGAGAGGGAAAGCAGGGGGAGGAGCAGAGGGAATCCGAAGCAGGCTCACACTCAGGATGGAGCCCAACACAGGGCTTGATCTCACAACCCTGAGATCAGAATTTGAGCTAAAGTCAAATGTGGGACACTCAACTGACTGAGCATCTAGGCTCCTACCAAATTTCTCCTTTTTATAAGAACACCAGTCATACTAGATTAAGGCCGATAGGGTCATAGGGCTCACCCTGTGACCTCACTTTAATTTGGTTACCTCCATAAAGATCCTGTTTCCAAACAAGGTCATACTGTGAGGTAGAGGGGTTAGGGTTGCAAGATGTAAATTTAGAGGTAGACACAAACTAACCCCTAACACTCTATCCTCTGATTCCCCGAATTCATGACCTTCTGACATGAAAAATACATTCACCCCATCCCAGTATCCCCAAAATTCCAGATTCATTCCAGTATGAACTCTATGTCCAAAATCTCATCTAAATCAGGTAAGGGTAAGAATCTGGGTATGATTCATCCTAGAGCAAAATTCCTCTCCATCTGTGAACCTGTGAAGCCAGATAATGAGTTATTTTAAGCTTCCAAAACACAATGGTGGGACAGGCTCAGGATAGACAGTGTCCTGGGCAGGATCAAGTTTTCTCCCTGGAGTCTGGATATCCTGGCATCTGCCTTTATCAAGGCCTTCCTGTGAGTGGTTTCCTAGTGGGACCACACCCTTGTTTGGTGCTCTTTCAAACATCGCTCTTCCGGGAAATTCAGGTTCATAGTCTGTTTCCCACAAGCCAAATTAAAGGTCAAAAATTCCCAAGGCCCTGATAACATTAGACTCTTGAAAATCAAGCACATGGCCCATGACGAAGCTCAGAACATCATTCCTGATATGCTAGTAACTGGCTCCTCACTCCTTCCTTGCTTTGAAATTTCCGTCGAGGAAAAAGTAGCAAAAGAAACAAATTCCAAACGTTTTTTCTTCCTTACTGGCTCTACGGGGATCGGCTACAGGATGCACTCCATTCCATACGAAGTGACATGGAGATGTCCCCATAAGTTCTTGTGTTCCTGCTGGTTCCCCATGGATCCAATGATCCCATAAGTCGTTGCCTTGGAGCACAGTGTGAGGACAAAAGTCCTTTAAGATCAATGACTTTCAAAGATCAGAGACTCGAGAGCTTTTTGCTCCAGTTGGATAATGCACTGAGGATTTTAATCAACCTTCCCATGTGGATCTTATACACTGTGCAAGACCTCCACGCGCCCCACATAGGTGCTGCTGTTGACAAGGACCCCGTTAGGAGCCTGGGTGGTCTCGGCGCAGCGCCGGGACCCTGTTGGTATCACAGCAGCGGTTCCCGGAAGGACTGAAGTCAATGCTTATTTGTGCTCCAGCCAGATCTCTGGAAATTGGACATTTTCTGTTCTAAAGAAAATTCCCCCAGTTGCTCCGTGTGCTTCGGAATTAATATCGGTCTCAATGTAAATGTTGACTTTTACAGTGATCAAGAAGGGCACACAGGAGGAGAAATAGCCGTGGGCAGGTGTGAGGAAATGCCTCAGGGGTCCCCCCGCTCCCACTGCTCTGTGGGACAGGAGCCCAGTGAGATGGGGACTGAGTCACAAGTACTGATTTCTGCCTGAGACAGTGGCTGATCGTAATGAGCTCTAATTGACAGCTGGCTCTCAGCCTCCCTGGGCTCCTTCAGGCCTCCAAGCTGCAGGGCGCATTTACCGTCAGAGATGAGAGAGGAGAGCGCAGCCTGTGATGTCCACCAGGGACCAAGTCAGCAAGGCAGAGGGCATAGGATTAGGAAGCCAGGCTCTGGCAGCCCCGGGGGTTCTGATTTTAACCATTAGCATTGGCATCATGATGGACAAATCACTTCAATTCCCCCAGCCTCATTTTCTTTGTATGTAAAATGAGGGCAGTAGCTGGACGTACCTCCTGGCTTTGGTTTGGAGATCAAACGTGATAGTGTGCCCAGGCACTGTGCCCTGTAATGTGCTCTACAGGATATGCCCAACCAATAAGACCTTCTAGGTTTTAGGGAATCACCTCTGTGCATGCCCCCAGTCTGTAGCAATAAAAACAGCAACGTCAATACTTTTATTAAAATGACTTTCAGCAAGCACAGAAATGCATTTCTCAGTAACAGTGTTAACCCTAATGGTAACGATAATTATGAGGAAACAGCTAGCATGCCTTGATCCAGGCTCTATACTGAGCATTTTATAAGGCCTTCCTCACCTAACACTCACACCCAGGTACTTACGGTTGAAGAACGGGAGGCTCAGAGAAGTGAAGTAGCATGCACAAAGTAACAAAGTCAGACCTGGAGTCTAATCCAGACCCATCCGGCACCAGCGTCCATGCACCATATTGCACAAGAGAGAGGCAGCACATTATTTAGCTTCTCTTCACCTTAGCTTTAACTGGAGGTGAAAATTCATGTTTCAGAGGTGATTGTAGCGATCAAATTGGTATTGCATTTAAGGAAGATGCTTTGGGCACACAGATATCTGCCTAGAATGTTGGGTAATTGTTGCCAAACTCACCACCACAAGCCTTCTGTGTATCCCATGGAGACACTGTGATCCTGCAGCCAAGAAATTGATGGGAGCTATCAGGACTAGTCCACGCTAGACAGTCAAAGGAAAGAAGCAAGAGGATCCACATCCTAGACAAGCAAGGACATGTCAGTCCCAAGTAATCTGGGTTTTGGTACTAACCCAGAAAGATAATGTGGCAGCCACCACGGCTAGCCAAAGGTATTCATGTCCTCACCTCCTGTGATCATGTTATATTACATGGCAAAGGTGACTGTGAAGACATGATTAAATTAAGGATCTCAAGAGAGGGAGATTACCGTGGATCATCTGGGCAGGTACAATGTCATCACATGATCCTTATAAGAGGGAGGGTCTGAGTCAGAGGAGATGAGGCAACAGAAGCTGAAGTCAGACAGAGAGATGAAAATTTGAAGATGCTGGCTTTAAAGACAGAGAAAGGGGCTGTGAGCCAAAGAATGCAGGTCACTTAGAAGCTGAAAAGACAAGGAAAAAGATTTTGTCTTAGAATCTCCAGAAGGAACACAGTCCTGCTGACCCATTTTAGACTTCTGACTTCTGGAACAA
>CM052803.1:44669788-44724029 GCA_028533885.1 Nasua narica | reverse complement strand
TCTCTTTTCTCTGGTACCAATAAACAGATAAGCCTGGAGTTGGCGATGGCCATCTTTGATGTAACACAGAGATGTAACATGGAGATAGCTTGCAGGAAAATGATGCTGACCAGAGGTAGACACAAATACAGACACAGAAGACAGAAACACACAGAAATAGAGAGGGAGTATCCTCCAGGTATGTTGAGTCCCTTGATCCTACCCTTTTTCCCTCGACTTTATAGTTATAAGAGCCATAAATACCCTTTTTGCTCAAACTGTCTTGAGTTAGAATTCTGTTAATTGCAACCATATGATACTTGACTAACATGTTCAATGTTTCCATCATGATTTTGGACAGAAGGATTTGCTTGCCCCCAAATGGCATGGGCTGAGGCTTGAGAGTGAGAAGAGGAGGTGTGATTTCAGACAGCAGAGGGTTGTGTGGAAGAAGGAAAGAACTCACAATGTGCCAAGCACTATGCTATGTTTGTTATGCTTTTCATTTTTTCCCATTTGCTCTCATAACAATATGAGGATGGTGCTTTTTTATTATCCCCATTTTACAGAAGAGGAAGCTGGAGGACCGGTTAAGGATTTGCCAGAAGTCATACAACAGGTGGCAGGGTTGAAGTTTAAAACCAGATTCTTGGTCTCTACAGCTTGAGCTATTGACCGTTGAACAGAAATTCCCTAGGCAATTTTTCTTTCATAATTCTTTGCCTAGCTTAGCCCGAAACCATAGTGGAGTTGTAACGTGAGTCGAGGTTGGCCGGACTCCAGGGCAGAAACAGTTGAGCCGCAGGAGGAGAGTAGATGAAGGAGGTCTCTAAGTGGATGAGTGATAGGGTTAAAATAAAAGACAACACCCTCCCCCATGCTCTATCCCCTCCTGCTCAGGTCGTTATATTTTAATATTCTGAAAACCAAGAAGGAAAAAATTATCCAAAGAAATTAATTTTTTAAAAATAGAAATCATATTTTGCAACTTTGACAAAATTGTGATCTATACACACAGTTTTGAATTGTTAAATAATTTAGCAATAAATTTTGAAATGAGAATATATTACATACAACCACATCAACATTTTATGAAGCACATTGCAATTTATTTGTTATCAGTGCAATGTGTTTCAGCATATCTGTTTGTGATAGTCAAATATATCATTTTAATATTTCTTTTCACATGCAATATACATGAACCCACAGCATGTTGAGGCTGCCTCTAAGAATTTCTATTATTTCTTTCTTTTCCTTTTGTTTTCCTTTATCCCCCCTATGCTTCATGCTTCATTTACTATGCATTTATTTTTTATAGACTCTCCCCCATTTGACTGTAAAGAAAAAGCCCATGAAGGGATGGCTATGCACTGCACATTAGCTCTTAGATCTCCATGGTGCCTGGCATGTAGAAGGTGCTCAATAAAGTCAGTTAAGTGAATATGTTATATAATAATTCAGTTTATTTCAAGTTATAAGGAAAGCCAAACAAGATATGAGTAAGTTTTAAACTAACTTTATTAATTGAGTTAATATATACCCAAGCAATTTTATAATTTATAAATATACAGCTTGATGGATTATCACAAATTAAACACACTTTTATAACCGCTGAGATTAAAAAAATGACTCATTACTAGCTTCCTATTGCCCTGCACCTTATCTTCTCCATATGACCACTATTTTGAGTTCTGTTTAATAAATCAATATTGTCTGTTCTTTAGCCTAATATGATTGAAATCATATGATATATTTTTTCACATCTGGCATTTTTTTTTAACTCCATATCATATTTTGGGAAATTTACTTATATAGTTCAGTGTAGCAATAATTCATTCCCTTTTATTATATAGAATTCTATTGTAGGAATATACCATAAATTACTTATTTATTCTACAATTGACGGACTTTGGGTGGTTTCTAGTTTTTGTTTTTTTTTTTTTTTACCTATTATGAATAATGCCACTGCGATTATTTTTGTACATTTATTTTTTGTGCACGTGGCTATTCATTTCTGCTGGGTTTGTACATAGGACTAAAATTTTGGGGTCACTGGGCATACATATTTTCAGCTTTGGCAGATACTGCCAAACAGCTTTCAAAGCAGTTGTACCAATTCATGTTGTCAATGCCCTGCAGTGGGAGACCACCAGGAATACACATGTAGTCAAATAAAATTCGGTTCATTGATTTGCTGCAAGAGGGGAGAAGGCACACCATGAGGACTGTGGAGTATATCAGAAAACAAATATTAGAGTCAGGGTGTAAAAGCACCTGGTTTCAGGGGTCCCAAACCTGGTCCAGCCACTCACCACTGACAAAATCAAAGGCAGGGAGACTAGTGGAGGTGAAACAAGAAGAGGATATGTTTCCATGAGGCCAACCCTGGGAAGACAGCAGACTAGTGTCTCAAAGATTGGCTCCGAAGTGCCAGAAATACTCCGGGTGTATATAAGGAAAACGTGGGGCAAAGGTGGGTGGGTATGCGCAGGTAGGCAGGGGGAGTCAAAGTGATCATTGTCTTAGTCGGTCACCAGTGGGGTCTTGCTGGCTCAGGGAAGTCCTTATTGCCTGAGTAGGTAGTTTCCCTTCCCATCAGAAGAGACTTTGCCCACAGGGCCTTCCCCTGGGACAAGAGACAAGCTGGGAGGAAGAACCCAACTAGCAAGTTTGGGGTCACAATGGAGGCAGTCAGTGTCCTGTTTCAGGAGGACCGAGGAGATAGGAACTCGAATCCTCTTCTGGTTACCATGGCTATACCGCAGACATCCCCAGTGTAAGAGCTGTAAAAGCACACTGGTTTATTGTGCTCACACATTCAGTGGAGCAGGAATCTGGAGTAGCCTCAGCATGGCTGCTGCTTCTCTGCTCCACTGTATCTGCCTCCATGGACGGGGCCTTGTCAGGGAAGGCTTAAACCCCAGAGGTGACTGCACAGCTGGGGTTACCTGAAGCCTCGGTCACACGCATGTCTGGGGCTTGATGCTGGCTTCTGGCTAGGCCTGCAGCTCTCGGTTGGGACACCTTGCATAACCTCTCCGTGTGGTCATTCTGCGAGATCCAGGGGGGCTTGCTTGCAGCATGATGGCTGGTTCCAGAACCAAGCTTCTTAGAAGCCGATGGAAGCTATTTCACCCTTGTGGCCAATGCTGGAGGAAATAATAGAGTATACATATAGGCCTCTGTTCTGGTTCCTGGCACAGAGCTTCCAAACCCCTTGTCATCTCCTAGGTGATAAGAGCACTAGGAATATTTTTTGTTCTAATGTTTGGTCTTTCACACACGTGCCCAACCCAGAGCTCCAAATTTCTTGGAATTTCCTGGGTGGTAGGAGTGTCTTTTGTTCTAATGAGGCAATGGTTGGTGGGCTTCTAGATTGGGGCTGTCAGTAGAAAGACCAAACCATAATTAAAAGCTTGGAAATTTCAACCTCTACTCTCGAGGAAGGGGAGAAGGGCTAGAAATTGAGCTAATGATCAATCATGCTTATGTGATGAGGTCTCCATAAAAATTCAAAAAGCCTGGGGATTTGGGGAGCTTCTGGGTCATTGAACAGGTGGAGATGCGGGGAGAGTGGTGCTCTTGGAGAGAGCTTAGAAGCTTGACGCCCCTTCTCACATACTTTGCCCTATGTATCTCCTCCATCTGGATGTTCATCTGTAGCCTTTATCATATTCTTTTATAATAAACTGGTGAACATTTTTCCCTCGATTCTGTGAGCCATTCTAGTAAATTGTGGAACCCAAAGAGAGGGTTGTGGGAACCTCGATTTATACCTAGTCAGAAGTAGAGGTGACAAACTGGGACTTGAGATTGCCATCTGAAGTGTGTGTTTATTGGGGAGAGGATGCAGTCTTGTGGGACTGAGCCCTTAGCTTATGGAGTCCGATGCCAAGTTCAGACAGATAATGTTAGAATTAAATTGAATTGTAGGACACCCAGCTGATGTCCCAGAGAATTGCTTGGTTGGGAAAAATGCCACACACATTTGATAACCAGAAGTATCAAAAGTGAAGTATGGTGTGAATAGTAAAGGAGAAACACACAGGAGGTGTGTTTTTTCCTACACAGGTGCAATCACATACCATCCTGTCACCACAGTCACAGACCCATCCACGTTCAAGGGAAGAGGATTTAGTCTCTGTCACTCAGTGGGAGGGATGTCAAGGTCATTTAGCAAAAGGATTGTGTAGGATAGGATGAATTTTCATGGTCAGGTTTGGAAAATATAATCTGCTACAAGTCCTAAATCCATCACATATTGTCTATGTGTTTCTGGAAATTCCTTAAGCCTCTCCATATCTTACTTTTATCAACTATAAATAAGATGGAGGGAAAAACACTTTTTAAAGGACTTTATTAACAGGTGAATATGGTAGGTGGTATAACATCACTGACCTGTAATCACTTAAGAGTCTCTAGAGCTGCAAGGCTGTGGATCTTCATAGTTGCTTGGTTTATGCTCCTTCTGCGTTCCTTGCTCGTCTGTGCATAATGTAGTGCAACATTCTGGAGCTGAGGACAACATCTGGCACCTAGTAGACCTTAAACAAATATACATTGAGGGAATGGACCCAGATGATCCCAAACTTTTCTTGCCTTCCCATTATGCTGACATGAAATCCATACTCAATGTTCTGCCCTTACCTGCGTGTCTGGCTCCCACTGACTCGTGTACCGCAATCCACTGTCACCCTTCCCCCTACTCATCTCCCTCCATTCATACTGTTCTTTCTGCCTCATTGACTGTGTCAAGTCTTCCCTTACTTTACTTCCATCTTTTTGGAATAGTTCCCTTTCCTTGCTGTTTTTTTCCTTTCCCTAATTTTCTCATCTTTGAGTCTTTACTTAAATACATGTTCTCTTTAAAAATCTTCTCTTGACTTCTCAGACTAGACTACATCTCTTGAGGCATCCAGTCATCTCCTTCTTAGCAGAGTCCTTATCTCAGTAGAGATCAAGTAGTTATTTGCTTGAGGTGTGTCTGCCCCCATTAGACTACAAGCTCTTCTCCATTACTGTATCATCCAGGCCCAGCCCAAAGTAGGAGCTCAGTAATACTGGTTGAATGAATGTGCAGACAGTCCTTTAAGTTCGTTTAATACAATATTTGAAGAACCTGAATGCCCACTTGCTTACATGGGCCAGAGGGACGAGAACATTTTCATTAGTTGTTTTATTAGCTTTGTCTGTGTATCTGTATTGGGTAGACACAAGCATAGGTCCTACGTGACCCAGTTCACCATTAACTCCCTGACCTCATCTCCTGTTTCTTTCCCCTGATCCACCTGATCCTAGCTGCACACACTGCTTCATTTTCCTGGAATTATCTTTCCTTAGATATCATCATGGCATGCACACTGCCCAGGTCTTTCCTTGAATGTTATCTTTTTAATGAGGACTCCCAATGCCATATTTTACAAACTGCCTACTCCACTCCCAGGAACCTCTATCCACCTTCCCTGCTTTGTTTTTCTCCATTCCCCTTTTAACCATCTGACATAATATGTATATATGTGTACTGTCTGTCTCCTCCTGGTAGGACATGAACTCCATGAAGACAGGACTTTTTGTTTGGTTTGTTTCCTGCTGGATACCAGTTACCCAGCGAATATCTATTGATTAAAGGAAGGAAGGAAGGAAGGAGTGAATGAATAGGTAGGAATAGAACCAGGCTGGTCATGTGTTACTGATCTAATGTGGAATTCAAGGTCCAATGTGGAGTTTATAGACACCACTTGGAAGCTCTTCTGGGACATTAGTCATGACTGTATTCTGAGATTTTTTTTTTAAAGATTTTATTTATTTATTTATTTACTTACTTACTTATTTATTTATTTATTCATTCATTCATTCATTCATTTATTTGACAGAAAGGTAGAGAGAGCACAAGTAGGCAGAGCGGCAGGCAGAGGAAGAGGGAGAAGCAGGCTTCCTGCTGAGCAAGGAGCCCGATGTGGGGCTCAATCCCAGGACTCTGGGATCATGACCTGAGCCGAAGGCAGCCGCTTAACCAATTGAGCCACCCAGACACCCAGCCACCCTGTATTCTGAGATTTAAGCCATATCAACACATAACGGTTCTGAACAACTGGAAAAGAGGAGATGTTTTCTAAGCTATAAGACTTCTCAGCAATCTGATTGAATGAATGAACACATCTAATAAAAACCATATGGGTCAAAAGGGATTTTAATGTGTTCACAAAAGCAGAGAGAAAGGATAATCTTGAAGGCAGTTTTTGGTAATGGACATCCAGACTCTTCCCAGGGGAAAAGGACATTACCAACCAACTTGGATTATTCTAGTCCCATTGGCAAGGGCCATCCCTTATATAGATGGTTGAAGGAAGTAGTCCGTGAACTTTGGTCCATTGGCAAGGCCATCTTCAGAGTATATAGACTGTATCAGGTTATCTCATGTGATGCTCCTACAAATTCAGTGCCTTTTGATTCCACTAAACTTTAAGGTAAAATAGATGTGCTTCTTCTTTGTACACTGGGCTCTATGAAGAGAGTGGATTAATTGGGAGAACTTTTAAAAGTTCCTATGCCAGTCATTTATCATTTTGCATTAATAAGTTGACATTTCAGTTTTATAACAAGTCTCATGAGCTTTAGTAATATCATTCCATATCTGAAGAAGGAACTGATCTTTTTATTGCTGGAAAAGTCAGCTTTCTGAGTCCCTACGACTGAGGGGTCAGCCCTTGGAAGCTAGTAAATTTACCAAGGAAATTAATTCTACTATGTGAGGCCTTTTGAGACATAAACCACTGGCCTATTTTTTAGTGGTTGACCTGCATCTGCATTTGGGAGCCTGTGGTAATGTTTCTAGAAGTTTCTTCTGTGTGGAATGTCTGATTTCCATCTGCAGTCCTACTGGGCTCCCTTGTCAGCTAATCCTCATGAGTGTTTATGGTTTTAGTCTTATGTATCATCAGGCAAGTAACAATTTTTGTAGTTGTATCTTAGAGAAGCCCTAAGATGTTTATTTTTAAATTAAAACTTTTTTTTTGTTAAGATTCATTCATTTTAGGCAAAGAGAGAGAGCATGAGCAAGCAGGGGGAGGGGCAGAGGGAGAGCAAGAGAGAGAATCCCAAGCCGACTCTACAGTAAGCATGGAGACCAACATGGGGTTCAATCCCAGGACCCTGAGAACATGACCTGAGCCAATATCAAGAGTTGGACGCCTAGCTGAGCCACCTAGGTGCCTAGGGAAGCTCCCAGATGTATAGGCCTTAGGTTAACTACTTCCCCTGACTCACTGACCTCTATGTAATATTTTTAATTTGTCCCTTGACAACTTTATCTTTAGATTTCTAATTTCCTTATCAGATGCAAAGCTATAGTAAAAAAAAAAAAGTTTTACGTTAGTTATAGTCTAAACTGGAAACTGTGACGAAGCTGCCATTTTTAATTAGCAATGCATGGGAAATATGGCTTCTGATTCTATTCCTCTCACTTTTTCTTTTTATTTATTTATTTAAAAAAATATTTGATTTATTTATTTGACAGTGAGAGATCACAAGTAGACAGAGAGGCAGGCAGAGAGAGCGGAGGAAGCAGGCTCCCTGCCGAGTAGAGACCCCGATGTGGGGCTCGATCCCAGAACCCGGAAATCGTGACCTGAGCCGAAGGCAGAGGCTTTGACCCACTGAGCCACCCAGGCGCCCCTCCCTCTCACTTTTTCTTGAAATCAGCTCTAGATGGGGGCTTTCCTCTTACTTCACAGCTGGGAATTCTAGGATTCTTTTTATTGCCCTCTGTGTATTTCTCCATAACAAGTACTGGTCATGACACCTTGCTGAATGGCCCAGGCAGGGAAAAGGGTATTTGGATTTGGGTGTTCAGAACCATAAAGCCCTGCAATATTTGGGCGTTAAGAACCCAGATATGCACTCATTTGACTGCTTAGGGGAGGTAAAGACCTTGTTCAGTAGACTCAGTGGGGGAACTGAGCATCCCAAGATATATACCTACCATTTGGGGACTTTTTAACACTTGACTTCACTTTAAAAGTTGTTCATTAAGAAGGTGCTGCTGCCATCTCTATACACACAGTTTTTTAAATTAACATATAATGTATTATTTGCCCCAGGGTACATGTCTGTGAATCATCAGGCTTATACATTTCACAGTACTTACCATAGCACATACCCTCCCCGATGTCCATAACCCAGCCACCCTATCCCTACCCCCCCTACCTCCCAGCCACCCTCAGTTTGTTTCATGAGTTTAGGAGTCTCTTATGGTTTGTCTCCTTCCCGATCCCATCTTATTTCATTTCCCTCCCCCACCCCCCCCATAACCCCCAACCCTGCCTCTCAAAACTTCATATCAGAGAGATCATGTGATAATTGTCTTTCTCTGACTGACTTATTCTGGTTAGCATAATACCCTCTAGTCCCATACATGTCGTTGCAAATGGCAGGATTTCGTTTCTCTTGATGGCTGCATAGTATTCCATTTATACACACAATTTTTAAGGCAGGCATAGGGAGAGTTAAGTTTTATTTAACAGTCCACCTAGAAAACAAACGGTTAGATGATGTATCATTTAAAGTGCATCCAGCTGCAAGTAACAAAATACCCAGTGAATTGTGGCTTAAATAATAAAGGTATCTACATATATCACATAATAAGTGGGTTTAGCAGCTCAGTGAGGCTAGAGTGGGGGTTAGTGTTTCTGAGATTATTTTTGGCTTTTACTTCATGGGGAAAAATGGTTGTCATTGCTCCAAGCATCAGTCTCTACATTCTGAGCAGAAAGGAAGGGAAAGAAGAGGACTTTTTACTTTTGAGCCTCTATTGCTTTATCAGCAAAGAAAAGCTTTCTAGCAGACATTTTTTGATGTCTCATTGTACAGAAATGGTTACGTTCCCACATGTAGGCCAATTGCTGGTGAAGGGGAAGGAATTTCCATGGTAGTTTAGACCAGCCTGAAGCTCAAATGTGGCCCTTAATGTCTTTCATGAGATGAAATTTCTGCTCTCTTCAATAATATAGGAGTTACTAGCTGAGTGAGTAGAAATGAAAATTTCTTCTGTAAGTATACTTTGATTAGTTATATGAACAAATTAAAACAATTATTCTTAAATGTGTAGGGATAAATGTCAAAGATTCTTCATAGCGGAGGGGGGAAAAGGAGAGAGTGGGTGGGTGAGTGGGATGCTGGGATGGATAGGTATCCAGGTAAAAGTTCAGCATCGATTGCCCTGTCTCTAGAAAGTTCCTGCCATGTTTCCTCCAGTTAGCCTGCATCTAGGGTATAAGATACTTGGAAACTTCAGCCTCTACAAGTCACACGGTGTAACTATCACTTGTCACAGATGACTGCTCCTCGCTGACTTGCTGTCCACCAAAGCCGAACCACTCCGTAAGGTTATTGCCTATTGTTAGGTTACTGAAGCATGAGCCATCAACTTCCAGAAACCCCTTGACTGCGTTCAGGAAGGCGTCCTGCAGACAAATGTGATGCCTGGGGAATCCCAGGCTGAAATCATTTCTGTTGAATTAAACTAGAACATTAGGTGCTGAGCAGAGTTTGACAGAATGAGGAACAATCACATTTTCTGGAAGAACATGAAAAATCATGGAAAAATCATCAGATAAGCTGGGGAAAATAACAAAATTACATAGGTATGAAGAAGAGTGCTTGCCTAGAGAGGCTGAAAAACACAGATCTCCTGGATGGGACAGGGTCACTCTGGAGGCAGAGCGATGATGACAATAAAGGGAGAGGATCGAGGAGGGAGGCATGGCCAACTTGCAAAAATTTGGTTTAGTTGTTTGTACTGAGGAAGTGCTTGACAACAACACGTTTAAAATGAAGGTGTTGATGTGAAGATCTGCTCAGGTTCATTCTCTCAGTCTGGAGCCATTTCTGAAGGAGCTAAATAAAAAACAGCAATTAATTGACACACATTGTATGTAAAGTTAGTGTAATGCCAGATGGAAAGAGTCACGTCTACAATCCTAGTGGAAAGAATGTTGTTCAGGGAGCATTGATACTGTACTGTGAGCACAGTGGATTCCTTATCTCATTTAATTTTTACAATCACCCTCTGAAGCAGGTGCTTTTATTATCTCCATTTGACGGGTCAAAAAAACTGTAGTTTAAAAAGGCTTAACTGTTAAGTGGAAAGGTCAGGATGTGGATGCAAACCGTCTGAATCCAAAATCTGCATTCCTAACCTTTACTCTGTACTGTCAGCTGAAATTAAAAATACTGAAGTGATAACAAAGAAATTAGAACTCTGATTGGATTAACTGAATACAAGGGTTTGTGTGCTCCCTAGAACTAAAATGATGTGGATTTAGGAATATGTATATGGACTTTTTCCATTGTAAGTGACAGATTCCAGCCTATACTGGATCAAACAAACAAACAAAAGGAATATATTGACTCCCGTGGTAGGCTTCATAGCAGCACCCCAAAGTATCCACATCTGCATCCCCAGAACCCATGAACATGTCACCTTAAAAGGCAAAAAGAGCTTTGTAGTCCTGGTTAAATTAAGGATTTTGAGATGAGGAGATTATTTTGGATCATCTAGGGGTAGGGGAGCAATGTCATCCCAAGGGTCCTTTTAAGGGAAGGATGGAGGTTTAACTGCAGAAGTAGGAGATAGGAGGATGGATGCAAAAGGAGATATGAGGAAGCAGCCAGAGTCGAGAAATTCAGGTGGCCTCCAGAAGCTAGAAATGGCAAGAAAATGAATTTTCTCCTGAAGCCTCCAGAAAGAACACAGCCCTGTCGACACCTTGATTTTAGATTTATAACCTTCAGAAAAGTAAAAGAATAAATAAATATGTGTTGTTTTCAGTCACAAACTTTGTGGTAATCTTTGACAGCAGCCATAGGAAACTAGCACAACTCCGGTACCTAAAAAGTCTAGGGAAGCATTGGCTTCAGGCATGGCTGGGTCCAGGTACTCTAATGGGGTGGCCATAAAGCTGTCTCTCTCCATGCTCTAACTCTGTTTTCTTCTGTGAAGGCCTTGTTCACAGGCTAACTTTCCCTAAGTTGCAGCCAATCAGTGACCAAAGACTTCCACTTGGTCACTTTAGCAATCCCGGTAGGGCAAAGAACACCCTTTTCCAAATAATATCAGCAAATGTACCAAGGGTGACATGCATGGGCTTGGCTTGTATCTGAATCCAACACCCTGATTCTAAGTAGCTTGGGTCACTGACCGCCCCCCACCCCCCCAAGAAGCAGGGGAATCAACCTCAGGGACTTGCCAGGAGGAAGCTGCTTGCTTCCCAAAGTGAAGTTCAGCTAGGTAGGCAAAAGCACTAAGTGTCTAGGACTGGTTGTGAGGCAGAGGCACTGGGACACGGACTCTTGTTGGTTTTAAGGAAAACCCAGAGAGACAGAAATGGAGGTTTCTCTCTGACCAGCAGAGACCATTAAAAACCACAAAACTAAAGGAACTCAATTACAGATTGCAGTCATGGGGTGAATCCAGGGACTTAACTGAGACTGATGACAGGGAGGTGTGACAAGATGAGAAGGTCAAGAGATCTCTAACAAAGGGGTAAATGGGTTCTTAGGATTTCTATTCAGTATATGGTCCCAAAGAGAGAGGACCATTTGCTTGTGGGACAGGAGAAAGATGGTCATGAGAATGACCCCTTTGGATACGTCCTAGCTGATGGCACCCACTTGCCCCTAGCTCCTGTTCGGCTGGGTCCTGCCTGCTGCAAAGGGATTTTTCTGAGCAGTCTTCACACCCCAAACAAGCTCTGTCTGCACACTCCTGGAAACCCTGAGAGAGAGCTCTGGCCTCTAAAATGACCCTCAGATTGGGGATAAATCGGGCAAAGGCTCACCTTCTAGGCTACCACTCCTCACCCTTGGCATTTATCTTTGCAAATGACCGTGATTATAGTTAACAATACTGTATTGTATCTTGAAAAGTTGCTAAGAGAGTAGATCTTAGGAGTTCCCATCACAAGAGAAAAAAATCATAATTGCAGTGGGTGGTGAGGTAATGGATGTTAACTAAGCAGTATTGTGATCATTTTGCAATATGTTCACATATCAAATCGTATGTTGTCCCCTTTAAACTAATACAGAGTTGTATGTCAACTATGTCCCAGTAAAACTGGGGGGAAAATGAGCAAGGAACCAGATGATATCATTGGCGCCATGGCAGCTAAACTCTGAAGCCAGTTCTTTTAGAGTACCGCTCAAACTGCTTTTTCTCGATGTGACCCCCAGGGAGAGCCCCAGACATCTGTTCCTTTTATTCTTGCCCCGGGTAAAGGGGCATTCTTTGGTGCTTACTTAACTGGACAGGACGGACACTGCAACCCTCAGCTCTAATACCAAGTGGAGTTTTTCCTAATCCTTTAAAAATATAAGTTGGATCACATCACTCTTTGTTCGGAGCTATCTGATGGCTTTTTATCTTCCTCAGAGTCGGGACCACATCCGGACAGGGCTTATACTTGGTCTCACACGGTGGGGTCTCCTGGCGACTCTCCGGCTTTTCTCACTTTCTACTCTCTCACTCTCACTCACTCCACAGCAGCCGCCCGGCCTCCTCACTTAGTCATTTTTTAAACAATTTTAATTAAAGTTTTTTTCAATTAATTTAATTTTATTTTTTCAGCGTTCCAAGATTCATTGTTCATTCACTTAGTGATTTTATTGTGTCTGCCCTGTCCCCTACTAGTGGGCAAACTTCGTAAGGTCAACGTGCTTTTTTTTTTTTTTTTTTCCCTGTTCTGCTTACTGCCCTATTCTTAGCATCTAGAGAAATAACCCTCACAAAGTAGGTACTCAGTAACTATCAGTTGCCTTGAGTTGTGCATTAACACATGAACCTGTGCAGACTCTGATTTCCTTAACATTTACTGAGTGTGGACAGAGTACCAGCTAATGAACTAGGAGCCGCGGTGAGCAACACAAGCTGGACATCGTCTCTGCGCCCCGTAGTTCTTACCCTGTTGAGGAGAGAGTGGCATGCAAGCCAACACGAGCAATCCAATGTGAGGATTACCAAGAGGTGGTATAAACCTAGGATGCTAAGGGAGCCTGGGAAATGGGGGGGACCAACCGGGGCTGAGAGTCCTTCCTCTTTCTGTACATGTAATTCCACCTGGAGACCCCGCGCATACTTACTATTTCATTGTTTATTTCCTGTTGGAACTGTCTCTAGGCGTCTATGCCTCTGTTCTATGCAAATGCATTCTAAATCCAATAGGATTCTCTGCTCCCATGTTGAGCTGTAACTCCTGGGTCATTTAGTCTGCAAATACTGGTGTTTGCTGGTGGAAAATTGCTGTTTCCTCTCTGTGATGAGGAGATGAAAAACCAGAGAGCCCAGCTGTCTCTGGACGCCAAGTAAAAGGAACAGAGAGATGAGCGAGGCACTTCCAAGTGCTGTTCCCTGACAGGTGATTCATGCTGGGCTGGCAGGGAAGCCAGCTTAGAACTGCCTGCTCTGATCTTGACACCCGTTCTCCCCTGCGCCAGGCTCTCCCCCCAGTCGCTCTCTTCCCACTATTCGAGCTTCAGTTTAAATGCCACCTCCTCGGAAAGACAGTTCCGACCACCGTATCTAAAATTGTCATCTTTCATATCATCCTAGTCGTTTTCTCCATATCACTAACTACAGTTTGGACACATTTTCCTGTTTCCTGTCTATCTTCCTCATTAGACAGTTAAGTTCTATATGGACAGGAGCCATTTCTGCCCTGTGTGTAGCTGTGTCCTCCATACACATGGTAGGTGCTCAACAAATACTGCATGAACAGATAACTAGTAGAGGAGCACTTGGACTACAGCATCATGAAATCTTAGGATTTACAGGACTAGAAGGAACCAATACAAATTTGGTGGTTTTTTTTTTTTTTTTTTTTTTAATCTCCTGAGAAAGGTGAGGCCCAGGAAAGGAAGCAGCTCGACTGAAACTTCCCCGAGGAAAAATCCACAGCCACGTCAGGCTGACACACTATCTGCCGTTTGTATCAGGACCTATAAGCTTAGTTTATAGTTATAGGGTCACTACTGAGAAGGCTGCTGACAAGGGTTGTCTGTAGGAAGCCTTTAGGAGCCACAGCTCCGGGGCTGGTCCTGGCAGAGTCTCCCAGGGGTGCCCTCTAGTGGCATCTCCTTGATATACACCCAGCTGTCCAAACTCCCTGGAGGTTCCGAGGACAGCGTTTAGGAGACACTCTTCTCCTTCAGGCTTACCCAGTTGGCTCCTTCTGAGGTCTTATTACAGATTCCACGGGGGCCATGGTTGACAAACACCAAAACCACTCTTAGTTCCAAAAATGACCATAAACAGTGTTTTATAGTCCTTTTAGAGCCAAAAACTGATTTTGAATCCTAAATCACCTCAGCCTATATTTCCACTGTATTCCGACTGTCTTATGTGTGTTATTTCAAGAGCTGCTCAAATATTTTAGCCCTGTATTTCTTTTTAAATTCACTCTTTTATTGAGATGTAACCTTCTCAAAATAGACCGCATACATTTAAAATGTGCAGCTCAGTGACTTTTTTTTTTTTTTTTTTTTTTGCATAGGTATACATCTAGGGAACCATCACTCTGATCAAGATATGTTCATTCCCACCACCCCTGGGGGCTGGCTTGATTGTACTCTCTCACAGATGATACCCCCCCCCGCCCATGTAACCACCATTTCCACTCTCATAATTTCATAGACTAGTGTTGCCTTTTCTTACATTTTATGTAACTATCCCTATTCAGTGCTATTTTTAAAATATTTGGATATTTCCAGTCAATATTTTGACTATAACATTCAGTAGTTTATTTTTCTTCATTGCTGTTCACTATTACATAGTGTGAACACATTGCAGTTTATTTACTCATTCTACATTTAGGACATTTAGCTTGCTTTCAGTTTTTGTCAATTATGAATAATACCACTCAGAACATTTTCATACACATATTTTCATGGACTCAGCATTCACTTAGACTGTGTATATGCCCAGGAGTGGAATTGCTAACATATTTTAGCTTTAATAAATACTACCAGACATTTTCCCGAAGTGGTCATATCCATTTACACCACCATCCACAGTGATTCAGAGTTCTGGTTCCTACACGTCTTCACCAACACTTGGTATTGTCGGTCCTTTTGGATTTAACCATTCCGGTCTCACTGTGATTGCACTTTAGATTTCCTTCATGAGGAATGATTTTGGCATATTTGGTTATGCTTTCTTAACCCTGCATTCTGAACAGCTACGTATTTCTTGTCCAGAGTATGTATTCCCCCAGATTTTACAAACCGCCCTTAAACTCTTTGTCCTTTTTCGTGAACCTTTCTCTGTGTCCCCCCTGGAATGTAATGCCATCACCATCCATGTAAGAGTGTAGACTGGAAAACTTGACTCTATTTTTGCTCACCCCCTGTCCACAAGAGGTCATAAAATACTATTTCAAAAATATCTCCTGAATTGTTTGCTTCTCTTCATTCTCATTCTCATCATTCCAGCCCAGTATCAATTTTTTTTTTTGTCCCTACTAGCAGGAAATTGTTCTTCGTATTGTCTTAGCTGAAGAATGGGCCCCATCTATCTGGGAGAGTTTCCTCTTGGACTTAGCATGTAATATACCTGGAATCAGGTATATTATAACAATATATAATATTGTATAACAGCAGTGATGGTGACTGCCAACATTTTTAGAATGGTTAGTGTCTTTTAGGACTTTTAAAGGTTCTGAATTACTTCGTACAATGCCCCTGTGAAGTGGGTCCTTTTGTCACCCCTGAAGTTTCAGATGAAGAAAGTGAACTTTAAGGAGGTTAGGTAATTGGAGTGACCCGTGATGGGGTTGAGCTGGGGTTGGAAACCAGACAAGAGTCTGTCTACAGAGCTGACTGCTTAGCCATGCTATTAGAGTTGCCAGTGGCATTAAATAGAAGGTTCCAAGCTCATATTTAATAAACAGATTTTGCTTTTCTACACAATTATGGTTTGGAGATTTACAATAATGCAGCTGGTAGTTTTGATAGTTGCCATCTTGGCTAGAGAAACTCTCTGGCACTTGAAAATACAGGCCAATATTCAGATTTGAGCCTCTCCAGGGTGAGGTAGTTTCCCATGGAGGAAAACCATTGATGAGAGTAATGAATCACAGTGGAACCAGGTCAAAGAGTGTGGGTTGGTCCCTGAAAACCATCTCCACTATCAGATGGGACTCCTACTGTAGGTACTGTTGGTAATAGGGCCCCAGTGCTCTCTCTTTTTCCAAAGATTCATTTATATATGAGAGAGAGAGAGAGTGGGGGTAGAGGGAGAGAATCTCAAGCAGACTCCCCACGGAGCACAGAGCCCAACACACGGCTTGATCCCTTGACCCATGAGATCATGATTTGAGCTGAAACTAAGAATTGGACACTCAGCCCACTGAGCCACACAGGTGCGCCTCCAGTACTATCTCACATGTGATGATGACCTTCATTATATAACCAAGAGAATGGTATTTCTGGAGTCAGCGGTCTCAAGAACAGGAGCAGTAGGATTGGGTACCATCCCTCCTGTACAGGTTCCAAGTGGGGCTCTAAGCAGTCAACAAGCAACAGTGACAGTTCCTGGGAGTCCCAGGGAAGCATTCCCTAAGCATCCTGGGTTCTTACGGGGCTCCATAAAAGATGCAGGGATTTCATCTTTAACTCAAACTTTCAGGACCTAGCCCTCTGGCATGTTAACCCACCAGGGATGAAATGCAAAAAAATAAGGTTTATCAAGCAATTGCAATGTCTCAAGCACTGGGCTGAGCACTTTCTCACCACAAGCTTATTTAAAATTCACCATAACCTTGTGGAGGAGTCACTTTTATGATACCAGTTTTGCAGATGGGGTTTCTGAGACCCAGCGAGCTTAAGTAACAAGTCGTGGGGTAGTGCTTCTCAGAATGTAGTAGGTTTTTGAATCACTTGAGGATCCAGGTGAAATGCAGATTCTGATCTTGTAGGACTGGGGTAGGGCCTGAAATTCTGCATTTTTAGTAAGTTCCAGTTGATGCTGAGGCTGCTGGTCCAAGGACAGCACTGAGAGCTGGTAAACGGTAGAGCTGAGATTCTCTTGCAGGCAGCAGGACTCTGGGGCTTTCTCTATCCATCATCATGCTCTGTTGTTTCCTGTTACAGCTCCGACAACCTCCTTTATCTCTTTTGCAAGTCTGGGATGCACGTGAAGACCCATGAGTATTCTTCCTTTCTCTCTGCTCCCCTGTCTCACTAGCATACTTGCTGTTCCGCTCACCTCCTATCCGTGCTCTCCCCCACACATCCACAAGGCACATCCTGTCATGTGCCTTTTTGGTTTCTCCTCAAATGTCTCCTCCCTAGAGAGGATGCTATTTGAAATAGCCCCCCTTGCCTCTGCACACTGATCCCTTTCTCCTCTTACCCAGCTGTAAACTTCCTCCTAGCATTTATCACTCCAGATAAAACTGAAATATATGTATGGTCTCTTGTACGTTGTCTATCTCCATCACTAGAATTAGAGTGTGAGCTCCGTGAGGACAGAACTCTGTCAGTTTTGTTCACTATTTTATCTTCAGCATCTAGAACAGTATTTGTGACATTGTGAAGTTTAATAATTGTTTGAGAAATGAATGAATGAGAGAGTAAATGAATGCATCGTCTAACTTTCTAATACATGATAAAAACAGAAGCACCTAACATTTATTGAGCACATGTAGTGCCAGAAAACATACCATGTACTTTACCCAAATAATTTCATTCGATTCTTATAAAAACTCTTAGAGAGAGCTATTATTATTATTCCCCATTTTCAGAAGAGGAAACTGAGGCTCAGGGAGGTATACTAATGTGCCCAAGGTTACACAGCCATTAAATGACAGAATTCAATTTTTCAACTAGATGTAACTCTCCTAAAGTCACCAAAAAGTCACTCTACTGGATATGTGACCTCACCATTGTTTCCATGGAAACAGATCATGCAGATAACTGTTGAAGATCAACCGGATGGCAACATTGAGCTTAGAGAGTGGGACCCCATGCTGGAATCACAAATATTTAAACAAGCTAGAAAAAAAATCAGACGACTGGCTTAGTAAATTAATCCTTATTTTCTCTACTTTTCATTTTCATCCTATAAGCCTCCTCCTGGTCGGGAAAAATGATTCCACTTGATGTTTGCTTTTAATTTCACAAAAATGACCTCTGCTATGTGGAAGGATGTATTTTGTCATCAAGAATGTGCATGTTTAACCCCAGTACCAGGGGTCATGCTGCTTCTTACAGCAGGCATGTTATCTCAGAGTGGAAGGAGAGAATGGGGAGCCAGGATTGCATTTTGTACCCCGTGCCCTCAGCAATTTCTGGTGCATTGTAAACAGTTAAATAGAAATAACCTCTTCCTAATCTTGGAAGCAGGTTAATGGGTTTGTTTAATCACTGACAAAAGAGTATATTATCTAGGTGGCAAGGAGAACAGAGAGGGGTGTGTGATCAGCTAGAATGGCAGAGGCCTAGGATTGAGGCCCTGGGCTTTTACATGGTTTGACAATGATCCCGAAAGTCATGCTTTCAAGGGGAGAACCACATGCCCTTCCTTGCCAGTGATCAGAGACATTCTCTTGCTTGTAAACAAATAGGTGTTTCTTGGGAAGCTGCGTCAGTCCTGGGTCCTCCGGAGTTCTGCCAGTGTCACTACTTGGCCCAAGAAACTGGGGATCACTAAAGCTTTTCAAAGTATGGTTTTCTTTCAAAGACAAAGAATCTAGTTAAGGCCTGTGGAGGTTCCTGTAAGGAGCCAGGAGAAGCACGATGTGCAAGCCTGAAGGACAGGCGTGCTCACATTCTTGGAGGTCTTCTGCATTTGAACTGTGTGGTAAATGGAGGGTGACCCCAATCTAATATCCAACCTTGGAGAATGGATAGATGTTCAATTCAATTAATGATGTCCATAACACCAGTACTAATAAAAACAAGAGCAGCAATCACAACATAGAAAACACCTTGAGCTGCCCACCTTTCAGTAGTCCCTTTACCTCCACACGGTCCCCCAGGGGGTATGGGACCAAGGAGCCTCATTTATTAAGAGTCTCCATTCCCTGGCCATGCGTGTTGGTTAGGATCCCAGCAGGATGCAGATAGCATATTCAAATTAATTTGAAGAGTATTTAGCAAGGGGAAAATTTACAAATATGTGGGCGGGATATGGGGAGACCAGGGGGATAGTGCCAGTGCTTAATGGTTGGCAATAGTCAGACTGTTAAAACCCTTGGTCTGGAAGGAACAAGAAGAGAGAGTGGTTACTGAAACCCGAGCATCCTACAGAGAGAGTCTCTTTGAATGAAACAGTGGCCTTTGGTGGAGGGATGAAGCCAGCCAGAGCTGACTCTGCAGGGAGGGAGTCTTGGCCTCATCCACTCCTTTCCCATAATGTCCTGCTGTGGCCCCCCACTGGTCATCCCCAAGCAGAAGGCAAAGTCAATGAAGGACGTGAATGCAGTCCTCCCAGGGCAGAGGGCTGGCAGCCAGAGGTTCACAGTAGGATCTGCAGGGGCCAAGGAAAAGAGCCAGCCAGCTGAAGGTGACTGGGTCAGTGTGGACTTCTCTCCTGAATCAGCCCAATCACATCTCTCTCCCAGGAATTTAAAGGCAGGGCTGAGGATCAGCCAGAGAGTGGGGTTGGGTGACTGGAAGTCATTGTGATTGTAGTGTATTCAGGAACTATATCGAGTGGTCCACTCTCAACTCTGTGGACAGTAAAACAGAGATAGCCAATGCTCAGAGAGGAAAGGAGGACGGAGATGTGCAGAAAGAAGTACAACCCAGAGATGGAGAACAGATTCGCCTGGGGTCCTGCCTGTGGTCTCTTTCTGAAGATAGTGCTCTCCCCTGCCCTTGAGTTTGACCAGATATCCCTCATCCTTACCACAACTGCTCCTCTTTTCCCTAAGCAGCTTTGGTGGGATTCTGATTTCCCAATTTATAGAAATAACTACCATCTTGGAGCATTTACTCTGAGCTAGGAAATGCGCTAAGTTCCTTATAAGCATTTTCTGATTTCAAACACTTCTATAGGACGCTTTCCCAGAAGTGCAAACTGGGCCCTGGGAAGCTTAAATAGCTTACTCAAGGTGACACGACAGGAGCGAGGCTGAACTGGGACTCCGTCCCAGGTCCGTATAACTGTAAATCCCAGACTCCTTATTGCTTCTGTCTCCCACAATGAGAAGAGTCTTCACTGTCCTTCAGCTTGGCTTCAGGACATCAGTGGGACATCAGTGTGATGCTGTGATTGACCTTGTAGCCCTCGTGTTCCTCTGCGAACCCTTCACGCCTCCCCTCACCCACTCTTCTTACATTCTGAGCTCTCTGAGCTCCACCCCTAGATCCATTCTCTGCCCTCTTTTACAGTGTGCTAGTCCCAGGAGTCGGACTCCTGTGGGCTTTCTCTGGCTTCCACTGGGGTTCAGCCACAGGGGGCAGTGGCAGGGGACAGAGGGAAAGAGAGAGAGCAGGGGGTTCCTTTACCTGCACCCACCCAATGGGCTCTTGTAGCATGATTTCCTTCCTGTGCCCCTTTAGTCCTAGAGGTGGTAAAGGATTCCTGCTGGTACCCGATATCCCTTGCCAGCCCCCTTAACCTTGTCCTCACTGGTGAACAGGCCCTTTCTTAGATTCTTTTCAGGACCCGAGTGTGTCTTCTGTTTCCTGAGCGACCTTGGCTTATGAACTGTGTTCCTTTCTGTTTTGTTAATGTCCAATCATATCTTCAGGACTGCAGATGTAAAACACAGGAGCCGAGTACGTTAGGGTCGCTCTACTGGGCACATTGATCCTACAGTTGCAAACCCGTCAGAAAAGTCTCTTTTGACTCATGACAACCAGGTCTGAGCCACTGGGTCTGAGCCTTAGGCCTGCAGTGCTAGCAGTGGTAGCAGTGGTTCTGGCTCAGGACCTGCAGGGAGGGGCTTTCTTTTGTTGTGCTCCTTAATCATACACATGACAGCCATCAGGACATTTCAGGAAACTCAGTGACAGCTCCCTCGATAGCCCTGTCATTACAGTAATAATTTGAATCAATAGTGTAGTAAAGCTGCCATACATTTATTTCACCCAAGAGATTAAGGGAACAATTATATAAAGCATTCTGCAGGAAAAAACTAAACGCCCCAGATGCAGAGGGAGACTGCGCGCTAGTCCCAAATGCTCCTCCTTTAATACAGTTATATTTTGCTGCTTTATGATCCGACCCTGAATTCTCACACTCAGAAGGAATCAACTAAGGGGTGCCTGGGTGGCTCATTTGGTTGAGAGCCCGACTCTTGGTTTCTGCGTGGGTGGTGGTCTCAGAGTCCTGAGTCCAAGCCCAGCATTGAGCCATGTGTGTGGGGGGGTGCTCATGCTCAGTGGGGAGTCTTCTTAAGATTCTCTCTCTCCCTCTGCCCCTCTCCACTGCTCGTGCCTGCATGGGCACATGCCTACCCTCTCTCTCTAGAGAGATTAAGATTTAAATAAATCTTAATAAAAGGGAATCAACTTATAAATGTGATGCATTTTATCTTCTAGCTAGGGAACTCAGTGTTTGTGTGTGTGTGTGTGTGTGTGTGTGTCCGCGCACGTGCGTGTGTATCCGTGTGTTTTGTTAACATCCCAGAATGCACAATGCCAGCCTCACCACCATATACATAGCAGAAGCTCGCTAAGTGCTCTTGAACAGTGAGCACAATAGTCATTGTTTAAAAGGATTGCAATGGCATGG
The DNA here is from genome assembly GCA_028533885.1 of Nasua narica. Classification (NCBI taxonomy): domain Eukaryota; kingdom Metazoa; phylum Chordata; class Mammalia; order Carnivora; family Procyonidae; genus Nasua; species Nasua narica. Next base: position 44,702,317 of record CM052803.1, on the reverse strand, counting down.
ATTCTGAGCACATTTGGTTTCTCTAGGTGATGAGACTTCACTTCTTTCTGCCTTCTCCCTTCAGCATATTGAACAACAAATGCCACTGTAATATGTTTGAAACATGCCTTGTGATGGTTCGTTTTCAGATTTTTCTGAGGGCGATACAGCTGGGAACACCACAAGCGCTGGAGACAGCATTAATGTTCGGAGGCCAGATTTTCCTCTCTCCACGCTATCTAGAGGGTTCTCCAATGTACATTCAGTAGTTTGAACTTGGCCATAATTATAGTCTTATTATCCTCACCAGCTTTACTTATCTCATTATCTCCTCCCTCCTGTGTTAGAGGTCAGTAGAACATCCCTTTTATTAGCCACTTAATCCTTCTATCTAGTAGTTCAACCGTGATTGATCCACTTAAGGTCCTTCTTTGTAGTTAACTTTGCTGACCTTTGAAATTCCACCCCTTGAGTCTTTTCATTGGGTACAAGCAGCTGGGTTTTCTAGATCAGAAGTTTATGATCATGAATTTTATCAGAGGGAAGTCAATTTCATCATTAGTCCATGAGCACTGCTTTATTTTTATGCTCCCTTGCCCCCTTCTACTTTTTTTTGGAGGTTGACTCCTCTCTTAGCATAATTTTTTGGGGGGGGACTCTTCTTTCTACACTTTTTGTAATAGTTGGAAGGGCTAAGACTGACATCTGAGACTGTCCACTTTCATAGGCAAGGGTGTGACTTCATGCCCAGGCATAGATAGATTGGCAGAGACTTGTTAAAGTGTGTGTGTTTGTGTGTGTGTGTGTGTATGTGTGTGTGTGAGAGAGAGAGCGAGTGATGGAGAAGGAGAGGAGGAGGGAGAGAGAGAAAGATGAGAAACAGGTGTGTACTGTGAATAGTTCATTTTATTGATTCATTCAACAAATATTTATTGTACATCTTCTCAGTATTCACTGATAAAGACACTAAATCATCCCACATTATCATTTCTGGCTATTCTCAACCCTGTACAACCTTTCCCAGTAGAATAAGCTCACAGTCTGTCTTTGTTTTTAACTTCTATCTTCATGATAAATTTCCAGTGTATATACTATTATAGAACAAACCCCATCATTTTTATTTTTATCTATTTTACAATTTACAAAGATGCCTTTATAGCATTTTGGTAGTTCTCTCATATTTCCAACAACCACTGTTGGAAATTCCATGCCTGAGAATGCCAGGATGGGGGTAGGTAGGACAAATATTCCTGCCCTAAGAGACATTTAGGGCTCAAGGGGTATTGCTGGCCCCTGTGTAGCACACCTTGATGGTGGCGGTGGTGGTGGATTTGGGGGTACAGAGGCACGGAGAGACTTGGAGAGATGTAGATCTCCGTGAATGAACAATGACGTATTCTGGAGTTATGGTCAGATACTGTCCTACAAAGAGAAATTCACAAGAGATACCCCTTCGCCTTAGTTGAATCCAGCCCACCCACCAGGTAGGGTGGAGAAAAGTGAGATTGTAGTTTCTCCTGGGCATACTGCTAAACTAGTTCTCCCAGTTTCCCCTGGGAGTAGTTAATAGGGTTAATACAGAGCGCGGCTTCCCCAGTGAGGCTGATAAAGATGTCCCCGCCAGTGGCAGCATCATTATCGCAGACATTCAGCTGCATGGGTTACTTGGGGACCTCAAGCCACATGGCCCTTCATTTGGTTCTGAGTGATGACCTCTAGCACGCATCACAATCCCCTGTAGGGCATGTTAAAACGCCGACTGCCTGGCCTCAGCCCTATAGTCTCTAATTTATTGAGTCTGGGCCATGGCTGGAGAGTTTGCATTCCTAATAAATTCCGAGGTCTTGCCGGTGCTGCTGGCCCTAAGACCACGCATTGAGAATTCCTGGAATTTACTCTGTTCTCCTCTTACTTATTTCTTTGGTGGCTTCATAAGGGTTAATTTCCTTGTGAGTTGGGGATATAACCAGAAGGATATGCCTTTGGTTGGGGGAAGTTTTATTTTTACTAACTATAATTATTTAAAACCTAAGAAAACTATCATGAACACTAGTGTGCCAACTCCCCTTTTAACAAATGTTAGCAGGTTTCCATGTCCACGATGATAGCTACCACTTTTTTTGTGATTTCCGTGGCACAACTTACTTACTTATAACACAACTGTGTGAGAGAGGTACTCTGATTGTCTCCTATGACGGAGGAAGAGATTAATGCCCTCAGAGACTTAAAATCTCTTGTCCAGGGACCCACAGTTAGCAAGCAGGATCCTAAATTTGAGCTCAGGGAGCCTGTTTTGAGGGAATCTATGCCCTTCAACCACCACAGTAAGCTGCTCCCCCCCCCAAGATTTTAGAGCTTTCTTTCTGATTTATTTTGAAAGGTGGAACATTACAGATTCAGCCAAAGTCCTGTCTGTACCCTGTCCCCGACCTCATTTCCAGTTATGCGGGTATTGACTTTCCTGGAGTTGGCTGAATTCTAGGGGGAATGCGTTTAGAGTCTTATTTGGGTCCTTTAATTGTGGAATTGCCTTGCCAGTGTCTGCGAACTTGGGTTCTAAGCCTTTAACAGCCACTTTCTCTCCTACAGAGACATTTTCGGGTATCGTAGAGAATGTGGTGGTCCCCCTCCCCAAGTCTCTGTGCCGTGCCTTGGGTGGTCTCTCCACGCCCCAGCTGCTCCCATCCTGTCCTCCCCACCGGTTGGCTCCATTTCAGTCCCGGCTGTAGCGCGCTGGCCCCGTTGCTTCAGGCTGGGGTATCGCCTCTTCGCTGGTCTCCTGCACGGGGCGCCTCACTCAGTCATTTACTAACAAACATCTATTGAGCACCTGCTCTGGCCAGCTATTCTGCGAGGCCCCTGAGAGGCAGCAGTGAGTGGCAGGCCAAACACATCCCTGTCCTTCGTGAGTGTCTAGACTCCTACTCCCCCTTGGTTCTCTCTCCCCTGCTGTTTACCAGATTTTTCCAAGCTCTGTGCTCTGCAGTCTCAACACCAGCCTGTTGTCCTCCTACATCCAGCCCTAGTTCTCTTATCCTGCCTTCACTTCTCCAGAAAGATGCTCAGGGTGTAAATTCCTCTCTGAGCGTGAGGGTGGGCACGAGCTTCAGACATTATATAAACCCGAGGTTTTCAAATTTGGTATCTACTTAGTAGGACAGCCTTGTCTTGGAGCAAAGTCATAGGTGGAAGGCTGAGTTGCCGGGTGTCTAAGGAGCCGCTCGGGCGGAAGGGAGGCAGGAGAGCCGGGGGAGCCGGCAAGTCCCCACCCTCACCGGGCTCATCGTTTTTTGTGGTGATTCCCAAGGCTCTGGCGTGGTATTTCAGGGTGCCACAGAACACAGTTCGACAACCATGCCTGCAGAAGGCGCATGCCCGCGGAGCTTGGCACTTTAGGTGGACCGCCCCACCCCACCCCCATGACCCTGGTCCGTTTCCCCAAGGCCACTGGCTCAGCCTGCATTTAATTGATTTTCCCTCCTGTGGACAGACATCCTGGGCTGCTCGTTTTGTCATTGTGTTCTTTTGTTGTTGTTGTTGTACTTGTCAGGACTTATTTACTTTGAAGAAAAAGGGCTCAACCCACGTATTATGAGAAATTGGCTCTGACATGTATTTCTATTCCTTTTCCAGAGAAGTTTCCTTATACATTTTCTCAAAGTGTCATTAAACTCTAATAGGCTTCCTTCAATACCTACCCCCCCCCTCCAAGCCTGACTTAACCAAGCATTTTCTGAAAACAAGGTGACTCTTATTTAAGGATTCTGAATGTATTCCAGTTCTTGGCAGTCTTAAGCACACAGCTGAATGCGTGCTAAGTCTAGCATGGATAATTACACCAGCTGTGACCTTTTAGAAACATGTATTTGGACTAAAGCAGTGTTTAGTCACTTTTGATTGACTTAGGTTTTACTTAGTTTATGTTTGGTAAACTTCAGATATTTGCTTCCGTATAAGCTGGTTAAATTTCTGAAGAGGAGCACCATGTGTGGCCTGCTGTGTAGAATGGCCTCTCTGTGATGTCAGCGACACAACAAACTGTGTGTGTTTTTGCACATTTTCTTGGGGGCATACATGTGGGCACACACGATTAGAGGCAAGTGGAGTGGCGTGTGACATTTGGAAGTAATGTGGCATGACACTGCCGTGCACAGGGCATGAAGTCCAAAGGGCACTGGCTATCTGGAGACAGATTCGTGCTGTTACTGCTTTATTTATTTATTTTTTTGAAGATTTTATTTATTTGACAGAGAGAGAGAGATCACAAGGAAGCAGAGAGGCAGGCAGAGAGAGAGGGGGAAGCAGGCTCCCCGCTGAGCAGAGAGCCCAATGCGGGGCTCGATCCCAGGACCCTGAGATCATGACCTGAGCCAAAGGCAGAACCTTTAACCCACTGAGCCATCCAGGCGCCCCTGCTTTAAAGACAGTTCCCTTGCAGCCTCCAAAGTGGCAGGAGAGAGCTCTCAGAGAGATGAGTCTCTCTCCCATTTGCGCTCACTGGCTTTGAGTAATCTTGGACAAGCCCCTCAAACTCTCTGAGCCTCAACATTTCCATCTGCAAAATGGGAGTGATGTGATACCCCACCGCTCCTGTTAAAGAATTAGCGATTCTGTATATTAACCGCCGGCACACAGTTGGAGTTCCATAATTGTAGAAAACATCCCTGTATGGGTTTCTTGACATCCTCTCATCCTTCTGTAGAAACTCTGATTTGGGTACTCTCTTCTGCCACACCTCCTACTCTTGATTGCCCGGTGTAGCAGGAGCTGCCAGAATTCTGCCCACATCCCCCTACCCTTACCGTCCCAGTGGAAACCCTTCAAACTTCCAGCTCTGAAAAACTGCATTTTTTCCCCTGGATCTCCCTGGCCACCAGAACCTACTCCACCAGACTGGCAATCTCGTGGAATTAATGTCCTTCCCATCTCCCATGCTGGGGACAGTCCTCCCCCAATGGTGGATGGGAGTTGGTGTATACATTTCAGCTTCCTTAGCTCTCAGTGGGGTGGGCACATGCTCTATAATGAATGCCAGAGTTTCCCGATGGGAATAGCTTCAGCTGCCTGCAGGAATAGCTGGCTTGAAAACATTCCCTTTATTGCTTCTCGAATGTCTTCATGACATGGCAGCTGGCTTTCCGATGATCCAAGAGAGCGAGCTAGAAGCAACAATGTCCTCTGTGACCTATGTGTTTCCCATGGCCGCTGTAGCAAATGGCCAAAACCTTGGTGGCTTAAACAACACAAACTTACTCTCTTACTGTTCTCTAGGTCACAAGTCCAAGATCAGTTTCACCGGGCTGAAAGCAAGGTGTCAGCTTGGCCAGGTTCCCTCTAGAGGCTCCAGGGGAAATTTTTTATCTCTGACTTTTCCAGCTTCTTGACATCATCCTCATTTCTCATCACATCAGCATCTTCCTCTTTGGGGGTTAACGCCTCTCTGCCCTCCTCTTCTAAGGACCTGGTGATTACATAGGACCTGCCAGAAAAATCCAGGATAATCTCCCAATCTTGAGATCCTTAATCACATCTGTAAAGTCCCTTTTGTCATTTAAGGTAACATTCGAAGGTGCTAGGGATTCAGATGTGGTCACCATTCAGCTGACCACAACCTACCCTCAGGTATCTCCTGTCATCTCCTCCACGTTAGTTAGAAATGGGTCACTAGGTCCAGCACACACTCAAAGGAGGAGAATTAGGGTCCTTCTTTTTGCAGGGAGATCTATGGACATATTTTAAAAGCACTAATTAGAGTAACTCCGACTAAGACATCTTGGCACCAGCAAACAGATACCCCAGTTTCTCATTCTTTCTCTTTCCCAAAGCTCAGTTGCTAAGAGAACTGAAATCTTGCACTGAACTTTTTGCTCTCTCTGGGCTTAGTGGGTTACACCCCAACCTAGGGACACTCAGTGCATCTCATTCTCAGCTGCCCTTCTTGGGACCGAGTGCTCATAAGGACACCCAAGTAAAAATAACACATGTAATCTTAAACGCCCTTGTCTGTTGCCTCTTCTGCCTTTGTGGGAGGGTCATAATTCATATGGTTGACAAATTTCTATACAAGGACTAGAAGCAGCAGGAGAAGAAAAAGAATCTTTAATTTTACATTACTGCCACTCTTTACTCCTTTGCATGAATCAATCAGTATTTCTTGAGAGCATACTGTGTCCTCGGTGCTGGAACAGGGGCACAGAGCAAAGAGCACGTGGGCACAGGGCTTGCCCTCCAGGGGCTTCCAGTCCCATGTGACCTCGGTGACAAAAGGACCCCTCCAATGCATTGTGACCACAAGTGCCCACCTCTCCATCCCTCTTCCCCTCCTTTCCCTTTCTTCCTTTTTCTTCTTCTTCTGTAGTCCAAAAGCATTGGAATTTTCAAAAGTAGCCAGGAAAGGGGCCACTAGAATTCCTTTTTCTGTTGGCACGATAAGCCCAAACCCATTTAACAAGGCCCCCACAGCTCCAACTCCTGCATAGCAGAGATCGAGAAGCTTCCTGCAGACGAGGGAGGTGTAAGGCGACCGTGCCACAGAACGCACGTGGGCAGTTCCGTTTGGAGCCACAACGGGAACTTCAGAACTGACGGGCTCCAAGGGCCCCAAAGAGACCGTGTAGATGAGCATCTCTGAGCCACTAACTCAGTTTTGCCAGGTGCCGCAGACTCGGGGAGAAGCAAGCTGGCCTGCCGGGTTTGGCTAACAGCCCTGAGGAGGATCTCTGAGTTGGCAACCCCTGGCAGCAGGAGTTGGCCTGGACACACCTTTGTGGCATCCACTATCAGCCTGTGTTTGCCGCTGCTCTGGCTCGTTCCTGGCTCGGGTGTTTTATGCTGATTGCATTTTCTTCGTTTTTGTAATTGCTTTATTGAGATATAGTTCATATAGTATACAGTTTGCCAATTTAAAGCGTACGATTCAATAATTTTTTTTTCTACAACCTACCCTCAAAATGGCACAACCATCCCCACAATTAATTTTAGAGCATTTTCCTCTTGCTCAAAAGGAACCCCTTGCCCTTCGCTACCACTCCGCTAACACTCTTATTCCTCCCTCCAGCACTAAGGAACAACTAATCTACTTCCTGTCTCTATAGATTTACCTATTTGGACATTTCATATACATGGAGTCCTATAATATGTTGCCTTTTCTATTGACTTCTTTCTCTTGGGATAACGTTCTCAAGGTTCATCCATATTATTGCATTTATCGGAACCTCATTCCTTTTTATGGCTCAATAATATTCCCTTTTATGGATATACCAGATTTTATTGATACATTTATTGGTTGATGGTCATTTGGGTTGTTTCTACCTTTTGGTTGTTGCGGATAATGCTGCTGTGGATATGCATGTGGAAATGCATGTGTTTTTGTGTGGGCGTTTCTCTGGGAGTGGAAGTGCTGGGTCATGTGGTAACTCTCTGTTTACATTTCTGAGGAACTGAAAAACCCTTTCCCAAAGTGGCTGCATCATTTTGCAGTCCCATCGGCAATGTAGGAGGGTCCAAGTTCGTCCACATTCTTGCCAACACTTTGTGTTGTCTGTCTTTTCGGTCATAGTCATCTTAGTGGGTGTAAAATGGTATGTCGCCGTGCCTGTTTGGAGCTGAGCATCTGTTGAAGTTTGCTTTTCCATGTGGGCAGTGCCCATGCCTCCTCTGGCACCGTCTCCCTGCATCTTGCCATGTGTCTAGCTCATGGTAAATTCTCAGGCATCATGTGGTTTTCCATATTTGCTCTTCATAATGAAACTCCATTTCATCTCTCGCTTCACAAACAAGACTTTCCGTATTCTTTCCATGATCTCCTTTTACCATCCGAATACCCACTCTAATAACCTTTGGCTTTACATTTCTGCCCAGTGATGGCCATTTTTTTCTTGAAGTCCACACAAGCTCAGTTGTTTAAGAGAGAATCTATTTCCAGTGTCCAGAATGCACCAGAAATGCCCAATAAACTTGCTGACATTAGTTCCCCAAGCCCAGAATCTGGCCCAGAGTTTCTTCCTTCCAAGAAATGCTTCTTCCCTTCCCCTTGCCTTATGTATTAGTTTTCTATTGCTGCTGTCAAAAATTACCACAAACCCGGTGGCTTAAAACAAAACAGATTTTTTCCTTTGAGTTGTATAGTTGAGAAATCCAGGAAAGGTCTCAATGGGCTAAAATAAAGATGTGAGCAGGGTTCTAGGGGGAGAATCCTTTTTTTTTTTTTTCTTTTTCCACCTTCTGGAAGTTACTCCTGTGCCTTGCTTCTCAGCCCCTATCTCCATATTCAAAGCCAGCAATGTTACATTTCTCAGAATCTGCTTCTGGTGTCACATTTCTGACTCTCCTTTTGATCACATTGGTCCCATCTGGACAATCCAGGATAATGTCTTATTTTAAGGTCAGCTGATTAACAATCTTAATTCCATCTACAACCTTACTTCTCCTTTGGAATGTAATACAACATACAGGCAGGTTCTGAGGGTTCCAATGTGGACATCACGCGGCGCCAGTGTCCCAGCAAGCATGTCTTACTTTTCTTTCTTCCCCTCACTTTTCCCTTCCTGCCTTCTTGCTCTTTCTCTCTCTCCCCCGTCCCTCCCGCTTGCGCCTAGCACATTTTAATAGGGGAAGAAATCGAGCAGACTGTCACTTTACCGAGCGCGCTGGCAGGTCAATAGCAGTTCTGGGGTCATTACTGAAATGCCAAAGGCAGTAGAAGCTGTCTGTCAAAGTCAGCCTTGTAACTTGTAGGTCTTTCAGAGTATATGTTTATAATGGAATGTTAACTCCACGAGGCTCATTTTTTTTTTTGAGAATATTATCCATTTGCAAATTTTAGAATGCAATTCTTTCATCCTATAATCCGAACCATTCAAACGGCAAGTTATGCAGGCTTTGTGCACAGGAGGATACATTGCTGGGTGGCTCAGTGGCATCTTGGAACTGGAAAGAAAACTGGGAGGGAGAGTCCTTCCATCCTGTGACCTTCACTCTAGCCTGTGAGTGAAGGCTGACACGGTGACGGTGACACTAAAAGGAGTGTCAGGGCTGTAATTGGCTTAAACCTTAAGAAAGATAAACCTGGAATGTGAACCAGGGAAGGAAAAGGAAGAAATGGAATCACAAAGCAATCTACACTTTCTTTTTCATTTTTTCTGTGAACACATTTGCAAGATTATAGATGGAAACCGTCTTATTCATTCAACAGATCCTTACTTGGAATGTGCAGTTTGCAAAGAGAAATATTATGCAATAAGTAAGAAGCAAGGAGATTATAAGACAAAGAAATAGAAGGTGATACATTTGCTTTCACTGAACGAATACTGGCATAATCATACCCTATGCACCACAAGGTGTCAAGGCCATGGGCTGGCTCCTTGCTGAGCACAGAGCCTGCTTGTCCCTCTCCCTCCGCTCCTTCCCCTGACCCCCACTCGCTCTCTGTCTCTCAAATAAATAAATAAATAAATAAATAAATAAATAAATAAAATCTTTAAAAAAAAATACTAATGCCCAGATACCACCCGCCATGGATTCTGATTTAAATGATCTGGTGATCAGCTGGGTCATCTTGATTTTCAAAGTCACCCCTAGACTGTAATGTGCAGTCGAGGTAGAGAATCCTGGACCCATCACATCACCCTGTTTGAATTCTCTGCAAGGCTCCTACCCTCTTAATATGTGCATTTTCTACTTTTTGGATTTGAATACTTGCTGTCTTCTTGCACCATAATGTAAGCTTGGTGAGAACAAAAGCTTTCTCTTGTTCACATGCTTGTAGTAAATAATACAACAGATACTGAATACGTGAATCAACAGTGCAAACATTTCTTTCCTTTCCTTAGCTGGTTGCCTTCCAGGATGCTCAGATTTGCTTTGGATGGTACCTGAGCATCCTCTTTCCATTTTCCTTCCCTCTTGATTTTCTTCCTGACTCTCAGCCTGGGATCCATCCCTCCCATTGCTCCATGGACTTGGAGGCTTGGACATTGACATTTGAAGCCTCGTCTTGTGGAGGCAACTGTGGAGCTTTATATTTCTCAAGTGAGATGGGGCAGGGGTGAGGCTTAGCTTTTCAAATTCTTCAGTGGAGAATTGACAAAACAACACGCTCTCCTCAGGAGCTGAGGATGATCGTTTCTTCTGATCTGGGTTTGGGGGCTAATTGTGGGGGCTTGACCCAAACTGCCTAGGTTTAAATTTTGACTCCGCTTCCTTCAAGTTCTGTGCCCTTGGGCAATTTACCTCACCTGCCTGTTCCTAATTTTCTTCACAGGTAAAATGATGATATTAATACTGAAATTTTTCTCACAAGGCTGTATCTGTGAAATAACTGTACTGTTTCATAGCCTAACTTAAGGGTTGTGGGTTGTGCTAAAAGAGCCATCGGCCCCAAGGTTAAGAAGGAATGTAGGAGAGAGACGCAGAGGCAACAAGGCTGTGTAGAGTAAGTGTGATGTTTAACTTACTGAGTGACCACTAGGAAGTAGGCATGCTGCTAAGTGTTTTCCATGGAACTTCCTATTAAATTTGACACCCAGATGAACCAGGCACTGTGATTATCTCCCATTTTGTAGACATATGAGTCGGAATCTAAACCCTAAGTCTGCTTGGCTTCAGAACCCGAGGCGAGATGTTTCAGCTGGGTCCTGAACCAAAGGGCATCAGGTGGAGGCAAATGCATTTCTTGGACTTGGGGGACTGAGCTGGAGGAAGGATGTGAGAAGCCAGAGTGGACGTGGGCCGACTTCTTGTAGACGGCGTTATAAGTGAACTTCAAGAAGGCGGAGAAGCCAGAGAGGACATTGTAGGCATCCATAATGGTGCCCAGCCAGGAGGAAGTGCCTATGAGCCAGAAGAGGAGGCTGCTGCAGGAGCAGCTCTCTACCAGATGGGGATGCCCTGAGGGCAGCGTTTATGCAAAACCTGCCCCGAGAGTTTCCACCTTTCTTCCGGGCCTAGTCTCTCCTATCTGATAGTTCCCCATTATCTCCCTTCTTTTCTCCCCGACTACTTCCCCAGTGTGCCGATGGAATAGTCAATGTATTCATCCGTCCATTCAGTAGCTACTAAATCTCTCCAGGGTGTGCTTCAGGCCAGGCCGTTGCTAGGGGTGAAACAGTGAGTACCCTCTCATTCCAGTCCTCGCTGCCCCCTCTCCTCCCTCCAGTTGCGGATGCTTTGGGCACAGAGCCCCAAGCAGACCCCTGCCAGTCTCTGTGCTCGCCTGGCTGAACCTCCTGTTCCACATCAGAAACCCAGCTGGGGGCCAGGAAAGTGCACGAAGGAAGAAATCACAAGCTGCAGGTAGACTCATGCCGGTTTCCCTCCCAAGACCCCCTTCAGACCTATTATTAGATGAAGCCTCTGACCACAGGGAGCCTAAGTCTTTAAATGCTGCCCAATTTCCTCAGAAGTGTGCCTGGCGGGGCGCCTAGGTGGCTTAATGGGTTAAAACCTCTGCCTTCCGCTCAGGTCATGATCCCGGGGTCCTGGGATCAGGCCCCGCATCGGGCTCTCTGCTCAGTGGGAAGTCTGCTTCCCCACCTCTCTCTGCCTGCCTCTCTGCCTACTTGTGATCTCTCTGTCAAATAAATAAAAATAAAATCTTAAAAAAAAAAAGTGTGCCTGGCCACCCAGGATTAGGAAGGTGGAACTAGAGATCAGAAAATGATTGTTTCTCTTCTCTCAAGGAAACATCCCACAGTGTGGTTTTCCTCAGAGAAAACTCTTGCTTTGTACCCTGAGTATTTTAGGGCAGGCTGACTCTTTCTGGAAACCACCCACTTGTGTGGATTTGTGCAGTGCTCCCCACCTGAAAGCCTCCTCCCCCTGTCCCATTTGCAGCCAGATGTTTCCGAAGTGGTAATCTAGGTATGGAATCCCTGTGTCCACTCTGAAAAATCTTCCCAAGCCTCCTAGAAGGAGAAAGGAGGTCCGCACCTTTCAGCCGCAGGGCCTCAGGGGTGGCCCCGCTTGTGTCTGGTCTGATTTACAGACCTCCCTCTGCTGCTGGGAAGCACTTTCTTCCCCTTTCTTCAGCCCATCATGTACTCTTCCAGCTCTGCAGCTGGCTCTCAGCTCAGTTCCCGAATCCCCTTGCTATAGGCTCTCAGCTAATTTACCCCAGCTGTGATTTCACCTGTATTAGTATGATTCTTTCATTAATATCTGTGTCTCCTGTGAGCGCAGTAAGAGCCAGGGGCTTTTGTCTCATTTTTCCTCCTTCCCAGAGGAGAATTTTAGACTTCCAGCTATTTCCTAATATTCATCCATCTGTCTTCCCCTAATAACTGAGCCTTGAATTCTCTCAGAGCAACAACGTGCCCAGTTGAAAGACACATTTCTCAACCTCTCTTGCGCTGAAATGGGGCCAGGTGAGAGAAAGTTATAAAGTATTGAATGAAACATGTGGGAAGGTTGTCAAATGGAATATGACCCCACAGGAGAAGGCCCTTTTGACCTTCCCATTACTTGAGGTGTGCACATGATGGCTGGAACTTGAGCAGCCACTGTAAGACCATGAGGTCTATAGCTTCATGGAGCATCAAGATAGAATGAAGCTGGATCCCTGATAAACCTGGGAGTCCCCATACCAACTCTGGACTGCCTGATTTCAGGCTTTTGTTTTTCCTTAAAATACCATTTTTGTTGGTTCTTTCCCATATAAGATTTATTCAAATTATATCTATTTGAAGTGGTAAGATAACAGCTACAGAACAAGCCATCCTGTAAGAAATCCATTTATAAAACTCATAAAAGCTTTTTCTCTCTTTTGTATTATAGTATGTACTTTCCTTTTTAAAGGAGCATACAATACAAAGGTAAACTTACTACTTTGTCTCCTCCAATTTTGGGAGAAGTATTTCCTAATTCAAAATCCTTCACCTGATAGGAAAAAAAAATCTCACAGCCTCACGACTGTCCCCTGACTTCTCTCTTAAAGCATCTTCCCTCGAGTTTCTCCTCATAAATACCAGTTGCCATGTACACGCTTAGTTCTTACTTTTTCCAAAAAGACAAAGCTTTAACTACTGCAATTTTCTGTACAGATCTACTCCTTTTAAAAAAAAAAATTATTTACTTATTTGAGAGAGAGAGAAAGGGGTAGACAGCACAAGCGAAGCAGGCCCCCCACTCAGCTAGACACAACAAGGCTCGATCTCAGGACCCTGGGATCATGACCTGAGCCAAAGGCAGACACTTAACCAACTGAGCCATCCAGGTGCCCCTGTACAGATCTACTCTTAACACAGAAACAAAAACAAAAACCACAACAAAACATGAAAACAAAATATACTCAGGGCGCCTGGGTGGCGCAGTTGGTTGAGCAACTGCCTTCGGCTCGGGTCATGACCCCGGAGTCCCGGGATCGAGTCCCATATCGGGCTCCCAGCTCCATGGGGAGTCTGCTTCTCACTCTGACCTTTTCCCTTCTCATGCTCTCTCTCTTTCCTAATAAATAAATAAAATCTTTAAAAAAAAAAAAAAAGAAAGAAAAAGAAAACAAAATATACTCTCAAAAATCGCAAACCAGCTAGAGAATATTCTGGCAGTGTTTACAGATTAATCACTGTGTTTGAAGACAGTTGTTAGGTGATGAAAATGCGAGTAGGCCACATACAATGAAGATAAATCCGTCTCCCTGCACAGTCTGTCCAGGTAAATTCACACCTGATGCTGTTGGACTGCTTATGTGTTGCCATTTACTTGGTTTATGTTCTCAAGGTCATTCTGCCGCCCTTCCCAACTAGTAACTTTTAGACATTTCGTATGCGGGCTGTAATAGCAGCAAGTCAGTGATACAGGAAACCTCTATTCACAGTGCTCGAAGTAATATTGTACTACTCAACTCTGTGTGCCTGGTGATATGATGAAAGGAAAATGACAAATGCAAGTGGAATGGAGACTTTAATTAATGGACATTTGTTAAGCCCCATTACTGGAGAAATCTTATGCATGAAGGGACTTTTATGATGTATTAGGATTCCTTTCATTTTCAGAACCGTAAATATGGCATTACGTTGCCGAAAGATAGAGTGAGAAAGTAAAAACAAAACATTCACTAGCCCAGCCAGGCAAATTTGTTCATTAGACTTTGGAAAAAGTGCTTTGTGCAGCTGGCAAAGGGAATTACACAAAGCTGGAAGCAGAGGCTGCTAACCAGATGAGCTCAGTATGGGAAATGGGGAAAAGCTTGTATAAATGTTTCTCACACAGAAAACGACCCCATGGTACAGTTCCAGTAGGCGCTTAACACAAAGCTCCTGCTCTCTCTTCTACCCCAATACTTTATCTTGGAGTTGTGTTTCGATATTGTGTATGAAGTCCGGTATGTGTGAGAGGAAGAGAATGGCAAAGGAGGCTGATGAAGAAAAAAGGAAGAGAATCTGCATGCTTGGGTTTCTTCCCAAACATCTGCCCACGCACACCTGCGTAGCTTGAAGTGCTGATGCCACTGTCTCCACCCCACCACCAATTTGCCTATAGTGGAAATCTATCTCTAGCAAGCTGCTGGGGCTCGCCTGCCTGCCTTCCTTTTTTCCTTCCTTCCTTCCCTCCCCAGGGGATATTTTCAACTGATTAAACACATTAATTCAGTGCTCACAGTGTGCCTAGCTTTCTGTCAGACACACAGTATTTCAATCTAATTTTTCCTTTTGAGTTTCTGTTTTATGAAATCTGCTCCATTCCCACAGTCCTTAGCATCCAAGGAGTGGATCTTGAAGTACTAGGAAGCCAAACCTGGCACATTCTCATGAGAGACAGCATGGTCATTCCCACATCTCAATGGGAAAGTCATTCTTGGGTATCACCTGCGGGATTTGCAGCTAGTAGAAAGCCTCCAAGTTGGGATGCCTTCTTGAAGATCTAGGGTATCCAAAAGATACCCTGGTGTAATATTGCTTCATCTTCTAGGTGCTGACTTCTCTTGGCTGACAGCCTCCACAGATGAAGGGGATAGGGTATTGGCTAGGACTTCTGCAGTACCCAATCCAGTTTCAGATTCTCTTCCTACCAGTCTCTCATCTGCTCCAATCCTAAGAAGCGGTCCCCAGAGGGCAATATCATATGATCCTTTCCCCAGGCACAGGTGCCTGAGAAGTTGAAGGATAGAGGTGTCCCTCTCTACGGCTCCTTGGGACTACTACATCATCTGTGCAGTTGGAGAGCTCCAGGTTCTTCCTACAGAGAAAGGAGCAAGATGAAACAAGGCTTCTTGCAGAAACCGCAAAACTTAGACCACACAGGCATCGATGCTCTGATGGGTGGAGGTTGGCCTCTGCTTAACCACTTTGAATTAGCAAAACTATTCCGAGTAAGCAAACAAATGAAAATGGGGATGGGTGCCACAGGAAGGCTTAAATGGCAGTGAAAGAAGGAAAGAAGGAACAGTTTAAGCAATCTCTGAAGAATTCCTAAGTAGGAAAAAAAAAAGAAGTCCTAAGTAGGCATTTGCTACAAATACACTATAAACTTAGAAATACATTGGGAGCAGGAGGTAGAGTAGTTTATGGAGACCCGAAAATCCACAACAGGTAAGTTAGTAGAACTCGATGTTTCTTCTAGATTTGCAGCAAATATTTGGAAACAGTTTCATATGCTAGAGTCCTTAGAGATTCTCTTGACCTCCTCCCTTGACAGTGCACAGCGTACAATGACCCATGGCAGTAACATAATACCAGTGATCCTCATTATTTGTGGATTCTGTATTTGTGAATCTGCCTACTTGCTAAAATTTATTTGTAATCCCCAAATCACTGCTTGTGAAATGTTTTTGGTTATTTGCATACATGGCCAAGGCAGTAGAAAATTTAAGTTGTCTGATACATACATTTCCAGCTTGGGTCGAACAGAGGGACTCCTGTCTGTGTTCTTATTTCAGCTCTCACAGTGCAAACAACTGTCCTTTTTGCAATCTATTTGGTACCATGTTTCAGTGCATTTTTGTGCTTTTTTGGGGTGATCTTGTTATTTAAAATGGCCTACAAGTGCTAAATTACTATCTAGTGTTCCTAAGTCCAAGGAAGCTGTGATGCACCATATGCAGAAAATATGTGCATTAGATGAGCTTCCTGCTTGGCCTTGCATTCAATGTTAATGAATCAATAGTATGTTCTGTGTGTGTGTGTGTGTGTGTGTGTGTGTCACAAAGTAACATTTTTTTAACATCTTAATTTAATTTTATTTTTTTCAGTATTCCAAGATTCACTGTTTATGCACCACACCCAGTGCTCAATGCAGTACGTCCCCTCCTTAATACCCACCACCAGGCTCACCCATCCCTGCATCCCCCTTTCTTCTAAAAACCCTCAGTTTGTTTCTCAGAGTCCACAGTCTCTCATGCTTCATCTCCCCCTCTGATTTCCACCAATTTGCTTTTCCTTTCCTTCTCCTCATGTACTCCATGTTATTCCTTATGCTCCACAAGTGAAACCATATGATAACTGACTTTCTCTGCTTGACTTATTTCACTCAGCATAATCTCCTCCAGTTCCATCCATGTTGATACAAAAATTGGGTATTCATCCTTTCTGATAGTTGTATAATATTCCATTGTATATATGGACCATGTCTTCTTTATCCATTTGTCTGTTAAAGGGCATCTTGGCTCTTTCCACAGTTTGGCAATTGTGGCCATTGCTGCTATGAACATTGGGGTACATATGGCCCTTCTTTTCACTACATCTGTATGTTTGGTGTAAATACCCAGTAGTGCAATTACTGGGTCATAGGGTAGCTCTATTTTGAATTTTTTGAGGATTATCCAGACTATTTTCCAATAATATATGTTAAATAAGGTGTCTTTAAATAGAAATGCACATAAAATAAGGTTCAGGTTAGTTGGTTGGTGAAATGTCATGGCCAGGTCTTAGAGGAACCTAATTTCATATTTCCCCAGGAGCAGTGGCTCAGTAGTAGCTAGTTCAGTGTTTGTTGTGATGCTATTGAACATAAATACCATGGTTAATGAGAATTGACTGTACTTCTAAAAAAGTTAAGAGAAATGCGTTTCATATTTTTGCTTCAAATTTGTGTTTCCTACAGTTTCATTCTATATAGCAGACCACAAAGACGTACTTTCTTCAGAGAAGGGGTGGATGGAATTGCCATTAGGAAGATTGGTGACATTCTATAGCCCAACTGTGAGGCACAGTAAGCCAGCTCAGGACATGGGGAGAGCTTATGTGTGAGATGTGTGGTTGCCCGTTTTTTTTTTACTCGCTGAGTTGTCCATGAGATCTGAGAAATGGGGAAAAAGTAAGGCTTTCCCAAGGAAGCCTGCAGGTCTATAGTTAGACTTTATTTTTTCATTTTTATTTTTAAAAGATTTTATGTATTTGAGAGAAAGAGAGCACAAGCAGGGGGAGTGACAGAGAGACAAGAAGCAGGTTCCCCACGGAGCAGTGAGCCCAATGTGGGACTTGATCCTAGGACCCTGGTATCATGACCTGAGCTGAAGCCAGATGCTTAACCATGAGCCACCCAGGTGCCCTGCAGTTAGACTTTGAAAAAAAGTTCATTGAATGTTAACTTTGTTCTTAAGTTTGTAGTTTACTTCATGATAATATCTTGAAGGAAGAAGGAATAACACTGCATTACAGATGTTCTGTATCAGTTTATAAAAGGGATTCACACCAAGTATAATCAATTGCATACTAATCAGAGCAATTTCCAGATAATAAGATCAAACTCTGAAATATGGATGCCTTTTATTCTCCACAAACCATGGAAAGGATCTAAATGAGAACAGAACTGGACTAGGGAACAAAGACTTTATCCGAGGATGGCAAATATGCTCATCTTATTGCCAATCAGCTGTTATTGATTGGTTGAGAAGGAAACTGAGACTAAATCCAGGCTTGGTGGTATGTCATGACATGATTAATTAGTCACGTTCACTGTGGGTGAGGAGGCGGTAGCATGTGTAGTATAATTTACCTTCTATAAGTTAAAGCAGTAAAGTTGCAGCAGAAGAATCTCTCTCTCATTAGAGGAGAATAGGATCAGATCTGGTTTGGTGATCTCTCTCAATGCCATGCTTAGCATGTTGCCTAATATAGAGTAGAAGCTCAGTAAACAGTTGCTAAATGCAGGTATGTACTTATATGCCAGTGAGTGTGGAGGGAAGTGAAGGGAAGGAAGGCAAGTTTTTCAGGCCTCTGAAGAAGACTAGAGGCAGCAATTTGAGGCCATGAAGTCTTCCAGTTTGACTTGAAATCCTGCCTGATGGGGGATAGCCTCCCATGCCTAAGGCCATTTAAGGATGCGAAGTGTTGCAGCTTTCATCAGCACCACCCTTGAAGAACCAGCTGAGCTGCTGGAGGCCACAGAGAATCAGCAGGATTTAAGCTTGGGAATGGATTTTCTGATTTTTCTTTCTTCCTTTTCTTGAGTGTTTTATACTATAGCTAACCATGTAGAAAGAGTCCCTACATAAAGTCTTCTCTGATTGATTTGTGTCCCTTCCAAGGTCTTGTTTATCAGTGTAACTGACTTGTCTCCTAGGGGGTACATTAAGCCTGAACAGAGTCAGCTAATCTCTCCCTTCTTGAGTATCCTGCTGGGCAGAGGGTCATACTTGCAGCTTCTCTTCATGATCTGCTCAGGAGCCACACAGAAGGAACACATGTCTGAACAGCATGGAGACAGGTTCTGGAGGGGTGTCAGAACACAGCAGAACCCAAGGGCTAGTAGTGGAAGGCAGACCCTTTTTTCTCTCCTCTTCAAATGGGATCCAAGCAATCGTTTCCAGTATGGGGCACAAAGTAATCCATAGAATTTTATTTTAAATTACTTTTTAAAAATTTCATCCTTTTTATGTTATATAATATATGCATGTTATATTACCCTAGTGGCAAAGTGAATATTTGTGTGTGTGTGTGTGTGTGTGTGTGTGTGTGTGTGTGTATGAAGGACCACTTTTTTTGCTTCTCCCACGAAACATAGTACAAACCTTTGGACATTATCCAAAAAGGAAACACAAGACTCTGAAAGCTAGAGAGGAGAAAGAGCAGCCAGGGATTTTGAGACCTAAGACATAACAATGAATTCCTTGGGTATTCATTTTGCCCCACATATCCTGGACTAGGTGTTCTGGAGAAGCCAGTAAACCTGGACATGCTAATGGGTTCAGACAAATAACAAATCCCTAAGAAAAGTCTGCTCTCTCCAAGAGCCAGGAAAAAGGCAGTGTAGCAAGACAGACCTCCCAAACACCATGAGAAAAAACTGTGATCCCTACCCCCAGCCCCATCAGCAAAGGCCCAGCAGAGAGCCTAGACGTCCACATTCACCAAAGGGGAAACAGTAATGAGATGAGGTACCCCTCCCTCACCAGGCAAGATGGTGTCAGCGGAGGCCTGATGGGGAGCCTGGAGTCCTACCCTTCAGCAGTAATGAGACACTCCTCCCCACCAAATGGAGGTTGAGTGGGGCACTGGACATTCATCATCACCCGGCAGTAATGAGGTGGCACAGAGTCAGAGGAGGACTACTGAAAAAGAAGACTTAAAGAAGAACCAGAGTCTAATAATATAGTAGACAACTGTTCAAGATACAAGTGAAAATCACCCATCATACCAAGAACTAGGAAAATCTCAATGTGAATGAGAAAACATAATTGACAGATGCCTACATCTAGATGACACAGATGTTGGAATCATCTGACAAGGATTTTAAAGCAGCTAACAGGAAAATGCTTCAGTGAGCAATTATGAACATCCTTGAAGCAAATTAAAAAAAAAAAAACAAAAAACAGACCAGAAAAGAAAGAGAGTGTTTCAGAAAGAAAAGAATTTGTAAAGGAGAATCAATTTGAAATACTGGAACTCAAATATATATAATTAAATTTAAAACAAAAACCCTCCGCACAGCAGAATGGAGGGAACAGAGTAAAGATTCTGTGAACTTGAAGACAGAACAACAAAAATTGCTCGGTCTGAACCACAAAGTGAAAATAGATTTTTTAAAAATGTACAGAGTCCCAGAGATTATGATAAAGATCATATTAGTCACAGAAGGCCAGGAGAAAGAGTAGAGCTGAGAAAGTATTTGAAAAAACAATGGCCAAAAAATTCCCCATATTTGGCAAAAGACAGAAACCTCAGATTTAAGAGGCTGAGCAAACCCTAAGTAAGATAATCCCAAGAAATCCACGTGAAGACAAATCAGTCTTCTGAAAACTTCTGAAGATAAAGAAGCAGTTTTGATCATAGCCAGGAAGAGAAACCAGACTATGTCCAGAGGGGTTAAAGCAATTTGGATGACAGCAGATTTCTTATCAGAAAGCAGAGAGGCCAGGAAGAAATGGCATGATATTTTTTAAATGCTGAAAGAAAAGATCTGTCCACCCAGAAATATGTAACTAGTGAAAATATCCCTCAGAGGTAAAGGGGTAATCAAGATAATATAAGAAGAAGGAAAACTCAGAGACCTTGTGTCACCAGCAGTCTTTCCTTATAAGAATGGTTAGAAGGAATTCTCTAAGTGGAGAAGAAATGATAGAAGAAGGAATTGTGTACAAAAATGTTCAGATAACCCAGGCAAAGGAAACAAAAACAGAAGGAACAAATAGGAAACAAAAAATAAAATGGCCGACTTAAGCCTTAACATATTAATAAATGCATTGGATTTCGTGGTCTAAATGCATTAATTAAAATACAGAGATTGATAGTGGGGAAAAAACCAAACATGACACAACTACATGCCATCCATACGAATTTACTTGGAGTGTAACACTACAGGCGGGGAAAGTAAAGGATGAAAGTAAAAGGATGAAAAAATGATTTATCAGTAAATCAAAAGAAAGCAGAGCAGGAGTGGCTGTATTGACATCAGATCAAAGAGGCTTCAGAGCAAAGAGCATTAGCAGGGAGAGAGAGAGACCTTGTATAATGATAAAAGAGTTGGTCCACCAAGAAGACATAGTAATCCTAAATGTGTGTGCACACATAACAACAGAGCTGCAAAGCATGTAAAATAAAACTTGATAATACTAAAAGGGGAAATAGACAAATCCACAATTATAGTTGGAGACTTCAGCATCTCTCTCTTTAACGACTTGTAGAACAGTTAGAAAATCAGCAAGGATACAGAAGAATGCAGCACCATCAGCAGCAAGGTCTGGTGCTTCGAACAGCTTAGAACACTGCCCAATGACAGCAGACTCCACGGGCTTTTCAAGTACCCAGGGGACAGTCACCAAGACAGGCCATCCGGGAGCACAAAAGAAACCTCAGAAAATTGAAAAGTATTGAAATCATACAGAGGGTATCCTCTGACCACATGGAATCAAAATTGAAATCAGGAACAGAAAGCTAATGGGAAAACCTTCAATTGTGGAAATGAAACAATGCAGTTCTAAATAATCTACAGGCCAAAGAGGAAGTCTCAAGGGAAATAAAATTATATTTTGAACTGAACGAAAATAAGTAAAGAAGGATAAAAAACTTCACGTGTCATTGCCGTGTGAAATATAAAGAAAAGACTGAGAAATACATCATGACATGTAAACAGCATTTGCTTCTCCAAACCAAAGCAAAGACAATGGCAAAAATCACTGGAAGAGGGGGACCGAAAATGCCCGTACTCCAGATGCCAAGTCATGCCCCTCTTTCCTGGGCACACATGGCACCCTGCCTCCCAGCTCTCTTTCCTGAGACATTAGTTCTGGGTGCATGAAACCAAAGATTCAAGTTAGCATCATCCAAGGAAGTTCAATTAAAGAGCTATTGGTAAGGAGAGGGTGGAGTTTGGGAAAACCACAAGGGACATCGCAGTGCTCTGCCATAAAGGACGATAGGGCTGTTACTCATCTGAGGCCTGAAGGGGCAAGGGCAAGCACAGTTGAAGAGCTTGAAGACGTTGAGGGGTGTAGAGAGAACCACCTAGCCAGGGCTGTGACCTTTTGTCCAGTGACTCAGCATTCTCAAGGTAACCCAACAGGGGAGGAAGCTGGAGAAAAAAACCTCTTTCACTTTCTCCCTCTCTTAACCTCCCGCCTGGATACCCATTGACCAAACTCAACTGGAAGCCAGAGGCTCTCAAGAGGAGATCCATAGAGATCAGCCTCCCGGGGCTAAAAGCAAGGTCAAGAAAATGAGATCAAGGATTTTTTGAGGTAGGAGTAAATGGGAAGCTCTCTGGGTGGCAGAGGGACCCAGAGACTGGGTGACAGTGTTTAAAATGGCAGTATCATAAGATGGACCTCTTGGAGGAACGTTGCCAAAAGGAGCCCTCTGACCCTCAATTAACTATGATGTTTGTGTGAAAAAAGCCATTTCTTTCCTAGCATTTATTATGTTAAGCCACTGTGATTTGAGGTTGTTTATTAAAGCAGCTACTGCTAATTAACCTGACCGATGCACCTAATAAAAAGTCTGGGCCTCAAATCCTGTGTGGAGTCACATATTAAATGCACAGTCCAGCACTCAGAGTAATTAAAAAGCAATTCTAATATTTACTTGTGTCTCTTGAAAAATACCAGTGGGGATGCCATTCATAATTTTAGTGACTCTTCTCAAAGTCTGTTTTATCACCAGTACAATCCCTCCTTGCCTAGATTCTCTAATCTATCAACCTTCCGAAACTTCCCCCAACTCCCAGTCTGTGCGGAGTCGTTTAGTCTCTTTTTTGCCTTCCCCAACTCCCCTCTGGTCTCTCTTATCACAGAAGATCCCTGAATCTGGTTGCCTAATACAGAGGGGTGTGTAGGTCTTATGTAAAATTAAGTTAGGGAAAGAGGAGGAATCCAGGGATACGGTTACAACACAGGCGGTGTGCTTGTGGTTGGGCTGGCTGGCCAAGGATCTGCTCTCTGAGAGAAAGCTCACATGTGACATGTTTATTAGGGAGCAGACTTTGGATCAACACCTGTGGAAGGGAGAGGGCGGAAGCAGGATGGGTAGAGGGAAAGCCTCTCTGTGACACTGGAGCTCCAGAGCCTATAAGGCCTATCCGACTTGTCCTGCTTTGACCGGATTGGCTCGGCCTTTGTCCACCCCAGCCTCCAGCTGACATTGATGTGTGACTTTGGGTGAGACAATTCCTGAGAGGGCTGACAGCTGAAGGCTGCCTGCTGACAGTTCTCTCAGTAGCTAGAACAACGAGTCCTTTTTGCAGGAAGACCTGGGCATCTGGTTTTACGTCCATCACCATGCAGAGGGGCTGTGTGTGCGTGAGAGATGGGCTGCAGCTCTGACTCTGAGTTGTCTGCTGTTTCTGTTCTCACCGCTAATGTCTAGAGATTGCTGTCATTCCATCCATGATCTTCACACATTTTGTGCAATGCCCCGAGGCCCTAATACCACGCTACATTTGCCTCCTCCTTGAAGAACCGTATCAAAATTCTCTTCTTCCAAGGGGCCTGGATGTCTAACTCTCAACCTCTCCCTGACTCAGGGCTTCTGGCCCTGCTGCATGGGGGCTGGAGCCCCAGAAGTTTCCCCCTGGGCCCTCTGAGTTGCAGGGTTATAGAGAAGTGTGCTGCTGGCCTTGCTGTAATATATTGATTTCTTATTATAATTAAAGAACAGAGTAATGACTGTAGTCATTGCAAGTCACTGGGCTTATTTACAGTTCTGTTTCTCCTGATTGTTAGCTTCAGACAGTACTCTGGGGCTGTGGATAACTTGCTAGCTATCTAAGCTGATTCTTTTCCCTGGTTGTATGTAATTAGGGCCTGGGCAGCAATAGCCTTTTAATTTCTCTTTTCCCAGCGAGCCTGATTTTTCAGTTCTTGTGATGGCCCAGACCAGCCTTGTGTAAACTTGGGAGTAAAGCCCCGATGAACAGAGGAAGGAGGGAATACATGGTACAGGGCCCTGGGGCATGCCTCTGCTTTGGTTTGAAACCCAGCTCAGATGTGTACTGCATGTATGAACTTGGAACAGTTTCTTTTTCTTTTTCTAAAATTTTGTTTATTTGTTTGAAAGAGAGAGAGAGCGAGCGAGCGAAAGAGAGCAGACAGGCAGGGGGAGGGGCAGAGGAAGAGGGAGAAGCAGACTCCCCACTGAGCAGGGAGCCCGATGCAATGTGGGGCTTGATCCCAGGACCTGAGATCATGACCTGAGCTGAAGGCAGCCACTTAACTGACAGAGCCACCCAGGTGCACCTGGGGCCAGTTTCTTGATCCCTGTACACCTCAATTTCTTTATCTGTAAAATATGGATGAACAGTACCTACTGAGTACAGTTACGGTGAAGAGAGAATCTCATATTACGCATTTAGCACCATGTCTGATATCTGAGCAGTGTCTGTTGTGTGATTGCCTTTATTGCTAGTCGTGTTTATTCGTTTGAGAAAAGTGAAGCCCAGATGGCATTCAGTAATTCTGCTTGGCTGACAGTAGCTTCTGCACACCTATTCCTTCACCAAGTCTTGGTCCGCATCTCCCCTCCACCCCACCTCTAGCCGTGATATTGTAGTGAAACCCTGCAACCATTTTAATTCCAACACCAACTGAAATGCTCCAGTGAGCTCACTGAGTCCTTGGTTCAGTTTGGTTGTTCTTACTTCTTGCTGATGCTACCACCCATCAGCTCTGGACCTTCTGAGTCCCTCAAATAACTGATATTTGAGGAGAACGATGCAGACTCAGGCAAAGGTGCTAAATTAGTCAAGGAGTAGTTTCTAGAAAGTTGCCAATATTTAATGAACGGCCCTCTCCACTTCTTCAGCCTTATTTCTTATCACCAAGTTCCTTGAACTCAATGCTCCAACTATCGCATTTCCCTAAAATTCCATGCTCAAAACCTCTATGCGTATGCAAAGGCTGTTTTCCACTGTCTGTAAATCTCTTCTTTTCATTCCCCTGTCTTCTCTTGGCTTATTTCTAGATCCATCACACAGTTCAGGTCTTCCCTTGCTTAACACCCTTCTCCAAGATTGCCAGGTCTTCATATTTCTGTGGAAAATAGTCATATCTCATCATGCTCCATTCAGTCTCTTTATTCTTGGTCCTGCTATTTTTTTAGGCATCTCTTTTAACTGCCGACATTACAAGTTAGACAGGGGTTATCCTGGACTCAACAGGTACGAAGAGGAAAGGGTGCTATTTCTCTGTGTCTGACGGTTTGATAATAGACCTCTGTACTCCATGGTTTTGTGTATCAGCTTTGTGTTTATAGAATATAAATTCTACCCATCCACCCAACAATAAAATGTTAATTGAGTGATACAAACCTGAGTCAAGGCAGAGGTGAGTCCCTGCCTTCCATGAACTCAGAGTTGAACACAGGAGATAAGTATGTGTACAAAAGTTGTAGAATGAAGCAAAATTCAATCAGTATCATATGATCAAGGTTTTATGGAAAAACAAAATAGCTTTTCTGTTGGGAGTCATGAGGAAAGGAATCTTTGGTAGAGAATATGGTACTTTAGCTTGACCTGGAAGGAAGGGTAGAATGTCAACGGGTAGCAGTGAAGACACCAGGCAAAAAAGGAGCAGGAACAGTGGCACAAGAATGATATTGGACCTTCATGCATCCGCCCGTAGCCTGAAGGATGTAGTGGGAAGTGAGGCGAGGTAGCTGGTTATCACAACGAGGGGGAAAGCCCCCTAAGAAGTGTGGACTGCTTGTGGTAGGAGACGTGGGGCTGTTGAAAGGTTTGGATGTCAGGGTGACATCAGTGGAGCTGTGCTTCGGGCAGATTTATTTGGCAACGTTGTGCAAAATTTATTTTAGGGAGATGTCAGAGGTAGACTAAAGATTCTCAGGCAGAGAGTGAGATGTCTGGCTGGCCCAAACTGCTGGCGTTCAGCTCTGTAGGAGAGACGGGTATGCGGGTGTTCAAGAAGCCAGATGTGGACAACTTAGATGTTGGGATTGAAGGAGCTTTTGAATGCAAGTGAACAGGGAGGTGGTAAGACTCTGACAGAGCAGCCAGTTTTGGAGAAAGACTTTGAGTTTTACTTTAGAGAAAGAAATTAGAAATGTCAGCAAGAGCATTTAGATGGAGGATTCCAGCTCCAGTGGAAACTGGGCTAGAGCGCAGGGGCATCATCAGAGCTGGTGCCAGAGTGTGGATTAATTGCTTTAACAGTCTCTAGGGAAGAACAGCAGAAAGATGGAAGGCTGATGGTTCTGTTCTTTGGTGTGTAGACTTCTTTTATCTTTCAAGGGTTCTATTAGCTAACTCACAGCTTTCCTGGCCTAAAGACAAACGAAAGCCATTGCCTGGGTTGAGTGATTGAGGCATTTAGAGACATCCAGTGTGGAATAGTTCTCTCCACCATGAGGCTAGAACATGGATTCAAGGCATTTACTAATCAAAGACTACTTTCTCTGATCGCCCAATTAGCGTATGGCCGCATCCTTCCTGTCCTCCTGCTCCAGGAAAGATGAAGAAGAACCAGAGTGTTATTTCGAAGCACATCTCTTCCTGAAGTCCTAGAGGGAAACAGACTCATCCGAGTTGTGTGACAACCCCAAGGTAGGAACATCAGATGAAAGCCAGACTAGGTCTTGAGGCATATAGAAGTCATCGATCACTCCATCTTCTCTGGAGACCGGATGGGACCATTGTCCCCGAGTCCTTGGGAGTTTACGGTTTTGTATTAAATGGAAGTGTTTCCTTTTGATGAAGTATTTTATGATAGGTATTGTAAATTACTCTAAGGAAACTTTTAGTCAGCAAGAATTTATGACAATGATAAATTTGGGCAATGTCTTTTTAAGTGTCTCTATGAATGAACACTTTCAAAATTTCCCCAGGTTCTAGTCAAAGATAGAGCCTATTGGTGATTATTTTTGTACTTTCTATGTCTCAAGTGACTTCTTTTATTAAGATTCTCAAGAATAAGACTTGTGATTTATCCTGATGACATATTAACAGCCAGTCATACCAAATACATTTTTCTTTCTTATGTACCGGGAAGTATATTCTTGCTGTCAGCCTTTGGGGTACAATGAATTTCAAAAAGTTCTCTGGTGTTTTTTCTCAACATTGAACATTTCTTAGCTTTGTAAGTTATCAAAATGGTTCAAGGGTCTGGAGAGAGAAAGAAACAGAAATGAAGATAGATGGTATCTTATTGACAAGACATAAGAAAAGATGAAAGTCATCCTGTGGCTTTCATTTATAAAATGATTGAATTGGGTCAATATTATTGTGAATCCCATTAAAGGATAAAAAGGAACACCCACCCCCCAAATCGCACTCTGCCAAAATCAGTTGGTTCAATGGCCACACTTAAATATTACCAGTATGAAAGAGAACTCATATTTAGCATTAAAAGTTCCTTTCAGGGTGGTGTCATTTGGGAAAGAAACACATAAAATTATTTGAATTTCACAGGGTCCTTTATTGTTTACCTCTTATGTTCCACTTCTTAGATGTGTTTGCAGCAGAAAAAGCAATCAAATCACCGGCCACTTCAGATTTTCCCCAGAGTAGATGAGTCATTCATGACTCATTAGAAGAGGGAAGGATCTTTCATCTATTGCAAAAGAAAAAAAAACCGACCTTTCTTCTTTCATATAACCTAAATTGTCTTCATCCTCTGTATGAAATCCCTCACATTTGAATTCAGAGGTCTTAAGGGCAAGTTAAAAATATACAAAATGTCCTTTGGGTATTTGTAAGTACCATCTCTACATAACCAGCTAAGAATTTCCATGTCTCTGTCAGATATCATTTTGACCTTGAAATTTTAATTTGGGTTCTTATAAATGGAAGCCAAAAATACACGAGGACAAAAAGATAAATAGTGAAACAAGAGGATTTATGTGTTTAGGTAGTATCCCCTCGATGCTTCTGTTCTAAAGAGGATGTTCCCCCCCCCCTTTTAAGGGGGAAAAGGGGCATAATGCAGACATGCAAAAATGTGCAGTGGAATTTGAATTTATCCTCACATCTTTTGATATGCCCACTCCCAGAATGTTGATCTCTATAGAAGAAACTGCTGGATTTGCACACAGAAAGTTCTGGCACAAGTTCTTGACGTAAAACTTCTGCTCTATTGATATTTGATGAGTAAATCAGATTATCAAAATAGATTTGAATGGGTCAGAATTTAAATCATATTTTTTTCTGAATATAATACCTACAAGAATAAATAGATAAAGGAATATATGAGCTACTATTTTTTCAGAATGTCAAGGAGGCCACAGTCACTTCCTTGGCAACTTTTCCAAGGAAACTGGTGGAGGCTGTTAGATCTCCAAAGTCACTGTGGTAGGCTGGAGGTTCTAGAACTTATCCGAATGCACTAGAACTGGTTTGAAAGCTGTAGAGTTCATCGTGTTCAGCGCATTTTGTTCAATGACTGTTCATTTATTATTTGCCACTCTTTGGTTCTATTCACTCAACAGCTTTGGCACCAAGTTGGTGCTTCTTCAAGATTATTCACCGAATAATTTCTAGTTACATGTTTCTATTGTTAATCCACCAAGGGTTCCCTGACCAACTGCTGCGCAGCTGGTACCTCTCCACAAACTTCTGTCTTCCTCACCACCGACCGATAACATACAATGCATCTCACCCATTTTAGACCAGTGGTGAGCTGGTATGTGTGGGGAGTGGGTCCTCAGGAACAATGACTGGGTGTCGGGCACTGACGTGAGGTGGTGGGTTTCCTGTAAAAGTTGAAATGCAAGTTCAAGGCAAGGATGGCTTTGGGAAACAAGACAGATAATGGAGCCAAATCCAACTCGAGGCTTAGAGTCCAAAATCAGAGCATGAAACAAACATCATATGGAGTTTAAATGACCCCTGACAGTCCTTTGAACTGCTTGTAATGTTCTACATATGTCACCTTCTTCAAAATCACTGGGGACTTGCTTGATGTTTCCCATAAGTCATCCCTACCCGGTGTTCCCCTTGGGTCTCTCTCTCTCTCTCTCTCCCCCACCACACTTTGCCTCCTCTGTTCCCTCATGGTCAAATTCACATATATCAGTTTACATGAATCAACTCTAGGATGTAGGCCCTGGGAATTAGATTGTAGAGTCCAGAAATACTCAAAAAGGCCTAGGAAACAGTTAATAAGCCGTGGATCTGCAAAACAGGGTTAGGAACCCTAACCCCTCTCCTTGAACCCCTCCCCCCCTCTCACTGACCCTCCCCCACCTTCCCTCCCTCCGCCATTCCTCCCCCTTCCTCCTTCCCCATCACTGACCCTCCCTCTCCCTGACTCCTTTGCCCACATTCTCTCCCCCCTTTCCCTGACCCCTCTCCCTCCCTCCCTCACTCCCTTCCTTCCTTCTCATACTTATTTTGTGTCTGTTCTTCCCAGGTACTCTTTTAGGTCCTGGGGATACAGCACCACAAAACAAAGGTGTCTGCCCTCCTGGAGCTTACAGATATTTAATAAAAGACATAAAAATAAATAAATAGTATGTTAGATACTTTTAATTTTAGTGGATAAAAGAAAAGCCAGCCAGGGTAATGGGGTGTGATAGTGCCCGGGGGCCAGGGGCAGGTAATGACATTAGGGGAAGGGTTAGTGCAGGTAACTGTGAGCCAAACCTTCAAAGAGGAGAGGGAGGTCACCATGCAGATATGTGAAGGAAGAGCAGGAAGAACCACAACCACAAAAGCCTTGAAGTAGGAGCTTGCCTGGAAAGTTCCAGGAAAAGCAAAGAGGCCTGTACAGCTGGAGCACAAGGAGTGAGGAAGGAGAATATACGAGATGAGGTCAGAAAGATAAGAAGGGTCCCTGTCACATAGGACCTTGAGGGCTCTGCTCCTTTCTCCAAGTGGGGTAGAACCGAGAAGTCGCATGAACTGACTTACAGGTTTAAGGCATCTCTCTGGCTGCTCTGTGGAAGATGAAGATGAAGGCAGGTCAAGGGTGGCAGCAGGAAGACCAGCTGGGAAGCCACTACTGAAACTGAGGCAAGATGTGATGGCTGCTGGGTCAAGGTGGAGCAGTGGCCCACATGTACCTGGTTTCTGTGGTCCTAAACATACCGCATGGACTTCATAATTCCGCCAGCGTGCACAGCAAGGAAAAATCGCAGTCCAGAAACCCCAGCAACGTGACTCTCAGTCTCCCTTAGCCCTCCGATCAAAGGCCACGATGGGAGTTAGAGTCTGGGTGGGGGTATGTCTTGGGCAGTTTTACTGAACCATTTCCTAGAGTTGCCTAAAAGAGATTATCTCTACATTTATCAAATTTCTTCTAATATATTAATGCAATCATTAGTGTCGTTGTTTGCTGCTCCAAGGATTATATGCTTCGACCATTTACCTTTTTGGAATCGGGTAAACGAAATGTGTTTGAGATTATGAGATTCTTTTCTGCCTAATTTATTGCATAAACTGCAAATGTAAATCATACAGCTCTCACATGCAATTTCAGTCGAGAGGGTAGCGGTGATGTTGCTATAATTGAGACGTTCTCACTTGGGGGGTGCCTGAAGAACCACTGAGTTGGAATGCTATTTCAATTTTTTTAAGGATGTTTTTAGTTTTAAAAATAATTTCCAGAGTGTCATTTTTGTAATTCTAATTTCAATTTATGGACTAAACACTGCAGTGAGCCTTGGAGGGTATTGCAGCTTGCTTTGGGTCTTTGCTAATGTTTCTCTTACTGCATCCATAGTAAAACAAGAACATTTTTTTTTTTAAACTTACGACATAAGCATTTTCTGGGTCCTATGATGGAGGGTGCCCTGCGGGGAAGCTTGTTGTTGTTTTAGGAAGTGATCTTATTGTGAGAGTGGTAGTTTTACCTCTTTTCTGCTTTTTTTCCATGGCAAGCAGAACAAGATAGGGATCTGTGGATCCTGACTGAGAAATGGTAGAACTGGAAGGAATCTTAAAGATCACCTAGCCCTCACCTCGTTTTCTGCAGATGGGAAAACATGCCCAGGCCAGTGAAGTAACCTGAGGGAGAACTAGTATTTTTTTTTTTTTAAGAACTAGTATTTGTATTATGTTTCATGATCTTATTAAACTATGAATTATATGACGCCCTATTGTAGTCTCTATCTGGCCATGTAAGGTGAGTGGCATCTAGGTTAATGGAATTTTTCTGGGATTTTATTATGAATTTATTATTTATTATCGTGAATTTTATCTTTGCTGCAGTATTCTGTCAGAAGATGAATTCTTTAGGTTCGATGGGACACATTCAGCTTGAAAAAGACAAAAGAGATGGGGTTTAAATCAACTTTTCTCTCCCCATACTTAGGACACTAGACAAATAATGAGCGGAATTGTTTTCTCAAAGAGGAGATGCTCAGCTTTGTCTTTCCGAAACTGAAGTCAGATGCTGTGTCTTGCTGTGCACTGTGACCCTGTCGAGGTTGACGGTCCTTCCTGGTCGGGAGCCACAGACTTACAATTCAGCACTAGCAGGGACAGTCACGCCCGTCTGCACCCGGCGGTAATGACTCTAATGAAGTAAGACTGCAGCTCGGACAGCAGAGAAATGTCACCGGTGGCAGTGGAGGTGTGAACATAACCCCATTAATGGTCATGCCAATAGACACAGGCCACCTTGCACAATAGAGTGAACCCAAAGCCGGGGCCCCCAAGTGGGGTGCAAAGTCTGGTGCTGCATGCTCTCTAGGTGATCTTGGACAAGGTGTTGGGCCTCTGTTACCTCATTTGTAAAATGGGAATGATGCTGCGTACCTTGTCAGGAGAGAAGGCACTGAGGTGCAACGTCAGAGAGAGGCGTTCTGCAGGACATCCCAGGGGACCCTGTGGGGCCTGCCACTGAAAGTGCTTCCTTGGCCTGGCATCTCTAAACCTCCGTAGAAGTGCAGTGAGCTCCATGTGGAGCTGTGAACCCTGCTCAGGGCACTGACACCTCTGCTGAAATGAAGGGGTTGAAAGGTCTGCTTTTTTAGTCATTCTTTTTTAGAAATATTGAATTTCATCAGCCATAGTCTGGGCGTGTAGCTGTGGTGGCAACTAAAATGGGAATTCCTGATAAATTAATCCTGTAGTACTTCAAGGTGAAGCTGTCCCCCTTATCCATAACTGCCCTGATGATGAGCATATTAGGCAGTGTTCAAAATTGCCTATGAGTTTCTCTTTTTTGGTTTTCTCTAGCACCATGGACTTCTGCCTCTGATTCCTGGGTGTATCCCAATAGCAGTCTTGAGGGATCTGGTTATCAGTGTGCCTTTTCATTCAGGGAAGGGGGCATTGCTATGCTGAGACCCTAGTGTAGGGGATACCCAGCCCCCCAGCTCCCCAGGCGGACTACGGGAGCTCTGCTCACACACAGCCCCTGCCATCAGCCAGCTGCAAGCGTTCCCTCCTCTAAAGAGCATCACTCGCCCAGTGCAGCCTGCGTCCAATGACTGGCCGATGTAGGAGGTACATAGACCTTGCCTCTCATACCATCTTGGGACATGTGAAGAGCCATCGTGGCTTCACAGCCCCCCACCCCAGGGGCAACTGAGGGCTTTATTGAACATTTCAGCTCAGTTCCCTCCCATGCCCAATCCTGCTTCCATCCTGTCCCTGGCACAGGTGGCAATTCCGTAAACACTACCTAAGAAGCCTACTGTATGCGCACATCCTCCTCAGAGTCTGTTTCCCAGAGACATCAGTCTATGTCAGTCGTGATATTTGTATGAAAGAGTGCGTATCTGGATGTGC
>CM052803.1:44649593-44669288 GCA_028533885.1 Nasua narica | reverse complement strand
AGCCACTCTGGAAAACTGTATGGAGGTTCCTCAAAATGTTGAAAATAGAGCTACCCTACGACCTAGCAATCGCACTACTGGGTATTTACCCTCAAGATACAAATGGAGTGATCCAAAGGGTCCCATGCACCCGAATGTTTATAGCAGCAATGTCCACAATAGCCAAACTATGGAAAGAACCTAGATGTCCATCAACAGATGAATGGATAAAGAAGATGTAGTATATATATACAATGGAATACTATGCAGGCATCAAGAGAAATGAAATCTTGCCATTTGCAACAATGTGGATGGAACTAGAGGGTATTATGCTAAGCAAAGTAAGTCAGTCAGAGAAAGACAATTATCACATGATCACGCTGATATGAAGAAGTTGAGAGGCAGGGCAAGGGGTTATGGGGGGTGGGGAAGAGAAATGAAACAAGATGGGAAGGGGAAGGAGACAAACCATAAGAGACTCCTAAACTCACGAAACAAACTAAGGGTTGCTGGGAGGTGGCGGGGGGTGGGGGTAGGGATATGGACACTGGGGAGGGTATGTGCTATGGTGAGTGCTGTGAAATGTGTAAGCCTGATGATTCACAGACATGTACCCTGGGGCAAATAATACATTATATGTTAATAAAAAATTGAAAAAAAAAAGATTTTGCTTCCTGTAAATTCTACCTACTGGTCTTGGATCTGTGTTTTAGCAAAATGTAGGACAAGCAGGTCTTCTTCCCAATACTTGCTTGGTAACCCTTCAAATATTTGGATATATCTTTGGTATTCTTTCTGGATCTTTTCATTTCAGGCTAAACACACCAGCTTCCTTTAACAAGCGCGATGAGATCAGGGGCCCTCTGTTTTAGTCACGCCTATATCTCTAGCTCCCAGCATAACCTAAATAATAAATAATAGTTGGAAGAACAAATATAAGACTCTATCAATCATCTCTAGTTTCCCACATTTTTTCATTTCCAATGACTAACAAACTTGACTGCTCTTTTCCAATCCTTGGCCAATCACATCCAAACTCTCACCTCAACTCACCCAAGAATGGGAGATCCATTCCCCAATTTCTTCCTTCTGCACATTTACGTCATCCTTACCTTCTTAATTTTGTTTCAAAGAAAAGAAGCCTCTTACTTCGCCCCAAGACTAACACCACCATCTGACTTGTTCTCCCTTCCACTCCTCCTTCAACTATATTTCTAGTCTTTCACCTCCTTACATACACTCTGTCAAGTATCAATATGCTTGAGTGATGCCTTCCTAAAAACTAAGCTTTCCCTCTGTCTTGTCTTCTAAAAACTGTCACCTTTTACATCACTGCCAACATCTGTAATCACTTTCTACAGACACATTTTAGTCTCTGTTATAAAATTATCAATATTTCATTGTTAATATAAAAACACACAAAGGTGCGAAATGGGAAATGCCACCAAAAGGCTTTTTTTTTTTTTAAGATTCTGCATGTGGTGAAAATGATTAGTGAGAGTGGATTGCTAATAATGAGGTGTCAGTCAACTGAATTCAGAGACAAAATGAAGGACAGAACCAAGTTCTATTGTCTAATAAACAAATGTTAGCCCTTTGTAGGAACCTTCTATTGTTCAACATCAACTCATATTTATGCAGACATTGGAATAAAGCTTATCTATACATAAATATATTTTTTACAAAAGCACACACAGGCAGAATTTTGATGGTCTCAACTCTGTTGCAAAAATAATTTGAAAGTATGCTTTTTAAAAGTCTCCCCATTTTAAAATTCACTGTCAAAATTAAATAATGCCATATCCACATCTAACATTAATTTTCAGCTTGGGTTAATAAGATCAGAAATGAAATCTCTAAAATACATTCTTCTGTTTGCTTATTATTAACTTCTCTTAACATCTTTATGCTTCATATTTTTCCATGGCTCACCATTTTTTCATGGTCAATAAATCAAGATCATGATGGGTTTTGTTTTTTTTAAGCAAGTGCTTGTATTAGGGAATCAGAACCACGTAAAATATTTGACAATAATTAAAACTGTAAGGTTTTTAGTAAGCACTAGGCTAATTACTTGATGTGCATTGTTTCTCTGAGTGCTGGAAGGTATAATACTGCCTCCATTTTATAAATGAGGAAACTAGGGGCGCCTGGGTGGCTCAGTGGGTTAAGCCTCTGCCTTTGGCTCAGGTCATGATCTCAGGGTCCTGGGATCAAGCCCGGAATTGGGCTCTCTGCTCAGCAGGGAGCCTGCTTCCCCCTCTCCCTCTGCCGGCCTCTCTGCCTACTTATGATCTTCTTCTCTCTGTCAAATAAATAAATAAACATCTTTTTAAAAAATAAAAATAAATGGGGAAACTAAGGTTCATAAGGTTATGTAACATGCCTGAGGTGACACAATTAGTAAGGGGCAAAGCTGTGATTCAAATACTACAAAACCAATACTCTCAACCAGAACAACATTCCATGCCATTATATTATTTAAACTCTCTCCCTTGAGTTAAGAATTAGGACATGGAGGGGCACCTGAGTGGCTCAGTTGAGCATCTGACCCTTGATTTCAGCTCAGGTCATGATCTCAGTGTCCTGGGATCAAGCCCCAAGTTGGGCTCCACACTCAGTGTGGAATCTACTTGAGATTCTCTCTCTCCCCTGCCTCCCCCTCTACTCCTTCGCCCACTTGTGCTCTCCCCCTCTCTCTCTCAAACAAACAAATAAATAAATAAATATTTTTTTAAAAAGAATTAGGATGTGGAGATGCAAAGAGGTGAGTGGCTTATGCAAAGCCACACACTGTTAATTCCAAAAACCTGTATCACCCATCACGTCACACAGTATCTGGGGAAAAGATGATTTCCAATTATCCTGGCTTCTTTCTCAGAATCCACCTTCCCCTGGACAGCGGTGGAGCTCTGACTGCGGAGCTATGGTCAGGTGGGAAATGAACAGTTAACTAGAGTTTAAGGGATGAGAGAGAGAAGGGGTGAGAGCTCAAGTCTCTAGTTCTTTATTTGCTAGCCCTTTAGCTGTGCCCCCCACAGTGCAACCCCATAATGGGGAGCACATAAGAACTAAACAAAAACCTCTGCCACCTCAGCATTTTTTTCTACAGGCAGAGCTTTAACTACAGCCTCTATACTTAGGAAATACGGCAATGATAGAGCCCAAACCCTCTTGGTAATGGAGAGGAATCATCCAGGAAGCCCTAGTCTGACAAACACTGAATCCTTGCCCTACTTAAAGCAAAAAATCAAATTAAATTAAAAATACAATCTACAAAGCCCACACCACCACCAAAGTCACAGAGAACTTTTGCTGAATTGTACAAGCAGAGGACATTTTTTCAGAACACATTTGCATTTGAAAGTACCAACACATCCTAAATGTGCAGTGTATGCACAGATCTGTGCAGTAGCAATTAGGAACAGAAATAACCAGCGCAACTGAATTAGAGTTGATGAGATTCTGGTGTTCAAGGCAGCCGCTTCCTTTATATGACTAATCCCTACACATTCTTGGAGTTTCAGATTAGATGTTGCTTTTTCTACAGTTTCCCAGACTCCCAAAGTCTAGGAGTCCCATCTGATGAGTTTCACCTTGTATTTCTCCTTCTCACAGCACTTGTTGCCTGAGATCAGTATCGCTAGTTTACTTCTTAGTTTCTTCCACTAAATGTAGATTTTGTGAGAGCTGCCTTATACATTGTATCATGAGTATGTCTCCCAATGCCTGGCATGAAATAGTTGCTCAAGAAATGCTTGGGAGTGGGGGCTCGTGGGTGGCTCAGTGGGCTAAAGCCTCTGCCTTCAGCTCGGTTCATGGTCTCAGGGTCCTGGGATCGAGCCCCGCATCGGGCTCTCTGCTCAGCAGGGAGCCTGCTTCCCCCCTCTCTCTGCCTGCCTCTCTGCCTACTTGTGATCTCTCTCTCTATCAAATAAATAAATAAGATCTTTAAAAAAAAAAAAAGAAATGCTTGGGAGTGGCTTAAGAATAAATTAGCAGAGGTGGAAAATGAGACAATTACTAACAAAAAGTAAAAAAATCTATCCAGCTCAGATATCAGTTCCAATTATAAAATGTAAAAAGACCAGAATATGATGTGGTAAGTGGTGGCCATACAACTGAGTCAGAAATATAGAACCATGGAAAAGGAAACTAACAGGTCCAGACCTTGATGGCATCATCAAGCTTACTCCTGAATAAGAACTCAAACTCTATTCGGGCAATTATATACACCCGAGAACTGGTACATACCTAACTTAGCAACGTATCCAAGATTCACTCTCTCCCTCTCCCTCTGCTCCTCCCCCTACTCCTAGTGTGCCCTATCTCTCTCTTTACCTCCCTCTCTAAAAAAAATTCCATGTTGTTTTAAGTCACTAAGTTTGTGGTCACCTGTTACAGCAACAGAAGAACACTAATATAGCATCCTTCTCTCTAGTAAGTCTATTTAGCTACTCTCTATTACCACATGTCACCCATATAGCCATCTATCACATGTTGTCTCTTACTGTCACTTATCTCTTATCACCTATTGTATTATCTTTTACTTACCTACTGTCTGTCTCAGTAATATATATTTGGTATCTATATATGCACCTATTCCTCTGTCTTTGTTGCCTGAACTGACTCTGTTCCTTTAACAGCAGCCTTCTCTCCCTGACTTCCCACATCTACCCCCAAACACACATTCTTTCCTCCTAGGAAAGACCAGCAACAACCACCACAAAGTGACAACTTGGATGGTGATCCCATAGGCCATGGGAAGCCTCTGATGGGCACCTGCCCTGGTATCCTTTCTCTTCCTGCAGCCTTACACCTGGCTCACTGTCCTCTGCCTGACCTCCACTCAAATAGCCTGCTCAGCTCTGGATCGTGACTCCATCCTTAGATGCTCAGCTCCTCCCAAGCGGTAAGTACCTAACTACCCGATCCTTAACCAGACGAGGTTCAGTCACTCCAACCAATGATCAATATGCATGACTATCCAAAAAGGACCCCAGAAAGTCATCAGGACATAGTTCATTTCCTTCTGTGAGTAGTATCTGTTTTGTTCTAAATGAATTTTTCTTTTCTCTTTATAAAAACCCATCTTCAAACAACTTTTAACTATTATTAAGATACCCATGGGGCACCTGGGTGGCTCAGTGGGTTAAAGCCTCTGCCTTCAGCTCAGGTCATGATCTCAGGGTCCCGGGATCGAGCCCCACATCGGGCTCTCTGCTCAGCAGGGAGCCTGTTTCCCCCACCCCTCTCTCTGCCTGCCTCTCTGCCTACTTATGATCTCTGTCAAATAAATAAATAAATAAAATCTTAAAAAAAAAAGATACCCAAATCAGGAAACTGTCACTTATATTCACCATTCTGGTACCCAGAAGCATTATGTCTTAGAGAATGGTGCCAGCACAGGGCCAAGGGGCCTGTTGGGACGTGTTACCTCTCACAGCAACACTTAGGCAATATTTCCTTATAAAAGATAGAGTGCTGTCCTTCTAAGATCACATGCCAGAACTGAAATGGCCATATAAATCCAACCTCATAAAATAAGAGTCAATTTTAACTATTGAAGCCCTTAGAAATATAGGTCCTACAACATATTACCTGTCATAATATTAGATATGGGGGTTTTATACAAAATATAAATGTATATACATGTGTATATTAAAATATATATAAATTTTGAGTCCTTGCTTTATGCTAGGCATCAGACATACACACTTTTACCTGCATTTCTTCCTATAATCCTTATAACTCTATAAAATATGTCCTGCTATTCTTGGCATCTTGTAGATGAAAGGTTAAGAAACCTGCCCAAGGTCACATAGCGAGAACATAACAGAGTCCAGACAGAAAGCCAAGGCTAACTCTCTCAACTACTGCACTACATTTTGTTCTTATCGTGGTGAAAGTGGCCAGGGTGTGAAGGAGCCTCCTTGCTTCTCAGGAGAATCATGTCATACCCCTGGCCTTCACTTCTGAAATGAGGGAGGTGGGCCATGTGCCCCCTCAGGCTCCTTCCAGACCCAGTGGTCTGCAGTTTCCTGTAGTGGCCCCTCTGGTTGGGTTCCTCCCCAGCCAGGATACAGGAAATGGGGGGGATCGTCATCACCTTTCTTTTTTCCACATTAACCTCCTGATGTCATGTACATCATTGTCCTTCCCTTTTTCTAAAGATCATTTAACACCCCATTTATTCACCTTTGATAATGCCTTCCTTTCAAGGTACAGCGAGAGGAATAGCTTTCAAGGCGATTTTTCTGCCCTGAGGGCCTATCGGGCTCTGAAGGGCCCCTGCCAGTATCTTGGTTCTGCAGCAGACAGACGCAAGGGGGCCAACATCAACAGCAGAAAGAGTAATCTAGGCTAGTGAGAGACATGTTGACCAGTTCTTTACCGGACAGCCAGCGTGTAGCTGGCATTATTTGCTCTAGCAACACCATTTTGGAACTGTCCATCCTAACCCTGAGCCACAGGACGAGGAGTTCCTGGTGTCAGAAGAGTAAATGCATCTCATCTAAGTCACCGACTCCAATCAGTTATAAGTGGGCTCCTGGGGCGCTGGGGTGATACACACTTTGAGATGGGTCTCGGTTCAGCAGGAAATAGCACTGATGGATTAATGAGGGCTGCCAGAGCAGAGGACTACAGAAGAGGCACCAGGCTCACAGAGCCCGCACCACCGCTGGAAGGCATAGGCTATGCAGTCGAATCAGCCCTCATACTTACTAGCTGTATAATACTGGGAAAAATTCTTAAACTTTCTGAGTGCTGGATAAAATGGAATAGCTGTGGTAATAAAGACCGAAATGTTTGGGAAGTTCTTAGTTAGGACCCACTAACTCCTTAGCAATCACCCATAAAATGCCTCAGATAAAAGGCAGTGCCAAGAATACTGCTAAGGACAGCCAGGTAAAAATGCTCTCCTTCGCTCCGTCCCCTGAACTGGGGCAGAAGTTACAAACTGGCAGGCATGAGCTCAATCTTGCCTTTAGACCTCTTTTATCTGGTCCATGCTGTTGGCTTACATGGTGTCTAAATAATTTTAGAATTAGTCACAGGTTTATTTCACATTTTTAAAAAAATCCGTACATCTTACTTCTTGGAAAAGTTTGATCTGACAAGACTGGCCTCATTCTCATATGGCAAGAGTCTCCTGGAGCTAAGTAGCGGCTGCTGCCTTGGGGGGCATCCTAGACTCTTTTTTCTTTCCTTTTTCCATTGTGGGATATGTCATATATTCAGGAAAGTGCATAAAATACATCACAGTTTAAAGAGTAACTATAATGCGAACATCTATGTAACCAAGTCTCGGATCAAGGAATGTAACGTAGCTCCCCCAATCTGTCCTTCCAATCACAGCCTCAACGTCCCTTCAGGGTCACCACCACACTGACCTTTGTGATAATCATTTTCTTGTTTTTCATTTTATTTTTATAGCGTATGTATATGTCCCTAAGTACATAGTTCAGAGAGCTATAAAGACATGAACTCTTACCGAATGCCTTCTTTTGGGTCTAGTTAACTTTACTCAACATGATGGTTGGAAGATTTACTGAGGTTGACAAATTACATTTATATTCACTGCTGTATGGGATGACCCAGCATTCTTTCTGTCATCTCTCCACCTGGTCCTATTATAGGCATTTGGATTTGTGCTTCTATAACTGGCTCCCCTGATGCAGAGAAGTAATTATCATTATAAGCATGGT
The DNA here is from genome assembly GCA_028533885.1 of Nasua narica. NCBI lineage: Eukaryota > Metazoa > Chordata > Mammalia > Carnivora > Procyonidae > Nasua > Nasua narica. Next base: position 44,661,600 of record CM052803.1, on the reverse strand, counting down.
CCACTCTCTGACCACTCCAGCCAAGGTTCCCAGCTTCTTCTGTTACCCTACCGTGAGCTCAGCTTGCTGATAGCCCCCAGGAGGCTTCAATATAAGGAGGCTCAGTCTGCAACTGCTGCCCATGTCACTCCCCAATTCCTAGTGACGCCCCCAGCACATCTGGTAAGTGAAGCAGTCAGCTGTATGTGTTGGTCTCTTCCTCTCAATAAGGAATCAGGAGGTTCGGGGAAGCCAGAGCTGGATCTCCCTTCCAGGAGCCCCTCAGGCAGCTCACAGCACATCCTCCATGGCTGCTTGTCACCACCTCCGCTTTACGAATCTTTGTCCAGCTCTCAATCTGTGCAGACAGCTCCTCTGCCAACCCAATTTGAATTAATTTGTCAAGCAAAATTTTGTGAAATAATGTATCAGCTGCATTACTGAAGTAAGATCTATGACTTCTACTATGATCCTTTCATCTTCTAATTTAGCCATTCTATCAATAAAACCAATCGAGTTTTCTTGGCAAATTTTTCTTCATAAATCAGCTTTATGGGTCATGGATCCATATTCTTCTTGATGTTTATGGATTCCCATTCCTAGTATCAGTTGCATTGTTTCACTACAGTGGAAGTGAGACATCTAAGACAATGTGAATAGGGGTGCTTTCCAATACACTTCTGGCTATAAAAGTCAAAACTCGGTGTTTCAGGGATGCTGGATGGCTTTACTCTACCAACCCTGTGGTGGATAGAGAACAAAGTTCCAATCTCCCAGGCTGGCATAGAAGGCCCTGTGACCACCTGACCCCCACCAGCCTCCCAGTCTCATTTCTCCCATGCATGAATGACATGACAAGGTCCTGGTGTATCTGAATCATTAATCCTTTGTACTGTCTCTGCAATGCCCCTTGTGTCAATTAGAACTCTTAAGGTGGTGAGTGACAGAAAGCCAGTAATGGCATAAGTTAGCTTCAGATAAGAAGAAATACATTGGCTCGTGTAATTAAAAGCTAGGGATAGCACTGACTACTGCTGTCCAGTACTCAGGTGCCACTTGGTCAGGACTTCAGCAACGAGATCTCTCTCTCCCTCTCCCTCTCTCCCTGTCTCTCTGTCTCTATCTTTCTCTCTGGCTCTATCTCTTTCTCTCTCACACAGTCTACCTTATAGTCACATAAATGCTTGTGGTCTTTCTAATATTTACATTTCTCACTCCTAGTCCTAAAAGATAGAAAGTCTCCATGGGATATTAGAGGGATTTTCTAAATTCTTTATTCCTTCTATGTTATGATATTTATATATCTATGGCCATTCTCAACTGAGAGCTATTTTGCCCCGATGTGATATTTGACCATGTCTGGATGCATTTTTCCTTGTCACAACTTAGGGGGCATGGTACTGAGGCCAAAGGCGTTGCTAAAATCCTACAATGCGTAGGACAGCCCCTTACTACAAAGAATTCTCTGACTCCCAGTGTCAATGGTGCTGAGATAGAAAACCCTTCCTTATGCCCTTTGCCCTTTGCCGTGAGAACTGACAGCAAATATCTTTCTCTTTCCTACTAGATGCAACAAAATATTTCTCTCTCCTACTAGATGTGTCTACTGCCCAGACACAAACTGGCCCCGTCCCACTTGGATTGGACATGTAGTCTACTGAGGCTTCCTGCACATAACTGTGCACAAGGTGCCCTGCTGAGGGGTGAGTGGGGCAGTCCTGGGTCTGACAGATAACTGACCAGGCAATGCCCACAACACTGTATCCAACTAGATGACATCTTTTCCAATTTTCATGGATTCCCTGCAGTGGCAAAAGAGGAAGTCAGGCTCTTCCCTGCATCTTTAGCTAAATTTATATATGTTCACTTATTAAGATTTCTAGAGGGCGCCTGGGTGGCTCAGTTGGTTGGGCGGCTGCCTTCGGCTCGGGTCATGATCCCGGAGTCCCGGGATCGAGTCCCATATTGGGCTCCCGGCTCTGCGGGAAGTCTGCTTCTCCCTCTGACCTTCTCCCCTCTCATTCTCAGTTTCTCTCTGATAAATAAATGAAAAGTCTTTAAAAAAAAAAAAGATTTCTAGATAGTTCATGTTGTTCTTTGAGGTCTTAAGAAGGACATGATGAACTGCCTGCTGCATTAGTAAGGAGACCGCACATGCGGTTTCTAGGTAATCCCCCTTGAAGCAACATTCCTGTGTCCCTCTCCTTCTAACACACTCATCGGAAGCTCTGTCTTCTAAGAGGCAGTGCCTGTTGTTGGAGGGTGAGGGTCCTGACAACCACCGTGGCGGCAGGCCGAGCCCAAGATGCCCCTCAAGCTTCCTGTCCCCTGGCAGAGCTGGCCTGTATAATCCCTGGGACTGTGAACATGAGGAGATATCACTGCTATGATCATTTATGTTACAAGGAGATTTTACAGCTATAATTACATCCCAAACCAGCTAACTTTAAGATAGGGAGACTATCTGGGTGGGCCTGACCTAATCACAGGAGCCATTTAAATTCAGGACTAGAGATCAGCAACAGAGGAGGTCAAAGCTTCAGAGCACAAGAATTTGACACGCCACTGCTGACTTGAAGGTGGAGGGGCCCATGTGGCCAGGAATGCGGGCAGCCTGAGAGCAGACCATATGACACTCAGCAAGGAAATGGGAACCTCAGTCCTGCAACCACAAGACTGAGTTCTGCCAACGACGACAAGAATGAGACTAGACGTGGATTCTTCAAAGACTCCAGGTGAGAACTCAGTCCAGCAGACATCTTGATTTCAGTCTGGTGTGGTCCTAAGCAGAGAGCTTAGGCATGCTGTACTGGACATCTAACCCCGAGAACTGTGGGCTACCGAGTGGGAGTTGTTTAAGCTGATAAATTTACGGTCATTTGTTACACGCCATAGAAGACTAAGACAACCATGAACAGACCTCCAGTCACACAAATACCTCAAGTCCTTTGCTAACCCCAAAACATTCACTTTCTACCTATTCCCACTTTCTTTCCACACCACTGTAAAGTGTAAATGATTTACCTGAGGTCTTGCAAGCTCAGTGGCACCTAGGTAAAAATTTTTTCAACATAAGACCAATGGAATTTACTTTTCACAGAGTTAAACCATAGTTTCTTTTTAACACTCCATTAATACTCAAGGTTGCACCTGACCTTGATCACCCGGTAATGCTCATTTTAAGAGCCTAAAGCATATTCTTTCTGAAAGAAAATGCAAACATACTACTTTTCTTTTTAAAGCAGTCACCCTAATGCTGAGCTTCACCCAAGAGCTGCAGGATTTCATGGCAGGCCCTTTGGATTATTTAATATTCCCTTCGTCTCCACCGGAGGCTGTGAGACTGAATAGAGATGATGTCTCGGGATTGTTAAACATAACTCCAGAGTGCGTGCCTGAAACACATTCTGGTTGCTAGAAGATGTAAGATACAAGAGGCAGGGCTGGTCTACGCTGATGTAACTCTTCCTACTGAATCCCCAAGCTTAGCCACAGTAAGAATTTTAAAGTATTTGGGCCAAATGTTCATCTACTTGCAATTTAAGGGATATTTAAAATGTTATCCACCAGGTCCCACTATAATTTGAAAGATATATTGGAAAGAAGTATTGGGACTTGCGAGAAAATTTCTTGATCATGAATTAAAATTTCATAACACCACTACAGCATTTTTGATGGTACTTTTGTCTGCCTATGAAGCATTTCCCTTGAGTTCAGCTGTTCCATTTGCATTTTTAATATTCAGTTGTTTCTAACTCATGCCCAGACTTTTTGACCATGTTTATATTAGAATCTAAAGAAGAGTTCCAGCAATTCCCAATTGTTTGGACAGAATGCTCCTGTAAGTTGTTTTTAAGCAAGATCATTGCACAAAAACACTATTTTTCTCTTGGAAACACTTTTGTAAAGGGTAAGGTTTCCTAACCAATGATGAGCATCAGAAAAGTTATAGCTATAACAAATATGTTGTAAAAGAAAAGGTCAATCATAAACTCTTCTGGATAATTAAAAACTTAGACAAATTATACTTAGCCTATAAAATGAACATAAATCTATCATATATAAAGATTATTGCTGCACCCAGTATGAATCAATATGCTGGCCATTAGTTAACAATTGGGCTTATTTCTTTAGACTTAGAAAGACTTTTAAAGAAAGTGGAGAATGGTCTTATTTTGTTTTTAAAGTCCCTCAGGAATTGTTGACCAGATGATGGTTTAACCCCCTTGGAAGTTTCCTGGAGCAAAGGATGGTGTTTAGAGTCATAGCAGTTGTCATAAAACTACCCTCATCTTCAGAACTGTCTTTTTTAACAAAGTATTGATCAGCTAATGCATGTGCATGTGCTTGTGTGTGCAGGGGTGTGCACGCACACAGGAGAACCAGAAGTCTGCTTTTTCTACTTCTGACTTCTCTGCCTACTCTCACACATACCCCCACCCCACCGGCCTACCTCCTCCCTCCTTTCTGTCTTGATCATACTAGTTCACGTCCTGCACGGAGAAATCTGAATAGGTGAGCAGGAGAGGGATGCAAGGCGATACTTACTTTGACTTGGGGATGGATTATGGAGCTAATGATAAAGAAGAGGGGCTGGTATTAGCTGATTATATGGATATAATTACTTTTCCATCAGTTAAGTATAGTATTTTCTCTACCTCTCGCTTCCTTTCTATTAGAGAGAGACTCAATAAATTGGTATGGTAGGAAATGAAGTAGTCACACTAAATAAAACTGAATAAGCTAAACAATAAAGCTCAAAATTTGAGAAGTGGGAATGATATCCATCCATATTGCCTTTTCATCAATCTTGGAGGCTTAACTTGGAGTTCTATTTATGTCATTGGGTGGTGGGGTAAAGTGAGGAATAGAGTGTGATAGATACTGTGGTTTATTTGTTTTTCCTGCCCTGCATATTCCTCTTTTTTCTCTTCTCCTCTGGTCACAGGGAAGATTTCTGACATGGGTTTACCTACTGGAGTATCCTGTTTTACTCCACATAGTGACTGAGGGCATGGGATTCAGGGAAGGCCAGTCATGTTTCCTCACTGGAATAGACATGCAGATGATGGACAAGAGAAATTCCCTTTACGTTGGCTTGAATAATCTAGGGCAACCAAACACCATTGTCCCTAGCCACATGGAAAGAACGTGTCTACTGAACAAGAAGAACCACTTATAGAGAGAACAAAAAAGTAACTAGGTGGATAAATGCACAGAAGGATAAATACGTGAGTTCTCCCTTATCTTCCTTCAGTGGAAACAGAGATGCCAATATAATCGGATACCCCATGCACAGACCATGGACTTTAATCAAATTCATCAGCTACTTTGCCTTGGTTTCCCAGTGCTAGCAGCTTGAATTCTCAAAGTCCCAGGGAGATTTTAGGGAACCCCTGACCTTGAGTAAGGAAAGGACCTAATAGGCACTGTCCTTCACTGGCCTTCAAACCTAGAGCCATCACACTGCATGCTTCCAAAATGTGAACTGGGTCACACTATATTCTTCTGGGAGGTGGGATATATTGGTATTGGGCCAGATGGTAGCCAACCCCACTCTGTGATCTATTCTTTGGAGCAACTCTTTCACCCTTCCTATCAAGTAGACTCCATGGTAGCCTTTCCACGCCAGTGCCAAAAGCACGCTCAGATTTTAGGATGAACACAGCTTGGGTTCAGGCTAGGATCCTGGCAACCTATGCTCATCTCATTTTCTACCACCTGCCCCTCTGGCCTCTGCTGCCAGAATTTGGCAGATGACATGCTCGCTGGGCCAATCACTCGGCTATGGAGGGATGACCTGATGGCCTTGGCCCCACGGCATTTATTTAGGACTTCTGAGCCCAGATAGAAGACAAAGCATGCTAAGTATGAGAAATGATTTTGAGTCATCTTCTTAGAATATATCAACCAAGTGTAACACATAGAATGGTTTGGATCCTGATTCAAACAAACCTAAGAATAAAAACATCACTTATGATGCAATCAGGGAAGTGAACACTGACTAGATATTTGATGCTAATAAACAGATACTGTCACTTTTTTACATGTGATAATGGTATTATGGTTGTGCTTTTTTTTTTTAAGAGTTCCTGTCTTTTAGAAACTCATGCTGACATATATGTGGACAAAATGACATGATAGCTGAGATTTTCTTCAAAATAAACCAGTCAGGGTGAGAGAGGTGGAGAAAAGTAGGTGGAGTAGAGATAAAACATATCTTTTGAGGACTACTGAAGCTGGATGATGGTTACATGAGGCTTCACTGTACTATCTTGTCATTTTCTATCTGTATATGAACATTTTCATAAGAGAAAGTTAAAAAATAATTCCAGGCATCTCTGGAGGCTGGGGTTCTGGAATCTCCTCACTGCAAGCGAGTAGATACATCTACATTAGCATTTCTCAGCTGCAGAAAACTCAACTGCACAGTGGAAGATATTTCGACATTTCTAGTTCCCACCCAAAATATACAATAAAGTCAGGCTTGATATGCCATGCCATGGGGAGTTAAAGAAAGTAAGGTTCCACCAAGCCACCGAGATCTAGAAAATGTCTGTTTACCCTCAATGCAACATCCTGGCTCCAGTCAAAAAACCATATCTCCACCTCCTGGAGAAAAAGATGAGAGTGTGGCTTCTAATTGGAGGCAGCTCCCTTGAATATATCCAAAAACCACAAGGAACTTAGGAATTACCCATTTCCTTCTCAAGTAGTCAGTTTGGACTAGAGCTCCATAATAGGGGCTTTCAGGGTTAATAACTACCTCTTGGGTATTACTACTTCAAATATATCCAGCACTGTATTGGGGTTCTCCAGAGAAACAGAACCACTAAGACATACAAAGACTTAAATATAAGAGATGAATTCCAAGAATTGGCTCACCTAGTCATGACGGCTGACAAATCCCATGATCTTCCATCAGTAAGCTGGAGAACCAGGAAAATCAGTGGTGTGCTTTAGCCTGAGTCCAAAGGCCTAATAATTGGAGCACCATGGTATATGTTCCAGTCTGAGTCCAATGTCCAAGAACGAGGAGCACCAATGTCCTAAGGAGAAGAAGATGAATGTCACAGCTCAAAGAGAGAGAGTTAATTTGCCCTTTCTCCATCTTTTTGTTCTACTCGAGCCCTCAACTAATTGGATGATGCCCATCCACCTTTGTGAGGGTGATCCTCATTATTTATTCTACTGATTGAAATGCTACTCTCTTCTGGAAACAACCTCACAGACACACCCAGAAATAACGTTTTACCAGCTCTCTGGGCATCGCTTAGCCCAGTCAGGTTGACACATAAGCTTAGCCATCACAATCATATTAGAAAAAAGTATTCAAGGTTTCTTCCATGTGGTGCTCAGAGACATGAGACTGTGCCTGTTTTAAGCCTTTTCGGTTCCGGGTCTTTCTAAGCAGCAAAATGATCCATACGAATGGAGGACCTACCATGCCTGACATGATGTATCCCTCATTTATTTCTACGAAATTACTATGAGTGTATGATTGCTGCCCTCTCAGAAAAATAATCTGTTTGGTTTCACACAGAGGCAGTAAAAGAGATCTTTGAAAACTTGTATGTTGAATAACTCCACAGTCTGCTGTGCATCATTTTTATTGACTATGAGGAAGATGTCATCTGTGGCAGGAGTATCGTCTGAGTATGGCTGGACACAGAACCCTTCAAAAATATTCGACTTTATTCTCACGTGGACCCTACAGGACTCAGTGAGGGAGGCAGATTGTATGGTGAGCACAGTGTGGAATCTGAAGGAGGAGGTTCCACCTGAATATCTCCAGATGCATTTGCGGATGTTAGTATCTCCTCCCCTGCCTCTTATAGTCTCTGATATGTCCTGATATCATAAGCTGTGGGCCCTGATAACCCTCATCAGAGCAAGAGAGGCCCAAATGCAACAAGGGGATGCAAGTTTACTCCTGTGTCTCTGAGTCAATGTCTAGGTGTGACACGCCCACTGTGCCATATATTCACCTAAGGTCTTCCCCAGCCTCACTAGCTCTGCCTTCCCTCCTTACTAAAACTCTACACCAGTGGGTCACAGCCTTCAGCATACATCAGAATCACATAAAGGGCTCTTTGCATCACACATTGCCAGTTCCATCCCAGAGCATCTGATTTAGAATTTGCATTTATAATGATTAGCCAGGTGCTGCTGCTGCTGCTGATCTGAAGCCCACCCTTTAAAAGGCATGACTCTAGAGCTCCCTTTGAGTCTGAAGCCTTTTCCTGAATCCCAATTTCCTTGGTTGAGGCCCTCCTCTTCCTTGGCCTAGACCTTGGCTTTAACCCCAGCTGGCCAAACCAGGAAGTTCATGACACAAAGATTATCCTGATTCAGCTTCAAGTCTGCTGCTGGTTCACTGTAAGACCTGTACTTAGACACCACTTAGGATGGTCACCAAACTTGAAGAAGACTGAAATCTACTTACTTTCTAGGACACTGTGCTTTGAGGTATTGCTACTTCGGGGACTGTCCTAGAATTGGGTTGAATTCCCTTAGTTCCTGTCCCACACATACATAACTTTCTTCATGCCCTCTAGCCCCAGTGATGAGGTTCCAATGCTATGTAACCAAACCAATAGGATAGTGTTCCAACCCTGTGTGCCTCTCTCTACTAATAGTCCAGATCTCAGGCTCCCAACTGGAATTTGGCACCTGTATTGCTGATTCATCTTTTATTATTATTATTATTACAATGATGATGATGAGCTCTTCTGGGACAGAGAAGGCCTCAGTTCAAGCCCAACTGTATAAACAACTATTTAGGAAGAATTTGGCCAAATGTCTTTACTCCTTTAGGACTCAGGGCTGGAATAAACAATCTATAAATACCCAGCTTCCACCTACAGATAAATGTTCCAATTCATGGAGCTGGGAGGAGACCCAGGCTTTTCTATTTTTTCAAAGCTTCCTTGGTGATTACAATGTGCAACCAGGGTTGAGAGCCACTAGTACATCCCGTGATTTCACAAATAAATAGACCAAGACTTGGAAGAGTGGCATGTCAAGGTTCTACAGACAAATATTGGAATCTGACACTAGGATGCTAGCCTCCCAATTCCTAGTTCAGAGATCCATGCAGACACAGGGAGATACCACCTTCCCACTCCTAGACAGACCCAAACCTGAGCACTGACTACCCTGCTTGAGCGTGCCACAGAATCATCCAAGGAGTTTGTTAAAATGGAGATCTGGAATCTCACCCAGAACTGTGGCAGAGATTCCCACACAGAGATCCCCAAGGGAAACAAGGAAGGGAAGGTGACTAGAGCACCCCCTAGAGGTTAGAGTGTGCCATCAGCGTCTGCCAAGCCTCCACCTGGGTTAGAAACCTCGCCCTGGACTTGCCGTCCATTCTCTGGCTGCAATGCTCCAAATAAATCTGACACCGGATTCTGACTTGGGCTCCAGATCTGAGGCCCTAGATTGGCATCTTGGTTTATGACCCTCATCCTTTCTCCCTCTCTCCCCAGCTTCCCCAGCTGAGAAGGTTGTGTGCCTCCTTACAAAAGACCAAGTTTCACCACTGCTGGGCAAAACTTCAGAGACCTTCACTGCCCATACTAAAGCAACCCAGCCTCTCCTCTCAGGGGCTGGAAACCGGACTCATTATACACGCTATTAGTCATAAAGGCTTCAGGGGCTATTAGAGAGAAACAAAAGTCCCCCCAGTGACTTCCATGGATGGTCTGAAATGTTTGTCATTGTCCTCAAACAACAGTTTGTCACAGGGACATGTAATTCGGCAGAGTCTGAGCAGGCCCCTGGCTCCTCACTGGTTTATTTATGTCATTTATTGGAGCTTTTAAAGAATTGTTTTTCCCAGTCTGCCAAATGCACTGATGGAAGCACATTGTCAGCCTTCAAAAACCAGAATCACATCATTGTCTAGTAAATATGTTCCTGCTCTTTAACGGAGTTTTAAAATTGTGCTGCACTGAGGAAAGAAAACTGGCGTACGTGTGAGTGTGGCTCAAAATCCCCCCATGCTTGGAGGAGGGTCGGCTGGGTCCTAGTATCTTTCAACAAAATGCAGCAATTTATTTGTGGAAATCCCATTATAGCTAATAGGAGTTAAAAACCATTAAAAAAGATAAGGATGTCTAGCTGTTTCAAGATTATCTTGTGAAATGTGCCCTGCTAAAAAAGGGATGAAGTTTGCAAAGAACATCACAAATCCAGTCATACCAATTCAACTCACATAAAACAATTAAAACTAAATAAATCTGATACCAGTGCTAAATGCTTTTTTAAATCTGTCTTTAAATACATCAGGCTTAGAAATTCCCCCTACTAGGAAAACATACGCTGCACACTTAGACATCAAAGGCTATTCTCAGGCAACTCCCTTTAAGCAAGTTAATTGGACAAAATTTTAAATTAACATGAAGGAAGACAGTATTACAATTTATAAAATTGGAAATCTCAAACATAAAGAACTTTTGAGCTGAGGTAAATCATATCCTTGAACCCGTTCTGCTCAATGTGTTTAGTAGCATCTAGGATAAAGATGGAAAGAAAGCTGTTCCAATTTACAGGGGAAACAAAACTGAGAGAAATAAGTGATCCAGTAGAGAATAAAATGAAGATGATTCACATTGATTTGACAGCCTTGAGGAAATTGTATCCTTTCCTAAAGTAATTCTACTGTACCTCTAGAAATTGATTCCAAGAAAATCATCCAAAGATGTTGGAAGAGGAAAGAAAAAAGAAAAAGAAAAATACATATACAAAGATGTTCAATACAGTCTTGTTTATAATATGAGGAAGAACAGTAGCATGCTAATATTGGATGGATGCTTCAGTAAATTATGATATAGTCATTCAATGAAATACAATGCTACAATATTTATGGAAAGTTTGTAATAACCAAAAGAAGTACTTCTTTTATTCTTAAGATTAAAAAAAATCAGGATATAAAATACAAGATAAAAAGTTTTTAAAAAATATAACAGATCAGGAAGAATAGCTAGAAAAACCAAGGTGGTAGTTTATTCTTTATTTCATTGCTGCAGTTCCCCTCAACAGTCACTCTTCCCACCATTTAACATTTATTAAACACCTACCAGGGCCAGGACCTGGGGGTGACTGTTAGTCTCTTTTACTTCATATTTCTCTGTGATTTATAGTTTGTACATGAGGCTGCAATTTCCTAGAGGGGACCCAATTATAATAGCATTCTTTCACTGAGCTTACAAATTTATACAGACTCCCCTCTTTCTTTTAAAATGCAAACTCTCCTGAGGCAGCTGGGTGGTGCGGCCAGTTAAGCATGAACTCTTGGTTCGGCTCAGGTGTTGATCCCAGGGTCCTAACTCAGGGTGGTGAGATCAAGCCTCTTGGTCCAGCTCATACTCAGCGGGGAGTCTGCTTGAGATTCTCTCCCTCTCCCACTTCCCCTCCCCAGCCATAACTGTGTGTGTGTGTGTGTGTGTGTGTGTGCATGTACGCATGCGTGTGCTCGCACATATGCGCACGCGCGCCCTGTCTCTCTCTTTCTCTCTCTCTCTCAAATAAATAAACCTTTTTTAAAAAAATGCAAATCCCATCTCTGTAATAGGCTCCCCAGGTGACATGGGCCATCTGCTCTTTTGTGTCTCAGCCCTGAGAAATGCTATTTACCACCTGACTGTAGGAGTTGCATGCTTCAAGAGGAGGCCCATTGACTGCCAAGGTCTATCTGAGCTGGTTCCACTCCTCCTTTTAGTCCCCTCCCCAACAGAAAAGAAGACAGTCTCCCTAAACTTATTCTCCAATCACATCCTCGACAATGACCATATCAGTTAACACATATGATAAAGAAAGGTGTTGACCAGACAGCTACCATAATGCCCAGCATCTTCTAGGGGCACTTGGGTGGCTCAGTCAGTTAAGTGCCTACCTTTGACTCAGCTTGTTATCCCAGGGTCCTAGGATCAAGCCCAGATCGAGTCTGCTTCTCCCTCTCCCTCTGCCCCTCCCCACCACTCACGGGCTCTCTCTGCTCTCTCTCTCTCTCTCTCTCTCTCTC